>CM028689.1:51209781-51898948 GCA_016771965.1 Brassica carinata
GCGTAGGACGTGATTAACCGAGGGATCGGAAACCAAAGTTTTGTGTGATATCCAAAGTAGGATTCATACACGCATTGGTACCAAATCGGAAGAGACCAAGGTCGCTGCTCGGCAGAAGGAATGATATACGTGACACCAGCGCCTCTATACGCATTGGTACCAAATCGGAGTAGATCGTTCGGCGAGTAGATCGCTCGGCTTGGCGAGTAGATCGCTCGGCTTGGCGAGTAGATTGTTCGGCTTGGCTCTAGAGTGCTTTCAGCCGACTAAGAATGGACAGCTTAAAGAGACGCTTCAATGGGTTATCTATACGGCCCGACAAGGGAAGGCCCAAGATGGCACGCTCAGATTAGGGCAAACCACCAGAAGGGTGCTTATAAAAGGAAAAGAGATGACAACAAGAGGGGGATCCAGAGTTCGACATACTCACTAGGCGGCCAGATCTAGGGTTTAGATTATTTCTTTCTTATCTTACCGCATTGTACTCTTCCGGCTAGCTCACTGAGCATCAGTTTGTCGAGTTACATCACCTTTCACCCTTGTAAACCTTCTGTTTGAGACCTAATAAACTTCTTTGTCCATCCCCACCGCTGAGTTTTTCCTCCTTTAGTCGATCGAACCAAACTCAGTTCAAACAGTCGGGGAGTTGAATACTTACTAGCGGTTTGTTCGGAGCTAGCGGATACAATGACTGTCCAACCAATTGATGGATGGTGATTCTTTGTAAAAGATGGCAAACAGGACTGTGTTGTTGATTTGGAACATGGAAAGTGTGATTGTGGTGTCTTCTCAATCGAGAAAATACCTTGGTCACATGTTATAGCAGCTGGAACATTTGCTGTTTTGCATATCTCCACACTTGTGTGCCCTCTCTACTCAAGGGATCATTTGTTTACAGAATACTCACAGAATATATATCCTTGTGTTGGAGAAGTTGAGGCACACACATGTCTTCCTCTGGATGTAAAGAGAGGTCCGGGAAGACAGAAGAAGTCAAGAAGGATATCTTGGTTGGAGCTATCCAAGATGAGAGGACACAAACAACAGAAGCAACACAGGGATTATAGATGCTCAAACTCCAACGAAACTGGTCATATGCGTCCACATTGTCCAAGCTGATCTTCTTGACCTTCTGGAAGTCTTGTATAAGTCTTCTGAAAGTCTTCTGCAAGTCTCCTGGGAAAAAGTCGTTTGTAGGTCTTCTAAAAGTCTTCTGAATGTCTTATATTATATGTTTATCGTATGAACTTATCTTTCTCTGTTTGTTATGTACTTATCTATATATGTGTTTGTAATGAACTTATCAATCTATATGTTTGTTATGAACTTATCTATTTGTTGTGTTATGAACTTATATGTTTATCTGTTGTGTTATGAACAAATGGCTAGAACTGCGTTATGAAATTAAAAACCCAAAGTTTACATATTTTTATTCATAATTGTATAATGTTTATTATAAAATTAAAAACCCAAAGTTGCACTCTTCCAAGACTCCAAGTCTCCAACACGTTGCTCTCCTCCAAGGCAAATATGATTGAATACATGGAAGAAGCTTTACAATAGATAAGCACAAACGAGAAGGAACTAGTGACAAAGATCTTAGATTACACTATTAAAAACTAAGCTGATGGTAAGTGGAAACAAAGAACACAAGTTAACAAATAAGAGAACACAAGCTAGGCACACGCAAACCAGAAGCCAGCTCTAATCTGTCATACGGTCTCTGAGGTCATTCTCTGCCAAAGCGAACATCTAAGCAAGCATGATGAGAATTTACATACCCAGATGAGCAGAAGAAGTGTTTGATTTTGGTACCCCGATGATCCAGAAGTTCGCCTTCGATGAGAAGAAGATCCAGAAGAAGCTTCGACTTCGATGAGAAGAAGCTTCGACTTCGATGAGAAGAAGATCCAGAAGAAACGTTCGATTTTCGATGAGAAAACCTAGAAGAAGCGTTCGATTTTCGATTTAGAGGAGTTCGCTTTTGATTCGAGAACATTCCTCTCTCTGCGTCTGCTTCGTCGGTGAAAAGAGAAGACTGAAAAAATAAAAAACAACGTCGTTTAAGTTTTGTGTTTACAGAAAACACAATTAACCCAAATTTAGGCGGCCCTATTTTAGTATGGGTAAAAAATTGCGGGTTTAGGGTTATAAATTTAAGCATGGGGCTGGGCTAACCCTGTTTATCAAAACCGATGGCAACATTCCTAGCTGTAGTGTGTATTTCACACGCTCTTCGTCGGAGAAAGCGCACTCAACAAGCAAATAAGGGATCATTGTGACAAAAGGCACCATAACCTCATCGAGTTCTGCAGGTTTAAAATGTTTAGGAATGCTGTCCCAGACGACAATATGTTTGTTGGGGATCGATACCCATATAGCAATACAATGATATTTGTTGTAGTTCAGTGGCGCATATATATCATCCACATCTAACCCCCAAACCTTTTTATATTGGCAAAATGTTGGTACGAGGCCTGCATAAAGATCGCACGAATCGCAAGCAATCCATGTTCCTTAACTGTTGTGATCTGGCTCCGAGCTCTTAAATTCACCGTACTTGTCCTTCCATATCTCGGAAAACGTATGATCTAGAAAGCACATTCTCTTGCTCCCAAAATGTTGTGGCTTCTTCACGTACCGAAGCCCAGTAAATTAATAAAAGCACCCATATGGTGCATATAAAACAATACAAGTCAGACAGACTTAAAAAAGATGAAAGACTTTCCGGGAAGTCTTCCTGGAAGTCTTTTGTGGAGTATTCTCACCAGAAGACTTATGGGAAGACTTAAATTTCAGTCTTCCCATAAGTCTTCTAGTGAGAAGACTTCCCAGAAAGTCTTCTTGAGGAGTTAGTGTATTGGGGGTTCCAGAAGACTTACCGAGACCGTGAGCCATGCTAGGGGGGTTTGGAGGATGTGATACCACAAACTTGGACAAGACAGAGGTTTTTGTATCACTTACGAATCATGTTCTAAAATAACTGCAAACACCAAAAGTAGATCAGTAACCAAAAGTTGATCAGTAACCAAAAGTAGATCACTAATAACTGCAGGCTTTTTGTATCACTTACGGATCAAGTTTCAGCTAGTCAACAAGCACCTTCGTCCTCTTCTTGTCAACTGGCGCAAAAGGATCATAGCCATGACCAACCTTCGTATTTGGAATCACTTTGGCTGTGATTTTTTCCTAAAAAGGAGATTGCTGTGAGGCAGCTACTTTCCTTTCTCGATTATTCTTTGTCCGGAAAAAAAGCCAAAGCAGCATCGTTCTTTTTCTGTCTTCTATCTTCCTGCTGCTGTATATCTGACTCGGTTGGTATTCATTTTTTCAGTAAGATAACACTCTGGCCAACACTCGGTTCATTTACTTTCGCCTTAGTCACCTTGGGATCAGTCACATTTGCTATTACAAGACTCAGTTCTTAGGAGGAACTCAGTTATTTGGAGAAACTCAGCGTTGTAGTCGTACCTGGTTCTTAGGCGTCTTTCTGTCCTGCTTTTGTTCCATTTACACTTTCACTCTGCAATATTGATGTACAATACGATGTCAAATCCAAACTTAATATTTAATAACTAATTTACCAAAGATCCAAGCATCACATGAAACAAAATCCAAGCACACACAAAAAATAAATAAGAGCACATGTTCTGACATATAATTCGAAACATCCAAGTTTCAGTTCTGTTTCCTACTATTTTGCCTAGTGTGTCTCTTCACTGATTTTGGGAGAGTTTTCAGTACTAAACCCGGTCTGTGCACGTTTAGGCTGAGCTGAAGCAGTGAGTTGAAGATCATTAGATGCAGTCCCTTTTTTGGTGATTCCCACCTTCTTCTTCACAGCTTCCAGCCTATCCCCAAGAAGCTTGATCTCTTGAAGGAACATCCCAAACCCATCCCTCATGGGATCAGCCAGGTTCTTGAAGCCTTGTTCAATAAGTGCTTTGCTAATCCCACCCACACCAGTAGAAGACTCTGAACGATCCTCTGCAGGAGCCTCTTTATGATCCTCTGTCGGAGCCTCTTTATGATCCTCTACCGGAGCCTCTTTACGAGCCTTTGCAGGGGGCACTTTACAAGCTTTCTTCTGTGGTCTTCCACTTTCTTGTTTCAACAGCGGTATCAAGCTTCACACCAGCCTCTTCCTTCATAGCATTCTCTTCCTTCTTCACATACACAACAACTTTCTTTGGATTGGTCCACCGGTTAGTACTTGCAACTTCTCAGCAATCAATGGTCCACTTCCAATTTTTTCACATTAAATATTACTTTAATTATGTTGTCGGTGTATCCTCTGCATCATAGTTCCAATTTGGAAATATTTCACTAAAGTCCTTCTCAACATAGTTGATCACGCGAGTCTGCAGTAAATAAAAGATATCAACTTAGATATTTAACAGACTCACAAAGATGTAGAAGACTTAAGTTAAGTCTTCTAGATTTCCTCTCACTAGAAGGCTTACAGGAACACTTAACTTAAGTCTTCCCATGAGAAGAAATCTAAAAGACTTAACTTTGAGTCTTCCAGTAAGTCTTCTGGTGAGAAGACTACTCAGAAGACTTATAGCTAAGCCAATATCAAGTTATTTGGGAATATCCTAAGTACATGTCTTCAGATTGCCTGTTTAAAAAATCTAAGTCCTTTGCCAACCATGTAAGCTAGAAAAGGTGGAGACGGTCTGTTTGGTAAGGGCCTCCCAAGATTAGCACCCAATTCTGGCAGTTCAAAGTAGACCCACACCTGGAGAACTTGTATAAACCCATCAACAGTATAAGACCTTGTCAAATCTTTTCCCCATAAAGTCTATCAACACCTTAAACGCCACTCACCCCCATGGATGATTCTTAAACTCTTCTAAATCCATCCCTAGCCTTGCAAAACAAGCCCGTTAGCTGTTGAGTACTTTCTCCCTTCAATGAATTCACTGAATATGGCAATGTATCCCTGCCGCATGCGATCATCCCGAGACCACTCTCGGCATCTCTCACATGATGCTATTATCTGTTCCGTAGTTGGACCAGCATCGAAATCAACACCCATCAACTCCCAGAAAGAAGACATCTCCTTTGTAACCTCGCTCCTCGAATTTTCAAGGTCCTCAATGTAATCACAGTTCAGACTAGTGAGGTGTTCGAACTCTATCAGTGAAAAACTCACCGGTTATGGACCAATAAGACACCAAAGCTCATACTTCTTCTTGATTTTAAGCTGGAAACCGAGCATAAAATGTACCAGCATTGATGCCCAACCAAAATTCATCTCCTTGAACTTGATGAAAACTCCCAACTTTGACTCCTTCAACTATTCATATTCATCGTCATTTAGATCCTCCTTTACTGCATAAAGCAACTTCGAGTCATCAGTATGATATGCAATGGCTTTGACTGGAGATGGCTCTCTCTAAGGTATCCTCTTCAGGAGTTCTGGCAAATCCATTTTCAGTCGGCAAAACAATCGAAAAAAAATCTCAAACAAAAACCAAACATACCAAGAATGCTATACTAAATTCTTATACAGTAAGACTTCCAGAAGACTTCCCAAAGTCTTCTGGAAAATTTACAGTGAGTCTTCTTGAAGAATATTCCCAGGAATACTTCTCATATGTCTTATGGGAAGTCCTCCAGTGAATCTTCTTCGAGAAGATTCAATGGAAAGTTTCGCAGAAATTTTCTGGAAAGTATCTCACTGAATCTTCTTGAAGAAGATTCATTTGAAGGCTTCCTAGAAGACTTCTGGGAAGTCTTCTAATAAATCTTCCAGTTGAACACTACTAAAATCGTCAGATCTGTAGGCTTAACCTTAATACAACAAACAGTTAAAGATCTGAAGAAAGACCTAAATAAATCGGAGAAGATGAGATGTTATGGTCACCAACAACAGCAGCGGTTGCAGATCTGCAAAACTAGATGGGAAATTACGAATCAGACTACAACATTTAGGGTTTGATGTGGCGAAACGGTTTGCATGCCTTAAGTCAAACACTAAACTCGACAGCAAAGAAGAAGAACTTATCGGCGGGGGAGTTCGATGAAACAAAACGGTTTCAGATCTGACCAAAAAAAGAAGAGGGTTAGTTTAATACTCAGCCACCATAAAGGAGAAACGAGATTTGAGGTATGGACAAGAATATCAGCGGTGGAACGACAGAAAACACAGATTCGTCGGAAAATCGTATTCTTAATCGCCTAAGAGAGAAACAGCTAGGGTTCAGTGGTTTTATGAACAAATAGTGAAAAAATACTATTTACATGTCCGACAAAAAATCTGGTTATGTTAAATGTAACTTGGTAAAATCTAATGTTTGGTACGTTTTGAAAGACTTCTTGGAAGTTTTCTAATATAGAAACAAAAACACGAGCAGACTTCCAGGAAGTCTTCTACCTCTAAATATACTACTCGCCCAGAAGATTTCTAAGAAGTCTTCTAGATCCTAAATTTATACCATAACTCAAATAACCCTAAAATCGGTAAACTGAATTCAGGTACTTAAAAAGTTATATTGAAAATCATCTTATCAATATCAAGTGAATATAAATCAACTGAATTGTATAGTTTCTTGAATTTTCAAGTTGAGACTTTAACTTGATCTTGAATATGTTTGTTCTCTTACAATGACTTATACAATACTTACTTATAAGAATCTAACTTTAATCTTTTCTTAAACCTAAACCTCAAATCCTAAACTATAGAATTATATAGTTATCAAACTTATAAAATTAATCTTTGAACATTAAATATGATAGTTTTTATTATTTAAAATTTAAGGTTTAAACCCTAAACTCTAAACTTAAACTTTGAACTCTAATATTTTAACAACAAATCTTAAATTTAACTTCGTATATTAAATATAAAGTCAAAAGCTATTTCTGTTTCAAAAATTTAATCTCAATCATTAGCCAAAACCTTTAACCCTCAAACCCTATACTCAAACTTATACCTTAAAAATAATTTCATTTACTATAATTATTTTATTTTAAACCTTTAAACTAATTTCATATTACAGTTTAAAAATTTATCTCAAATCTAAATATCCCAAACCTTTAATCCTCAAACTTTATTATATACTGAATTTAAATTATCATGTTTAATTATGTAAATTTATGTGTGGGGAGAACTGCTGAACTCTGCCCTTGGAGTAGTTGCTAGGTTATGTGAGCATAAAGCGTGTGGTCTGGTAGGACAGTACACTATCTACTATGTAGACAGCTCCGAGTAGAAAAGAAGGAGATATGGAGTCTCGTGGTTGATGAGCCTATGAGGTTCAGCTTGCTCGAATTTGGTGAGATCACCGGGTTAAACACAGGTCCACTGCCAGTAGAGGCATTTGGACCTGATCAGTACAAAGAGTTTTGGGAGGAGTTGAAGGTGCCGCTTGGGGTGGGACCCAAGTTAGACGAACTCAAGGCAGCATTAGACTTCTGTCCGCTTTGGAGTTATCAAAAGCGTAAGTGGTTGGGGCTGCTATTTCTTCAAGCGATGAGACTCTATTGTTTGCATCACAATTCAAGGATACCCTTTCAAGGTGCAATAAGGGTATTCGACGATGAAGCCATGAGGTCGTATCCATGGGGTCGGTCTGCATACGGAATTCTCGCTAACTCTCTCAAAACGTTGTCTCCAGAAGGAGGGACATACACAGTAAGCGGCATGGCTGTCGCGTTACAGATTTAGTGACGAATCCGTCCCCTGCCCGGTGAGTGTTTTGGGAGAGTGCTTCCAAATGAAGGCGTTCGCTTTGCGATGGGGTGGAAGCCGTTACCGTAAAAGTTTTGATAAAGTGTTGGCTGAGGAAATCAACAAGCATACCGAGGTAATTTTAACGATGACTGAGTTATGATATATTATGTGGCTGAGATCTGTCATAACATGGTGTTGCAGGTCCGTGTGAGGAGAATGGTTTTGAAGGACTCACTTCAAGAGATGTTTCCTCAATGGCCGAATGAACGTCAAGACCCACATGTCGATAAACGATAACAGACATACATACTGGTACATTTGTCAAAGGCTTTTGGGAAGTGCAGGGGAATGCACAGGGGAAGGGGAATGAGAAGAAGAAGAAGAAGGAGGAAACAAAGGGTGGAGTTTCGTCAGAAGCTGAGCCACCCACTAAGAAGCAGAAGAAAGTGAACACCAGTGAGGTTCAAGCTGGTGCAACGGGAAAGGGTTCTAGCGAAGAACATAGTAAAGAGTTGTTGAACAATGCGACTATGGAGTCCATTGTGAGTGCTCTGGGGAAAATGATTGATTCACGGTTTAACGCCTACGGGTTTGACCAGAATAAGACTCTTGAGGATATCGTGAAAGATACATTGGAGGAGCGTCTGAAAGTTCTAAGGGTTGGGAAGCGTAACGAAAACATTGATAACCTCTCCATCGCTAGTGGCGAAGAAGGGTCTTCAGAGAAGCCATTGCCGCAGCAGGCCAAACATCAGAAGTCTGTCAATAGTCCAGCGTTAAACCCTGCTAAGCCTGCTAAGGGGTTGGGACCCGAAAAAGAATTTGCCGAGGAAGTTGATAATGCTTCAGGGGTGAAAAGGATTTTGGCTGGGGATTTTGATAGGGCTAATGCAACACCTGTTAAAACAAGTAACGTTGATTTTGTTACCGTTTCTCCTGCAAAGACTTGTAAGGATGATAAGGTTGCTAATTGTCCACCCTTGCAACGCGGCACCAGGATCAGGCAGGGTTTGAAGTTAAAGGATGAGGATGAGGATGAGGATGCCGCTGCTAAGAAAAAAGAAGCGAAAGCAGAGGCTTATTTGAAGAAGAAGGAGATGGCTGAGGAAAAAAAACGAAAACAGGCTGAGTTAAAGAAGCAAAAAGCCGATGCTAAGAAGGAGAAGGCTGAGTTGATAAAGAAAAAGGTGTCGAAGACAAAAAAAACGCATGGGGGTATAATCAGAGTGCCTGTAAACAATAAAATGGCGATTCAAGATGACAGTGAATGCACTGAGGTGGCTGATGCGAATGAAGTGTTGCCGGAGTCTGAGATATCAGAAGATTATCTGCAAGCATTATCCGCTGTAAGAGAATTTCAGGAGAGAAGTGTTCAATTATCTCCACGAGGGTTTGCATTGACGGCGGTGGATTCTTCAGAAACACCCCCCCCCCCTTGGACGCCATAACCATTCAGAATTTGTAATATGCTTTTATGCTGCCTCATTAAAATCTTACCAGGAAAACCCAATGGGATAAAACCATGGTGAAGGAAAATGAGTACAACACATATTACTCCCCCTTATGAATGCATCACTGAAGGTCTTTCAGTCGACGCATCCCAATCTGATGTATGAGCTTTTTGAACGTTGAGTTCGGTAATGACTTGGTGAACAGGTCGGCTGAGTTATCACTAGAACGTACTTGAACCACTTGGACCTCTCCAGCCTTCCGCAAATCGTGAGTGAAGAAGAACTTGGGAAAGATGTGCTTCGTCTTGTCTCCTTTGATGTAGCCGTCCTTGAGCTGAGCAATGCATGCTGCATTGTTCTCATACATCACGGTTGGTTCCTTGTCTCCGGAAATTCCACAATCTGCTCGTACATGTTGAGTCATTGACCTCAACCAGACACACTCGCGGCTGGCTTCATGAATAGCCAAGATTTCCGAATTGTTGGATGATGTAGCCGCGATCGTCTACTTCATGGAACGCCATGATATGGCTGTACCTCCATGTGTGAACACATAACCTGTCTGTGATCGAGCATTGTGTGGATCTGATAGAAAATCTGCATCAGCAAAACCAACTAAACCTTCTTTGTTACGGTTAGTATAAAATAGACCCAAGTCTTTCGTTCCTTGTAGGTAACGAAGAACATGTTTAATCCCGTCCCAGTGCCTTTTGGTCGGACAAGAGCTAAACCTAGATAGTAGTTCATGGCAAAGCATATATCAGGCCGTGTGTGAGTTGCCAAATACATTAATGCTCCTATGGCACTGAGATATAACACTTCGGGACCAAGTACATCCTCATCGTCCATCTTGGGACGAAATGGGCCAGTGTCCAGGCCGAGGGACCTCACGACCATAGGGCTGGATAAAGGGTGAGACTCGGCCATATTAAAATAAATATATTGTTTTTAATATCAATATCATTTTTGTGATGTTTCCTTTTATGAATGTATAATATATATTGATTTTTAATATAATAAACTTTTCTTTTAAGAAATATTTTATTTTATTATATATGTTATTTGGAAATAATATAAAAAGGAAACAAAAAATAAAATTGATTTTGTTAATAGTAAACAAAATCATTGATTCCAATTCATCATTTTGTTACTAAATTAAATAAATATTCCTTATGTTATTTAATTACTAATTTATGTATATTTTATTTTAAAATCAGTTGCTAGCAAAATGTGTTAACCGGAATGCCAAAAATATAAATAAAAAACTGTATGTATATATATAATCAAGAGTTTTCCTCACTCTTAAGTCTCTATGTCACTAAGTAGGTTCCATACAAAGGGACATGTGTCTTTAAAAAGAAAAGATGAACTTAGTTTTTTTTTTTGTAACTAAAGATGAACTTAGTTTTTGATGTGTTTTCTTACGGGGCTTGATATTAGGTCTTTCGTTTAATTGTGAATGGGCTGCAGATCTATTGGTAAACTGGGTTTTGTGAAGGGTGTTTCTCCAGATCAGAAAACACTTATTTTATTGATGACACAGGAAACAATATACTTATTATTCATAGATTTATTTGATCATCCCACTACAAAAATAACACCTTACCATAAATTTAGATTTAAAGGACACAGCATATTTGATCAGTGAGAAGGACAACAACAAAGATATCTAATTGTTTTACGATCGAATAGAATGCAAAACCCGTTTTTATAACCTAAGTCTACACAATGTGTATTGCATTGTTGAAATGAGAATGTATCGTTACAATCTGGTCCACATATCGGATTCGCAGCTTGCATAAAAATTTCCGCTTCAACTACCAAGCATCAAAAAAAAAAAAATTGGTGGGGCATACAAAATTATATCATATAAATGAAAGATATACTTTGAAAAGAAAAAGATATACCTGGATAAAAATCACATGAAATGGCCGCCATAGCAATAAGAGTGAAAATAACCATCACTCTGAAGGAATCCATTTTTAATAGGGAGAATTGGAAAAACAAGACATGTTTTTTGTTTGTTTGTCAAAATAAGACTTTTGATACTTTTGTTCATTTTGGACAAGTTTTGCCCTTGTGTTGTGGAAAAAATAGTAAACTAAGGTAAAAAAATATTAAAAAATATATAAGTCATTATAAACCAAAGTATATCTACTTCTATGTTTAAATTTTTTTTTAAAAAAATTATGGAACTATGTTTTATTTAATGTCAAACCTAAGATAGAATATTTATTCTAACCTTCATGTCTTGTACAAATCGAATACAAAGTATTACACATAGGTTTACCCTTGGTAGAAAATATATCTTGCTCTTTCTTCAGAATTTACCTTAGCTAGATTTTGTCTCGCATTATTCTAGCTATATATCACGAGTTTACCTGAGGCATTTTTACAAGTTTTACCCAACAATCAATGAAATACCTTTTTTTTTTACGCGTCATACCTTATTCTGCCTTTTACTAAATAATAGCTCTTGGCAGAATGTAGTTTCCACTCTCTCTACATGTTTGTGCCTTACGTATGATGTATATTCTAGCCAAATAAAGTAAATATGGAAACTTCCAAATTTCGTGTGATATGTTTCCTAAAATCTATCCTAAATATCTCTAAGTATATTTCCCCCCACGATTTTCTCCATCTTCACACGATCTCTTCTTCCTCTTCCTTGTTCCTCTCTTTTGTTCATCGACAAACAATCTTCTATCAACCAACAGAAGATGGTTCTAATCTATGTTAAATCTGGTGTATGGATGTCAAGTTTCAGTGACGAGTGGAATTTCTTGGCAGACAAACAAAGGCGTGGTCGAATGGTTACAATAGAAACTACTACTTCATTGGAGGAACTCAAGATCATGGTGTGTGAAGATTATGGGGTCGACCCTAATTTGGTTAATGTGGAGTTCAGTTATGATATGGTGAATCAAAGAGGAAATCCTCCCATTAGTATCAGCAATGATCGACAAGTATGTAACTTTGTGGGCTACGCAAAGAAGGGTTCCTCTACAACCTTGTGTGTCACGTTCTCTGGTACTGGTACTGGTGTAAAGAAAAGGAACGAGTCAACATCGATTTGAATAAGGAGCCGTGTGATTCAAGTAATGTTGAGGAAGGTGAAGTTCCCGACACAAATCAGGAGAATTTGCAGAACCATCAGCGAGTGTTGTGATAAAAGGAAGAATCATATCACGAGGATGGTTCCGCTGATGCTGGTTTAAAGAGTGAAAGCAATGGAGATAGTGAAAAGGAAAGGGGAGCTGGGATCACTGGTTTCGCGGAAGAAAGATCAACTTTTCCAAAGTAAACGGTTCTAAAGGCAACAATTGAAATTTGGGCGATGAAGAATAATTACGATTTCATTGTTACCAAATCAACAAAAAAATGGTGGTCCATACGATGTAAGGATAAAACGTGCCACTGGACTGTGCGTGCGGAATGTGTTGATGGATCTACATATTTCATGATCAATAAGTGTGTTGAGAACCACTCATGTGCTCCTTCAAAGAAAAGCAAATTCGGAAAAATGGCGTCGGCAAGAACAATTGGGAAGCTGATACAACATCGATTTGATGATGCCAATGATGGACCAAAGGCAAACGACATCATTCAGTTTATGAGGCTGGCGCATAGCTGCGAGATCACTTATTGGCACGCCTGGGAAGCTCGTGAGTATGCAATAGCAGCTGTTAGAGGTATACCAGACGAAAGCTATGCAAAGATACCATCATATCTGCATATGATTAAAGAAGCTAATCCTGGTACACACACTCACTATGAAACTGACAAGGATGGTAGATTCATGTATCTATTTATGTCGTTTGGGCAATCAGTTAGAGGATTTCACAGTTCAATGCGTAGGGTGATTGTTGTTGATGGAACTTTTCTGAAAAATAAATACAAAGGAGTTCTACTTGTTGCTACAGCTGTAGATGGTAACTCCAACTTGTATCCAATTGCATTCGGAGTTGTTGATTCGGAGAATGACGAATCATGGGAGTGGTTCTTCAGACAGTTGAATGTGGTTATTGGTGATAGTAAAGATTTGGCGTTTGTGTCAGATAGAAATACGTCAATTGCTAAATCAATTGGGACTGTCTACCCACGATCAAAACATGGAATTTGCATTCACCACTTGTTGACCAATGTGGTTAAATCCTTCAGGACAAAAGGGTTCTCTGCGTTGGTGGAAAAGGCTTCAAAGGCGTATAGGTATAGTGAATTTCAGGAACGTTTCACCGAAATTGTTGATATCAGTCCGGCGCTTGGAAGATACCTACAGGAGGCTGATGTCAGAAAATGGGCTCGTTCTCTCTTCCCTGGATCCAGGTATGACATCAGGACCAATAACCCTGCCGAGTCGATTAATTCAGTTCTGAGATCACCCAGACAATTTCCAGTAATTCCTTTGCTAGATAGTATAAGAGAACTGTTGACCCGATGGTTCTATGAGCGTCGCATGTTAAGCTCCAAACATATTGATCCTTTAGCCGTTAAGGTGGAGAAAAAGATTGATAGGAGAATTGTGAAGGCTCGACGGTTTCAGGTTCTCATGGTTGACAACTTCAGATCACTTGTTAAAGGAGACATATATGATTGTCATGTTAATCTGCAAACCAGATCATGCACATGTGGGAAGTTTGATTTAGGAAAAATTCCATGCAGACACGCCATTCCTGCAATTTATTCTCGAGGTATGGAAGTATATAGACATTGCTCGTTCTCTTATAATAAGCTTATATATTTCCTGTAATTTGCAGCATTTAGAAATTGCTCGTTCTCTTTTTTGACACAGGTATGGAAGTAAACCGATTTACTGATGGCGTCTATAGCACTCCAACGTGGAGAGCTGCCTATGCGGAATCCATTAATCCCATACCAGTTCCAGAGGCTGAATGGAATGTCCCGGATGAGGTTAAACTTGCGAAGATCTTACCACCAGAGACAAGAAAGAGTGCTGGTAGACCAGTAAAGAGAAGGTATGAAACAGTAGAAGACAAGATTAGATCTTCTCAAGGATCGACAAAGAAGAAAAGGCACAAGTGCAGCCGGTGTGGTATGAGGGACACAAGAGAGGAACATGTGATTTACCTCTCTAGTTTGTTGCGTGTGTTTTCTCTGTTATTTGTTTTTTGCTTCACAACATTGTTGAGACAAATCCATCTTTTCTATTGACAGTTTGATTTTTGCAATTTTTTTTGTTAGAAAGAAGGAAAATCACCAAGAAACTCCATAGAACATAGTCTTACATTTGTTTGGAAAAACAGAAAAACAAATTGAACATCATGCATATGTAAGATACATGAAGACCATAGCAAAACAACACACAAACACAACTTTGATGATCCTTAACTCTCTAATGCATTCCATGGACTTTTCTTCACAACGAGCAATTGCATCTTCCATTTCTTCAAGTCTACTCGTATGGCGTTTCAGGATGGTGTCAGAAGCTCTCATGGATTTATGGAACTCAGAATTGTCCACGAGCAGGACGTCAAACATATCTTGAAAATCTTCAATTTCTTCAACAACTGATTTATCAGTCCATTTGAACAAGTGAGTTTTGTCCTTCATGATTAACATCAACAACCAGTTAGATTCGAGCAATGACACAGTTACATGAATAGAGACAAACCTTCTCAGATCCCATCGGACAACAATGGAACAATCTTCCCGGATTTTTGACGGTTCTTGAAGTGAAACGATCCACTGCCTTGCCGCAATTACATCTTTTCGGAATTCCTCTTTGTTTGGTGTCTCGGTAGCTTGAATCGAAAGAAGAACCGACGGAAGACATGATTGAGTTGATCGCCAAGTTTTCGCCCCTTGGTTTATCTCTGTCGTGAAATAATGAGGAAGAAATGGGATTAGGTCAAAAAAAAATTACAAAACGATGTCGTTTCACTAGGTAGAAAACATGTTTTCTGCCTGAGGAAGAACTATTAAATTTAATGAAAAAACAATTTAGGGGTTCGTTTAGGGATTAGTTAGGGTATGTACTTTCACCATATATCCACTAAAGTTGTGTTTATACATGAAAAAAAAATATTATTAGTGTTCAATAAGAACTACAAATAGGATTTGTCAAACAATTACATGTCATTCTCAAATAAAATGCTAAGAGTTTAGATTAAAAGCTTCTTATGTATAGGGTTCATATAGTGTTTCCTTAGGGTTTAGGGTTAAGATTGGGTTCGTTAATGGTTATTTCAAATATGTGTTGCAATTTAGTGGTTTTGGGTTCGTTTGGGGTTTGCATTGTATTATAATCAAGTTTAGTGGTTTAGGGTAATGGAGAACTCCCAAAATAATTCCTAGAAACTCTAAAATAGAGTATTGTCACAACTAAAATAGCATAAGCAAACCACAAATAAATTGCAATCTAAAATTGTGTCATGTCACATAATTCCTAGAAAACTCTAAGTAATAGTATCAGTCTTCTTCAAGGTCATAAACATCAGAACTCTCGAGATCCGAAGGCATATGTTGTGCCATAAGCTGGATTAAAATGGGATCATGAGCAGCCTCCCAAATATCATACGCAATCTTCTGCCGGCAACCAGGCATTATTCCGTCTTCCACTAAACTGAGGTCGACACCAAGAAGGATGCAATCCAAGTGTTTGAGGGCGTATGCCCCGCAATCAGCACAAGACTTGTTCAACCTCATCTGCATAGGCATATCTGCAATCGAATAGGATGACAGGTGTAGCTTGCTCTTAGGTGGCCCAACTGCCTTCACAATTCTAGGAATCATCGCAGCAAACTTCTCGACGTATTGCCTATTCCTTTCCCGACTGCAATCATAGACTTCCACTTTCTTCTCAATAATGTTGACGCATACAGCAACCCAGTGATTACCTGCGACGGACATCACCTATTTTGTAAAAAACAAAGCTAGAAAAACTGAGGCGTGTAGAGGAAACATGGATAATTACCATTTACAAACAGAGGAAAGTAGAGACGATCAACATCGACACCCCAGACTTTATTAGTCCGCCCATGAGATGGAAGCTCTCCTCTCCCGTACGCAAGAAGCAGATTGGGTACTACGTAGCCTCTTTTCCTGTCTTTACACTTCTGGTATTCATTCTCGATCTGGAGGCAGAACATGGCGTTCATGAACGCAACACGGTCTATATTCCAACGCCTCAAAGATGTCTTCTCTCGCCATATATACATCATCGCATCCATTTCCTATATATGACAAGGACAATTACGAAAGCACAATCAAATATATGTTACAAATACACAACCTTTCAAACATGTATAAGAAAACTATACCTCGTTTCCAAGCCATTTTCCAGCACAAACTATTCTCTGTGCAAGGGTCAAATTAAAGACAGAGGGACCAATCCTCAAAGCTGTTGGATTCGTAGACCATTCCGTGAATCTCTGCCACGCTTCTTCGGTTAGATAATACAGTGACGCCTGTGGAGAACCGTCATCTTCCATTGCTGAGTCACTAAGCTGAAGCTTCTTGCTTGGTCCTCTAGTCCATCTATCCCACCTTGCCGATGTTGGAGCTGGAGTTGCTTGCGGTGATCTCACTTTTGGTAGTTTCCGGACAGTAGTCATTGGAGTCCACCAGTCACTTGCAACCTTGTCATTATTGGTCTGGGATGGATCAAAACCGGGTACGAACGAGGCTTGAGAAAGCCCTTCAAGACCTTGCGTACCTATTGCTTCGTCCATATCATCCGCTTGACTGAAATTCACATCCTGTCAATTCAAGCAATGCACAAGCAATTAACAACAAGACTAATTCTAAATACATAAGCAACTCATTAAAAACCTGATTTTATAAACTAATAACATCCGTTACATAAATAGCTTACACATGGTTCACAATACAAACATCCATTACATATTGCCGATACATTATTAAACAAGACACTTCAAACCAAACACACTTCCAAAACCAGATAATGCAAAACACATCACAAGGCCGATAAAACACAGAGGAAACTAACAATAAAACAAGAGAGTTATGTAGACTAGTGGTTCTTTACCAAGCGTTTGGACCTCCTCGGAGATGGCTTGCTAGGCGATGCGTTGCTAGCCGATGGGTTGCTAGGTGCTAGGTGGCTACGTGATGGGTTGCTAGCCGATGGCTTGCTAGGCGCTAGGTTGCTAAGTGATGTGTTGCTAACCGGTGGCTTGCTCGCAGGTGGATCTCCATGCTCAACTTCGACGGTTGAATCCCCACGTGAGCTTTTAAGCTGAGTCTGCAATTCCTCAAATCTTTCACCCATCTTTTTCTCCAACCTTTCTTCCATGGCAGCAAAATTTTGCTGAAACAATTGCGTAACAAAAGTCTTCATATCTTCACCAAAGGGCGCCTGTTGTGGTCTTGTTTGTAGGACCTTATGCTTCCTTTTTTCCATTCCACGATCTGGGAGCCTCTTCTTTCCCTTTGTATCTCTCGTCCCTATGGTTGCTGATCCTTTTGGAGTTTGAAACTCCTCATCGCTCTCACTTGCTTCATTGCTCCCACCTGCTTCATCGCTTCCACCTTCACCATCATTGTCGTTAGACACTTCATCATCAGGCACACTGTCTCCCTCATGCGTAGCAACATCCTCCGTCTCACCTTCTTCGTTATCAAGCCCAAAAGAAAAGACCGGTTTCTCTTCATGCTCCCAAATATGACCACTAAAGTCGAACTTATTCATTATCATCCTCTTGAGAAGCTTGACTCTATCATCCTCCACCTCATCTTGTCTCCAAAATTGCTCATTTTCAACCACATCATAATTCCCTGTCCACGAGATGTATGGATAGACGTCATCCTACACAAGAAAGGTGAAGAAGAGTGATTCATTAATACAAACTAAATATCAAAAATAGCTAGTACACAAAAACTTGCAAATAGCTGAATACTCATTGTTTTAAAAAATTTACCTCGGGTGTCAAGATGCTCTCCAACTTGTCGAGCTCCTCGTACGAAATCTTTGCAGCTCCCATCCAGTTGACGCATCTAGGACCGTTCTTAAAACTTTTTTTCAGTTTTCTTCCACAGAGCTTTCCAAGCTTTGGTACTGCTTCCATAGCCCAAATCTGAAGACCGTAGGTGAAGCCATCTAACACGTAACTCTTTGGATTCTCCTTCAGTTTGTCTCGTTTCTCAGCTATTGACTCGCATAGAAGGTCAAAAGAAGCAACTCCCCAAGGGTAATTTCGAACCTGCTCAAGATCCATCACCAACTTCACGTACTTGATGGGGATAGGTGCCTTCTCATCTCTCCCGCAAACAATACACACAATGATGCAAAGATACACCAGCCTGATTCGATCAGCATTACTCCACTTCCTAACCTCTGCCCTGTGATGTTCCCACAGCTCCAAAATAGAAATCCCCTTATTTGTCTTGATCACTAAGCTCCAGAAACCATCATCATCATCCCAGTCAACCAACTCCTTAAGTGAGCGACTAGTATCACACTGAAGCCCGGTAACTGCGTGGAACTCAACCAATGAAAAGCGGAGAGGTCTTCTCGCAAAGGCAAACCAGAGCTCATGCGCTTTGTAAGTGAGCAGCTCCCTACACAAGAAGCCGTGTATCACTCTCGCCGAGAATCCCAAACCATTGTCGAACAGCTTGAAAATCTGAGCAAAAACAGGATCTTGCTTCACTGTGTCCAACTCCTTTGGCATCCACTCCTTCAATCTTTTCAAATACCGCACCAGCTTGCAGTTGTTATTGATCTGACCAACTTGGGTCTCTTCACCCGGCTTGAACAGCCGCTTTGGTAGCTCCTCAGACATACCTAAAATGTCAGAAAATAAGTTTATAATCAGAGCACAAACAACCCAAACCTATGTATTAGACAAACAATAAACCAAACCTATCTATTAGACAAACAATGTAGGTTGCACAATTCATCAAGTTTTAAATTTACTCCTCAATTTTGATACCTATGTATTAGACAAACAATCTCACACATTTGTCTAAGATTCAAAAATAAACCAAACCTTCGAATCGGACAACAACAAAAACGAAGCTCTTTGTAAGATACCTATGTATTACACAAGACAAAGACCAAAATCGAAGCTCTTAAAATTGAAATCAAAAACAAACAAACATTTACATGCATGAAGTTCCTAATGTATAAGAAGACAAATCAACCGACTCAACTAATTTTAGATTAAGAAAAAAGACAAATCGAGTTCTAAGTGATGAGTTTGGTTAAGAAATTTAGGATTGAGAGAAACAAATAGAGTAATCGCAAACCTAGTGTTTAGAAACGTGAGATGTTGACGAAATTGATGGTAGAAGAGGAATAAGAGCGTCCGACGAAGGCGTAGAGTAAGACGAAATCTCCAATTCTTCGAGCTGTGCCTATAACAAAGAAAAAGAAGTCGATAATGAGATTATCGATGAGAACTCGAAGACTCTACGGTGAACAAAAGAGTGATGGTGAGTTCTGACCTTAAATCGCCATTAAAGGAGAACTAGGTCGAAGGCTCGGCGGAGAAGAGGAGGAGAAATAACACGAGGGTTATTACCCGTCGACTCTCTGCTTTCCTTTTAATTATTGCCTTATTTTTAATATTTTTTTTTCAAATTAACAAATATACTTAAGGAAATTAGAATATTAATGGGATTATGTAAATATAAGGGCATTAAAATATAAGGGCATTATGGTATTAAAAAAAAGAAAAATCTTACTTACCTTAAAAATCTAAAATAAATCCTATTATGACAAATCTATGAAAAAAGTGTCTTTATTTTCCAATTTTTCCTTTTTAATACTCGTTCTAATACTCAGTTTCTTAACAAACCAAGATTGTATAGTCAAAAAAAAAAATACAAACAAAGAAACCAAGATTGTATATTTCTAAGATCTGGTTTGGATGACCAGTAGTTGACCATGAAAGAGATCTATTTATAAAAGTACATGAAAAGATCGTAATTTATATGACTCATATCTGATTCAGGCAACATGCCGAGTCTATCCGATTCTTTCCCTTTTTCCCTTCGTAGGTTTGATGGATTTGTTTATTTTGACCATAAACTTTTCTTAATTTTAAGAGAACTTATATATCATAATTTTTTTATTTTTTCATAAATTTACTTACTTTTGACTAAGATTTTTACTTTATTTTGATAATTTCACTTAGTTTTCCACAGATTATTTCCATTTTCAACTGATTTTATTTGACAAAGTTAATTAATGTTCCAGTGATTTGTTTCTTTTTTATTTTATTTTTCAGGTTAATCATTTTCGAGTGATTTGTTTCTTTAATTATCGCAAATTTGCTTCTTTTTGAACACAAACTAACTGATTATAACTAAACTGTATCATGTTTTCTAAACCGTATTGTGGTTTCTTAACCGTACCGTGTTTGAAAGTTAATTAGTGCTTGTTCGAAGAAAATTCATACTAGACTTTAGTCATTGGTGTTCGAACTCCATATGGGAACAAATATGTAGTAATCTTTTTTTTCAGATTTTCCATAGGGGAATGAATATGTAGTAACCTTTGTTTTCAGATTTTCCATTAGGCCTATCTATACATTTAAATATATTTTATAAATTTTGTTTTTCAGTTCATCATTTTAATGAACAGTTTTATCCCGAGACTAGAGCGTCCATATTGATAATTCAGAGCATCTCTTGTTTCACAGTTCTCCTCCAACCTCCCATACACTAAGATTATTCTGCCATGCACGAATATTAATATTTACAAAAAAATATTTTATAATCACTAATATTTTAACTTTAGTTATAGTTATTTTGTATTTATATGTATGATTTATTTTAAATAATATTATATTATTTTAGTTAGACATGTAATTTGGATATATAATATCTAGTCGATTGTTTATTATTAAGATATATTGAATTATATTTAATTCTTTAAGTTTAACCAAAGTATTGTGGTCCTAGTATTTTTTGTACTTAAATAGATTAAAATTTTGATTAATTTTTTTTTTGTGCAATTAGACTTTTGATTTTAGGCAAATTAATTTGGATATTATTACATCAAAATGATATTCTATTATTCAAGCATAAATTTAAATTATTTAAGTTACTCATTTTGCGAGTCACGTAGGGGGCCTTATTGAACTTGGGATTTCATCAAATTTTAGTTTTCTTCCAAATCCCATCTTATTGAATATGGTATTTGTAAAAACTTATACAAATCCAAGGTTATTGGATATAACATTTGTAAAAATCCTATCAAAACTCCCCTTATTGGAAAATATGGATTTCATCAAAAAAATTTATCAAAGATTATTTTAGATTATTAGAAAAATTGATTAATACTTCAAATTCAATTGAAAAGAATACCACCTAAACAGATGGAATTTTAGAAGAAACGATCAATTGCTTAGTTCATCTTCTTTCTCCTACTCTCTATTCTCGTAAGTTTGTTTCAGAAATATCATTCTAGTTTCTCTTATCCTCTGCTTGCCTCACCCTTGTCCCAGAGTTCCCTTGAAAGGTTCGGAAAGAGCCATCACATTACTTCGCGTCTGAGGCCAAACACTCTTGGCCAACATCGTCATTACCTCCGATCTCCTCTTCGATTTACTCTCTGTTGAGTCCCTTTTTGTGCAACCTCTCTCTCGAGTCTCTAACGCTCCGATTCCATGCTCTTCGATCTCGACATAACTCAAATCTTCTTGGAACACACGAGAACCAATCTTACACTGCTCGACCTGTCGTGGACCAACAGAGTTCACTTGCTTCACATTCTCGCCACAGAAGCTTAGCAAACCAAAGACCACGATGAATACGAGACTGATGATGGTGTAGCTGAAGCTTCTGGTCCTTCCAAAAATATGTGATTTTTTAACTTTTGTTTCTTCATTTTCTCTGTGAACTTAAAGATTTCTTTTATGTTTTGGCTTCCGATACCTTCATTTCGTTATTGTCTCCTTTGTTTTGTTATTAAAATTAATTTAACAACAACTCAATCTTGAAGATTTTTGATTCAAACTCTTTGTCACTCAATGAAACAAGACCATCCTCTTTATCTTCGTTACACACACCTTATAAGGTTTATTTAGCTTCTGCATCTAACAATGGCGTCCGTTTGATATATACATGAACTTTTGTGTCTGTACATCCCAAACTTTTTGTGGTTTTAGTATAAACCTGATAAATAAAATCTATTTTCTCACCAAGTTTTAGGTTATTGTATCTGTTGGCCACCAGAAAATTGGTCCTTTGTTGATGAGAAATAACTTGTGAGCACAGTTGCATATGTTTTAGTTGAAATCATTGAAGGGTCAGATGTTAAACCTCCGATCTGAATGGTCAGTAGCAACATCCTAACAAAACCAGTGTTCTTTCTAACAATATCCCATTCTAACAACTCACTATCAGTCTGAAATTAACTGTAAGAGCTTAGATCTGTTCTCAAACTCTCTGCAACTTGGAGTGAATAACTGAAGAAAACTAGTGTATATCACTTTGAAGTGGGGCCTCGCGGATCTGCTAAGTCAATTTCTTAAGCTTTATAGCTATCACACGTCTTTGATGAACAAGGGACAGAACTGGAGATGTAACTGGGAGAACAGCTATGATGGTTGTAACATCAGCTCTACTTGAATCATCCGGGCAAAGCCAATTCGTTTTTTAACTAATGAGCTTTAATGACGTCGTTAAGTATAAAGATAATCCTATGGTTTTCTAAAAAGTCCTACCTAAATCACAATCTAAATTACCACAAAATCTTCAAATCCCAATCAAAATCTTCAAATTTCATTAATTTTAAAACTCCTGAAATTTTCTCAAACCCTTAGTACAATAAGCCCCCCATAGAGTTACACATATTTCTTCAAATTGAAGCACAATTAATTTTAGTTCTACTTATACTAAAGTTGATTAGTTTTATTTCTTGCATTAGTTTAGTTCTTCATCTTAAATACGTATACATATTTTGTAAACTCTTTTGTAAATTTTGATATTTGTGGATTTGTAAAATAGTAGATAAACTGAAATGATGATAAATACAAAGATTTATAAAGTTACCGCTAAATTCTGAAAACTCATGAACGGATATAAATGTTTTAAAAAATATTTTTTTTATAAATTCTAAGTAACTTTATATTTTAGATGTATAAAATATAAATTAAATTTATTCTAAATAAAATTAACCATAAAAATTCATATTGGTTTATTTATATGTGTATTATGTTTTATAAATATATTAAATTTTATTAAAAAAATAAAAAATATTAAGCATTAAAGAATTTTTAGAGGTATATTAGGTTTGATTAAAGTTTGTAGATTTTTTCTTTAAGTATTTTGATAAAAACATACAAAAAAGGTAAATTAAATTTAATTTTTTTTTTAGAAAAACGAAATTATACAAAAAAATATAAAAATCTCAATAGTAGCAATTACAGATTATTTTCAACTCACCAAAGATATTTTAGTATATGTTATTTAAATTAATTTTTAAAAATCTAAAATAGACTGATATAAATAAACTATTTTTGTCGACAAAAAAAATAAAATAAAATATTTTTATTAATTTTAAAATATATATTATGTTTTTAATATTATGATTTAAAGAGATGATTATTTTTAAAATCACAAAATTCTTGATGGGTCTTAATAAATCATATGAACAGACTCACGTGCATATCTTGATGCTCAAACCTATTCCGAGTATTAAGGAAGATTTCAACATTGTGGCTCAAGATGAGAGGCAGCGTCAAGTCAAGTCAAGTCGTTTCTCAAGAGTGATAATGTGGCCTTTCAAGCGTCTGGTTCTTTTCATTTTGATCATGTCTTACTCTGTTTACAGTCCAGAATATGTAGCAGCTTATAACACATATCGCCCTCGTGGGAATAGACCTTTATGCACATACTGTGGTCAGTTGAGTCACACTATCAACAAGTGCTATTGTCTACATGGTTATTCGCCGGGTTATAAACCACCCACAGGGTCTAGTTATAAATCATCATTTGTTCCTCGTGGTTCCAACAATCATGCTTGTTTCTTGATTAATAGAACTCCTTCTCATTTACTTCACAATCACATTCCCTAAGAAGTTTTAATTAATCGAAAACCTGAATACTCTGCTCTTAAAACCTTTGGTTGTCTCTGTTACCTTAGTACACTCTTGAAAGATAGGACTAAGTTATCTCCTCGTGCAAGACCATGTGTTTTCTTGGGTTATCCTTCTGGATATGAAGGTTACAAAGTTCTAAACATTGACACTTTTTCTGTTTCTGTGTCTATTTCTTAAAGTGTTTGTTTTCATGAAAATGATTTTCCTTTCAAGGACTCTATTAATGGTATTACCGATTTCTTCTCCTATATTCTTCCTTCCTCTCAAGCGCGATTCTAGACATTTTTTCTTCTGAGTGCAGAATTAATAATAACAAAATTAATACACAAGAAAGCATCGAGCCAGAGTTATTGTGGGTGCATAACCTTAATTTTACCATCTGATCTATCAAATTTTTAAGGATTTGTCCCACAAAAAGTAAAATATAAAATATTATTAAGGGTGCACATGCACCCAAAGTGTAGTGTGGCTTCGACTAGGGGTGGGCAAAAAATCCAAACCGAATCGAACCGAACCGACCCAACCAAAGTTAAACCGAACCAAACCAAACCGTGTTCTTTACATAATCCAATTGGTTCATGTTTTACTCAACCCGAATGGTTCGGTTTGGTTTGGTTTTAAACCGAACCAAACCGAACCAAACCGATAAACCCAATATATATATATGTATTAACATATTGTAAATTTTAGTTAAAGTTTCGTTTTCCACATTTTCTTAACTTCCATATATTCTTAAAAAAAATTCAAATATGATTCAAATAAATGAATAATACTATTATATATATTCTCTAATTCTAATACCTACAGATTGTACTGAAAACAAAATCTAAAAACTATAAGCATCTATACCGTAGTCGTCTTGTCTCGTTCATCTTCTCCAATTTCCATTATCTAAAAGTAAAATTATGTAACAGAGTTATAACAGTATCAATAAAAACAAAAAGGTAAATGCAAATAATGTTTTAGTTTATATATTTTGGAATGCTTACAAGTCTTTTTACGTTAATTTGATTAGCCATCATATTTTATAATCAACCCGAACTACACCGAACCAAACTACACCATAATAAAGTAAACCGAACTAAATCAAAACCAAACCGAACTAAATTTTAACCAAACCGAACTAAACCAAACCAAACTAAATCCGAACCAAACCCAAACCAAAGCTACTTTGGTTTTAATTGGGTTGAATTTTATAAAACCCAAACTAACTAAACCAAACCGAACCAAACCGAACTAAACCAAACCGAACTAAACCAAACCGAACTAAATTTTAACCAAACCGAACTAAATTTTAACCAAACCGAACTAAATTTTAACCAAACCGAACCAAACCGATAAACCCAATATATATATATGTATTAACATATTGTAAATTTTAGTTAAAGTTTAGTTTTCCACATTTTCTTAACTTCCATATATTCTTAAAAAATTCAAATATGATTCAAATAAATGAATAATACTATTATATATATTCTCTAATTCTAATACCTACAGATTGTACTGAAAACAAAATCTAAAAACTATAAGCATCTATACCGTAGTCGTCTTGTCTCGTTCATCTTCTCCAATTTCCATTATCTAAAAGTAAAATTATGTAACAGAGTTATAACAGTATCAATAAAAACAAAAAGGTAAATGCAAATAATGTTTTAGTTTATATATTTTGGAATGCTTACAAGTCTTTTTACGTTAATTTGATTAGCCATCATATTTTATAATCAACCCGAACTACACGAACCAAACTACACCATAATAAAGTAAACCGAACTAAATTTTAACCAAACCGAACTAAACCAAACCAAACTAAATCCGAACCAAACCCAAACCAAAGCTACTTTGGTTTTAATTGGGTTGAATTTTATAAAACCCAAACTAACTAAACCAAACCGAACCCAGACCGAACCCGAAACTAAACCGATATACCCACCCCTAGCTTCGACCCTGCTTCCTCTGTTCCGTACATTCATGATACGGTCCTTGATAATGTTCCTCTGCCTTCTCATGCATCAACTACGTTGCATGTTATTCATAATATTTCATCATCTAGACCTGTTCCATCTGCTTCTGTTGACATTCCATCTTCATTTAGTTCTGCTTTATCAACGTCTGCTACCATTCCACCTCTTGATCATTCTAGGCATATTCATTTTAGGCATGTACCGTCTTTGGTTCCTGAAAATGTTGGTTCCGATGTTGCTAGTACTTCTTTACCCACTGAGAGACCTAAGCGTACTACTAAGGCTCCACATTACCTATATGATTACCATTGTTCTCTCATGCAAACTGTTGATTCTTTACCTGAGACTCATACAACACCTAATCCCCTTTCTTCTGATCTTTCCTACCATAAACTCCAACAACCCTTTCTTTCATACCTTTTATCCTATTCTCTTTATACGAACCTAAGACCTTTCAACAAACCATGTCATCTGACATATGGAAGGGTGCTGTAAATGAGGAATTGCAGGCGATGGAGAACAATGATTCCAACATTGTTGTTTCCCTGCCTCGGTGAAAGAATGTTGTTGGATGTAAATGGGTATTTACCTATAAATACAGTGCTGATGCCACGATTAAACGTCCTGAAAGGCGTCTAGTGGCTAAAGGTTTCACACAATAGGAAGGTGTTGATATATTGAGACTTATTCTCATGTTGTGAAGATGGCTAGTGTGAAACAATTTTTGGCTTGAGTTTTTTTTGGGTTCACCCATATAGGTTAACCAATCAATAAGAATTGGTTATTTCATATAAAAATTTTTTTAAAAAGAAAATAGAATATTTAGAATTTGTTTTTTAAAATAAAATAACAAATAAAAATATTAGTAGCTAACAAAAATATATATTTTTTAACATTATTAAAGCCGTTCATATTAAACCTTAAACCATAAACACTAGATCCTAAATCCATGGGTAAACCCTAAACTTTTGGGTAAACTCTAAATCCTTGGAATATCTCTTTACCCAAGAATTAAGGGTTTATCCAATGGTTTAGGGTTTATCCAAAGGTTTAGCGTATAATTTTTAGTGTTTATGATTTAGAGCTTAGGATTTAGGATTTAGTATGAACGACTTTAATAATATAAAAAAAAAAAATTTACAGCTACTACTATTTTTATTTGTTTTTTATCTTTTTATTTTAAAAAATAAATCCTAAATATTATGTTTCCTTTTTTGAAAAAAATTGTATATAATATTACCAATTCTTATTGTTTGGTTAAACCAAGCAAAACTCTTTTAGCTTTGGCAGCTGTAAATGGATGGGAGTTTATTCAGATGGACATTTCTGACGACTAACACCGAGAAATGTGGATATTAATAGTGGCCGTTAAATGCTATAAGTTCGATATAATTTTGTTTTCTAAAACGTAATGACATCGCCCGTTATCGTAGATCGGACACTTTTGATAGCGGATCTTTCGGATGCTATAGTTAAATAAACATTGAGAGCAATAATTTCTACGATTGTTAATATTAATAATAATATGATACAAATGTTTTTTAAAAAATTATAATTTAAATCAAATTACAAATTATTAATTTGCAAATTATTAATTAAAATCAAATCAAATAAAAATAAATCGAAAATTAATTTATTAATTAAAATGATTTATTCATTAAATCAGTTTACAAATAAAATAAAAACTTAGCCAGAAATAATAAAAAATAAGTAAACCAGAATACATTAAACCAAAACTAATTAACCAAAACCTAAACCTAATTAACCCTAAACCTAACTAAACTCTCCGCTGCCGTGAACAGCCTCCCCTCCTCCTTCGCCGCACTTTCATATCTTTGATCTTCAACCGTTTGTTAGGGTTGTAGGGACTTTGTAGAGTTGTAGTGTCTTGATTGTTGCTTGTAAGCTACTTCACCTAGCATAACAAGAAAGAACGTAAATATAAGTTATAACTTGTATTTTGCTTTGTGTAGTAGTGATTTAAAAGCAACCAAAGCAGATTCAGAAGCAAAGCAGATTACTTGTATGTAAACGTAAAGTAACCAAAGCAGATTATCGATCCATTGACATACACACACAATTCATTACATTCAATCAACATCATTGACATACCTGAAGTCCAAGCTGGTAATGGAACGATATAATGTGCCCTTTCTAGTTCCTGTGCTCTCATAGTGTCAGCTTCTTCACCATTAAACTCATATCAGAAACAAACTCATAGGAACAACAAAACGTACTGTTTACAGGTGCATTGAGCTGACTGTTTTGGCTCCTCTTTCAAGGGTAATCTCATATGTACGATCACAAAGGTCTTGCAAGAACAATTCCAAGGATTTTGCTGTAATTATAATAACAAATCATTTAGCCAAAAGGTATAACAACCACAAGTGCCTTTAAAACTACTCAAGTCAGCAAAAACAAAGTGAATCACAAACTAAGACAGGCACTGAAAAATTGCGCGTCAAAACAAACACACCCCTAAGCGAATCATAAAGCAAGTGAGAAACACAAATTAAAGTGTGCTCAGTACAATCATCAAATCATTTGATATAAGCATAATAAATTAACACTCAAAAGGAAAATTCCATTCCATGAATTATCCTATACTAGCACTCATCAACACTATAGTAACTTATGAAATGGTTCGAGGTTTCATACAACAAAAGTGCCTCACAAAGATCTAGCTAAGAAACTGGAAGTTTTAACTAATTAAAGAACAACTCGTAATTTTGTATATAATATTCTAGCTTCAACCAGGAGACAATAATTCCAGTATAAACACTATCTCTAAAGCCTATGCAATCCACCAAAACTATCTTTTAGAACACAAGACACCTAAACTCCTCACAGAATCAACATTCCATAACGGATCTTGACGATAAGTAACCTATAGCCGTAGCAACCACAAAATAAGATCAAAACAGCGAAAGAGAGTGAGAGACAGAGGAAAAGGCTGACGGCTGTGGCCTGAGCTTCTCTCTCCAGCGGCTAACGTTTCTCCAGCTCTTGAGTGAGGATATCTACATGAGTCTTCCCAAGGATAGACTCCAGCTCCTGGTGTTGTATTGACTCATAATCAGTGGCGGATCCAGATCCAGTTTTAAGTGGGGTCATAAAAATGGGCTTTGGCCCAACCTGATGTAAAATATGAAAAAATCAATAGCAACTGCTGGGGACAAGGTGGATGGAATCCGCATTTTGGGGGGTGTCAAGGGACGACTTTTACACCAAATGAGCTGTGATTCCGTTGTTGTCGTATGTAATAAAACCAGAATTTATAATTTTACGGTGTCATGTGATCTATTCCTTTGAACATGGATCCCCTACTCCTAATGGGTTTGTTGATTGAACAAAAGTATTTACAGCCTCAAACAAGCTTCTCTAAGTGGACCCAGACGTTCACAACGGTTCTTTTTGGTGTTGGTTTTGTTCAATCCGAGTCCGATATGCCTTTGTTCATCAAGTCTACTCCAACAAGCTTTCTCGCTGTTCTAGTATACGTTGATCATATTGCCATTAGTAACAGTGCAGTTGATCTAGCTGCTTGAAGAAGGTCTTATCTCATGCTTTCAAAATCAAGGATCTTGGTCCAGTGCGTTTCTTCCTTGGTCTTGAGATTGCGCTCTACTAAAAGAATTTTTTCTGCCAACGGAAATCTACATTATTAAAAGAAGAAAGATTTTGAAAAATCTACTTTAATAAGGTTGTTGAACCATTTCATTAATTAATTACTAGGTGATAATTCGCACCAACGGGCTGAATTTATAAAAATAATTATATTTGGTGATTATAAACTCTACTATACATTTTTGCATTTTAATAATAGTTAACAAACATATACATGCCAAATATTGTGCACGATAAACATTGTATCCACAAATTATTTTATATACTATTACTTATTTTATGTTCTTTTACATTATGTAATAATAAATATATTGAATAATTGATAAACATTATTTATTAAGTATATATTTAAATTGGTGCAAACACATAGATCGGACACTTTTGATAGCGGATCTTTCGGATGCTATAGTTAAATAAACATTGAGAGCAATAATTTCTACGATTGTTAATATTAATAATAATATGATACAAATGTTTTTTAAAAAATTATAATTTAAATCAAATTACAAATTATTAATTTGCAAATTATTAATTAAAATCAAATCAAATAAAAATAAATCGAAAATTAATTTATTAATTAAAATGATTTATTCATTAAATCAGTTTACAAATAAAATAAAAACTTAGCCAGAAATAATAAAAAATAAGTAAACCAGAATACATTAAACCAAAACTAATTAACCAAAACCTAAACCTAATTAACCCTAAACCTAACTAAACTCTCCGCTGCCGTGAACAGCCTCCCCTCCTCCTTCGCCGCACTTTCATATCTTTGATCTTCAACCGTTTGTTAGGGTTGTAGGGACTTTGTAGAGTTGTAGTGTCTTGATTGTTGCTTGTAAGCTACTTCACCTAGCATAACAAGAAAGAACGTAAATATAAGTTATAACTTGTATTTTGCTTTGTGTAGTAGTGATTTAAAAGCAACCAAAGCAGATTCAGAAGCAAAGCAGATTACTTGTATGTAAACGTAAAGTAACCAAAGCAGATTATCGATCCATTGACATACACACACAATTCATTACATTCAATCAACATCATTGACATACCTGAAGTCCAAGCTGGTAATGGAACGATATAATGTGCCCTTTCTAGTTCCTGTGCTCTCATAGTGTCAGCTTCTTCACCATTAAACTCATATCAGAAACAAACTCATAGGAACAACAAAACGTACTGTTTACAGGTGCATTGAGCTGACTGTTTTGGCTCCTCTTTCAAGGGTAATCTCATATGTACGATCACAAAGGTCTTGCAAGAACAATTCCAAGGATTTTGCTGTAATTATAATAACAAATCATTTAGCCAAAAGGTATAACAACCACAAGTGCCTTTAAAACTACTCAAGTCAGCAAAAACAAAGTGAATCACAAACTAAGACAGGCACTGAAAAATTGCGCGTCAAAACAAACACACCCCCCTAAGCGAATCATAAAGCAAGTGAGAAACACAAATTAAAGTGTGCTCAGTACAATCATCAAATCATTTGATATAAGCATAATAAATTAACACTCAAAAGGAAAATTCCATTCCATGAATTATCCTATACTAGCACTCATCAACACTATAGTAACTTATGAAATGGTTCGAGGTTTCATACAACAAAAGTGCCTCACAAAGATCTAGCTAAGAAACTGGAAGTTTTAACTAATTAAAGAACAACTCGTAATTTTGTATATAATATTCTAGCTTCAACCAGGAGACAATAATTCCAGTATAAACACTATCTCTAAAGCCTATGCAATCCACCAAAACTATCTTTTAGAACACAAGACACCTAAACTCCTCACAGAATCAACATTCCATAACGGATCTTGACGATAAGTAACCTATAGCCGTAGCAACCACAAAATAAGATCAAAACAGCGAAAGAGAGTGAGAGACAGAGGAAAAGGCTGACGGCTGTGGCCTGAGCTTCTCTCTCCAGCGGCTAACGTTTCTCCAGCTCTTGAGTGAGGATATCTACATGAGTCTTCCCAAGGATAGACTCCAGCTCCTGGTGTTGTATTGACTCATAATCAGTGGCGGATCCAGATCCAGTTTTAAGTGGGGTCATAAAAATGGGCTTTGGCCCAACCTGATGTAAAATATGAAAAAATCAATAGCAACTGCTGGGGACAAGGTGGATGGAATCCGCATTTTGGGGGGTGTCAAGGGACGACTTTTACACCAAATGAGCTGTGATTCCGTTGTTGTCGTATGTAATAAAACCAGAATTTATAATTTTACCGGTGTCATGTGATCTATTCCTTTGAACATGGATCCCCTACTCCTAATGGGTTTGTTGATTGAACAAAAGTATTTACAGCCTCAAACAAGCTTCTCGCAAGTGGACCCAGACGTTCACAACGGTTCTTTTTGGTGTTGGTTTTGTTCAATCCGAGTCCGATATGCCTTTGTTCATCAAGTCTACTCCAACAAGCTTTCTCGCTGTTCTAGTATACGTTGATCATATTGCCATTAGTAACAGTGCAGTTGATCTAGCTGCTTGAAGAAGGTCTTATCTCATGCTTTCAAAATCAAGGATCTTGGTCCAGTGCGTTTCTTCCTTGGTCTTGAGATTGCGCGCTCTACTAAAAGAATTTTTTTCTGCCAACGGAAATCTACATTATTAAAAGAAGAAAGATTTTGAAAAATCTACTTTAATAAGGTTGTTGAACCATTTCATTAATTAATTACTAGGTGATAATTCGCACCAACGGGCTGAATTTATAAAAATAATTATATTTGGTGATTATAAACTCTACTATACATTTTTGCATTTTAATAATAGTTAACAAACATATACATGCCAAATATTGTGCACGATAAACATTGTATCCACAAATTATTTTATATACTATTACTTATTTTATGTTCTTTTACATTATGTAATAATAAATATATTGAATAATTGATAAACATTATTTATTAAGTATATATTTAAATTGGTGCAAACACATAAATCAGACAAATGACTCTTGTTTATTGACTATCATTTTATGGTAAGTAAATCTAAATAATCATATTTATCTATTATTATATAATTAAATTTAAATGATACTAACAGATATATAGTATATTTTAATATGGATATCTATTAAATGAGACTTCATAATCATAGTTTAATGATCATTCATATCTTTTTATAATTTAACTTTTTAAAATCATAGATAAAAAGATTTTCAATGTGAAAATTTTAATAAATTTATAAGAGAAAATTACTAGAATGTTATAGAAAAGTTGGTTTATTACTAGAGTGTTATGCATCTTTTCAAAATTACTATAATGTTATAGTCTCCTTAGTAAATGACAATAAAGACCTTTGGTTAGTTTTTTTTAATTGAAATTATTTTTAAACATCAAAACCACATCATAAATTAATTATCCACATCAGTAATTAAAATATAATTATTAAAATTCACATCACTAATTAACAACTTCTTTTTTGAGATTTTTTTTTTCATTTGTTTTTCTCTTAGTTTTTAGGGTTGTCTCTTTTAATTATTTTATGAGATCTGAACAGATCTCGTTCTTGAGACGAGAGAGAGAGAGATGGTCGAGAGAGGAGAAGACATGGGATGTGTCGGAGAAGACATGGGAAGAGGCTCGTCGATCCCGTCGCACTCCTTCAATTCCGTCGCAGTCTTTCACCACCAACACGGTCACTTCTCTATTTGCCTCTCTATCTGTCTTTTGAATCTGTTTTTTTTTTGTTCTTGGGCAGAGCTGCTGGTTGTGAGCAGAGGGGAGAATATATGGTGGTATGCAGGACTGGAATTAATTACATACATGAATGTGTTTATATACATGTGTTAACTTGTTCTTGTAACCATAGTTTTAGATTTTGTTGGTATGTTCTGTTTTTATGTTCATTGGAGCTCGATAAATTGCAAATTTTGATGATTCGTGGTGAGAGTTTGAAAACTGTATGTTATGGCACATGAAAAATGCCATGGAAAACTGATAATAGCAAAATTATGGTGTTATTAAAATATTTTTCTTGTGTATGAATCGCCTTGTGCTGTGATCTGTATTGAAACTGAAGTTTGATAGCTTATGGTGAGATCTTATTTGGTCTTTCTGATCTGATCTGTCAAGAAGTAATACCCTAAACCTATCCTAAAATCAGAAAATATTTATATAACTCAGCCGTTGTTTAGATAACTCAGTCGATCGCTTATATAACTCAGTCATACCTCAAATATACCCTAAAATCAGAAAATGTTTATATAACTCAGCCGATCGCTAGATAACTCAGTCAGATCGCTTATATAACTCAGTCATACCTCAAACATACCCTAAAATCGGTAAACAAAAAGTTATATTGAAAATCATCTTATCAATATCAAGTGAATATAAATCAACTGAATGTGTATAGTTTCTTGAATTTTCAAGTTGAGACTTTAACTTGATCTTGAATATGTCTGTTCTCTTACAATGACTTATACAATACTTACTTATAAGACTCTAACTTTAATCTTTTCTTAAACCTAAACCTCAAATCCTAAACTATAGAATTATATAGTTATCAAACTTATAAAATTAATCTTTGAACATTAAATATGATAGTTTTTATTATTTAAAATTTAAGGTTTAAACCCTAAACTCTAAACTTAAACTTTGAACTCTAATATTTTAACAGCAAATCTTAAATTTAACTTCATATATTAAATATAAAGTCAAAAGCTATTTCTGTTTCAAAAATTTAATCTCAATCATTAGCCAAAACCTTTAACCCTCAAACCCTATACTCAAACTTATACCTTAAAACTAATTTCATTTACTATAATTATTTTATTTTAAACCTTTAAACTAATTTCATATTACAGTTTAAAAATTAATCTCAAATCTCAATATCCCAAACCTTTAATCCTCAAACTTTATTATATACTGAATTTAAATTATCATGTTTAATTATGTAAATTTATGTGTGGGGAGAACTGCTGAACTCTGCCCTTGGAGTAGTTGCTAGGTTATGTGAACGCAAAAGCGTGTGGTCTGGTAGGACAGTACACTATCTACTATGTAGACAGCTCCGAGTAGAAAAGAAGGAGATATGGAGTCTCGTGGTTGATGAGCCTATGAGGTCAGCAGCTTGCCGAATTTGGTGAGATCACCGGTTAAACACAGGTCCACCGCCAGAGGCATTTGGACTTGATCAGTACAAAGAGTTTTGGGAGGAGTTGAAGGTGCCGCTTGGGGTGGGACCCAAGTTAGACGAACTCAAGGCAGCATTAGACTTCTCTCCGCTTTGGAGTTATCAAAAGCGTAAGTGGTTGGGGCTGCTATTTCTTCAGCCGATGAGACTCTATTGTTTGCATCACAATTCAAGGATACCTTTCAAGGTGCAATAAGGGTATTCGACGATGAAGCCATGAGGTCGTGATCCATGGGGTCGGTCTGCATACGGAATTCTCGCTGACTCTCAAAACGCTGTTCCGAAGGAGGGACATACACAATAAGCGGCATGGCTGTCGCTACAGATTTGCTAACGAAACCGCCCCCTCGCTTCGTGAGTGTTTTGGGAGAGTGCTTCCAAATGAAGACGTTCCTCGTTGATCATATTGCCATTAGTAACAGTGCAGTTGATCTAGCTGCTTGAAGAAGGTCTTATCTCATGCTTTCAAAATCAAGGATCTTGGTCCAGTGCGTTTCTTCCTTGGTCTTGAGATTGCGCCTCTACTAAAAGAATTTTTTCTGCCAACGGAAATCTACATTATTAAAAGAAGAAAGATTTTGAAAAATCTACTTTAATAAGGTTGTTGAACCATTTCATTAATTAATTACTAGGTGATAATTCGCACCAACGGGCTGAATTTATAAAAATAATTATATTTGGTGATTATAAACTCTACTATACATTTTTGCATTTTAATAATAGTTAACAAACATATACATGCCAAATATTGTGCACGATAAACATTGTATCCACAAATTATTTTATATACTATTACTTATTTTATGTTCTTTTACATTATGTAATAATAAATATATTGAATAATTGATAAACATTATTTATTAAGTATATATTTAAATTGGTGCAAACACATAAATCAGACAAATGACTCTTGTTTATTGACTATCATTTTATGGTAAGTAAATCTAAATAATCATATTTATCTATTATTATATAATTAAATTTAAATGATACTAACAGATATATAGTATATTTTAATATGGATATCTATTAAATGAGACTTCATAATCATAGTTTAATGATCATTCATATCTTTTTATAATTTAACTTTTTAAAATCATAGATAAAAAGATTTTCAATGTGAAAATTTTAATAAATTTATAAGAGAAAATTACTAGAATGTTATAGAAAAGTTGGTTTATTACTAGAGTGTTATGCATCTTTTCAAAATTACTATAATGTTATAGTCTCCTTAGTAAATGACAATAAAGACCTTTGGTTAGTTTTTTTTAATTGAAATTATTTTTAAACATCAAAACCACATCATAAATTAATTATCCACATCAGTAATTAAAATATAATTATTAAAATTCACATCACTAATTAACAACTTCTTTTTTGAGATTTTTTTTCATTTGTTTTTCTCTTAGTTTTAGGGTTGTCTCTTTTAATTATTTTATGAGATCTGAACAGATCTCGTTCTTGAGCAGAGAGAGAGAGATGGTCGAGAGGAGAAGACATGGGATGTGTCGGAGAAGACATGGGAAGAGGCTCGTCGATCCGTCGCACTCCTTCAATTCCGTCGCAGTCTTTCACCACCAACACGGTCACTTCTCTATTTGCCTCTCTATCGTCTTTTGAATCTGTTTTTTTGTTCTTGGCAGCTGCTGGTTGTGAGCAGAGGGGAGAATATATGGTGGTATGCAGGACTGGAATTAATTACATACATGAATGTGTTTATATACATGTGTTAACTTGTTCTTGTAACCATAGTTTTAGATTTTGTTGGTATGTTCTGTTTTTATGTTCATTGGAGCTCGATAAATTGCAAATTTTGATGATTCGGTGGTGAGAGTTTGAAAACGTATGTTATGGCACATGAAAAATGCCATGGAAAACTGTATAATAGCAAAATTATGGTGTTATTAAAATATTTTTCTTGTGTGTATGAATCGCCTTGTGCTGTGACTGTATTGAAACTGAAGTTTGATAGCTTGCGGTGAGATCTTATTTGGTCTTTCTGATCTGATCTGTCAAGAAGCCCTAAACCTATCCTAAAATCAGAAAATATTTATATAACTCAGCCGTGTTGTTTAGATAACTCAGTCATTATCGTTTATATAACTCAGTCATACCTCAAATATACCCTAAAATCAGAAAATGTTTATATAACTCAGCCGTATCGTTTAGATAACTCAGTCGTATCGTTTATATAACTCAGTCATACCTCAAACATACCCTAAAATCGGTAAACATAAAAGTTATATTGAAAATCATCTTATCAATATCAAGTGAATATAAATCAATGAATGTGTATAGTTTCTTGAATTTTCAAGTTGAGACTTTAACTTGATCTTGAATATGTCCGTTCTCTTACAATGACTTATACAATACTTACTTATAAGACTCTAACTTTAATCTTTTCTTAAACCTAAACCTCAAATCCTAAACTATAGAATTATATAGTTATCAAACTTATAAAATTAATCTTTGAACATTAAATATGATAGTTTTTATTATTTAAAATTTAAGGTTTAAACCCTAAACTCTAAACTTAAACTTTGAACTCTAATATTTTAACAGCAAATCTTAAATTTAACTTCATATATTAAATATAAAGTCAAAAGCTATTTCTGTTTCAAAAATTTAATCTCAATCATTAGCCAAAACCTTTAACCCTCAAACCCTATACTCAAACTTATACCTTAAAACTAATTTCATTTACTATAATTATTTTATTTTAAACCTTTAAACTAATTTCATATTACAGTTTAAAAATTAATCTCAAATCTCAATATCCCAAACCTTTAATCCTCAAACTTTATTATATACTGAATTTAAATTATCATGTTTAATTATGTAAATTTATGTGTGGGGAGAACTGCTGAACTCTGCCCTTGGAGTAGTTGCTAGGTTATGTGAAAGCAAAGCGTGTGGTCTGGTAGGACAGTACACTATCTACTATGTAGACAGCTCCAGTAGAAAAGAAGGAGATATGGAGTCTCGTGGTTGATGAGCCTATGAGGTTCAGCTTGCTCGAATTTGGTGAGATCACCGGTTAAACACAGGTCCACTGCCAGTAGAGGCATTTGGACTTGATCAGTACAAAGAGTTTTGGGAGGAGTTGAAGCCGCTTGGGGTGGGACCCAAGTTAGAACTAACTCAGCATTAGACTTCTCCGCTTTGGAGTTATCAAAAGCGTAAGTGGTTGGGGCTGCTATTTCTCCGCGATGAGACTCTATTGTTTGCATCACAATTCAAGGATACCCTTTCAAGGTGCAATAAGGGTATTCGACGATGAAGCCATGAGGTCGATCCATGGGGTCGGTCTGCATACCGAATTCTCGACTCTCTCAAAACGTTGTTCCGAAGGAGGGACATACACAATAAGCGGCATGGCTGTCGCTACAGATTTGGGCAACGAAACCGCCCCCGCTTCGGTGAGTGTTTTGGGAGAGTGCTTCCAAATGAAGCGTTCCTCTTTGCGATGGGGTGGAAGCCGAGACGTAAAAGTTTTGATAAAGTGTTGGCTGAGGAAATCAACAAGCATACCGAGGTAATTTTAACGATGACTGAGTTATGATATATTATGTGGCTATCTGTCATAACATGGTGTTGCAGGTCCGTGTGAGGAGAATGGTTTTGAAGGACTCACTTCAAGAGATGTTTCCTCAATGGCCGAATGAACGTCAAGACCCGCAGGTCGATCGCTTGATAACAGACATACATACTGGTACATTTGTCAAAGGATTTTGGGAAGTGCAGGGGAATGCACAGGGGAAGGGGAATGAGAAGAAGAAGAAGAAGGAAACAAAGGGTGGAGTTTCACGAAGCTGAGCCACCCACTAAGAACCAGAAGAAAGTGAACACCAGTGAGGTTCAAGCTGGTGCAACGGGAAAGGGTTCTAGCGAAGAACCTAGTAAAGAGTTGTTGAACAATGCGACTATGGAGTCCATTGTGAGTGCTCTGGGGAAAATGATTGATTCACGGTTTAACGCCTACGGGTTTGACCAGAATAAGACTCTTGAGGATATCGTGAAAGATACATTGGAGGAGCGTCTGAAAGTTCTAAGGGTTGGGAAGCGTAACGAAAACATTGATAACCTCTCCATCGCTAGTGGCGAAGAAGGGTCTTCAGAGAAGCCATTACCGCAGCAGGCCAAACATCAGAAGTTTGTCAATAGTCCAGCGTTAAACCCTGCTAAGCCTGCTAAGGGGTTGGGACCCGAAAAAGATTTTGCCGAGGAAGTTGATAATGCTTCAGGGGTGAAAAGGATTTTGGCTGGGGATTTTGATAGGGCTAATGCAACATCTGTTAAAACAAGTAACGTTGATTTTGTTACCGCTTTCCCGCAGAGACTTGTAAGGATGATAAGGTTGCTAATTGTCCACCCTTGCAACGCGGCACCAGGATCAGACAAGGTTTGAAGTTAAAGGATGAGGATGAGGATGAGGATGCCGCTGCTAAGAAAAAAGCAGCGAAAGCAGAGGCTTATTTGAAGAAGAAGGAGATGGCTGAGGAAAAAAAAAAGAAAACAGGCTGAGTTAAAGAAGCAAAAAGCCGATGCTAAGAAGGAGAAGGCTGAGTTGATAAAGAAAAAGGTGTCGGAGAAGACATGGGATGTGTCGGAGAAGACATGGGATGTGTCGGAGAAGACATGGGATGTGTCGGAGAAGACATGGGATGTGTCGGAGAAGACATGGGATGTGTCGGAGAAGACATGGGATGTGTCGGAGAAGACATGGGATGTGTCGGAGAAGACATGGGATGTGTCGGAGAAGACATGGGATGTGTCGGAGAAGACATGGGATGTGTCGGAGAAGACATGGGATGTGTCGGAGAAGACATGGGATGTGTCGGAGAAGACATGGGATGTGTCGGAGAAGACATGGGATGTGTCGGAGAAGACATGGGATGTGTCGGAGAAGACATGGGATGTGTCGGAGAAGACATGGGAAGAGGCTCGCCGATCCCACAGACTCCTTCATTCCGCGCAGTCTTTCACCACCAACACGGTCACTTCTCTATTTGCCTCTCTATCTGTCTTTTGAATCTGTTTTTTTTTTGTTCTTGGGCAGAGCTGCTGGTTGTGAGCAGAGGGGAGAATATATGGTGGTATGCAGGACTGGAATTAATTACATACATGAATGTGTTTATATACATGTGTTAACTTGTTCTTGTAACCATAGTTTTAGATTTTGTTGGTATGTTCTGTTTTTATGTTCATTGGAGCTCGATAAATTGCAAATTTTGATGATTCAGGTGGTGAGAGTTTGAAAACTGTATGTTATGGCACATGAAAAATGCCATGGAAAACTGTATAATAGCAAAATTATGGTGTTATTAAAATATTTTTCTTGTGTATGAATCGCCTTGTGCTGTGACTGTATTGAAACTGAAGTTTGATAGCTTGCGGTGAGATCTTATTTGGTCTTTCTGATCTGATCTGTCAAGAAGTAATACCCTAAACCTATCCTAAAATCAGAAAATGTTTATATAACTCAGCCGTGTTGTTTAGATAACTCAGTCATACCTCAAATATACCCTAAAATCAGAAAATGTTTATATAACTCAGCCGTGTTGTTTAGATAACTCAGTCATACCTCAAATATACCCTAAAATCAGAAAATGTTTATATAACTCAGTCATACCTCAAATATACCCTAAAATCAGAAAATATTTATATAACTCAGTCATACCTCAAATATACCCTAAAATCAGAAAATGTTTATATAACTCAGTCATACCTCAAACATACCCTAAAATCGGTAAACATAAAAGTTATATTGAAAATCATCTTATCAATATCAAGTGAATATAAATCAACTGAATGTGTATAGTTTCTTGAATTTTCAAGTTGAGACTTTAACTTGATCTTGAATATGTCCGTTCTCTTACAATGACTTATACAATACTTACTTATAAGACTCTAACTTTAATCTTTTCTTAAACCTAAACCTCAAATCCTAAACTATAGAATTATATAGTTATCAAACTTATAAAATTAATCTTTGAACATTAAATATGATAGTTTTTATTATTTAAAATTTAAGGTTTAAACCCTAAACTCTAAACTTAAACTTTGAACTCTAATATTTTAACAGCAAATCTTAAATTTAACTTCATATATTAAATATAAAGTCAAAAGCTATTTCTGTTTCAAAAATTTAATCTCAATCATTAGCCAAAACCTTTAACCCTCAAACCCTATACTCAAACTTATACCTTAAAACTAATTTCATTTACTATAATTATTTTATTTTAAACCTTTAAACTAATTTCATATTACAGTTTAAAAATTAATCTCAAATCTCAATATCCCAAACCTTTAATCCTCAAACTTTATTATATACTGAATTTAAATTATCATGTTTAATTATGTAAATTTATGTGTGGGGAGAACTGCTGAACTCTGCCCTTGGAGTAGTTGCTAGGTTATGTGAACGCAAAAGCGTGTGGTCTGGTAGGACAGTACACTATCTACTATGTAGACAGCTCCGAGTAGAAAAGAAGGAGATATGGAGTCTCGTGGTTGATGAGCCTATGAGGTTCAGCTTGCTCGAATTTGGTGAGATCACCGGGTTAAACACAGGTCCACTGCCAGTAGAGGCATTTGGACTTGATCAGTACAAAGAGTTTTGGGAGGAGTTGAAGGTGCCGCTTGGGGTGGGACCCAAGTTAGACGAACTCAAGGCAGCATTAGACTTCTCTCCGCTTTGGAGTTATCAAAAGCGTAAGTGGTTGGGGCTGCTATTTCTTCAAGCGATGAGACTCTATTGTTTGCATCACAATTCAAGGATACCCTTTCAAGGTGCAATAAGGGTATTCGACGATGAAGCCATGAGGTCGTATCCATGGGGTCGGTCTGCATACGGAATTCTCGCTGACTCTCTCAAAACGTTGTCTCCAGAAGGAGGGACATACACAATAAGCGGCATGGCTGTCGCGTTACAGATTTGGGCGAACGAAACCGTCCCCTGCTTCGGTGAGTGTTTTGGGAGAGTGCTTCCAAATGAAGACGTTCCTCTTTTGCGATGGGGTGGAAGCCGTAGACGTAAAAGTTTTGATAAAGTGTTGGCTGAGGAAATCAACAAGCATACCGAGGTAATTTTAACGATGACTGAGTTATGATATATTATGTGGCTATCTGTCATAACATGGTGTTGCAGGTCCGTGTGAGGAGAATGGTTTTGAAGGACTCACTTCAAGAGATGTTTCCTCAATGGCCGAATGAACGTCAAGACCCGCAGGTCGATCGCTTGATAACAGACATACATACTGGTACATTTGTCAAAGGATTTTGGGAAGTGCAGGGGAATGCACAGGGGAAGGGGAATGAGAAGAAGAAGAAGAAGGAAACAAAGGGTGGAGTTTCGTCAGAAGCTGAGCCACCCACTAAGAACCAGAAGAAAGTGAACACCAGTGAGGTTCAAGCTGGTGCAACGGGAAAGGGTTCTAGCGAAGAACCTAGTAAAGAGTTGTTGAACAATGCGACTATGGAGTCCATTGTGAGTGCTCTGGGGAAAATGATTGATTCACGGTTTAACGCCTACGGGTTTGACCAGAATAAGACTCTTGAGGATATCGTGAAAGATACATTGGAGGAGCGTCTGAAAGTTCTAAGGGTTGGGAAGCGTAACGAAAACATTGATAACCTCTCCATCGCTAGTGGCGAAGAAGGGTCTTCAGAGAAGCCATTACCGCAGCAGGCCAAACATCAGAAGTTTGTCAATAGTCCAGCGTTAAACCCTGCTAAGCCTGCTAAGGGGTTGGGACCCGAAAAAGATTTTGCCGAGGAAGTTGATAATGCTTCAGGGTGAAAAGGATTTTGGCGGGATTTTGATAGGCTAATGCAACATCTGTTAAAACAAGTAACGTTGATTTTGTTACCGTTTCTCCTGCAGAGACTTGTAAGGATGATAAGGTTGCTAATTGTCCACCCTTGCAACGCGGCACCAGGATCAGACAAGGTTTGAAGTTAAAGGATGAGGATGAGGATGAGGATGCCGCTGCTAAGAAAAAAGCAGCGAAAGCAGAGGCTTATTTGAAGAAGAAGGAGATGGCTGAGGAAAAAAAAAAGAAAACAGGCTGAGTTAAAGAAGCAAAAAGCCGATGCTAAGAAGGAGAAGGCTGAGTTGATAAAGAAAAAGGTGTCGGAGACAAAAAAAAAAACGCGTGGGGGTATAATCAGAGTGCCTGTAAACAATAAAATAGCGATTCAAGATGACAGTGAATGCGCTGAGGTGGCTGATGCGAATGAAGTGTTGCCGGAGTCTGAGATATCAGAAGATTATCTGCAAGCATTATCCGCTGTAAGAGAATTTCAGGAGAGAAGTGTTCAATTATCTCCACGAGGGTTTGCATTGACGGCGGTGGATTCTTCAGAACCTTCAGGACCAGTTTTTCCATTAATAGACAACGATGGAATGACGTGCATGAGGAAGAATATTGAGCCTTCAACAGCAATATATGACCCTTGCGCACCTGTTGATCCGTCTCTGTATGAAAAACTTATGAAACACATTAGCAGTATTCCACCCAAAAAACCAGCACCAGCAGGACACTACAAGAAAGCAGAGATTTTACTACTACAGCATCAGTAGGTAATCAGTCGCTAAATCAATATTTACGACTGATTAGCGACTGATTAAGGCTGTCGTTATATGGCTCGTCGCTAAATAAATCAGTCGGAAATTAGTCGGTATTTAGCGACTGATTAGTGACTGAATTACTAATCGCACAACAGTCACTAAATTAGTCGCTAAATTTGCGACTAAACGACGACCGCTTTAGCGACATACATTAGTGACTAAAATACGTAGTCGTTATACGGTCGTTCAGTTTAGCGACTACATACCGACTGACCAGTGACTGATTTTAACGACTGATTAGTGACCGATGTAGCTAAGGTTTACGACTGATTACCGACTGATTACCTACTAATGTAGCGACTGATAAGTGACTCCGAGGCTACTGATTTTCAACAGATTCTTGTTTATTTATTTTGGCTCATTTGGGTTTTGATATTTATTTATTTTGGTTCATTTGGATATTTTTTCTTACAGATGCTAAATGAAGAAATTGAAAGTGGATAAACGTTTTTGGAATCCTAAATACAAGAAAGATACATTCGAGAAAACAAATACATCCGAGAAAACAACTCATAACACTTTGAGTTGTATTGTTCAAAAAACCAGAACACCAAAAGTTAGTCAAGTTAACAGAAAATATGAAAAGCTATTTTTTTTTTTACTGATGAGGAGGAGCTGGAGATGATGATGATGCTTCAGTGGCATTGAAAGCAAGGTATCTCAGGTCAGTTGAACGCATATACTTGTGCATAAGGCTGAACTCGGCCATCTTAGACAGGTTAGCAGCTTCAACCTCCGCACGTTCTGCCTCAGCCTTCACACGTTCTGCCTCAGCCTTGGCAATAAGGGCCGCTTGTTCTTCTATTTTGCGTTCAGCTTCTTCAAGCTTTTGTTGCATGTGCAGTAAAGAAGAGGAGCTGCTTGGATCATTTGCTTTTCTCTTAAGCTTCTTCTTCAGGCTTCCAATACCAAAAAGGTCTCCTCTGTCATTGCAGAAAGTTGACTACAACAAAAAAAATATTGAGTCAGTCATCATTTACCAATCAATTTCCAAACTGGAAAACATTATCAATGTCCAAAATCTTAATGCAAAAACATAAGACAGAGAATATTTAAAAAAAAAAAAACACTAGACCTGAATAAACAGCTCGTTGTCCTCTTCAATTGATAGCATTGGATAACACCCATCTGAGATATCTGTGCTATCCTTCTCAAGGTCAGCCAACTTCTCTTCCTTTTTCTTTTTGTAAACCTCAACAACTTTTTCTGCTTTGAAATCCACATAGGTTCCATCTGATTTTGTATGAGCCCTTATGAATACTTCACTAAAACGCACAGGTCTTCCCAACTCCACTACCTGAAATGAAATTGAATAAAGACATCAGTAGGTAATGTGTTAGAGAAAACGAGACAAAGAAAATGGGACTCACCAGCTCCTGTTCGATTTGCATATAGGACTTCTGCCCTGAGTTATGCTTGTGAATACCAAGACCATTACGGTCAGACAATCGAGCTTTTGATGTTTTGGGGCTCTTTGATTTAGCTGCCTCAGTGTCCCAATAAGCAGTCATTTGTGTCCAGAGTGTATCTCCTATCCAATTTGGTTGCTCTCGAGAGGTCCTTGCGGTGCTGACCATATCTTTCATTCGAAGCTGACAAATGGATTCGAAGTGTTCTTGAACAAGACCGGTTAACAAGGGATTCCATGTGTGTTTTTTCTACAAAACAACAGAGAACATATGTGTTAGAAATCACAACAGAAAGAACTATAAACAGAATGTAATAGATAAAGTGAGTTACCGCAAATTCAATGAAGTATCCTTCTTGTCTGTCTCTAGGCACACATGTCCAGCTATAGAATGTCTTATTAAACTTCTTGGTGAAAATTTTGGTTATCTTACGGGTCAAGCTGGACTTGTCATAACCAAACTTACAAAGACATCTTCCTTAGTGATCGATCTTATGAGTCTCACTTCAACAACACAAAAGGAAAAAATCAGAGACTCTCAATCAGCAAACTCAAACAAGCAGTGAGAAGACAAAAGATAGTTAAACAGATATAACCATCAAGATAATTAAACATACAAAGACATAACATAAAGTTTTAAGCTTTGTCGAGGTACAAATCAAACTGAGTTTTGTAAGAACATAACCATCAAGACAATAAACTTTAGACAACAACAGACAGAAAGAAGACAAACTCAAATTTTGATTAAAAAAAGAAAAGAAACTCAAACAAATCCGAATCAGATAACTAAACTAACACAACAGACAGAGAGAGAACACAAACTCAAACTAAACCACACAATAGACAGAAAGAAGAGCAATACCACGTTGTACCAGGCTCGGGGTTGCGAGACAAGACCGTTGTGAACTCCTCTCGGCCTGGTTGGGCTAGCATCGAGTTTATTACATCCAGAACGTCCTCAGAGAGATTAGGTTCAACTGGAGCTTGGAACTCAGCAAAATCTTCGGGGTCTCCATGAGAATTTTGTGCTTGAGAACTGTGAGGAGATGGAGCGCCATGAAGTGGAGAGGGTGGAGATTCTTCAAGTGGAGGAAATGAAGATTGTCTCCGCTCAGGTTGACGATTTGAAGTAGCTTCACCATCAGAAGACTGAGGTCGTCGAGTTTGAGGCACCAGAGCAGCTCCAGAAGGTGGGAACGTCGAGGTCTGAAAGAGTTGCTGGGAGGTGGATAATCCCTAACCGACGGCACCGGATTGTTGTTGGGGAGAACCACCGGTGGAAGATTTGACGTCGTCGCCCTAGAGACAAAGTCATACTGAGTCGGTAATTGTCTTGGTGTTCTATTAATGGACGATTTCGGTGCCACGACATGGCGCTTCCTCTTTCCACCCATCGCCGGAGGTAGATTGGTAGTAGCTTCGGTGAAATCGGCGGTGTGAGAGGTCGAGATCGAGAGAGTTAGAGAGGAGGCCGTGAGAGATAAGAGGATGATTAGGGTTTGAGGTAAAAATGTCTTAAGGGAGTAAATGGGCCGAAAATCACTTTGGGTTTAGCGGTTAATTGTAAAATTTTGGGTTTAGTCGGGTTAGTAAAAATTTTGGGTTTTGGTATTTTTAAAATTAGGCGCCTAATTGTAAAATTTTGGTCTTTCTTAAATTAGGCCTTCAGTAGCTAATCAATCGGAATTTAGTAGCTAAATACGATTTAAAAAATAAAAAAAACTTAATAGGTTTCTTCTTCCTCTTCATCATCATCATCGGAACACGATAAATTACATCGGAATTCGTCACTTGGTTCTCCATCTGCTACCTCGAAATCGAGATTTATTGGTTCTTCTTGAGCATGTACCAAATGCTCGAATTGTAGGTCTTCAACTGTAGTCATCAGAACAGCATCATCGTTTTCTTGTTGTAACGTCACCGGGGCTACGTCTTCATATTCTCCAGTAATGATTAATCTCCTCGGATTAACTTTTAGAACATTGAGCCACAATTGCTTTGGTTTCTTTACATATGGATACGGGATATAACAATCTTGTTCGGCTTGTGATGTTGTGTAATATCAAATATCAATAAATATATATACATATTAATGATATCAAGCAATATATATATAGAGATATAAATACGTACCTAGAATAAATGGGTCATATTTGTAGTATTTCCTCGATGAAAGAACATCAACGATACCGCTGTTGATCAGTCGAGTGCCTCTACCAAGAACAGGGTCATACCACTTACACTTAAAAAGTGTGATTCTCAAATCGACAGCCCCCTCATAATTGATTTGTATGATATCAGTTAAGATCCCGTAGTTATTAATGTGCTTCATCAGTTGCATTTGTATAACTCTCTCCTTTAACACCTACTCCATAGTTACAAGCAATGTTTTGAAAACCGGACCGGACACCGACTCGGTGTAGCTACTGGTTGACTGGTTGGACCGGTTCAACCGGTCAAACCGGGTTTTCTATTTATGAAAAATTATATATATATATATATATATAATTATATATTTATGTTACATGAACTTTACTTCTATATATAATATATATTCTCTTTCTTTTCTATAATTAACTAAATATAAATAATAAATATAAATCTAATTATATATAGTAAAAAAATTGAATAGTGAATACTATGTAAACTGAAAATGATAAAATCATATGATTTACAATTAAAATTATCATATTTATTTATTTTTACAAATAACATCTCAAATTTTATGAATATGGTAAAATAAAGCTAGTATATGAAAGTCAAAAAATAGAATTTTCACATTGTTTCTTAAAAAAATAAAAAATTAATTAAATAGTAATAGTTGAATACTAATTATAAAATATTAAATTTTAGCTACTAATAATTAAAAATATTTAATTATATATTATTTTTTAAGAATCGGGTTTTAAAATTGACCCGGGTCACCGGTTTGACCGGTTTTTAGCCTGTTTTACCGGTTTTTCATAAATCCGGGTTTTAAACCGAACCGGACTCGGCTTCTTCAGCGAGTCACAGTCGGACCGGTTCGACCGGCCGGTCCGGTCCGGTTTTCAAAACACTGGTTACAAGTCTTTCGTCCTTCGCCATGCTTCTGAGTATGAAACAAAAAACCTCTTGTGAAATAGATAGGCCATGTTTTAGCCTTATTCACAGGTCCATTTGCAATATCTTTAACCCAAAGAGGAAATGGATGTGTGTTGCTCCAGTAGCTAACCTGTATAAATAAATTTACATATATATATATATATATCAATATATAGAACGAAAAGCACTACCGTACATGTATAATTACTAAGACATACATAATCTTTCACCCATATATGATATTCATCGGCTCTCTTCTCGGAGAGTTCTTTTTCAGAGACGTCTGGATATTTTGCACCGATATAATTTTCGAACATCCTATATTAGACCAACACAAATATGAGAAATCAAAGTACGGTCTATAAAAAAAACAATTGTCAAATTATATACCTCTCAAATGGCTGAAAGTAATCACAATTTCGCAAAATATATGAATGTGCGCATCGATAATCTTTTTCGGATAGCCATATTTCTTGCATTTCTCCACTTGGACGACCTACGTGAGAAAATATATCAGGTACTCCTTCGACATGATATACGGGGACTTCACCTTCATCAAATCTTGTAAACCTGCCCAAATGATGAAAAGACAACACATGTTACAAATGAAAAAGTTAACAGATGAATCACATATACATATATGTATTTACCTTGATTTCGTTTGTATATTGTCAGCAAAGTAGTGCTCTGAGAAAAAAACTATCTCCTGATTGATATATGCTTCAACTATCGATCCTGCCGCATATCTTTTGTTCTTGGCATTTGCTTTCAACTTTTTGAATTTCCTTTCAAAAAGATACATCCACCTATATTGCACGGGGCCTCCTAGTTCAGCAAGCTATGGGAGATGTTTAGGCAAGTGTTGCATCACGTCAAAAAATGATGGTGGAAAGATCTTTTCCAAATTGCAGATTATCAAAAGTATTTTCTGTTTAAGTTTTTTGACCCGAATTTTTTGCAAAGTTCTCGAACAAAGGTCACGGAAAAATAAACCAACCCCTACAATATAAATTCAAATTGCAGATTGTGAGTACAACACAAATTATCAACATATATATTTTCAAAATTTCATAAAACATAAAAAATTACTACCTGATAACGCAAGATGGACGTTTTGGTCTAGGAGTTCTGCAAATATAAATGGAAGTAGCCTCTCCATAAAAACATGGCAGTCATGACTCTTCATGCCTGAAAACTTGCCATTCTCAAGATCAACACACGTAGCTAGGTCTGAAGCATAACCATCTGGGAATTTAACAGATTGTTTCACACATTCCAACAATCTTGTTCTTGCGGTCTTGTTGAATGTGTAGGGAGGAAAAGGAGCTTGCCCATTGCTATCAACATGTAAATGTTCCCTATCACAGAAAAGTGATATATCCAATCTTGACTTGATTTTGTCTTTCGACTTACCCTTCACATTCATAATTCACATTCATAAGAGTATTCATGATGTTGTCAAAAAAATTCTTCTCAATATGCATCACATCAAGATTATGTCGAAGATTAAGGTCCCTCCAGTACGGCAGCTCCCAAAATATGCTTTCCTTGTGCCAATTATGGTATTTCCCATAGCCAGGCTTCTTCTTATCGTGACCATTTCCACCACACTTAGATGTTTTTGGTGGATTGACACCAGCTAACCGCTCCGAATAAACTTGCTCACCAGTCAGAGATTCAGGTGGAAATTCATTCATAGCGTGTTTTCCCTTCAAGAAGTCCTTTTTATTCTTCCTAAGTGGATGGTCATGAGGAAGAAATCTTCGATGACAATCAAACCAACATGTCTTCCTTCCATTAGGCAGATAAAAAGCCTTACTATCTTCCATGCAAATTGGACAAGACAACTTACCATGGGTCGTCCATCCTGATAGCATGCCATATGCCGGAAAGTCGCTTATCGTCCACAGAAGCACGTTTTTAAGATTGAAATTTTGATTCAAGGAGACATCATATGCTTCAACTCCAGTAGACCACAACTCTTTCAACTCCTCAATCAGAGGTTTGAGGAAGATATCTAGACTAGCTCGCGGGTGCTTCGGTCCAGAATTCAAAATTGTTAGAAACAAGTACTCAGATTCATACACATACCGTGGGTAGATTATATGGAGTCAAGATCACTGGCCACAACGAATGGTTATTAGACATTCCAAAAGGATTGAAGCCATCCGCATAAACCAAGATAAACATTACGAGGTTCTTCTGCAAAACAGGGGTGTAGATCTTGAAAGTGTTTCCACTCCGCTGCATCTGACGGATGACACATTTCACCCTCTTTTGCTTGGTGCTCGGCATGCCATCTCATTGCTGATGCAGTCTTCTTGCTCTGGTACATTCTCTTCAATCTGTCAGCAATAGGTAGATACCACATATGCACTATATGGTACTTTCGCCCCACGCCGCTCATTTCTAGGCTTCCATCTTGGTGCATCACAAAACTGACATTTATCCCATCTTTCATCTTCTTTCCGTAAGATCATACAATTATCAATTGTATAGTATGGGAGGCCCAAATTGCGCATCAACCTTTCTGTCTCGTAAAATGAAGCGGTTGATTGGTTTCCAGCTGGTAAATAGTCTGTTAGCATTTCACATACCGAATCCACACAGTTTTCACTCATATTATAATCTGTCTTATTTTGCAGAATTCGAGCAGCTAAGGATAATCTGCTAATGACCTTCGTGGACAACCATCATATAAAGGATTTTTCGCTCCTTCTAACAAGTCGTAGAATTTTTTTGAATGGTTGGAAACCGGATCTACAACATTTTGATAACTATCATCCTGTTGATAATTATCATAACTCACATTCTCACGAAAAGCATCATTCACCATTTCCAGATTTCTATCTTCTACTAAATTACCAACTTCTCCACTACCACTTAAATGCGTCGGATAAACATAACTCGTTCCTAATTCCATGTCAATTTCTTCTCCATGATTATACCAAACATAATAATCTTGCATAAATCCTCTATTATATATATGTTTCAAGATTTTTTGCCCAGAGAGAAATTTATCGTTTCTGCAAATACTGCAAGGGCGAAAGAACTTACCCCCATTCCTCTGCGTTAATTCCTGACTATTTGCAAACGTCATGAATTGCTCTACCCCCGCGACAAACTCTCTCGAAAAATTCCCCGTTTCTTCATCGATCCTCTTGTACATCCAATCTCGAAAATTAATATAGTTGTTGTAATTGCCCGTCATTGTAGTTCACGGTTTTTTTTCTTTTTTTGTTAATCTCGAAAAACTTTTTCAATTGTTTCTTCCACGGGTGATGAGAATAAGAAAGCTTCGGTTTTCTCCTATATATAAAATATTTACCGACTGAATTGCTACTGTTTTCGCTACTGATTTAGCGACTGATGCGATCAGTCTTCAGAAACAAGTATACTGAACTCATAACGATTTCCACGTGTTTTGTAACTATATTTTGCGACTAATGACCGACACATTTATCCGACTTCACATGAGTAGCTAAATAGTCTAATTAGCCGACGAAGTTACGACTAACTTGGCGTAGTCGTTAAATAGCGACTAAATAGCGACCGAATTGGTTTGGTCACATACCAGTCGCGAAACGGTCGGTACTGGTCGGTATATTTAGCTACTGCGGCTGTAGTCGCAAAATTCAGTAGTGAAATCCCTGTTTTCTTGTAGTGGGAATAAAAGTTGTAAGATCAGCTGATTATGAGAGTGACTTCTACAGCATACTCATCCATGAGAGACCATGGCCAGATAGCGAGTATGGTTGGGTGTTTGATAATGTAAGTCTTTATTACGGCTAAAATTTTCTATTACGACTGAGTTATATTTAATATCACGGCTGAGTTATAGTTTAGATTGCGTCTGAAATTATATATTATGGCTGAGTTGTTTATAATATTTGTGTAGCATATCGTTTATATGAATTGTCTCATTCAAAGGTCCAGCGAGATCCCACCCCATTCTGGTCCAAACGCATTGCCTTCGCTTTACCCTTGGATCTTAGCTAATTGGGTTCAAGATTACAAACAGTTTAAGATGAAACCTCGGATGATGACATTTAAAGGCGGTTACGAAGATCTAGTAAACGGTAGGGTTCCCCATGACTTTAAGACAAACTTGAAGTGGTATCAAAATGTGGATCACGTGTACGGATGTATTCAGACCGGGCGAGATCACTGGGTGGCGTTTCACGTGGATCTGAAGAAGGAGAAAATTGATTGCTACGATCCAATCGCTGGAGAGCACACATCCGAAAGTGAGGAGAGAATTCTAGGTTATTTTAAACCGCTAATGGAAATGCTTCCGCGGTTTTGAATGAGCATATTCCTGCCAATCTCTGAACCCGTAGTAAGAAAAAGTTCGCATTCGGAGGAGGAGCAAAGATTCGCTCCACAAAACACCAGATTGGCGACTGTGGGTATATTCGTTGAAGTTTGTGGAGTGTCTAGCTTGGGGTAACTTTTGATCTTCCTTCCATTAGGCAGATAAAAGCCTTACTATCTTCCATGCAAATTGGACAAGACAACTTACCATGGGTCGCCCATCCGATAGCATGCCATATGCCGAAAGTCGCTATCGTCCACGTATAACGCTTTTAAGATTGAAATTTTGATTCAAGGAGACATCATATGCTTCAACTCCAGTAGACCACAACTCTTTCAACTCCTCAATCAGAGGTTTGAGGAAGATATCTAGACTAGCTCATGGGTGCTTCGTCCGAATTCAAAATTGTTAGAAACAAGTACTCAGATTCATACACATACCGTGGGTAGATTATATGGAGTCAAGATCACTGGCCACAACGAATGGTTATTAGACATTCCAAAAGGATTGAAGCCATCCGTACATAAACCAAGATAAACATTACGAGGTTCTTCTGCAAAACAGGGGTGTAGATCTTGAAAGTGTTTCCACTCGCTGCATCCGACGGATGACACATTTCACCCTCTTTTGCTTGGTGCTCGCATGCCATCTCATTGCTGATGCAGTCTTTGCTCTGGTACATTCTCTTCAATCTGTCAGCAATAGGTAGATACCACATACGACTATATGGTACTTTCGTCCTACGTCGTTCATTTCTAGGCTTCCATCTTGGTGCATCACAAAACTGACATTTATCCCATCTTTCATCTTCTTTCCAGAAGATCATACAATTATCAATTGTATAGTATGGGAGGCCCAAATTGCGCATCAACCTTTCTGTCTCGTAAAATGAAGCGGTTGATTGGTTTCCAGCTGGTAAATAGTCTGTTAGCATTTCACATACCGAATCCACACAGTTTTCACTCATATTATAATCTGTCTTATTTTGCAGAATTCGAGCAGCTAAGGATAACTGCGAATGACCTTCGTGACAACCATCATATAAAGGATTTTTCGCTCCTTCTAACAAGTCGTAGAATTTTTTTGAATGGTTGGAAACCGGATCTACAACATTTTGATAACTATCATCCTGTTGATAATTATCATAACTCACATTCTCACGAAAAGCATCATTCACCATTTCCAGATTTCTATCTTCTACTAAATTACCAACTTCTCCACTACCACTTAAATGCGTCGGATAAACATAACTCGTTCCTAATTCCATGTCAATTTCTTCTCCATGATTATACCAAACATAATAATCTTGCATAAATCCTCTATTATATATATGTTTCAAGATTTTTGCCCAGAGAAATTTATCGCTTCTCAAATACTGCAAGGGCGAAAGAACTTACCCCATTCCTTCAAGCACTCGACTATTTGCAAACGCCATGAATTGCTCTACCCCGCGACAAACTCTCGAAAAATTCCCGCTTTCTTCATCGATCCTCTTGTACATCCAATCTCAAAATTAATATAGTTGTTGTAATTGCCCGTCATTGTAGTTCACGGTTTTTTCTTTTTTGTTAATCTCAAAACTTTTTCAATTGTTTCTTCCACGGGTGATGAGAATAAGAAAGCTTCGTTTTCTCCTATATATAAAATATTTACCGACTGAATTGCTACTGTTTTCGCTACTGATTTAGCGACTGATGCGATCAGTCTTCAGAAACAAGTATACTGAACTCATAACGATTTCCACGTTTTGTAACTATATTTTGCGACTAATGACCGACACATTTATCCGACTTCACATGAGTAGCTAAATAGTCTAATTAGCCGACGGGTTACGACTAACTTGGCGAAGTCGCTAAATAGCTTACTAAATAGCGATCGAATTGGTTTGGTCACATACCAGTCGCTAAACGGTCGGTACTGGTCGGTATATTTAGCTACCGCGCTGTAGTCGCAAAATTCAGTAGTGAAATCCCTGTTTTCTTGTAGTGGGAATAAAAGTTGTAAGATCAGCTGATTATGAGAGTGACTTCTACAGCATACTCATCCATGAGAGACCATGGCCAGATAGCGAGTATGGTTGGGTGTTTGATAATGTAAGTCTTTATTACGGCTAAAATTTTCTATTACGACTGAGTTATATTTAATATCACGGCTGAGTTATAGTTTAGATTGCGCCTGAAATTATATATTATGGCTGAGTTGTTTATAATATTTGTGTAGCATATCGAAGCGTATATGAATTGTCTCATTCAAAGGTCCAGGCGAGATCCCACCCCATTCTGGTCCAAACGCATTGCCTTCGTTTACCCTTGGATCTTAGCTAATTGGGTTCAAGATTACAAACAGTTTAAGATGAAACCTCGGATGATGACATTTAAAGGCGGTTACGAAGATCTAGTAAACGGTAGGGTTCCCCATGACTTTAAGACAAACTTGAAGTGGTATCAAAATGTGGATCACGTAACGGATGTATTCAGACCGGCGAGATCATCGGGTGGCGCTTTCACGGATCTGAAGAAGGAGAAAATTGATTGCTACGATCCAATCGCTGGAGAGCACACATCCGAAAGTGAGGAGAGAATTCTAGGTTATTTTAAACCGCTAATGGAAATGCTTCCCGCGGTTTTGAATGAGCATATTCCTGCCAATCTCTGAACCCGTAGTAAGAAAAAGTTCGCATTCAGGAGGAGGAGCAAAAGATTCGTTCCACAAAACACCAGATTGGCGACTGTGGGGTATATTCGTTGAAGTTTGTGGAGTGTCTAGCGCTTGGGGTAACTTTTGATGGGATAAACGATAAAACTATACAAGGTTTACGTATGAAGATGGCAGCAGAGATCGTCGCAGAAGGAGGAAATACACATTTGAACATTATGTTGTCCACTTGAACCTCTGTGTCTGTTATTTTGTATTATTTGACTTAAGTTGTCTAATTTTATTAGGGATGTATTTGACTTTCACTAATTTCTATAACTCAGCCATATCGTAACAATTTAAACAACTCAGCCGTATCGACTAATATAACTCAGCCGTATCGACTACTATAATTCAGTCGTATTGACTACTATAACTCAGCCATTTCACTTCTAAAACTAAACAATACCTCAAACATACCCTAAAATTTAAAGAATGAAATGTTTATACGGTAAAATGTTACCTTAACTCCGGATTTATAATTTTAAGTGAATATATTATCAACTCAATGTGTCTACTGTATTGAAATTACAAGTTTGGGATCCATCATGATCTTGAGGTATAGGTTGTCTTACAATTACCTGAATCCTTACAATACTTCAATGAGATGTGAGCATAATTCAACCCAAATAAACATTACACAATCAGATTCTAAAAAAAATTTGTGTTATTTACCATATTTCCTGCACCATAAATCCATATCGTAAACATAAATAAATGAATATGCCACCATAAACCCTAAAATTGCAACCCTAAATTTACAACCCTAAGACCACCCGCAACTGGGGTTCACGACCAATCCTTAGCACAAATACATAGGTTAGTCGTAATATAATAATATTAATTATGTTAATTTACCTAAGGATTGGTCCATCGGGAAGGAGTTTATGGAGTTGATCCTTAGCTACGTGGCAACATCTGAGTGGGACGGGCTCGGTTTTTTTTTGGTTAGGTTAAAAAAAATTGGTCATTCTCGACCGAGACCGGAAAAAAAACGAGAGCTCGACAAAAGGCGATATTCTGGGGATTGAAACCGATCGTCTTCACGAAGGTAAATCGAAGCCTCAACCTGTAAGTTTGTTCGATTTAGCCTAGTTTTCATCTTGTTTCCTCTCGTTTAAGGGTTTTGACAAGATTTTGGGGTTAAATCGTTTTGGGGTTTAGATCGAGTATGGGCGTGTATAGAAAGGGTTTTGACAAGATTTCGTTTTCAATCTGAAGCAGATTTTTGATCTCTTGCTTTAATTTTCAACAAAAAGTATGTGTGTGGTTTGGTTTTTGATCTCTTGTTTTAATTTTCTTGTTTGCAGATGGCGAATCCGCATGAACCTCATTTCTGTAAGCCTCTGCTTCCTGGTTTCCAGAGTGGCGTCGTAGACACACTCTCTCTATTTCTCCTTCTGTATATGTTCATATTTGGGGGTTTTGTTTAAATTTGCCTTTTCTGACTTGCAGACAATACCACTTGGCTTCTTCTCAACCCACATATAAGGGAAGACGAACCAGAAAACATGGAAACTAAGATCGGACGCTTCATATATAACTTGGGAATTGATACAAGAAGGCAGGAGACTCACCAGAGGTTGGAAAGATTTCACCACAGCACATGACCTTCGAATCGGTGACATTGTCATCTTCAAACACGAAGGAGACATGGTGTTTCATGTCACTCCTTTAGGTCCTAGCTGTTGTGAGATTCAGTATACACATCCTAACATCATTAAGGAAGAAGCCGACGCGGATGATGCTCCTTCTTTCTCATTCGACTACTGTTTTTTGGCTGAGGTCACTGCTTCAAATCTAAAAGAAGACAAACTTGTGAGTCAATTTTCATAATGATGTAACCATATTTAGTTACTCAAATATATGGTTAGATCTGTTCTGTGTCTTTACGCTCGTGTTTGCAGTATTTTTCTGTCGGCTACTTAACTTGTACTGCTTTGAACAAACAATGCCAAGAGATAATACTTGTGAACAAAGAGGGAAACTCATGGACTGTGAGTTTGCGATTTAGCGAATCAGACGGCATGTTTTACATCAGAAGAGGCTGGAGAAAGTTCTGTTTTGATAACAGATGCGCCATAGGAGACTTATTTGTGTTCAATGTGGTTGGAAATGGGAAAACTACTCCATTAATGTGTGTATGTCCGGAAAGGAAAGAGTCTTGTTATGCAGGTGACATTGCTTCTAGCTCACAGGTGATTTAGGAGTGACTGTGACCGGAATTAGATATCTCTTTTGATGTGTTTCCTCTCTATCAAACTGGTTTCCTTTTGTTTCATTAGGTACTTATCTCGAAGTTGCCACAAGTGTAATTATGTGAACCAAGTGTAATCTCGAACAAGTTGCAATCTCTGTCTCATTACTTTATATGCTTCTCTTATGTTGTTCTCGGATAAGGCTAGTGTGTTAAACTTGTAGTGTGAAAAACTTATAGTTTTTAAACTTAGACATTTTTAAACTTCTCTTTTCTTGTATCTTTATTTTTAATCATGCAATTAATAAAATTTCAATTTCAATTTGTAAAAAAAAAAAATTATTTTTTTATTCCTAAGACTCCTAATTGGGGATCTTTATTGGACACATATTTTGACTAGAGTCCTTAACTATTCAAAAAAGAAAAAAAAAATTAAACTAATCCTAAGGACTCCTCTCTAAACCCTAATCCCTTAACGATAACTCAGCCGTAAATTTTACATTAACTCAGTCGTCAAGTGTTACTTAATCTCGACTCTTCATATTTTGGGCGGATGCCAAATCAGATTTAACTTCCCTTAATTTTTCTCGCGACTTTTGAGTTCACAGATCTCTCTATATATAGCCCCCTTCTGGTACACCTTTTTGTATAGCTTTTCTATCCCCTCCAAAAAATTAAATTATGTCTTTGTTCCAGGTTATTCAACGAGGATAGAAAACAGTGTCAATGCGATTCAAAGCCACGCAAATCGGGAAAACCTCCCAGTTCTAAATCCTAGTCCGGGTGACTTGCTAGACAAAACCATCCCTACCTGGTTTAGGTTTTTAAGTGATCTCTCCCTGGTGATCCCGCCGATTCTGATAGACGGATGGGTCTATGCATGGCCGGCATATCGCTCCATTCCCGATCATATTAAGGAACACTGGTTTCATCAACTCGCTGTAAGGACCAACTATGTTTTCAAATCATATAGAGATAAAAACACCTAATATTTGTAATGTTTTTTGTTTGTAGCGTAAAAACATGTGGGATCGAAGGCATAATTATCTACTTTGGAAACATTTTAATGAAGTTGTGAGGTCGTTGTTTCGATTTCAGATGCGAGAGTTGAAGAGAAGATGGGCACATGGAGGCGACAAGCCTTCTTGGATGCTTACTAGAGTGTGGCTTGAACTCGTACACATGTTTGAAGAGTTCGGTTCGAATAATTTTGTTTTTACAGACTGATTCCTTGTCTGTATGTTTGAGGTTTCACTCAGTCTCAATTGTACTTGTCTTTACCTCTAAGTATTGTAAATCTCACTCAGTCATAATGTTATATATCTCAGCGAGTAGGTAACAACAACTCAACAACGAAAAACAATAACACAGCCACTAAGTACAAACAACTCAGCCACTATACAAACTATAGCATTGTCGAGACCGTCAGTTTGTTCAATGGAGTTTCTAGTTTGGTTGGAATCTCAATAAAACAAGGAAATAAAGATAAAATTGCAAGATAAAACATTAACGGAGATAAATAATTTTGAAATTAAATTTAATAACACACAAGAAACAATAGTCGTCTCCCAACGTCACTTCAATGAACTATGACCCTCTTGATTAGGCGCCTGAAAAATATACTGGCTGCACGCAACAATCGAAAGTGATTTCCGATACCGAGACTTAATTATTTTATATTCTTTTGTATATTTAGTTAATAAATACGATATAAACTAAACGCTGCCGCTTCAATGCTGTCGTCTTCCTTCATAACTAATAAGTCAGACTAATGTCTATGCAACACATTTTCTCTTTTAAATTTTCAGATTAAAAATGTCTTCCTCATCCTCTGTTTCTGGAAATTATGGCAGACGACATCTGAACACGGAGCGAGGAATGCCGAAAGAGTGTTGGTGTGGTCAACCCGCTGAACTTTTTACATCTGGAAGCGTTACCAATCCAGGAAGATTGTACTATTGCTGTGCAAGAGGATATCATAAGGTTAGTTTTGGTTCTTTTTAGTTTGTTTTCAAACGATACTTAGATCTGGTTGTATTTGTGAAAACAAAGACATTTATTCAAATGGGTAGATGAGTGTTTGGTGGAAGAGGTCGAAGATATCAAGCCCGTGATTCGTGGCATGAACGATGACATCTCATTCCTCATACTTAGCGTTGCTCGGTTGGGAAAAGAGATTGAAGTAATTAAGACGGCTCACGTGAGAAAAAGAGACGAATGTATGAGGAATGTGGTCGCTTGTGGTGTTGGAATGGCGATACTCTGCTACTACTACTTTTTTTAGTCATAAGTCAGCCGTATTGCTTAATAACTCAGCCTTCGAAGTTTGTTCTAGAAGAAACTTGTTTCTCGGCAGTAAAACGGTTTTATTATCGCGTCGTTGTATATAACTCATCCGTATTACTAAATAACTCAGACTTTTCATCATTATTAGGCGTCTGAAAACACGAATGAATTATCTCAGCCTTTATGCATCAATAATCATATTTTAAGCAAACTAAATCTATGATGTGTTCTTCACTAGGCCTGTGAAAATAGGCGGTACAAATAGGTTACGCTGAACTAATACCGAGACATTTATAATATCGAGATGGTAAGACTTTGCTTAAAGGAGTTTATAGTTAGGTTGTTTTAATTCAGTCGTATACAAACGAGACCTTAACTGACTGAAACCGTAATTCAGTCGTAATACAAAACATTATATTAATAACTCAGCCGTAATACATAAATTTGAAAACCATAACCCAGCCGTAATACAAATTCATCAAAATACCTAAGCCAGTCGTTATACAAAAAGGAAAACCTCCCAGTTCTAAATCCTAGTCCGGTGACTTGCTAGACAAAACCATCCCTACCTGGTTTAGGTTTTAAGTGATCTCTCCCTGGTGATCCCGCCGATTCTGATAGACGGATGGGTCTATGCATGGCCGGCATATCGCTCCATTCCCGATCATATTAAGGAACACTGGTTTCATCAACTCGCTGTAAGGACCAACTATGTTTTCAAATCATATAGAGATAAAAACACCTAATATTTGTAATGTTTTTGTTTGTAGCGAAAACATGTGGGATCAAGGCATAATTATCTACTTTGGAAACATTTTAATGAAGTTGTGAGGTCGTTGTTTCGATTTCAGATGCGAGAGTTGAAGAGAAGATGGGCACATGGAGGCGACAAGCCTTCTTGGATGCTTACTAGAGTGTGGCTTGAACTCGTACACATGTTTGAAGAGTTCGGTTCGAATAATTTTGTTTTTACAGACTGATTCCTTGTCTGTATGTTTGAGGTTTCACTCAGTCTCAATTGTACTTGTCTTTACCTCTAAGTATTGTAAATCTCACTCAGTCATAATGTTATATATCTCAGCGAGTAGGTAACAACAACTCAACAACGAAAAAACAATAACACAGCCACTAAGTACAAACAACTCAGCCACTATACAAACTATAGCATTGTCGAGACCGTCAGTTTGTTCAATGGAGTTTCTAGTTTGGTTGGAATCTCAATAAAACAAGGAAATAAAGATAAAATTGCAAGATAAAACATTAACGGAGATAAATAATTTTGAAATTAAATTTAATAACACACAAGAAACAATAGTCGTCTCCCAACGTCACTTCAATGAACTATGACCCTCTTGATTAGGCGTCTGAAAAATATACTGGCTGCACGCAACAATCGAGTGATTTCCCGATACCGAGACTTAATTATTTTATATTCTTTTGTATATTTAGTTAATAAATACGGATATAAACTAAACGCTGCCGTTTCAATGCTGTCGTCTTCCTTCATAACTAATAAGTCAGACTAATGTCTATGCAACACATTTTCTCTTTTAAATTTTCAGATTAAAAATGTCTTCCTCATCCTCTGTTTCTGGAAATTATGGCAGACGACATCTGAACACGGAGCGAGGAATGCCGAAAGAGTGTTGGTGTGGTCAACCCGCTGAACTTTTTACATCTGGAAGCGTTACCAATCCAGGAAGATTGTACTATTGCTGTGCAAGAGGATATCATAAGGTTAGTTTTGGTTCTTTTTTAGTTTGTTTTCAAACGTATTACTTAGATCTGGTTGTATTTGTGAAAACAAAGACATTTATTCAAATGGGTAGATGAGTGTTTGGTGGAAGAGGTCGAAGATATCAAGCCCGTGATTCGTGGCATGAACGATGACATCTCATTCCTCATACTTAGCGTTGCTCGGTTGGGAAAAGAGATTGAAGTAATTAAGACGGCTCACGTGAGAAAAAGAGACGAATGTATGAGGAATGTGGTCGTTTGTGGTGTTGGAATGGCGATACTCTGCTACTACTACTTCTTTTTTTAGTCATAAGTCAGCCGTATTGCTTAATAACTCAGCCTTTCGAGTTTGTTCTAGAAGAAACTTGTTTCTCGGCAGTAAAACGGTTTTATTATCGCGTCGTTGTATATAACTCATCCGTATTACTAAATAACTCAGACTTTTCATCATTATTAGGCGTCTGAAAACACGAATGAATTATCTCAGCCTTTATGCATCAATAATCATATTTTAAGCAAACTAAATCTATGATGTGTTCTTCACTAGGCCTGTGAAAATAGGCGTGTACAAATAGGTTACGGCTGAACTAATACCGAGACATTTATAATATCGAGATGGTAAGACTTTGCTTAAAGGAGTTTATAGTTAGGTTGTTTTAATTCAGTCGATACAACGACCTTAACTGACTGAAACCGTAATTCAGTCGTAATACAAAACATTATATTAATAACTCAGCCGTAATACATAAATTTGAAAACCATAACCCAGCCGTAATACAAATTCATCAAAATACCTAAGCCAGTCGTTATACAAAAAGGAAAACCATAACCCAGCCGTTATACATTCAAGACTTTTCAATTACAACTTCACCATTTCCTTGTGTCCCTAAGCAGGCTTATCGGTTCAAAATCAGGGAAGAACAAGCCCATCTCTTTGATCCAGAAACAACGCCCACAAATGTTGTCATCCTTAGTGTTATCAATGTGCCACAAGCACATACATTGTCGCTCGATAAGATTTCCACATTGGCAACTGTAGAACGACAGAACAACAGATGAAATGAAATCGGCCCTCCTAGAGCGGAACTCGTCAGCATGCCACAAACCACAATCCCCATTTCACAGATCGCACGAGTTTCCCGATCCTTTCAACTGATTCTGTTGAGATACCATGAAAATACTTCCCTTCACCCCGAAAGATTGCTCAAATCATTGCGTGTGTATACACAGCACGCTCATATCATGCATCTGCTGCACGCTTCATGAGAGCAAGCCCTTCGTCTTGCTTCTCGAATGTGCAGAAAAACTGTACACCTTTTATATAAAGTGTGCTTGGGTTTCCCTCCTCGTAGAAAGTTTTCATCAACTCAGAAGCCAAAGCGAGTCCCCAGGGAAAGGATAACACATCGAAAAAATGGTATACCCTTCGTCGATCTGCTAACGCCTTCATTGACTTGGACGCTGCTCTGATGCCATAGAGATCTTGGAAAGAGTTACGGGCCACACGTTCAACAACTACCGCCTGAATCTCTTCAGGCAATTCAAAAAGAGGGAAATAATCCATTTAGTCTGACAAGGGGGGTGAAGACCTAATAATCTTTCGAGAAGTAACTTATTTATCGGCAGCCGTATCGCTATAATAACACAACCTCGTATCTTGTAATAATCTCATCAATAAAGAATATTTATTTTCGAGGCGTTAGTATTTTGGCGGGAACGTTTTTCCATAACGCAGCCGTTATGTCATTCCATAACTCAGCCGTAATTAAACAAACCAACTGTTATACACCAACTTTTCGTGTGAGATACGTTTTCTATCTTGGCGGGATATAACTCAGTCATTAAATAACTTTAAATCAGCCATCAAATAACTATAACTCAGCCGTGTAATAACTATAAATCATAATGGGATTAGTACTTATGATTTAAGTTTCTCTAAAATAAATTAGTCATCTCCCCACGTCACATAGAAAAACTAATACCGAGACCATTATAATATCGAATATAAAATTAAGAGTTTTAGTCGTCTCTTCACGTCACATCAGTCAGCCTAACTCAGCCATTAGTTGATTTATAAAGGACGTATACTATTTCTTCCAGTTTCGAAATAATGATGTCTGAAAAATACGGCTGCCTCGCATACATCGAGACCTTTATAATTTCGAGACGATAAATTAACTTTGCTTAACTGAGTTTCTAGTTAGTTTCTCTTAATTCAGTCGTGTACAAACGATAGCCTGACCGAAATCGTAATTTAGTCGTATGTTAAAACATTAAAATCATGAAAATAACTAACTCAGCCATAAAGATTCCCTTGATTTAACTCAGCCGTAGATCTTTTAATTGTTCGTGACGAACAGTATTTCTCGGCAGTGAAACGGTTTTAATATCGCGACTTTTCGAATTTTGGCGGAATATAACTCAGTCATGATATAACTATAAATCAGCCATATAATAACTATAAATCAGATCACTTTCCTCATAACTTCCAAAAACTTTGCACGACTTGGTGTAATTGTAAATCTTGGTATAACAGTGAAGTGTCTAAAAGTTCGACTATATCGACTGTATCAAATACAAAGTTATTCTAAATTGAACTAAGTCGTACTTATTGATTTGCAAAGTTCATCTAGTTTTGATTGTATCTTTTACATTTTGCATTATGTTCTTGCAATATGTTCTTTTGTGGAGACAGAGTTGTTAATGGTATATTTAAAAATGAATAAAGTTTACTTAATAGAGAAAAACTAGAGACATTATATTATATGAAATGTATTTTACATAAAATTAGTAAAAGTAGATAAAAAACACATGCCATAACTTATAAACACACAACTAATCTTCAATTGGCCAGTGTGCAGCGGTCAAGTGAATTTCATTGCAGAAGTCTCAAGCTGCACATTGCCAGAAACAACGATTTCATGTCCACCGTGTTCTAGATCCATCAAAGGAGACTACAAACACTGGTTCTATTACTGCGGAGCATGCACAATCATGTGAGGCGTTGGGATTTATTCTTTCTAGCAGAGGCATAAACACCTCTGGTTTTTCGTAACCCCAATAGCCTGAGTATACTGAAGTCGTGATCATGTAATTCATCCGATCAACAAATTCACGACTAAAGTTGGGATAGCTGTGAACGAATCCTCTATCATCAACACTAAACGCTAAGTTCAGCATTCCATCTACATACTTGGCCAACATCAATCCTCACTCACCAGCAAGATGGATTTTTTCCCTTCCTTCATCAAGGAAATGGAGGACGAAGGACTCATACATACCCTGCATGTAGATTGCCTCTAGATTACCGGCTTGGTAGCACCTAAGCCTGAATGTCCTAAGAGCATTAGCCTCATCAATCCAGTCGTTCAAGTTTAAGAGATCTGCAGATCGGTAGAAGTATTCTTCTCACGATTTGATTGAACCCGAGAAAGCAACTCTTGCACTACCGGTCCCGAGATGGCATGTTGCTACCTTTGAGAGAATCTTATGAAGCAAGGAAGAAGGGAGAGAAGCCAAGTTAAAGTTCGACATGGAGAAATATTTGTTTACTCAAGTAAATGGAGAGATTTTTGTTTTGTTTATTTGGACAAGGTGATAAACCCTTTTATAACACGTACTAGGGAACTTCAACAGACGTGAAGAGATAAGTATAAACTGAGTATTTAACACCCCACTTAAAGGGTCATTTGAAAGACTTCAGAGAAGACACGAAGTTCGTAAGACACGACTTCTCAAGCATGGGTTGGATTTGAAACTTTGAAAACTCAAATCCATAAAGATATATAACTTTGTATAAATAAGTGAAAGTAACTGATTTAGATTGTCTAAATTCATGAAACTAAGCACAATTTTAACAATTTAGATTGTCTAAATATATGAAACTATGTAAAACGAGATATTGTATCGTTATAGATATTATATTGTGTTATATTGTTATATTTGGCAAAAAACGGTTTGTTTCCAAAACGGATTATATTTAATGGATGTCCCTGTATTTAATGAACTCTCGAAAGAACACGACTTCTCTCATTTAAACCACCATAAAAGGGTTCGTCTCCTTCAGTCGAGAAAAATAAAACCAGAAAAGAAAGAAATCATCATCTCATCTCTCAAAAAACAAGATGACACACTACAATAAGCTTTCTGAGGTTTTTTATAATCCCAAGATCACGGCTTGGCGTTTCAGAGTCAAAATACACAGGGTCTACCCTTTCTATTCCTATGTTACCAGCAGCAGTGGACCTTTCTATACCTATGTCCTAGCAGATGAAGATGTAAGTGTTAAATCATCATCTCTCAAGTTTGTAATAACATGTAACCGTGACAAATAAAAGTACTTGATCCTTGTACTTTATTTATGTAGGGGTCCAAGATGGAGATGACCGATTATGGGAATCATGATAGGTTAAGAGGCCTAGAGAACCAAGAGGGGAAGTGGGTGGAAATATTTCTGGTAGAAGTTCACCGTTCCTATCCAGGTTTCCAGGCAACTAACTCTCGTTTTAAACTAACTGCTAGGAGCAACACACAAGTCCACATCATATATCCTCTGAACAATAGGCGTTTCATGGACTTCAAGAACATCCATGCAATCCCTCCCATGGACCACAAAGAACGAAACTATCCCATAGGTATGAATTCTACTAAAATTTAAATACATTCACATATTTAGATGTTAGTAACCTAACAGTCGCATGTCTTGGATTCAAACTGTATAACTTTAATTTAAAAAAATATAAGTTTGTATAAGTAAGTGAAACTAAGTGAACCTAACTGATTTAGATTGTCTAAATTTATCTGGTAGATACAATGGGAGTGGTCTTCAACACGGAAGCCCATTTCGATGACCCTAAAAGACCAAGGATGGTGTTTTACATAAGGGACAACATGTAAGTAGAAAGTAACATAAGTAACATATGATCCAAACAAAGTTTATCTATATTGTAATTGACACACCTTTTCTTTATTCTGAATAGTGACAGCCAGATAAAATGTGTGGCAACTGGCAAACAGGCATATGCCTTCCGGGATGGTCTTGAAAACAAACTAACTGCTATGAGAGGTGGACAGGTGATTGAGGCCCTTAAGATGTGGAGGGTATGGAAGGTTTGGACTAAGTGTAGTTGCTGTGTCTATTTTTTAATGTGATAGTTGAGTAAAACGTTTACTAAAATCATTTATATTTATACAGATTTATTTGGTCCTCCTGATCTATGGCTTGAGACCGAAGGTGGAATTTCGGACTTGAGGTTCAATCCGCATTTGTCCGAGGTTGAGGACTTCAGGAAGTCTCTACTAAATAGCGACACTTATGTTCAGAAATATGGGGTTGAAGGTCTTGTGTAAATCTTGTTGTTCTCACTGTTATCCATCTCGTACTTGTCTTATCAATCTTCGTACTTCTCTAGTGAAACTTTGTTTAAATGTCGGTAAAACTATGTCAACTTTGGTGAAATTAATGTCAAATGTCAGTGAAACTATGTCAAATGTCGGTGGAACTATGTCAAATGTCAGTGAAACTTTGTGGTCTAACTTTTTAATTTTTTCAACTTCTGGTTACACTTAATCAATTGTTCTGGATCACATTTTCTATCGATTGAGAAAGGAATACATTACTGTGAGATGTTTTTTCGTAGACAGTACCTTGTGGAATTAGAAAAGTTATAAATGTCACGATATCGAATTTTATTCTACATGATCACTTCAGAAACGTTGATAGAAAACTGAATATAGCTGGTATAACCATAAAATTAATCATCTAAGTACAGTAAAACTAAAAATATCGCAAAAAACAGAAAAGTACAGCTTTAAAGGTTTCTGTATAACTACAAACTATGTGAAACTCTAAGCACGGAAATCCTTTACAAATTATTCCCGCCCAGTTTTTCGAAATTTCCCACCCATTTTTTGAATTTTGAATCGACGTAGACGTGTATTAAAAGCATTTTTTTCCCCCCATTTATCTCACCGAATCTCTCTCTCCACTATTCAATCAATCTCTCTCTAGATTTATGGAGAACTCAGATTTCTATTCGGACCTTCTTCTTTCTAAATTTCTCAATTACTCAGCCGTCATGACTCATCCAGACGAGGAGTATAGGCAGATGAAGGCTTCGAAGAATTCCATCGACATGCTTGGCTTCGTGGTGGATGCCCACTGTGGGATTCCGACCAGATGCCCTTGTGGGGGGAGAATCATCAACGAGGTGTCTCGGGACCCGAAGTATCCAACCGATTTTGATACATTATCAGGGAGAAAATACTTCACTTGCAAAAAATTTGAGGTAATTTATGAATACTTTCGGGTTTTATGTGCAGATTTTTATATTCCTCTTTCATCTATCGAATCTCTCATCTGATGTATTTATGTGAGATTCGGACTTTCAAAGTTTCACCTATTTAGTCATTCACGATTTACGAATTGCACGATAGATTCACGAAGTTAGACTAATTCGAAAGTGAAACTTTCAAAAGTTTCACCTATTTGGCCATTCACGATTTACGAATTGCACGATAGATTCACGAAGTTAGACTAATTCGAAAGTGAAATTTTCAAAAGTTTCACCTATTTGGTCATTCACGTTGCACGAATTGCACGATAGATTCAGGAAGTTAGACTAATTCGAAAGTGAAACTTTTAAAAGTTTCATGTATTTGGTCATTCACGATTTACGAATTGCGATAGATTCCGCAGTTAGACTAATTGAAAGTGAAACTTTCAAAAGTTTCACCTATTTGGCCATTCACGATTTACTTAATTGCACGATAGATTCAATGGTTAGACTAATTCGAAGTGAAATTTTCAAAAGTTTCACCTATTTGGTCATTCACGATTTACGAATTGCACGATAGATTCAGGAAGTTAGACTAATTCGAAGTGAAACTTTTAAAAGTTTCATGTATTTGGTCATTCACGATTTACTTAATTGCACGATAGATTCAATGGTTAGACTAATTCGAAGTGAAACTTTCAAAAGTTTCACCTATTTGGTCATTCACGATTTACTTAATTGCACGATAGATTCAATGGTTAGACTATTCCAAAGTGAAACTTTTAAAAGTTTCATGTATTTGGTCATTCACGATTTACTAATTGCACGATAGATTCACGGTTAGACTAATTCGAAGTGAAACTTTTAAAACTGCCTTCTTCTTCTGCTTCTTTTCAGCTGCCTTCTTCTCAACTGCCTTCTTCTTCTGCTTCTTTTCAGCTGCCTTCTTCTCAACTGCCTTCTTCTTCTGCTTCTTTTCAGCTGCCTTCTTCTCAACTGCCTTCTTCTTCTGCTTCTTTTCAGCTGCCTTCTTCTCAACTGCCTTCTTCTTCTGCTTCTTTTCAGCTGCCTTCTTCTCAACTGCCTTCTTCTTCTGCTTCTTCTCACCTACCTTCTCAGCTGCTGCCTTCTTCTCAACTGCCTTCTTCTTCTGCTTCTTTTCAGCTGCCTTCTTCTCAACTGCCTTCTTCTTCTGCTTCTTTTCAGCTGCCTTCTTCTCAACTGCCTTCTTCTTCTGCTTCTTTTCAGCTGCCTTCTTCTTCTGCTTCTTTTCAGCTGCCTTCTTCTTCTGCTTCTTTTCAGCTGCCTTCTTCTCAACTGCCTTCTTCTTCTGCTTCTTTTCAGCTGCCTTCTTCTCAACTGCCTTCTTCTTCTGCTTCTTTTCAGCTGCCTTCTTCTCAACTGCCTTCTTCTTCTGCTTCTTTTCAGCTGCCTTCTTCTTCTGCTTCTTTTCAGCTGCCTTCTTCTCAACTGCCTTCTTCTTCTGCTTCTTTTCAGCTGCCTTCTTCTTCTGCTTCTTTTCAGCTGCCTTCTTCTTCTGCTTCTTTTCAGCTGCCTTCTTCTCAACTGCCTTCTTCTTCTGCTTCTTTTCAGCTGCCTTCTTCTCAACTGCCTTCTTCTTCTGCTTCTTCTCACCTACCTTCTCAGCTGCTGCCTTCTTCTCAACTGCCTTCTTCTTCTGCTTCTTTTCAGCTGCCTTCTTCTTCTGCTTCTTTTCAGCTGCCTTCTTCTCAACTGCCTTCTTCTTCTGCTTCTTTTCAGCTGCCTTCTTCTTCTGCTTCTTTTCAGCTGCCTTCTTCTCAACTGCCTTCTTCTTCTGCTTCTTTTCAGCTGCCTTCTTCTTCTGCTTCTTTTCAGCTGCCTTCTTCTCAACTGCCTTCTTCTTCTGCTTCTTTTCAGCTGCCTTCTTCTCAACTGCCTTCTTCTTCTGCTTCTTCTCACCTACCTTCTCAGCTGCTGCCTTCTTCTCAACTGCCTTCTTCTTCTGCTTCTTTTCAGCTGCCTTCTTCTCAACTGCCTTCTTCTTCTGCTTCTTTTCAGCTGCCTTCTTCTCAACTGCCTTCTTCTTCTGCTTCTTTTCAGCTGCCTTCTTCTCAACTGCCTTCTTCTTCTGCTTCTTTTCAGCTGCCTTCTTCTCAACTGCCTTCTTCTTCTGCTTCTTTTCAGCTGCCTTCTTCTTCTGCTTCTTTTCAGCTGCCTTCTTCTTCTGCTTCTTTTCAGCTGCCTTCTTCTCAACTGCCTTCTTCTTCTGCTTCTTTTCAGCTGCCTTCTTCTCAACTGCCTTCTTCTTCTGCTTCTTTTCAGCTGCCTTCTTCTCAACTGCCTTCTTCTTCTGCTTCTTTTCAGCTGCCTTCTTCTCAACTGCCTTCTTCTTCTGCTTCTTTTCAGCTGCCTTCTTCTCAACTGCCTTCTTCTTCTGCTTCTTTTCAGCTGCCTTCTTCTCAACTGCCTTCTTCTTCTGCTTCTTTTCAGCTGCCTTCTTCTCAACTGCCTTCTTCTTCTGCTTCTTTTCAGCTGCCTTCTTCTCAACTGCCTTCTTCTTCTGCTTCTTTTCAGCTGCCTTCTTCTCAACTGCCTTCTTCTTCTGCTTCTTTTCAGCTGCCTTCTTCTCAACTGCCTTCTTCTTCTGCTTCTTTTCAGCTGCCTTCTTCTCAACTGCCTTCTTCTTCTGCTTCTTTTCAGCTGCCTTCTTCTCAACTGCCTTCTTCTTCTGCTTCTTTTCAGCTGCCTTCTTCTCAACTGCCTTCTTCTTCTGCTTCTTTTCAGCTGCCTTCTTCTCAACTGCCTTCTTCTTCTGCTTCTTTTCAGCTGCCTTCTTCTCAACTGCCTTCTTCTTCTGCTTCTTTTCAGCTGCCTTCTTCTCAACTGCCTTCTTCTTCTGCTTCTTTTCAGCTGCCTTCTTCTTCTGCTTCTTTTCAGCTGCCTTCTTCTCAACTGCCTTCTTCTTCTGCTTCTTTTCAGCTGCCTTCTTCTTCTGCTTCTTCTCACCTACCTTCTCAGCTGCTGCCTTCTTCTTCTGCTTCTTTTCAGCTGCCTTCTTCTTCTGCTTCTTCTCACCTACCTTCTCAGCTGCTGCCGCCTTCTTCTTCTCATATCTGGTCATCTTCTGAGCTGCCTCCTCCTCCAGCTTATGCCTTCTTGTCCCAATGGGACTCCTCACAATATCGCAACCCTTTGCCTTTTTTGAAGAGACTACTTCTTTTCCATCATCTGTTCTCGCCCTCTTCTTTTTGTTCTTCACACTCTTTGTCTTCTCAGTCTTTGCCTTCTTAGACTCCTCAGCTGCTGCATACCTAACTAAAGTTTCATCCATGTCATCATCACCGCTACCATGTTCAAGCTGCACTTGATTTGAAATATCGAGAATGTAATCATCAACATCTTCCTCCGACTCATTATAACCACCATCTTCTTCCTCTGAATCCTTGTCACCTCCTTCTTCTTCCTCCGAATCCTTATCACCACCATCTTCTTCCTCCGACTCCTTATCATCACCATCTTCCTCCGACTCCTTATCACTAACACGAACTTGGTTGGACGGATTATCACCACTCTTTCCGTCAACACGCACCCTGAGACTTTTCACTTCGTCTTTCAGTACCTTCATAGCATCCTGGAATGCATTCATAAGCCGAGCTTCCATCGCTTTCAAAGCCTCAGCTCCAGGAGCCTCCACCGAATCTGCATGAGCCTCACCAGAATCTGCATTATTGGATGGTTCTCCAATAGCAGGAATGGTGTGACCTTCAACCTGAGCTGTACGAGCCTCAAAATCTATGCTGAACTCTGCTTCAAAGATAACTTGTTTCCCATTCCGTATTATTTTGGTCCAAACGATCCACTCCTGCATCATCGTTGTCATCGGCCCAACAACTTTCCTTGTCCATCCCTATGCTTTCCAGAAGTTCCTTCTCAGCTTCTGTTGCCACCAAGATACTCTCAATATCCTGTGGCAAATACACATAAGTTTTCATAAGTCTCATTAATTGAGTCCCTTCTCCTTAATTCGACTACACATAATACATCAATTACCTTAGTATTACCAAGATTAACGTTCACTGCATCCAGACTGAATGCCTTGGTTCCACCTTTGCGTTTGTACTGCATCTTGCACATCCGCGGGCAACCAGGGCGTGCACCATTCACACTTTCTCGGAAATGGTTCCTCAAGGTTGGAATTGCCTCAAAGGCCAACAACTGCGAACATACAACAAAAAAACATTAACATCAATTTTACAATAAGACAACTAAATACAAGAGAGGTTAAGAATACCTCCAAAGGAAGAGGAAAGCTTGTAAAAAACCCAACTCGTCGGAACAACCCCGTTGCATTTCTCCAAGAAGCTAGAGACATCCTTCAAGTTATGTTCGAATGCATACCGCCCCCAAGGAAACGTTAAACACGCATCTAGGTCATCAGCAACAGTCAGGAAGAAACTATCCACAGGTGATGCTGCCTCTCCAGTCTTTCGGCCTCCGACGAGGATGCTGGCTAAGAAGTACAGAGCGGCCATCTTTTTTCGATCCTCAGATGGCTTTGATTTCATTGCCAACATCTGCTTCTCCAGGTCAGCGTATGTTACCCTTTTCCCACCAAAATACTTGTTCATGAATGTTGTACCACCCAACCTCTCATGGTTGGGGGGATACTTATGGCAGTATAGTCCAGAAATTAGTCCGAATTCTCTGTGAGAGTATCGGATTGGGACGCCGTTAACGATAAACCATAACTCATACTTCTTCCCTACACCAGCTGATCGTAAAACGAGAAGCCACATTCCCATCCACTTCTGCTTTCGGTTTTAAATATGGAAGAAATGTTGGAACTGTGGGTGCTCTATGAACCATTCTACCTCCTCCTTTTTCAGGATCAGTTGTATATTTCCTATTGCCGTGTCAATGTAACATTTTTCTGAAAGCTTTAATGACTTTTGATACTGGCTTGATGCAAAGTGTAACTTCAGCAGTCGCATGCCTTCTTCGTCGTCAACTACAAGCTGCACTCAAGTGAAAACCGGATCACGTACGACATCTTACAACCATCAACATAAAGTTTCACAAACTTCGACTTAGTTAAGCAATTATAAAGTTGGTGTTTTTCTTGGCTTCACAAAGGTCGTACATCTATATTGTTTAAGTTCAACTAAGATTTACAACCCATATTACACTAACTCCAAAAAGCACTTAGTTCCTTAGTTTTCCACAGTTATCTAATACTTCAAATCATCTTTCGAAAAGTTTGAATACTTACATGCAACTCAGTTTCAGGTTCTCCTACTGATTGGGTCGTCCTTTCTTCACCTTCGGGGTTCTCACCTTCTTCGTTATTTCGGGACTCCATTTGAACAACCTCCATTTCAGCTCCTCCTTCTTTGGCGTCCTTCTCTACTTCTCTGGGTTCCTTGTGTTCTTCTCGGACATCCTTATCTTCGTTATTCTTGTCTTCTTCGCTTTCATCTGCATCTCGGGGACTTTGCTCGGTTCCCGGAGCGAGAGATTTGTCGATGGTGCTTGGGTTTGCTTCATCCATTGTTGCTTCTTCGGAGAATTTATAAACAGGCGTGTCAAAATAATACCGAGACTTTTATAATTTCGAGACGATAAAGTAACTTTGCTTAACCGAGTTTCTAGTTAGTTTCGTTTACCTCAGCCATGAAATAACTATAAATCAGCCATGTAATAACTATAAATCAGCCACGTTATAACTATAAATCAGCCGTCACATATATTGATCTTTGAGGTGGCCGAAAAGTTGCTTTCCAAAGGGGAATTATTTTCCATTCCTCAGCCCTATAAAAGTCGTTATTAGTACTTACATTTAAGTTTCTCTAAAATAAATTAGTCATCTCCCCACGTCACATAGAAATACTAATATCGAGACTTACGTAATATCGAATATTAAATTAACAGTTTTAGTCGTCTCCACTCGTCACATCAGTCAGCCTAACTCAGCCATTAGTTGATTTAAAAAAAAAAGGACGTATACTATTTCTTCCAGTTTCGAAATAATGATGTCTGAAAAATACGGCTGTCTCGCATACATCGAGACCTTTATAATTTCGAGACGATAAATTAACTTTGCTTAACTGAGTTTCTAGTTAGTTTCTCTTAATTCAGTCGTGTACAAACGATAGCCTGACCGAAATCGTAATTCAGCTGTATTACAAAACATGATACTAATTACTCAGCCGCAATATAAAACATTCAAAATCGTAACCTAGCTGTAATACAAAATCATGAAAATAATTAACCCAGCCGTTTTACAAAAAATGGAAAACCATAAACCAGTCGTAATAAATGAATACACTTACGGCATCGGACACGTTTTCGCATTATGTCCACTCTGTCCACATCGAGAACATGTGTGTGCTTTCCTATGACGTTTGTTTGAAAGTGCAATTTCTAAAGCAGATTTCATCCTACTTTTCTTAGCTCTTCCTGGTTGTTGACGAATATCCGGGGGCAAGCACGGTTGGTTAGCCACGTTTTCTGGAACAGGAAGCGCTCTGTCAACCGGCATAACCGAGTCAGCGTAGGCGCTCATCAAATAAGCATTGTTATAGTAAGGACTGCAAAGAGATATACGACAAACATTCATGTACTCCGCAGCTGCGTGTACACATGGTAATTTCTCGCGTTCGAAACGCTGGCACGTGCACTTTTTCAGTATCAAATTAACAACATGCAAAGACTCGTCAGATTATCCATATTTAACTTCAGTGTGATGATCATCAATCCTTTGCACTGTCAACATTCTGGCGTCACTTACGCGACCCTATTAATAATGCAGAATTATACAGGCTGAGTTATAATATAACAGGCTGAATAAACAATACTTTAGGCTGATTTATCGTGACTGTCCCGGCTGACTTACCTGTAGTTGTTTCTCCACACCACGCGTAAGCGTGGTTTGCTGCAATCCGGCATCCTCTCTCCGTTCAGAAAACCATCTTGTCATCATAACCCGAATCGATTATAATATTCGAAGAATGTTAAGACCTCTAGCATTCGACAGTGCTCTGCTCATTGATTCAGCTATATTCGTAGTCATCAAATTGTACCTCTCGCCTGGGAAATGAACACGCGCCCACAGTCTCACATCAGCTCTTTGGAGATAGCCATGAAGTTCAGGATTAATCGCTTCAATTTCATCGAATATCGCTTTAAAATCAGCAACCCTAAAACATCTTGCCTCTTTCTTCACCAGACGAAATGCACCTTTTCCGTTGTACCGTCCCAAAATGTTCTTCTATAAATGGTACGTGAAAATTCCCCGAGAACCAAGCGGATATACATTTCCAATTGCTTTGCCTATTGACCTATGCCTATCCGAGATTATCGCAAGACCCTCGTCGTCAGGAATCAAAAGTTTTAGTTCCGAAAAAACCAATGCCACGAATCATCATTTTCAGTGTCAACCACTACGAAGGCTATTGGAAAAATCTGAAAGTTACCATCCTGAGCTAGTGCTGTGAGAAGCGTCCCCTTGTATCTACCGTTAAGAAACGTACCGTCGACAACCACAAATTTGCGCATGAAAGGAAACCAATTTACGCTCGCACCAAACGCAAGAAACACATATATGAATCGGCCAAACTCATCGATTTGAAGATGCGTAACTGTACCCGGATTTGCCCTTCTTATCATGTATAAGTAAGAAGGCAAGTTTTCATACCCACTCTCAGGTGTTCCCTCCTCGATTTCCCTTGCAAATCTCAGCGTCCGATGGGATTTCCAATAATCCATCTATCCACATGAAAAAACGATTCTATACATTTCAGTCACAACACATATTTAAAACAGACGCATCGTTCTTATAACTAAGTTCTAATATCAAAGTAACTGAGCCGAAGTGATAAATAAGTCAGCGAAACTTAAAAATACCTTTACACGAAACTGCTTAGTTATAGCTATTCCGACACTCGTTGGGCGGACGTCCGGACCAACGTCGCCGAGAAATTCTTTGTACAAATGTCCTAAAATATCCGATGTTGCTTGTCGACATCGATTAGGACGCTCAGTTACAGAACATGAATGATCCTCATCGTAAATACGAACATAAAATGCTGGTGTTTTCCCTTTTGTAGAAGTACGCACTCTCCAGATGCATCCGGGAACCCAACACTTAACAATTAATAACGTCGGAGTGGATATCTCCACATCAAAATCGAATCGATCCCTCACTGTAAGAAGTTTCAGTCATCTCTCCAAGTCATTTTTATTCTCGTATCGTTTACTAACACAAAGATTTAGCGACGACATCTCCAGCTTTAGAACCTCCGGATTCCCGCTACATCCGCTAGTGGAATAGTTCTGAGTTCTCTCCTTGGAATGTAGCGTCGGCGAATCCTCTTGTGTTGGAGACCCACCGTTTGAGCTGAAGTTATCATCTTCAGATGACGCACCATCCGAGTCGTCGAACATATCAAAGCGGCTTTCAAATTCATCATCAACTTCGTCTTATTCAAATACTACATCTTCTCTGCTTTCATTCTGTGTTTCTCCTTCCACTTTACTACAGCAGTCATTCTCATTGTCCTCGCGTTCATCTTCCAAACTGTGGTTTTCTTCTCTTGATTCAACATCTGAAACCTCGACTTCTGAGCGAAAACTGTATAACGTTTTACTCTTCTCTCTAGCTCTGTCATTCCGGTTTATTTCGACATCCTTCTTCTCCATAATATCCACACAAAGACGTACCTGTTCGCTTTTCTTTAGGCTTAGGAAACCTTGCAACTGTCGATTATTGGAGACGAACTGGTGGAGGTCGCGCCATTTTTTCAAAGATTTATTCGAAAACATGTAGCTAAGCTGAATCTCATGACTTAATTCATTCAATCTGTTATCATCGAGTACACACTTTGAGAATTCTTCATGTGTTGTTTCCTCATCTAAATGGAGAACTCTGCACCCTCTACTGTCGGGGTTGAAAACATATTTGTATTTCTTAATCCACTTTCAAGAAACAATAAAAACCGGATCCATAAGAACTCTGAGAAAGATGAAGAATTCTAGTAATTTTCTGTAACATAAACAGTATATAAAGGAGAGAAAATGAAGAAGAAGATGAACAGACCGATAAACCGAACCGAGTTGTAAAATTAGTAAGTTAGTGATGACATGGCAAACCGATTTTGTGACATAGCGGATGATGACATGGCAAATTGGTTAGTCAGCCGCCAAACGAATAAATAACTTACTCAAACTAAGTCAGCTGAAACGGGGATACTATTCTAGTAATTAATATTTTGTAAATAATTCAGCCGTAACAAGGACGTAAAACAATAAGTCAGCTGTATCGTCAATTAAAGCAGCCGTCAAAGGTATACTATTCTAGTAATTAATCTTTCGCTAATAAGTCAGCCGTAACTCAGCTGAGTTTCACTTTAATCCAGCTTGTTACGACTGATTAAAAGTAACTCAGCCGTATCAATCTAAACTAACTCAGCCGTTCTAATTTTATTACTCAGCCGGAGAGACATAACTCAGTCGTGTCACAACTACAACTCAGCTAAATTTTTCCAAAATCATAAAATCTATGTATAACTCAGCCGTAACGACTGTAAGTAAGTCCGCCGTTACTCCATAACTCAGTCGGATTTCTGTAAATCAGTCTGTACGGTAGACTGAGTTATGTACGTAAGTCAGCCAGTCTTTATTAAGTCAGCCGTATTCTTTAATTCGGTCGTAACGTAGTCATAACGCAGCCGTAAAAACGAAGGCATCGCTTTACGGCTGAGTTAATGAAAACACGGAACTGAATTCCTATGTGGCGCTGGGTTTTTGCTTATGGGGCATGAAAAAGTAATGGCATTCTCGTAAATATGTTTTTTCTTATAACGCGAAATAAGGGCACGCTGGGTATAAAAAATAGGGAAAAATATTCTAGTAACAAAAAAAAATTCTGTAACATTCTAATCATTTGTCCTAAAATATTTATTAGTTGAGTAAAGTTTCCAATTTATAATTTATATATGTTCTTCAAAATTCATTGCAAATTTTGAAATTAAAATATTGATATCTTTCATATTTACATGTTTTTAGCATTCATTTCTTATGCATTTTGATCATATAGGTTAGGCACTAGGCATCTTTAGGCTCATTTAGCATTCATTGTCCTTATCAGGTGCTAGAGTGTGCCAAAGGGTGATTAGAGGTGTTTGAGATCATTGTGATCCAAAGAAAAGTGAAGAATGGAGTTTGGCCAAGCTTGGACAAGCCAGACCATGACCAGGACGTGCCTTAGATTGATGGCCTCCGGATCACCTTCCCACCCTCAAGACATGAAGACCTTACCTTTGGACGGATCATGATCCGGACGAGAGACTTTGACGAGACAGACGCGGGTCAGGACGATCGGGACAGAGCACCCGCGTGGCTGGACGGCTCGGACAGGACAGCTTGGGTGTGGGTTGGAAGACGCGGGACGTATGACCCGCGCGGCTGGAGGAAAGCTCAGACAGGACATGTGCGGGACAATACGCGCAGCATGACACACCCGCGTGGGACGAGGCCGGTACGAGGACAGGCCGTGCGCGACCGAACATGCGCAGGTCGCCTTACCCGGGCGGGACGAGCAACAGACCAGGACTGGACGTGCGCGGGCTGGACATGCGCGGCCTGGACGGACTGGAAGCAAGGAAACATGCGGGCCATTATGCGCGGGTCAGCCTACGCGCGCGGCCGGCCGAAAGGATGGATGGATCTGCGCTGTCAGGATGCTCGGGTTGGGACCAGCAATCTACCCTGAGCGTTTTTGTGAGGTCTGGTCGAGATTTAATGATTCCAGGGCCATTTTGGTCCATTGTCTTTATGTTTTCAAGGGCTTTCAAGCCTCCTATAAATACTTTTGTAATCTCCTTTGTGCGAAGAACTTCTTTTCTCTTAAGAATACATTTAGATCTTGAAGAAAGTTTGGATCTTGAATCCTTTTTCATCTTATTTTCTTGTGTTTGTTAGATTATCTTCATCTCTAATCAGGTTTAGCCTTGAATCATCCATGGTTTTAAGGTTATCTATGTCTATTAGTGAGTAGATCTATCTAGGATTCATGGGCTTGGGAGACTAAGGGTGATTAGGTGTAGATCTAAGATGTTCTAGTGTAGATGCTTCTTGATCCTTGCTTGTAGAGTGTTTTTATTGCTATTTTGGAGTTGGCCTGTTCAAAATAGAGCCATAGGCATTTCATGCCCGGAAGGTGTTTGATGAAATGCCTGAACCAACTCTCCAATGCTTTTAACATCCTTTACCTAAGGGATTAGTTGTTATAGGTGTTAAAATAGCTAATAGACTTGTTCTTATTGATTGCTTTCATATTATTCAACCTAAGGGATTAGATGCTTGAGATATGTTAGTGAATGAGCATTCATCTAGGGATAGAGCTTGCTTAGGATTGTGTTTAGGCTTAAGGTGTTAGATTGATTGAAAGTTTTCCATCTTAGATTGAAACTTAATCACCCAAAGTCAATTCTCTTGTCCCATGAGTCCCCTTGCCTCATATTGAAAAGAAAGTTCACTCCTTTATTGCATTTTTAGTATTATCTTAGTTCATAATCATCTCATCCTCACTCAATGGTTGCACTTAGCTTAAGCATGGATTTGCATTCCCTTTGCATTAGAATCACTTAAGATTGGTTCGACAATCTCTTATACTACATCATTTGACTAGGAGCCTTGAAAACTCCTAATATTAAATTGGCGCCGTTGTCAAGTTCTAAGTTGATTTTGACATTGGGATTTAGTCAATTGCTTGAGACTAAGTCATTTTTCTTTTATTGTGTTATTGCTTCTCCTTGTTCTTTTCCCTTTGCATTTCAGGTGCATGATAACAAGAAGCAGAGGTGCATCAAACTTGATTCCCACTGTTGAAGAGATTGCTGCACTTGAGAGGGAGATTGCAAGAAAGAGAAGAGAAGAAGAGCAACAGGCTCACTTGCAGAGATTGAAGTTTGATATGGAGAATCAGCCTCAAGATGGTGATACCCTAGGGGGCAATGGTCCAAGAGCTGACAACATAAGACCACAGCGCCAACCACAACATCCAAAGCGCCAAGCTAGAGCCATTGGACCCTATGATCAACCTCACATTCATGGTCATAGGTTGGGGATCCGAGCACCAGCTGTGGAGAACAACAACTTTGAGATCAAATCAGGGCTGTTGCATTTGATTGAGAACAACAAGTTTCATGGCCTTGCTGTGGAGGATCCACTTGATCACTTGGACACATTTGATAGCTACTGTAGCTTGTCCAAGACTAATGGAGTCTCTGAAGATGCTTTCAAGCTGAGGCTGTTTCCATTCTCTTTGGGAGACAAGGCACATCAATGGGAGAAGGCTCTTCCAAGTGACTCTATCACAACTTGGAATGAGTGCAAGAGGGCATTCCTAGAGAAGTTCTTCTCTACCTCAAAGACAGCCAAGATCAGAAATGAGATCTCTAGCTTTCAGCAGAAGAACCTAGAGGGCTTTAGTGAAGCATGGGAGAGGTTCAAGGGCTATTGGTCTCAATGCCCACATCATGGCTTCACCAAGGAGAAATTTCTTAGTACCTTCTACAGAGGTGCTCTTCCAGAGTTCAGGAGCAGATTAGACACAGCCAGCAATGGGTTCTTCTTGGGCAGAACTGAGCAGGATGCAGAAGATGTTGGGGTCAAAATCGGTCAACGACGAAATCGTCACCCGAAAGTCCTCGAAAGAAAACTAAGTGACGATCAAAACCAAGAAACGGGTCGTCACTCGACGAACTTACGGGAAGGCATGAACGGACCGTGAGCCCCGGGGATCGACGAAGGCGAGCAACAGCGGCATCGGCGGAGGCGAGACACGACACGGGCGGCAGGCCGACCACGCCGCGCCTGGCGCCGGCGGCAGGGCGCCTGGTGCCGGCGGCAGGCTCGTCCTCTCCCGTCTGGCGCCGGCGGCAGGCCCATCGTCTCCCGTCTGGCGCCGGCGGCAAGAGTCCTGGCGCCCATCCGTGCAATTGTCTCGTGATCTCGGGCAACGGCAACATCTTGGTCCCTTAAACCCATGTTCGGATCGTTCGAGGAACACAACGATTCTTCCGCAAAGCCTTCTCGATTGTTTAACAAAAGTTCATATTTTAAAATCTAAGTTCGAAGCCTCTTTACTCAAACCCTCGAAGACGGGAAGTCTACGAATCCAAGTCCATCTTGATCCCGATACTCGAGAAATCTCGGAAGACCATAAAAGGTTCGAATGATGAATGGATTTCGATTCGTCGTATAAAACGATCACGATTATTCTAAACACCAAACATCTCGGCTATATGATGAATTGGGATTCCTTCGGAAATGCCGAAACCTTCAAAGACTATTCTCTCGAAAAACCGTAAAAACGCCTAAGTAGCCCGACATGACCAAAACGGCCCACTTACGATTTTCCGAAAAGGAAGGATAACTATGACGGTTTATCCTTATCCTCACATAAGAGATAAATGTCAAGTTTCCAGAAGATAAATGTCAAGTTTCCAGAAGATAAATGTCAAGTTTCCCGATAAACACGAAGATGGACGAAAATGGAAAAAGCCCGATTCAGCCCGAAGGAAGATAGACCGTCTTAAGAGGAGTATATAAGGAGAGCTTTGGGCGAGGAGCAAATCATCACAAAACTTCCAGAGCACTTAGGACTTAGAGAAAATTTAGCATTTCTTTTCTGTTTTCACTAGCGAGCTGCGACTCAACTAGGTTAGATCTAAGCGGCCGGACTAGCGGACCTTTCGACAGCTCTTGTAGCCGATTTCTTTACCCGTTCTTCACTCTTAAACGCGAATTCAGAAATAAGATCTCTTTCGCTCTATTTTTACGATTTTTATTTTGCAACTTTAAATTCCCATTGATTGTGTCGTGTGTGGCCCAGCAGATATCCGGGACCTTAAAGGAAGATCGGGTTAACTCGGTTTTCCTCCATAATCGTTTATCGGAAATTGACGGTGTGAATTTCGGTTCCCACAGAAGAGCTGGTGGAAAACATGGCCAAGAGGGACTCAGTCTACAGTGAGGAGCATTATAGGGCCAACAGAGGCACTGATGAAGGTGATCAGCACACAAGGAAGGAAATCTCTCCAAGAGAAGTTGGACATGCTTCTTGCAGAGAAAGCTAAGCAAGAGCAGATTAACTCCGTTGGGAACCAGAAATAAAAGCAGCCTGCTGGGATTAATCAGGTTGATGGTTTAGAAGGTCAAGAGGAGATGTGCTTCATCAATGCTAATGGCACATGGTACAGGAAAGAGCCCAATTTTCAGTACCAAAACAACAATCAGCGAAGGCATTACTACAACAATCAGCAAGAAGGTTACCAAGCCAAGCAGAACTATCCTCAAGCTAATCAGTCTACTCAGCCTCAAGGAAGCTCTTCTCAAGCTCAAGCTCCAAGTTCAAATATGGAGTCCATGTTCAAGCAAATCTTAGAAGCTCAAGAGAGAAATGCTAAGAACATTGGAGATGAGTTCAAGAACATCCATGCAAAGATTGATGGGTCATATTCTGACCTCAACAACAAGTACATGCAACTTGCCTCTCATCTCAAAGCTTTGGAGAGCCAAGTTGCCTCTATGTCTTCATCTTCCAAGAGCCAAATGGGATCTCTACCAGGAAAAGCAGAGAAGAATCCCAAGGAGTCTTGAAATGTTGTCCTCTCTACTACTTCTTCAGAGATTGAGCTAAGTGATCATGAGAAAGAGGTGGATGAGATTGATAGGCTAGTTCTTGGGACTGAGATTGGAAATGTTCAGAGATTGGTTGTGGCCACAGCTGAGGCTAAGGTTGTGAAGGAAGCTGCCAAGAAGGTTGAAGTAAGGATTCTGAAAAGGGATGATCCTAGAGCTGAGACACCAGTTGAGAAGAGTACTGACCACAAGCTGAAAGAGGTGAAGAAAGAAGACACTGAGGTTGAGCTATCACCTTATGATAAGCTCCCTTTTCCTCAAAGAGTTCTCACCAAAGCTCAGAAGAAGGTGATCTCAAAGTTCAGAAAAGATCTTAGTGATGTTGGAGTCAAGCTTCCCGAGATCTCGGGTATGCGTGAAGCTCATGTCCAGATGATGCTTATCAAGGATATTCTAGACAACCAAGCTGCAGTGGCTGAGCTTTTGGACATCTCCATTCTGAAGATTGATCCACCAATCATTCCAAAGTCCCTCCCTAAGCTTGAGTCTCAAGGGAAGTTCACCTTGTCTTGCTCCCTTGGTAAGATAACTATGGAAGATGCTCTTGTTGATAGTGGTGCCAGTGTGAATGTGATTTACATGGATATTGTGAAGAGTCTTGGGATTGAAAGCATGGAACCAGACACTTCTTCTCTCACCTTTGGGGATTCTTCTTCCACAACCCCACTTGGCATCATCAAGGACTTCCCCTTGAAGATTGGATCCTGCACCATACCCATTGACGTCACTGTTTTGAAGAGGGCATCTGAGAAGAGAGTCCCTTTGATCCTTGACACTCCTTTCCTCACTACCGTTGGAGCATGCATTGACTTTCCTAACAAGAAAGTCACCTTCATGCATGTGAACAAATTTGTCTCCTATCCTCTCAAATCTCTATTGGATGTTTGCTATTGTGGGACAATCACTTGTGGTGAACATATAGGTTGCATTCACTTGTACATGGAGCATTGCCTTGTAAAAAACACTTGTTTGCACTGAATTTGGCATCCTAGTTAAACATATCAAGTAGCTTAAGCTCTTTTGAAAGGCTTGCATGCTTTGAGCCTTGAAAACTCTTCTCGAAACTTGCTTGCTTGCTTGATATTGGCATTGTTCTTGAAACCAGCTCCAACCTGAACTTAAACTTGAATGAACTTAATTTCTCTTGCATATGGGCATTTTCATACTTGATCATGGATCTCATGCACATTTGGGTTATCTTTCCCCATTGTACCACTCTTTGTTAACCCAAATGGCACTTCCTACCCTTAAACCCTATCCATTCTTTGAAGCCTACATTGATTTGCATGAGTGAGACCTCTTTTGATAGTTTGTCATGTGCAAAATCTTGAGGGTATTGGGGGAGACATGGATTTGTTCTCATCTCTTGCTAGCATAGGGTCCTCATTTGAGCTAGCTTCTAGGATGGTGAGTGGGTCTTTGTTCCTTAAAAGTTCATATTTTGGGTTTGGGATGTGATAATGTTGAGATTGATGAACAAAAGAGTGTCATGAGAAAGAGAAAAAAACCTAGGGACCTAGAAAAGAAAGATAAGAAGGCTCTTGATTATTGTTTTAGACCTTCCCCCTTATAAAAAAATAAAAAAATAAAAAAATGAAAAAAAAAAGAAAAAAAAAAAGAAAGATTCAATTAGATAGTGGGGAAGGGAAAACAAAAAGAATTAGAGCTTAGAAAAATGAATAAGAGATCCTTAGTGGTTGTATCATAAGAAAAAAAGTTGTTCATTGGGTGAGTGATGTGAGTGTTTTTCATTATGGGTTATTGGATTGATAAAAAAGGTGTAGAACTTGTAATCACTTAGAAATGGGTAGAATGATGAGGATGGATCCATGTATGCATGAATTGCTCCTAGTCTTAGATAAATTTTGCATAATGATCAAGCTCCTTGATTCTTGAGTAATTGCCACCTTGAAAATGATGCATTGAAACCCTCCTTTTCATCCATATTAGACCATTTGATCACCTTGCCAAATGATTGAGAACTTGTGCCCATTTTTGAGAACTAACCTTGTGTGTGTGTGTGTGTGAATCAATGTGAGCGTTGGTTAAGAGAACTTGTTGGTTGATAGGCATTGCATCTTGTGTAAAGGCATAAGAGTATTGATAGGCCTTGAGAAGCTAGAGCATAATAAGAGAGTTTTGCTCATGCTATTTGTTATGTTTCTTTAGGATGTCAAGTTGAGTGCTATGAGTGTTTCTTTTGGTTTTGCTCCCATCTTTCTATCTCTCCTCCTTGTGTTTTGAAAAGTTTTACTTGAGGACAAGTAAAGGGCTAGTGTGGGGGAGTTGATATCTTGCATATTTACATGTTTTTAGCATTCATTTCTTATGCATTTTGATCATATAGGTTAGGCATTAGGCATCTTTAGGCTCATTTTGCATTCATTGTCCTTATCAGGTGCTGGAGTGTGCCAAGGGGTGATTAGAGGTGTTTGGGAGCATTGTGATCCAAAATGAAGGAAAGAATGGAGTTTGGCCAAGCTTGGACAAGCCAGACCATGACCAGGACGTGCCTTAGCTTGATGGCATCCGGATCAACTTCCCACCCTCAAGACATGAAGATCTTACCTTTGGACGGATCATGATCTGGACGAGAGACTTGGACGAGACGGCCGCGGGTCAGGACGCTCGGGACGGAGCACCCGCACGGCTGGATGGCTCGGACAGGACAGCTTGGGCGCGGGCTGGAAGACGCGGGACGCATGACCCGCGCGGCTGGAGAAAAGCTCGGACATGGACATGCGCAGGACGATACGTGCGGCACACCACAACCGCGCGGGACGAGACCGGTACGAGGACAGGATGTTTGCGGCCGAACATGCGCGGGTCGCCTTACCCACGCGGGACGAGGAACGGACCAGGACTGAACGTGCACGGGCTGGACATGCGCGGCCTGGACGGACTGGAAGCAAGGAAACACGCAGGTATTTATGCGCGGGTCAGCCTACCAGCGTGGCCGGCCGAACGGATGGATGGATCTGCGCGGGTCAGGATGCTCGGGTTGGGACCAGCAATCTACCCTGAGCGTTTTTGTGAGGTATTGTCGAGATTTAATGATTCCAGAGCCATTTTGGTCACTTGTCTTTATGTTTTTAAGGGCTTTCAAGCCTCCTATAAATATTTTTGTAATCTCCTTTGTGAGAAGAACTTCTTTTCTCTTAAGAACACATTTAGATGTTGAAGAAAGTTTAGATCTTTAATCCTTCTTCATCTATTTCTTTTGTGTTTGCTGGATATTTCTATCACTAATCATGTTTCACCTTGAATCATCCATGGTTTTAAGGTTATCCATGTCTATTAGTGAGTATATCTATCTAGGATTCACGGGCTTGGGAGACTAAGGGTGATTAGGTATAGATCTAAGATGTTCTAGTGTAGAACCTTCTTGATCCTTGCTTGTAGAGTGTTCTTATTACTATTTTGGAGTTGGCCTCTTCAAAATAGAGCCATTGGCATTTCATGCCCAGAAGGTGTTTGATGAAATGCCTGAACCAACTCTCCAATGCTTTTAACATCCTTTATTTAAGGGATTAGTTGTTAAAGGTGTTAAGATAGCTAATAGACTTGTTTTTATTGATTGCTTTCATATTATTCAACCTAAGGGATTAGATGCTTGAGATATATTAGTTAATGAGCATTCATCTAGGGATAGAGCTTGCTTAGGATTGTGTCTAAGCTTAAGGTGTTAGATTTATTGAAAGTTTGCCATCTTAGATTGAAACTTAATCACCCAAAGTCAATTCCCTTGCCCCATAAGTCCCCTTGCCTCATATAGAAAGTTCACTCCTTTATTGCATTTTTAGTATTATCTTAGTTCATAATCATCTCATTCTCACTCAATGGTTGCACTTAGCTTAAGCATGGATTTGCATTTCCTTTGCATTAGAATCACTTAGGATTGGTTCGACAATCTCTTATACTACATTGATTTGATCTTGGACCCTTGAAAAGTCCTACCATCAAATATTTATGTATTTTATATGGTATTTATATATATATATTAATTGTTTTAAATATCTAATAAATGGGACTCTTTACTCATATGGTTTTAAGATCATGTGTATCTTCTTAAATAAAAATGTTAAAACCATTGATCATAAATTTTTTAACATAAGAATTTTTACAGTTCTAGTAATTTATAGTCATTTTAAAAAATTCAAAATATAACATATACGAAAAAAATCTAAATTTTAATTTTATAGTTAATTTGATTGTTTAATTTATTTTAATAATATAAAATTAAACAAAAAAATGATGAAGGAGACACAAATTGTTATCAAATCTTTACTACTAAAATCATTAATTGTCATATATATTTGTCATATTTGGTAATTTCATAGCTTTTATTTAACGAAAGAAATAAAAATAGTAATTGTACACTTTCAACTAATTTACGATTAGTTTAATGAAAAGTATGGTATAGATTTAGATGGATCAACATATTTTTCTAAGGATTCTGAAAATCATTCTAGTGATGACACGTGGCTACACTCAAAGGTTGTAATGTTCCTCAATTAATATATAAGGGATTTTTTTGGTCCTACCTTATATTTCTCTAACTATATCATAATAAATGCTCTTATTTTTTTTTCCTTTTTAATACACCTAATCTTAATGGATCCGATATATAATATCAAAGCAAATTGATTAAAATTGGTTAGTAATGATTTGTGCTCGGTTTGGTTTACTTAATTTCAAAATTAAAATATATCTTTACTAACACGTTCTTCTATCTTGCTCCATTTACAAAAAATGTCACATTATAATATGAAAACATAAATCCATATATACTGCCATATACTATATAATAAAAACTCATGTGTATCTTGTTTCACTGATATCCTATTAATCCTTATACCCTAAACCCTGATTCAAAATATAAAAAAATAATAATAACTTTTGTAAAACCATGAACAGGATAATACAATTTTTATATTCTCGTATCTATTTTATGACATTATTTTTGTTCAAATGCGTAATAACATTGTTGTATTATTTTTACGAAAACCAAATCGTAACTAATTTTAGTTTCAAAATTCATAAATGTAACTTTAAAATAATCATTAAAACCCCTATAAATTAAAATGCATAACATAGATACAATACAATTACCTCATTCATTCCAAGTTGTCTCGATTATAGTTTTTGACATCTGTATTTATGTAATTTTGATATTTGTTTCTTTAGTTGGAGTTCTATGTTTTTCTTCTTTCTTTGAGTTTGAAAGACTAGAAGCAAATCGGTTTTGTTACATGGAGTTTGGAATTATGAATTACTTCGGTAATTATTTCACGTGTATGTTTTATTACTGTTTAATCTATAAGAAAAATATGCTTTGATATTAAGTTTAGAGAGTTACCTATGTAACCATGTTATGAACATGTGTTTAATGGTTTAATTTCTAAAACGGCTAAAGTAGATATATTTTTAATGAATAATTAGATTTCTCATTATATAATTAACCATAAATTAACTTTAATAATAAAACTATCATTATTTATTTTTCCTTTTATTAAAAGTAAACTTATATAATATTAAAATAAGTCGACGTATATATTGATCAAGTAAACCAATGAAATATTGTCATTATCTCAGTTCGTTTTTTTTAATTTTTCTTCTAAATTATCATTGAAATATAGTTTTTATTTACTTTTTATTTATTTTTTGTTCTCAATTTGGGTGTTTTAGTGCTTTTTGGTCATTTAGTACATGTTTCTGATTCAAAAATACAAAGTAGATTAAGAGAGAGCAAAAGTTTACATTCTTACATTACTTTATTGTGTGAAATATTTTTGATATGTAATTATGCTCTCATGTTCTCACAGTTTTATAGCATTCATTTGTGTTAAGAAGACGTAGACCAAAATAAAATCGAAGAAAACTAAAATGATTAAGAATATAAAAAAATAAGTTATCATGATATTTAAATCATAATACATATATTAATAACTATTAGTAAAATGATTATGCCCGCATGTGCGGACAAAACACCTAGTTTTAAGTATTAAAATTATTTTCTTTACATCTAGATATTTTGTCATATGATTAAAACAAAATTCAATCACATAAACCAAAATATCATTAGTGACGTAAAAATATTTTAGAATTAATACTACAAAGATATTTGATTTATATTTTGTATAAAAAATTGTTAATAGATTTTAAATCTATATTATTAAAACCGAAGTACAAATATAAAATAACCTTAAGATTTATCACTTATTTACAAGTATATGCCACTAAAGTATTTAATAACCCTACATTTAAGTAAACTATGTCTTTTTCTAATTTATTAAATCATTTCCTAATTAGATTTTAAACTAAATCAGATTTGGCAACAATATTTTTCAAAACACGATTTTCCTAAAATATAGCCATTCCTTACTTTGCATTGTTCCTAACATTCATCAATTTTATTATGGTCACAATCATAATACTCGTACGGTCATAATTTTAGCCTAATGAGCTCTTTATTAATCACTTATTATCTTATTATGGCCAAAATCATAATTTTTTAAAATGACCCGACCAAAATCACCATTTCATATTTGTTTTTAGGATTTTTATTATTTTCTCAAGATAATGATTTAAGTATATATATTTACATATTGTTTAAAAACTACTTTTTTCAAAAGTTCTGTAGGAAAATAAATTTCACTTTACTAATATAGATTTTGTAATATCAAATGGTTAAATTTAAAACAAATTATCATTTACTAAATAATATACATTATTTCAATATAATATATTTATTTTGAGAATATATAAACAAAGGCCAATTAGAAACACAAAATTAAATGATCACATTTAAATTACACTATATTTTTTGTAAATATAATATACCGAGTTAATTATATGGTGACACATCTCCAATATAAAAATATGAAAAAAAAACAAATATAATTAATAAAATAAAACAAAAATCAAACACCCGCGCAGTTGCGCGGGTCAAGCTCTAGTTATGATTTAAATAAGGAATCCTAGGTTTCATCTTGATCCTTCAACAAGGTCCATTAGAAAATGAACTAGGCACATTTAAATGATGCCACTAAGGAACTCTAGGCTTCATCTTTGTATAAATAAGGAAACACTACCTTTTTAAGGAGATCTCTTTCACTTCTTAGATATAGAACACATTTTTAGAGAGATTTTATGGATTCTTAGATTCATTTTACACCTCTCATCATCTTTGTAATGCAATTTTTAATCAATAAAATGTCTTTTATGTTCTTCTTCCCATTTGATCTCAATGAAGATTTCTCCTAATCATACATAGAAATGTATTGTCTAAATCCAACAGACACACCGTTTTTGGGTTAAACAGTAAGATTAAAAAGCCATGAGAAAGTTACAAGAATGTTTTATCTGAAACAAAGAACAATTGAGTAAGAAGCTTTGCAATAATCTGGGAGATCTTCTCTTCTGCAAAGCATTGTCTTTGTCTCAAAAAGAGAAAAAATTTAATAACAAGAGGTGAAGCGAAAATAAAAGCAAATTGTTCAGATGTTTGATGCACTTAAAGCCTTATAACTTTGCATTGTTCATTCAAAGCTAGAAGCTGAGCTTCTTTCTTGTCAAGAAGTGCCGTCAACTTCACATTCTCTTCCATCAGTTTCTGAACTTCAACCTCCTTCTGCGCCTTTTCCCCTCTAGTTGTGTCGTCTTAGTCACCAGCCTGTTTCACCATCAACAAAGCCAAACACAGTTGATGTCGATGAATGTTGCATCCTCTTTACAAGCCATCCCCTTCCTCTTCAAACTGCAATAAGAAAACAAAGACAACTTAGAACCAAAACCAAAAAGAAAATAGGAGATATCTAGCTTATATCTCTGGTAGAACATGTGTTTTAACTCTAGCATTGACCGATCATTAGCCTGTTTAGCTTCATTTGAGTTTGAAACAAAGAGTATGAGGCAAGGTGACACGATCCTAGGAAGGCTCTTGAACTGGGAACAGAGAACAAGAGGATAATCCTTGCAAACAGAGAATCTGAGACTCGATCTGATACAAGGCGTGTGGATTTATGTGGGACACAGAAGCTATGATTTGACTCCTGATACTCCAAAGGACACTGATCTAGATATGACACACTAAACCAGAGATCCAAGCTGTATATTACACACCAGCAAGCCGGATATTACACACCAGCAACAATTCAACTCGCTAAAGACAGGATAGAAGAGAGAAAAGGGTTTTTGATAAAAGATTGCTAACTGATAGAAAGGGGACACGACAACAATATAAAAGAGAACCCTTGTACATGCACAAGGTCTCGAAACTAGAAATAAAAATAAAGGGAAAAGGCTCCCTTGGAGACTAAAGAAAGACCAAGCTTTCGAAATTATCCAAAACATAGAAACATAGGATAAAAATAATATAAAGTATTCATGTGGTTAGTCCGGGATCATCATCTAGGAGATAGGAAAAGCAACTTGTGGCCTCACTAAAAACCTTGTCAAAAAAAACCAGCGGGACAAAACTTGATAGGGGAAAAATAGTACACACAAGCTACTTACCTAGATGATGATCAGCTTGAAGGTGGAGTAGCTTGAATGGTGATGATTGTGTCTTGCTTCCATGCTGTCCTAGGTAATCATCCAACAGCTTCTTTGAGTTTCTTGGACTTAGAACGAGTCATGGGACCTTCAGGAATGGTTAAGGTGTCTTCATCAGCTAACTGGTCCACCGTGTCTTTCGGTAATCTCAATACCCTTGATCATTTAATGAAAACCCGGAAACCCGATTTTACCCTTGCTTACTTTTTGAATTATTTTTTTTTTAAATCTGAAAATTTGATAATTCAAAATTTCAAAATTTTTAAATTTTCAAAATTTTTAATTTCAAATTTTTAAGAAGAATCAAGAAAAGAATGAGAGAAGAATAAAGAGGAAGAGAAGTTTCGGCAGAGAGAAGGGAGGAAGAAGAAGAAAGAGAAAAGAAATAAGAAAATAGATATGCTTTACAAATATAAAGGATTAGGTTTAGGGGTACAAATGTAATTCATCAATTTTCAGAATTAAAAATAAATAAAAACGAAATTCAGTTTAGATGGAGGATATTTTAGCTTTTTATTTTTAATTGAAGGACATAAGAGACGTTTTCTCGGTCCATGATCACATTGTCTTCATTGGTGAGCTGGTCCAGAATCATATCACAAGGGGTACATTTCACACAACAATGATTGAAGCTTAGAACCAAAACCAAGAAAAAACAAAAAGCATCTGTCACCTAATTTAGAACATGTGCTAACTCTTGCCTAAATAGATCATTAGCCCTTTTTAAGCTTCAGTTTCATGCCTATTATAAACTCACGTCACTTTTTATTCCAGCAATAAAAGATACTTCCTCCATTCCTAAAAGATCCATGTTTTTTAAAAAAAAAAATTGTTTCAAAAAGATGCATTTTTCATATTTTCAATATATAAATTAAATGTAAATTGTAAACTTCAAAAAACATAATTGCATGCAATAAAATTCTATTGGTGAAAACTTGTAGGAAATAGTTGATTACGGAAAATAATGTAATGGTAACTAAAATTTGATATATTTTCTTAATAAGTGTGAAATCCTAAAATATGGATCTTTAAAAAATATATATATTAGCATATATGACCACATGGTTTATGGTTTCTGTGGAGATCAAGTTCATGATTGCGAACCTGAGCTTGTCAATCATTGCCTTTGCCTTTTAGAGCATGCATCCATGAGTCCTGCTCTGTCGCTTTCAACTCCCCTCATCATGTCACTGTCTTTTCTTTGTGGAAACGTCAATAGATCTCTCCTTGATCTGTCCCAAGAGTGTCGTTGCGATGTTGGTGTGTTTACCAATCACTTGCTTTCTCTCAGTCAGTTCCGGGAGAGAGTTCTTGAAGACACGAAGTTAAAGTAAAAGGTATCATAGAGAGAAGCATCAGCTATGATCTTCTGGATGTTGAATTGAGTTGGTTGAACAAAGTACACAGCTGGAACATCAGAAACTTTTTTATGATCGCCGCGAGTCGATGAGTGGAGGGAGAATTTTCTAAGAGAACTCAGTCGCAGATCAAGATCTTGAAAACTTACTCGTTTGCGGTTCCGTTTTATTTCAGCATCCGGATTATGCATTCTGCAAAGGAACAGATCAAAGGTCCAAACTCATTAAAAGATCAATACATCTAGCAACATAAAGACGAATCATGAGAGAATTTGAGATCATTCGTTCACACGAGAGAGAGAGAGAGAGAGAGAGAGAGAGAGAGAGAGAGAGAGAGAGAGAGAGAGAGAGAGAGAGAGAGAGAGAGAGAGAGAGAGCCATGGAAGCTTGAAAATTGTATCGTCTTATTGCCCTTTGGCAAATCTCAGATCAAGATTACATGATCACACTAAATGGGTTGATGTAACCAATATGAGGGGGGGGGGGAGAAGAAACTATCCAAAGATAACAACGGAGACGATGAAGGACACGAGTTAGTCAACAAACAAGTCAAGAGTTGGTTTTGAATTGTTAACTTTCTCATTAAAGTCTTTGTACAGTATACACTCTGTATATATATTGTATGTACAACCTCGTTAACTTAAGCTTAACTTCTCTCTCCACTAACGTGTACCATCATATAATACGCATGAGAGGGAAACACTCCTGAGACACCCCGGCAAGCCTTACAATCGGAACATGGTGGATTGTAAAGGCTTGACATAGACATTCGATCAAGAAGCGATTGAAATGGACGTGGATGTAAGGGCTTCATGAGAATGTCATCAAGTAGATTCTCACTCGTGAGATGAATGGCCTTAAGGTTGCCATTCTTAAGCTGATTACGCACAATGTGATAGTCAATCTCTATATGTTTGGTCCGAGCATGAAACACCGGATTGGAGGCAAGGTACACAGCAGATTTTCTGTCATAAAATAGTTTTGCCGTTGTGGTAACCGTGATCTTGAAATCATATAACATAATTTGAACACAAAGAAGATCACATGTGACATCTGCAAGACTACGGTATTCAGCTTCAGTACTGCTGCGACTCGCAACTTTCTGTTTCTGCGATTTGCGAAGAATCAATGAAGTGCCAAGATAAATGCAGAATCTAGAGGTCGATAAACGAGAATTTTTGCAGAGCCTCCCCGATCAGCATCAGCAAATGCATTCAAGCATAAGTCAGACGTATAAGAATAGAAAAAACCCAGTCCAGGAGTACCTTTAAGATACTTCAGAACCCGGTGAGCAGGCTGGATTAACATCAATCGGAAAATGCAGAAACTGACTGAGTTTGTGAACTGTGTATGTAATATTTGGCCTGGTAATCGTCAAATATAAGAGACGACCTATCAGATCAGTGATATACCATGGATTTGACCCACTTTCACCCATGGTATATTGGTGTTTTACTATATAATTATTATTTTTTCTAGCCTATTAGGTATATTTTCAGGTTCAGAAGTGTTTTGGAGTAAAGTGATGATTTTGGAGTCTTTTAGAGAACAAAAGAGATTTCATCCGAGCTGACCATAAAACCAGAACAGAGGTCGACATTCAGAGACAATAATCGATCGATGCACATCTTGTGCTGTCGATCGATACAGAAGAAAAAAACCCGACAAATGAAGATTATAATCGATCGATGCACTTCCTGTGCCAGCGATCGATATCGAGACGCGAAAAGAATGATTTCGTTACAGCTAACTTATAGCCCAAGACTTCACCAAATTACAAGATTATCCTTGACTAGTTTTTAACCTAATAGATAAATATTTGGCTAGGTGTTAGGAGGCAAGATAGCTTTTTTGTATTCTTGTTTTCACAGAAAAAGTTTAGAGAGATTTTGAGAGTTTGAGAGAAGATCCAGAGAGATTTGTGATTGGAACAACATTACTTCTATTATCTATACTATGCAGTTTTCTTACCTTACTTGTGTTATGAATAGCTTAGCCATGTCTGAGTAGTTACATTGTTAGATTTAGGGTTTAAATAGGTTAAAGGGATTAGCCCCAACTATAGATTGCTAAGTTGTGGTATTCATCAATAGGTTGTTCTTAATGCATGTTCTAGAATTGCTAACTAGAATATTGAACTCAAGGAATTAGTATGTTTGAGCACTCTTGAATAATACTGTCATGACCTATCTATTGAGCTAAGATTGCAAGAGTAAGGTGATTAGCTGATCTAGGAAGCTTAGTGAGCATAATTCAACCCGTATGTAAAGCTTAACTGGAAGCTCGTCGATCGATATCCCTACTGGACAATCGACCGACAGCGTGAATGGTGCATCGGTCGATATCTCTCTAAGATCATCGATCGACACTGCTGGTGATCGAACATTCTTGTTCTGGTCATTAGATCTAGTTAATAAACTCGTCCAAAAATTGCGAGCGCTGATTGACTTGTTGTTAAATAAAGTAGTTGAGCTCTAATATATCATGCATGCAACTGTTAGGCATCTATAGGATTATAATCTCTGAATACCTGAATTTAAACCCTAAGTCTAGCGTTTTCCAAATAAAGTTTCAACCCAATCATCTTGTTAGTCGAGCAACTACCTTGCTCACATAGGATATTTATATTGCTTTAAACCATAAAAACCACAATTCACCTAGAATCGATTCTCTGATTAGATTTAATTGGTTCCCTAGCTCTTTGGATTCGATCCCTTAGTATTACAACTGAACCTCTTATTTGAGAGAGTAATTCACTCCTTAGGGTAATTTGAGTGAGATCAAATTTGGCGCCGTTGCCGGCGAGCTTTGATCGCCATTAGATTTAATTTGATTGATTCTAGGTTACCCCCTTTTTGATACAAAATTTTTCTTGTCTTTTCAGGTGCATGCCCAGTAGTACCAGAAGCAACAAGGACAAACAACTGCTATTCTCAGAAGATCTTGCTCACTTGGAACGCTCAATCCGCAAGGACTTACGTTCTATATCGATCGACACAACAGCCTTCGCGTCGACCAATTCTTGCATCCAGCAGTCTACCGACACTCAACCGTCGACCGACTCGCATCGCTCTACATTGATCGACACTACACCATTTTCATCGATCAATACTCAGTTGCAAAGCATGATTGCGATTGTTATTCTCAGACAGGATGAGAATGGAAACCTGTATGACCAGAATGGTCATCTGTGTAATGCAACAGGTCAGAAACTAGATGCACAGGGGAATGTAATCCCTGAGCCCGATACTGATGCTACAGGAGATGTTCGACCTGTAGATGAGGCTGCTTGAACAAGATCACTGGCTGACTACAACCGTCCAGATGAGTACTACGCCAACAGATCAGCCATTCGCCTTCCAGAGATTCAGAAGCCAAATTTCGAGCTGAAGCCACAGTACTACACACTCGTGTCGCAGATACCCTACTCTGGGTTACCACACGAGTATCCTATGGACCATCTTGAGAGGTTCGAGGATCTTATTGCTGCTATCCGCATAGATGGAGTCCCTGAGGACTACCTACTCTGCAAGCTCTTCAAATACTCTCTGATTGGAGAAGCTTCACATTGGCTTAAGCAGCTACCCACAGGATCTCTTACATCCTAGGCCTCCATCAAGAATGCTTTCTTGCGTAACTTCTTTGATGAGGCACCCGCTGAAGACTTGAGGAGCAAAATTGCTACATTCGCGCAGAAGACTGGAGAGTCTTTCAAGGACGCATGGATCAGATTCAAGTTCTTCCAGCGAGACTTTCCACACCACGGATTCAATGAAGTGCAACTACTTAGCACTTTCTTCAAAGGTATCGCCTTGAGGTATCAGATGGCTCTTGATACAGCTAGCAAGGGAAACTTCAACACCAGGAATCCAGAAGAGGTTGTGAGACTTATAGAGAATTTAGCTAATAGCAACAGCACCAAGAACACTGACTTTGAGAGAAAGAAGTCTGTTGCATCCGTTGGGAAGGATCAGATGGAAGAAGTTAGAGAAAAGTTGGATGTTGTTCATGAGCTTCTCAGGAAGCAGGTCTGCTCAGCTGAAGAAGAAGAAGCTGTATACACAGAAGGAGAAGAAGATGTGAACTACATTGGAGGTATTGATTTCAGAGGTTTGGAAACCAGGGTGGAAACAGGAACTTCTATGGCAATGGTCAGATGAGTAACTACAACCAGAGTTCACAGTTTCAAAAACCCTACAGCAACAACAGCATAAACTATGGGAATTCAGCTTACCAGAATCCACCACCACAGACTCAAGAGAGCAAGATTGAGACTATGCTTGATCAAGTTCTTGAAAGACATCAAAAGCTAACCGTGGATTTCAATGGGAAGATTGACTATGTCTACACCAATCTAAACACAAGGATTGATAATTTAGGCACTCTGCTAGGAAGCTTGAGATGCAGGTTGTTTAGACCGAGAAAGCTGTTAAAAGGCGTGAAGCCCGACTAAAGAGGAAGGAGATGAAAGCATGAAGCACCACGCCAATGCCATTATAGATGATGATTTCTGGCAGGTGGTGAAGCATGAGAGGCTTGAAGGAGGAGACTTTGAGATAGAGAATTCCATGAGTTTTGGCAGATCACACTCGTGTCGACCGATATCGGATAACACATATCGATCGACAAACTACGACACGGATCGATCGATAAACCTTGCTCAACATCAATCGATGTCACCAGCCGCGTCGACCGCGAATTGCAATGCAGTACGAATTATGACTCATGAAGAATTCGCAGAGCGACATCCACACCCACCCACCCCTTTCTACGCCAGATCGATCGACAGCCCGAGCCAGTCAACGATCGACGAGAGAGTCCAACATCGATCTACATTCACCATCTCACATCGACGACGAATACCTCTCACATACTGAGTGCACTTACCACCCATTGATATATCTCCGATCAATGCACTCAGACCACCACCTAAACCATCAGCTAACCCGCCAGAGACTACCAGCAAACCTTCAAACACTACACCAGAGCCTATGCAAGTTGATAAGGCCACTAAAGGGAGAAAGTTTAGGAAAAGGAAGGAGAATACTCCTAAACACTTGAAGAGGGAAGCTAATGAGAAGGAGATGGATGGTTTCACTAAGAGAGTCCTCAGAATCCCACTGGACAAACCTTTTGAGGAGGTTTATTTCACACACAGATTATGGATGTTCTTCAGAGAGACAAAGGATACTGAGGAGGACATTAGGAGAACGTTTCATCATGTAAGAGAAAGGATGAAACAGAGGATCACATTGAAGAAGAAGAGTGATCCTGGGAAGTTTGCAATACCATGTCTAGTTAAAGGTATTGAATTTCGCCATGCACTTTGTGACACATGAGCATCAGTCAGTATCCTACCTAAGGTTATGACAGACCATCTGGGTCTGAAAGTAGAGCCTTCTTCAGAATATTTCACCTTTGTGGACCATTCTCAGAGGAACTCAGGAGGTATCATCAGAGACCTTGAGGTGCAGATTGGTAATGCCCTTGTCTCAGTAGATTTTCATGTCCTGGATATCAAGCTAAATTGAACTCTTCCCTTCTGCTTGAAAGAGCATTCTTGGCTATAGTAGGAGCTGTATGTGACATGAACACCAACAGATTGTGCCTGACACTGATAGATCCAGACATCCACTATGACCCAGTCAGAGTTTTCAAACAACAGGTCAACCTCGTGGAGATTGGAGATGATCTTGGCTATATTGCAGCATGCCATTGTGAAGCAGAGTATGAGACAGAGTACTCGGCATCGATCGACACCATCACTTTGTCATCTATCGATTCCAGTGAGTCAACGCCGACCGATAATCATCATCCCACATCGATCGACATTGAGCATCCGGTTGACCACTATGCCTTGCTAGATCATTGCTATCCAGATTTTGCTTTTCAACCCAACAGCAGATAAGATGGCTATTCAATAGGCAGTTGGGCAAACAGTGGATTTCATGAGAGTTTCGCAGTGGTTACTGCAATACTTTCAACCAATGAGGATACTAAAGAGGAGCATGATTAGGACTATTGGAAGGAACGAGCTACAGAGATTTTCCTTGAAGTAGATAGATTTCCAAGCCATACCTTAATGTTAAGACATTCGCCATCGATCGACAGAGACCACTCAACATCGATCGATTCCCACCCTCATCCAAGTAAAACTATCACAAGCATCAATCGATACCATTAATGGTACATCGACGATTTTGAGGCAACCGGCCTTGAAAAGGAAGAAGGAAATTTTCCAATTCAAAGTAGGGCATCTGATTGCTATAAAAGGAGTTTTGCACCCAAGAAGTTTTCTCAAACCACAGAAGCAGACGAGATGGAAGCACACGCACACCCATCCCAGAGCATTGAAGGAACCTGCAAGAGAAGCAATCAATTCAACAACCCTAGTTCGAGACAGACGTCAACCATCGACCGATACATCTTCACGACCATCGATCGATTTTCCATCTCAATATTTTACTAAGAAACGTATCGAGTATGGATATCTAATGCCTGATGAATTTGATATTTTCAGGGACCCAGATGGCCATGCAAGAGCTATGGATGGAAGGATTCTACACATCTCCAAAGATGACATAGCAGACATCTTCCAGGTGGCCAATGGACCAGAAAACTTCTTTATGCAGCAACACAGCAATCCGCACAACATACCGAGGATCCGGACAAACATCCTACAGCTAATGCAGCAGATACTGGCTTCCACCAATCCTACCGACCGACATTAAGCCATCGATCGATGTCGATGTTCCTACATCGCCGACAGGGCAACACCTACATCGCCGACGGGACACATCAAGTATCGACCAATAGACGCCTTGAGTTTGGACTACTAGCTTATGATCAGTATGGAGCCAGAAAATTCAGATGGGAACAAAAAGACGAGTATGGAGTCTACAGAGATGAGTTTGGATAGGCAAGAGGAGTAGCTGGTGAGATTATCCCTGTCACCAAAGCAGACATCAGAAAAATTCTGGAGAGAGCATCTATGTCTGTTCAGAGCTACATATGTCTTCCAGAACATGCCGCTTCATTCATTGAAACCAACCTACCACCAGAGATCTACACCAAAGATGAGATTAATGAATTGGTAACTGGTATTTGTGGAGCTCAAGAGAAGTTAGGAGAAGAACTTCATTAAGGTGGATAATACCTATCAACCTTTGGACAGAGGTTACAATGAGCTTTATAGAAACATGAAAGAGATGAGGATTGAGATTGATAGTTTGAAGGAACAACTTGAGCTGGAGGCTACGCCATCAAAATCGATCGACGCCAATAGGGCACCATCGATCGATGTCCAGCCGCCACCATCCAACAATCCCTCACAAGTGGAGAATTCAGTAAAAAAAAAAGAGGATGAATGGGAGATAGCATACATCAACACCAAGATTAATGACGTCTACGGCCCTGTCAACAACAACATTGCCTGGTTAAACAAAAGAATTGATCTCTTACGAAAGATTTGGAAGAAGTTAGAGAAAAGTTGGATGTTGTTCATGAGCTTCCGAGGCGAGTTACGCTGAAGAAGAAGAAGCTGTATACGTAAGGAGAAGAAGATGTGAACTACATTGGAGGTATTGATTTCAGAGGTTTGGAAACCAGGGTGGAAACAGGAACTTCTATGGCAATGGTCAGATGAGTAACTACAACCAGAGTTCACAGTTTCAAAAACCCTACAGCAACAACAGCATAAACTATGGGAATTCAGCTTACCGTAATCCACCACCACAGACTCAAGAGAGCAAGATTGAGACTATGCTTGATCAAGTTCTTGAAAGACATCAAAAGCTAACCGTGGATTTCAATGGGAAGATTGACTATGTCTACACCAATCTAAACACAAGGATTGATAATTTAGGCACTCAAGTTAGGAAGCTTGAGATGCAGGTTGTTTAGACTGGAGAAACTGTTAAAAGGCAGGAAGCCTGGACTAAAGAGGAAGGAGATGAAAGCATGAAGCACCACGTCAATGCCATTATAGATGATGATTTCTGGCAGGTGGTGAAGCATGAGAGGCTTGAAGGAGGAGACTTTGAGATAGAGAATTCCATGAGTTTTGGCAGATCACACTCGTGTCGACCGATATCGGATAACACATATCGATCGACAAACTACGACACGGATCGATCGATAAACCTTGCTCAACATCAATCGATGTCACCAGCCGCGTCGACCGCGAATTGCAATGCAGTACGAATTATGACTCATGAAGAATTCGCAGAGCGACATCCACACCCACCCACCCCTTTCTACGTCAGCATCGATCGACAGCCCGAGCCAGTCAACGATCGACAGAGAGAGTCCAACATCGATCTACATTCACCATCTCACATCGATCGACGAATACCTCTCACATACTGAGTGCACTTACCACCCATTGATATATCTCCGATCAATGCACTCAGACCACCACCTAAACCATCAGCTAACCCGCCAGAGACTACCAGCAAACCTTCAAACACTACACCAGAGCCTATGCAAGTTGATAAGGCCACTAAAGGGAGAAAGTTTAGGAAAAGGAAGGAGAATACTCCTAAACACTTGAAGAGGGAAGCTAATGAGAAGGAGATGGATGGTTTCACTAAGAGAGTCCTCAGAATCCCACTGGACAAACCTTTTGAGGAGGTTTATTTCACACACAGATTATGGATGTTCTTCAGAGAGACAAAGGATACTGAGGAGGACATTAGGAGAACGTTTCATCATGTAAGAGAAAGGATGAAACAGAGGATCACATTGAAGAAGAAGAGTGATCCTGGAAGTTTGCAATACCATGTCTAGTTAAAGGTATTGAATTTCGCCATGCACTTTGTGACACATGAGCATCGGTCGGTATCCTACCTAAGGTTATGACAGACCATCTGGGTCTGAAAGTAGAGCCTTCTTCAGAATATTTCACCTTTGTGGACCATTCTCGAGGAACTCGGGAGGTATCATCGAGACCTTGAGGTGCAGATTGGTAATGCCCTTGTCGATAGATTTTCATGTCCACGGATATCAAGCTAAATTGAACTCTTCCCTTCGCTTGAAAGAGCATTCTTGGCTATAGTAGGAGCTGTATGTGACATGAACACCAACAGATTGTGCCCGACATCGATAGATCCGGACATCCACTATGACCCGCCGAGTTTTCAAACAACAGTCAACCTCGTGGAGATTGGAGATGATCTTGGCTATATTGCAGCATGCCATTGTGAAGCAGAGTATGAGACAGAGTACTCGGCATCGATCGACACCATCACTTTGTCATCTATCGATTCCAGTGAGTCAACGCCGACCGATAATCATCATCCCACATCGATCGACATTGAGCATCCGGTTGACCACTATGCCTTGCTAGATCATTGCTATCCAGATTTTGCTTTTCAACCCAGGCGAGATAAGATGGCTATTCAATAGGCAGTTGGGCAAACGATTGGATTTCATGAGAGTTTATGATGGTTACTGCAATACTTTCAACCAATGAGGATACTAAAGAGGAGCATGATTAGGACTATTGGAAGGAACGAGCTACAGAGATTTTCCTTGAAGTAGATAGATTTCCAAGCCATACCTTAATGTTAAGACATTCGCCATCGATCGACAGAGACCACTCAACATCGACCGATTCCCACCCTCATCCAGTAAAACTATCACAAGCATCAATCGATACCATTAATGGTACATCGATCGATTTTGAGGCAACCGGCCTTGAAAAGGAAGAAGGAAATTTTCCAATTCAAAGTAGGGCATCTGATTGCTATAAAAGGAGTTTTGCACCCAAGAAGTTTCTCAAACCCGCGAGGCGAGGCGAGATGGAAGCACACGCACACCCATCCCAGAGCATTGAAGGAACCTGCAAGAGAAGCAATCAATTCAACAACCCTAGTTCAGAAGACAGACGTCAACCATCGACCGATACATCTTCACGACCATCGATCGATTTTCCATCTCAATATTTTACTAAGAAACGTATCGAGTATGGATATCTAATGCCTGATGAATTTGATATTTTCAGGGACCCAGATGGCCATGCAAGAGCTATGGATGGAAGGATTCTACACATCTCCAAAGATGACATAGCAGACATCTTTCAGGTGGCCAATGGACCAGAAAACTTCTTTATGCAGCAACACAGCAATCCAGACAACATACCTGAGGATCCAGACAAACATCCTACAGCTAATGCAGCAGATACTGGCTTCCACCAATCCTACCGACCGATTACTAAGCCATCGATCGATGTCGATGTTCCTACATCGCTCGACAGGGCAACACCTACATCGCTCGACGGGACACATCAAGTATCGACCAATAGACGCCTTGAGTTTGGACTACTAGCTTATGATCAGTATGGAGCCAGAAAATTCAGATGGGAACAAAAAGACGAGTATGGAGTCTACAGAGATGAGTTTGGATAGGCAAGAGGAGTAGCTGGTGAGATTATCCCTGTCACCAAAGCAGACATCAGAAAAATTCTGGAGAGAGCATCTATGTCTGTTCAGAGCTACATATGTCTTCCAGAACATGCCGCTTCATTCATTGAAACCAACCTACCACCAGAGATCTACACCAAAGATGAGATTAATGAATTGGTAACTGGTATTTGTGGAGCTCAAGAGAAGTTAGGAGAAGAACTTCAGACACAGGTGGATAATACCTATCAACCTTTGGACAGAGGTTACAATGAGCTTTATAGAAACATGAAAGAGATGAGGATTGAGATTGATAGTTTGAAGGAACAACTTGAGCTGGAGGCTACGCCATCAAAATCGATCGACGCCAATAGGGCACCATCGATCGATGTCCAGCCGCCACCATCCAACAATCCCTCACAAGTGGAGAATTCAGTAAAAAAAAAAGAGGATGAATGGGAGATAGCATACATCAACACCAAGATTAATGACGTCTACGGCCCTGTCAACAACAACATTGCCTGGTTAAACAAAAGAATTGATCTCTTACAGAAAGATTTGGAAGAATTTTTGCCACAAAGATCAGTGCCAACATCAGCAAGCCACATCGATCGATATCTGCACCACTACATCGATCGACAACAAGTTCGCATCAGTAGAAGATAGGTTGCAATTCTATGAAGATTTGCATGATCGTTTCACTTCACCTATCATGCGATACTTGGACAGCTTGTCTAAGCAGATGATCAAAGTACAAATGGACATTGGCACAATTCCAGATCAACTTGGCTCTCAAGAAGAAGGATTGACATCGATCGATAGGTCACGAGCTGCATCGTTCGACACCAAGAAACCACCAGCACAGATTCCTTATACAGCAGCAGAAGTTGATCAGATCACATCCAAGCTCTACACAACTAAGATACCATGGAAGACAAACTTGACAAGAGGTGTGATGACATCTACTTTCCATTCGACAACAGGATCAGTGGATTGGATTTCCAGGGAAAGTGGCTACAGAAAGAAGTCAAGGCCATTCAAAAGCAACTCGCATGTCGTCATCAAAAATCAGCATCGATCGACAGGAAGATCACCAAATTGATCGACAGGGCTACACCAGCAACGATCGATTTTCCATTTAGGGCATCGATCGATACCGCGTCTACATCAGACCAAGACAAGCTGATACATGACAAGTTAGAATCAATGCAAGAGGAACTGAAGGAGCTATCAGCATATGCCTATGATAAGATAGGATGTCATCAATGCAGCATTGAAGCTCTTCAACAGAGTCTACGGAACATCACAAATGCAACACTAAAGATGGATCAAAGATGGACAATAAGTGATGAGGCCACAAGAAGTTTATTGCAGCTTGGTTCAGAATGAGAAGAGATATTGTGGATGCTTGTTTTCCAACAAGTAGCTGTTTTTCCTTCAACTAGCTCAAACACTTCCAAAGTCAAGCTAAATGACTATAACAAAGCGCTGAGTGGGAGGCAACCCACTATAAGGTATTTTAATTTATTTTCTTAATTAGTAGTATTTATTTTCATATTTGTTTTTGCAGATTTTATATGATCCAAGTAGAATGATAACCAGTAAATCGACCAATGAGGAGTAGTCGAAATCGATCAACATACCATCACCTGCGACGATCGATGCCAACTTATGCACATCGATCGATATTCACTCGCGTCAGGTTTATCTTTCTTACTTGTTAAATTGAGTCCTTTTGACTGTCAACTATTCACACTTGCTTAGACTGTCTGAAGTAACCAAAGCTAACCTCCAACACTAAACTTGACACAAACTACTTGTCTTGGGGCTTGGTATACATGAGATCAGATTCTTCAGACAAGTCTGAAAGGTAAAGCCTTGTGTAGATTTATTTATCACCTTTTTTCTCTATATTTTCGACCCTAGATAGTTTAGGTAGAAAGTTTTCTTTAAAAAAAAAATCGAAAAAGATAAGATAAATAGGATTTTAGGTTTTAGCTAGGTAGAATCTGAACAGAACTTGGTGGCTACAACCATTAAGGCTTGCTTCATAAACATTCCAACAAAAATAATTCAAACGGGACTTGGAGGCGGCAATCTTCAAGGTTCGCTTCATAAAGAATTCTTGGATCTAGGTCAAAAAGAAGTGAACAGGGCTTGGTGGCAACCACCATTAGGTCTTGATTCATGGAAGCCTGTCCAATCTTGGTCAATAGTCCTGCAAATAAAGTAGACTTTGACTAAAGAGAGAAATTAGTAGAGAGAAAAGATAGGAACTAACTTTTACCTGCAGCTCATTGTCTGAAAATCTTTGCATTCTGTGATCGATACCCCCAAGGTAAAGCCATCACTTTTATTTATATGCTAAGAAATGAGGTTTGTAGAGGGGAATGTTAGATAGTATTTGCTAAGTTGCTGGATGAATGAATTTGGTTGCTAAGCTAGGATATTGCATAATGTGGTTTTGTGATTAGGACTTTTTAGATGTTGATTGCAATATTGTAGAGGTAATGATTTCAATGTTTTAAATCTGTGAGTCTCTGCTGTTTTCAAACCTCTTTCAGAGAAACTGCCTGTTTGTTTTGTTTGAGGACAAGCAAAAGGGTAAGCCTGGGGGAGTTGATATACCATGGATTTGATCCACTTTCACCCATGGTATATTGGTGTTTTACTATATAATTATTATGTTTTCTAGTCTATTAGGTATGTTTTCAGATTCATGAGTGTTTTGGAGTAAAGTGATGATTTTGGAGCCTTTTAGAGTACAAAAGAGATTTCATCTGAGCTGACCATAAAACCAGACCAGAGGTCGACATTCAGAGACAATAATCGATCGATGCACATCCTGTGCTGTCGATCGATACAGAAGAGAAAGACCCGAGAAATGAAGATTATAATCGATCGATGCACTTCCTGTGCCATCGAGCGATATCGAGACGCGAAAAGAATGATTTGGTTCCAGCCGACTTATAGCCCAAGACTTCACCAAATTACAAGATTATCCCTGACGAGTTTTTAACCTAATAGATAAAGACTTGCCTAGGTGTTAGGAGGCAAGAGAACAGCAAAATTTTAGAGAGATTTTGAGAGTTGGAGAGAAGATCCAGAGAGATTTGTGATTGGAACTCCATTACTTCTATTATCTATACTATGCAGTTTTCTTACCTTGCTTGTGATATGAATTGCTTAGCCATGTCTGAGTAAGTCTATTGTTAGATTTAGGGTTTAAATAGGTTAAAGGGATTAGCCCCAACTATAGATTGCTAAGTTGTGGTATTCATCAATAGGTTGTTCTTAATGCTTGTTCTAGAATTGCTAACAAGAATATTGAACCCTAGGAATTAGTATGTTTGAGCACTCTTGAATAATACTGTCCTGACCTATCTATTGAGCTAAGATTGCTAGAGTAAGGTGATTTGCTGATCTAGGAAGCTTAGTGAGCATAATTCAACCTGTGCGTAAAGCTTAACTGGAAGCTCGTTGATCGATATCCCTACTGGACAATCGATCGACAACGTGAAAGGTGCATCGGTCGATATCTCTCTAAGATCATCGATCGACACTGCTGGTGATCGAACATTCTTGTTCTGGTCATTAGATCTACTTAATAGACTCGTCCAAAAATTGCGAGCGCTGATTGACTTGTTGTTAAATAAAGTAGTTGAGCTTTAATATATCATGCATGCAACAGTTAGGCATCTATAGGATTATAATCTCTGAATACCTGAATAAAAACCCTAAGTCTAGCGTTTTCCAAATAAAGTTTCAACCCAATCATCTTGTTAGTCGAGCAACTACCTTGCTCACATAGGATATTTATATTGCTTTAAACCATAAAAACCACAATTCACCTAGAATTGATTCTCTGATTAGATTTAATTGATTCCCTAGCTCTTTGGATTCGATCCCTAAGTATTACAACTGAACCTCTTATTTGAGAGAGTAATTCACTCCTTAGGGTAATTTGAGTGAGATCATTAAGGATAAGGCTTAGCTGGAGGGAGTAAAGTACCTGATTCTGTGGAAAGAACCACGTAAAGATCCATCGGTACAGAGCTTGGTTGGCAAGCTAACAAACCAGCATCTTGAAGAAGATATAATGTATACTATATTTTGACCCGCACTTGAAATGACGGGTTTATTTTCGGACTTAAATAATTTTTAAAATAAATCTCTATATAAGATGGTGAATATGTCTAGGAACGTTTTTCCGGAACCGAGGAACCAAAACTGAATAGAATTTCATAAATAACCGAGCAGATCCTCTATCTATAGAACCAAAAAATTGAAACTGAACCGAAAACCGAATGAGTATCTAAAGTTTTAAAATACAAACTATTTACCTACAAATATATTTTATTTTATTTGTAAATAACCAATATCTTAAAATATACTTATAAACCGAATTACCCAAAAAATAAATTATCCAAATATTTTTTATTCAAAATATAAGCATTGTTTTCATATCTGATTCGGATCCGTGGTCGAGCCAGTAAACTCGATGTCTGTACATAATTCAGACATGCTTTTGTTCTTCATGTAGCATTCTATTAGAGGTTCTACAAAGTGATATGTTTCCAAAAATTTTGGATTTAATGAAAATTTCTTAATTAAAAATCTGATAAAACAAAAAAAACCGCCATTAACCCGTGAACCGACACTGGTTGACCCCGGTCAAAACCTAGAAAAATCTTAATATGTTCTTTCATATATTTTATAATAGTACATAAAACTTAATAAACTATTTGATTTGTCATATAAAGTAAATGTATTGTATCTGTGTTATGCATTTTAATTTATAGGGTTTTTAATGATTATTTTAAAGTTACATTTATGAATTTTAAAATTAAAATTAGTTACGATTTGGTTTTCGTAAAAAAATACAACAATGTTATTATGCATTTGAACAAAAATATGTCATAAAATAGATACGAGAATACAAAAATTTTATTATCCTGATCATGGTTTTACAAAAGTTATTATTATTTTTTAGATTTTGAATAAGGGTTTAGGGTATAAGGATTGATAGGATATCAGTGAAACATGATACACATGAGTTTTTGTTATATAGTATATGGCAGTATATATGGATTAATGTTTTCATATTATAATGTGACATTCTTTGTAAATGGAGCAAGATAGAAGAACGTGTTAGTAAAGATATAATTTAATTTTGAAATTAAGTAAACCAAACCGAGCACAAATCATTACTAACCAATTTTAATCAATTTGCTTTGATATTATATATCGGATCCATTAAGATTAGGTGTATTTAAAAGGAAAAAAAATAAGAGCATTTATTATGATATAGTTAGAGAAATATAAGGTAGGACCAAAAACAATCCCTTATATATTAATTGAGGAACATTACAACATTTGAGTGTAGCCACGTGTCATCACATGAATGATTTTCAGAATCTTTAGAAAAATATGTTGGTTCATCTAGATATATACCATACTTTTCATTAAATGTAAATTAATTAAAAGTGTATAGTTACTATTTTCCTTTCTTTCGTTAAATAAAATCTACGAAATTACCAAATATGACAAATACATATGACAATTAATGATTTTAGTAGTAAAGATTTGATAACAATTTTCCATCATTTTTTGTTTAATTTTATATTATTAAAATAAATTAAACAATCAAATTAACTATAAAATTAAAGTTTAGATTTTTTTCGTATATGTTATATTTTGAATTTTTTAAAATGACTATAAATTACTAGAACTGTTAAAATTCCTATTTTAAAAAATTTATGATCAATGGTTTAACATTTTTATTTAACAAGATACACATGATCTTAAAACCATATGAGTAAAGAGTTCCATTTAATAGATATTTAAATAATTAATGTATATATACCATATAAAATACATAAATATTCTAATTTCAAAATTTGCAATGAATTTTTAAGAACATTTATAAATCATAAAATTTATTAAAATTTTTACATTGAAAATTTTGTTATCAATGATTTTAAAAAGTTAAATTATAAGAAGATATGAATGATCATTAAACTATGATTATGAAATCTCATTTAATAGATATCCATATTAAAATATACTATATATCTGTTAGTATCATTTAAATTGAATTATATACAAAATAGATAAATATGATTATTTAGATTTACTTACCATAAAATGATAGTCAATAAACGAGAGTCATTTCTCTGATTTATGTGTTTGCACCAATTTAAATATATACTTAATAATTAATGTTTATCAATTATTCAATATATTTATTATTAAATAATGTAAAAGAACGTAAAATAAGTAATAGTATATAAAATAAATTGTGTATACAATGTTTATCCTGCACGATATTTGGCATGTATATATTTGTTAACTATTATTAAAATGCAAAAAAAGTATAGTAGCGTTTATAATCACCAAATATAATTATTTTTATAAATTCAGCCCGTTGGTGCGGATTATCACCTAGTAATTAATTAATGAAATGGTCCAACAACCTTGTTTAAGTAGGTTTTTTCAGAATCTTTCTTCTTTTAATAATGTAGATTTCCGTTGGCCGAAAGAAATTCTTTTAGTAGAGCGTGCAATCTCAAGACCAAGGAAGAAACGCATTGGACCAAGATCCTTGATTTTGAAAGCATGAGATAAGACCTTCTTCGAGCAGCTAGATCATCTGCATTGTTACTAGCAATGGCAATACGATCAACGTATACTAGAACAGCGAGAAAGCTTGTTGGAGTAGACTTGATGAACAAAGACATATCGGACTCGGATTGAACAAAACCAACACCAAAAAGAACCGTTGTGAACGTCTGAGTCCACTTGCGAGAAGCTTGTTTGAGGCCGTAAATACTTTTGTTCAATCAACAAACACATTAGGAGCAGGGGTGGACCCATGTTCAAAGGAATGGGGTCACATGACACCGGTAAAATTATAAATTCTGGTTTTATTACATACGACAACAAAGGAATCGCAGCTCATTTGGTGTAAAAGTCGTCCCTTAACACCCCCAAAATGCGAGTTCCATCCACCTTGACCCCAGCAGTTGCTATTGATTTTTTCATATTTTACATCAGGTTGGGCCAAAGTCCATTTTTTATGACCCTAGTTAAAACTGGGTCTAGGTCCGCCACTGATTAGGAGGCAATACAACACCAGGAGCTGGAGTCTATCCTTAGGAAGACTCATGTAGATATCCTCATCAAGAGTACTATGGAGAAACGTTAGCAGCGCTAGTGGCAAGGTGTAGCAGCAGAGGAGACAGAGGAAAAGGCTGACGGCTGTGGCCCGAGCTTCTCTCTCCAGCGTCTCCTCTCACGCTCTCCGACGTTGCCGCTGCTCACCTAGCCGTAGTCCCCACCAGTCACCTCTCTCTCACCTCTGTCTCTCACTCTCTTTCGCTGTTTTGATCTTCTTTTGTGGTTGCTACGGCTATAGATTACTTATCGTCAAGATCCGTTATGGAATGTTGATTCTGTGAAGAGTTTAGGTGTCTTGTGTTCAAAAAGATAGTTTTGGTGGATTGCATAGGCTTTAGAGATAGTGTTTATACTGGAATTATTGTCTCCTGGTTGAAGCTAGAATATTATATACAAAATTACGAGTCGTTCTCTAATTAGTTAAAACTTCCAGTTTCTTAGCTAGATCTTTGTGAGGCATTTTTGTTGTATAAAACCTCGAACCATTTCATAAGTTAATATAGTGTTGATGAGTGCTAGTATAGGATAATTCATGGAATGGAATTTTCCTTTTTGAGTGTTAATTTATTATGCTTATATCAAATGATTTGATGATTGTACTGAGCACACTTTGTGTTTCTCACTTGCTTTATGATTCGCTTAGGGGGGTGTGTTTGTTTTGATGCGCAATTTTTCAGGCTCGTATTAAAAAGATTATGAAGCTGACGAGGATGTTGGCAAGATAGCTTTGGCAGTGCCTGTCTTAGTTTGTGATTCACTTTGTTTTTGCTGACTTGAGTAGTTTTAAAGGCACTTGTGGTTGTTATACCTTTTGGCTACTATAGCAACAAGAGTGAAAATAACCATCACTTTGAAGGAATCCATTTTTAACTCTTTCTAATACTCAGTTTCTTAACAAACCAAGATTGTATAGTAAAAAAAAAAAAACAAACAAACTAGGATTGTATATTTCTAAGATCTGGTTTGATGACTAGTACATGAAAAGATCGTAATTTATATGACTCGTACCTGACTCAGGCAACGTCTCGAGTTTATCCGATTCTTTCACTTTTTTTTCCTTCGTAGGTTTGATGAATTTGTTTATTTTGGCCATTACCTTTTCTTAATTTTAAGATAACTGATATATCAAAAATTGTTCATTTTTTCAAAAATTTACTTACTTTGACTAAGATTTGTTACTTTATTTTGATAATTTTACTTAGTTTTCTACGGATTCTTTTCATTTTCAACTGATTTTATTTGACAAAGTTAATTAGTGTTCCAGTGATTTGTTCTTTGTTTATTTCATTTGTCGAGTTAATTATTTTCTAGTGAATTGTTTCTTTGTTTATCCCAAATTTGCTTCATTTTGAACACAAACTAACTGATTATAACTAAACTGTATCGTGTTTTCTAAATTGTATTGTGTTTGCTTAACCGCACTGTGTTTGAAAGTTAATTAGTGCATGTTCGAAGAAAATTCACAGTAGATTCTAGTAACTCCAAAGGAGGACGAATATGTAGTAACCTTTGTTTTCACATTTTCCATTAGGCCTATCTATACATTTAAATATATTTTATTAAAGTTAATTTTTCGATTCATCATTTTAATGAACAGTCTTATCCCGAGATCAGAGCGTCCATATTGATAATTCAGACTTCAGAGCATATCTTGTTTCACAGTTCTCCTCCTACCTCCCTTACACGAGGATTATTATGTCATGCAGGGTTATAAATATTTACAAAATAAATATTTTGTAATTGTTAATGTTCTAATTTTAATTATAATTATTTTGTAATTTATATGTATAATTTATTTTAAATAATATTATATTATTTTAGTTAGACATGTAAGGATATATAAAATTTAGTCGATTAGTTATTATTTATATAATTGTATTGTATTTACTTCTTCAAGTTTAAACAAAGTATTATGGTTCTAGTATTTTTGTACTTAAATTGATTAAAATTTTGATTAATTTTGTTTTTGTGCAGTTAGACTTTTGATTTTAGGCATAAAATTTTGGATTATTTTTGTTTTGACATCAAAATGATATTTTTGTTTTTGTTTTGACATCAGAATGTATTTTTGTTTGGATTAATTTTAAGTTGTTATAAAACAAGTTCATGCTTTTAATGGCCATAGTTTTGAAAGTTTAGGATTACAATGACCATTTTCCCGATTTTTATAGTTTCCTACCTGTTTCATTTTTCAGGGTTTTTCCTCGATAAAAAGGATAGTTAATTCTTACGTCTGAATATCAAACGGCAGAAAAAAGGGTTCAATTTCCTATCAGTTCATTTTCTATGGTTATCTCTCCAAACAAACGACACGTAACTCCTACGTCTGTATATCAGCCGACAAGAAGTCCCACTATGATGCAACTATGGCTATCAACGGCATGATCATCTTCCTCTATCTCCCCTTTCGCCTCTGCTTCTCCCCACCGTTTCCGTCCTCCGTTATTGCTTAACTTTGGTTGCATCGATAGTATTCGGCAAGGCACCACAAAGGTCTTCCGAGTGGGCTTCTGATCTTGAGCCTGATAACTAAGTTTTTCTATTTGCTATCCATTTGGATTGGGTCTCCCAAACACTAGAGTCTTGAGCTTGTAACCTATTTTGAATTCTCTTGCAATTTTAATATGAAAGCCTCTTTACAAAAAAAAAAAAAAGTCCGAGCTAGTTTGTAATCGTGACAAAAACCATACATGACGTGGCAAATAAAATAAACCAACACTATTAATCCACGTGTCGGCCTCTTCCGTACGTAGAGACATTGTGTAAGATTGGAGAAAGAGGAAACGTCGTTCAATTTCTGAATCATGGAGGATTCTCATGTCGAGATTTTGTCTGCTTCTACGCCGAAGCTACGCATTGGCATTGATGGTGGCGACGATAAGGTATACGTACTTTTCACCGTTGATTCTTTCTCCGACGAAAGATTCTAGGTTGCCGAATACGACGACGTTTTGTTTCTGTTCTTTTTTTTTTTTTTGCTCTTGTTTCTGGGAACCATGCAAAAGCTTCGATTTTGGTCTGTGATTTGTAGAATTGGAGAAGAAGGGTCAACGGTGTTGAAGTCTCTGTTCCTATTGTGTGTGGATCGATTGCTTTTTTCCGCGGGAAGAAAGCTAAAGAGTTGAGTCTTTTCTTCCTTACTTACTTTACCTTTAAAGTTTCAATCTTTGACCTTTCTATGTTTGTTTCTTTGTTTGTTTAGATATCGAACACATAACTGGAGTGTCTATGTACGTGGAGCTACAAATGAGGATCTCGGTGTGGTCATAAGGAAGGTCATCTTCCACTTGCATCCAAGTTTCAAGAACCCTACTAGAGTTGTTGAGTCGCCTCCTTTTACATTGTCTGAGTGTGGTTGGGGAGAGTTCAAAATCGATATCACCGTCTTCTTCCATGCTGATGCCTGTGAAAGGAAGCTGGAGCTGTGAGTTTCCACTTTGTGATTTGTGGGTTTCCGTGGATTAAGCTTACATTTCTGTTGAACTTCCTCCAGGTCTCACTTGTTGAAACTGAACCCGGAGATCTACAGTGGTCCTCAGTCTCCTAACGTACCTGTCGTCACTGAGTCTTACAATGAGATTGTCTTCCCTGACCCTTTTGAGTGTTTCCTCGCCCGTGCGCATAATCACCCGGCTGTTCACGTCTCTAAGCTCCCAGAGGGATTCAACCTGCCTCCGCCTCCACCAGGTGCTTCCTTGTTGTGGTCTCTAGTGGATCACTATGAGCCATGGTAATTATTATCTTCACTGTAAAATGTTGCAGGAGTCGCCGCTGATGAAAGTTACTATAAGATGAAGAAAGGAGACACCAAAGATCATCCTCTTAGCCATTGGTTTTTGAAGTTCTCAGAGGCAGATGAACTTTTCAAACTTACGGCAACTCGTCACAAGGTTTACGCAACTTACTTACCTTTCATTATATAGGCTTACAAGCATGACTTGTTGATAAGCCACATAGATAGTGGTCAGACTCCAGATGGAAATGTTTCTTATCTTACTGTATTTACTATGTACTAGGTACAAGCTGATATCGCCGAGCTAAAAAGACGGTTGGTCGTGGTAGATGCGCAACCTGAACAGTTTTAGTCTTCCTCTGGCTATGAATGTTAACAACAGAAGTTTGCTAGGAAGTTTGTATGGGGTGCACAAATATTTTCTAACGGTTAGAACATGTAAAGAAAAGACCATTTTACGGTCAGATAAGGTTGTATGAGACCAAGTACAAATGCATATGCTTTAGCTCATCTTGTTTGCTTCTCCCTCAAATCTTTCTTTGTCATACATTAGTTGCATGCTTTTTGTTACAAGTTTCACTCAGCCATAGGCATCAATCTCATATGTTTGTTTGGATAAATGATGTGGTCCAACTTCGGATTCTAGAGACAATGCCATTTTCATTCAATGTAACATGTGGGGATGCGTAAATTTTAGGCGCTTGCAGATTTGTTTAGTTTCTTTTTTTTTTTTTGTAACACAATATTTAGTTTCTTTTCTGTTAGAAGAAACACACATTTTAATTCTCGTGGATAGGGTCGACTTTGTGACAATGAAATTTATCAGGCTCTTGTCTGGTGAAGCTCAAAGATTCAAAATAATCACATGTGAATTTGAAACCGAAAGAGAGATTGACAAATATGTCGAAATCATTGCTGTTGTTTGTGGCCATAGAACATGGAATATCAACTTCCCCACTTTAGGTGATCCAAAGGAATTAAAATCAAATTGTTGGCTCATATTGGATGGTGTGGAATATATGTCTGCTTATGTATCATGACACTCTTTGCTTAGTTGGTGTTGCTGGTGATGTTTTAGGATTTTGGATAGTAGCCCACATGGGTAAGTTTAATGATTTCAAGACAATGGACCCTCTCACACTTAAGCCTCTTCTTCTACTTCTCTTGGCTCTTTATTCTTCTTCTTTTTTTTTTTTTTTTTGCAACACGGCTCTGTATTCTTCTAATACCTTGTTTTCTTGTTTCTTTTTTTCTTTTAATTATCTTTTTAACAAAATTTTAGTTAACTTTTTGCAGAATTAGATGTTGAAACATCACGTCTGACTTCTGTTTTTTTTTTTACCTTTTTATTGGTGGGTCTTAGTTTCCTTTATTTTTTACTTTTAAAATTCTTACAAGTTATAACAGTGCTTTTTGGTCTAAGTTATAACAGTGCTTTGTTACCGAAGTTGTTCAAAAAAAAAAAAATAGAAGAACTTGTTACCGAGTTATCTCTATAATATTATTTGAGAAGTCAGTTTCCTATGTATCGCGTTCACGTTAACTCTCACGATGGTTGATTACACTGATACCATTAATGAATTAAAAATGTTAAATTTAAATATTATTATTGAATTTTTTATTTAGTTTGCTTTTTCCCAAATAAAATATATAATAAAAAATGAAACATTTATAAATTTTTAAAAAAAAATTCAAAAACGAACATACATGTATATATAATATGATTTCATTAAAAGGAAATTTCACAAAATAGAAATATTCCATTTAAAAAATATTTTTTTAAATAACATAGAATATACTTTTAAAGTAATAAAATGTTTCTTTATATCTATAGTATCTTATATGAATATATATATATATATATATATATTTGTATATAATATGATTTCATAAAACAAAATTCACATACATAATCTTGATATTAGAAAAAGAAATATTATTTCTTTTAAAACATAATTCTAAACAATACAAAAATATATATTTTCAAAGTAATAGAATTTGTTTTAAAATATTTATCTATTTTATTAGATTATTACATAAAATAATTAAGTAACATAACTGAAATATGTTAAATTGACTAAAATATTTTATAATTAGTTTTATTGAAATGTTTTATTTATTTTTCATATATTTAGTTTACTATAATATCTCTTAACTAAAGCAAACATATCTATAAATTATATTTTACTTATATAATATGATTTATAAAATGAAATCACAAAAAAAAAAAACACTAAACTGCTTATTTATAAGATATATTGAAAACAAAAATTAACAATAAATATCTTTTGATCAAATAATTATAAAATATTTTAAAATAACATAACACTATATACTTTAATATATTATATTTATCATTATTAAAATTATTTGTTTTCTTAATATTACATTTGTTTTTTCAGTTTTATGTTTTTATGTTTGTGTAACTCTATATAACCATAACCAAAATACCAAATCAAATCTGAATTCTCATTTCTTAAGATTATTTAAAATAAATTTCAGTTTACCATTTAATAAATCTAAGGCATAAATTATTTAGAATTTATAAAGTATTTTAATTATTGTAAATACTGATATGTTTTCAAGAGCTTCCAAAAATGTATTAGTTATTTATTTATGTGACTTCCTATTGATCATCACTTTATTTTCTAATATATTTTTTAAAATCAAAATTAATTTGATAAATATTATAAAAATACATGCACATTCAAATGATAAATAAAATTAATTTGAATTTAATTATATATAATCAAAAAATAATTATATTTTATTTTGAATTTGTAAAATGTAACTCGATATACTCAAAACATTAGTGACTCCACTAATCCAACTTATATCTAAATTCATAGATTTACCCACAATAAGGATAAATAATTTTATAATAATAATTTATTCTATAAATGTGAATTATAGGATGACTCAAAACATATTTACAAATGAAAATAAAATATTAGCCAACTTTTACAATTTAGTTTTTTTGTAAAATTTATATATATGAATGAGACTGTAGAATATTATCGTTCTATTAATTTATGTAATTTAGAATCAAACACTTTAGTTTATTTTTTTTATTTCATTCTAAGCACAATATATTTAAAGTTAATTTCTCTCAAATATATTTACATATCTCAGACAACAACCAACATAAATACAAATAAGAAAATTAATCACAATTTTATTATATTTAAAATAAAAAATATTGGCTGATTCAAAGAAATTGATGCAATCCAATATACCCAAATGATAACTAAATCAACTATAAAATCGACAAAAACGATTAGATATAACATATCTAAAATCATATGTCTAACTAAAGTAATATAATATTATTAATATAAATTATGCATACAAATTGTAAAGAGATTTAATTTGAAATTAAAAGTAAATAACAATCAATTATTACAGTATATTTCTTTTATAAATATTTATATCCGCGCATGAGCACGGGAAAATCACCTAGTAACTTATATAGAAGATGATTTTGAAAGCCTGGAAAAGATAATCATGATCAAATATTATCTTCAATGAATAATGGAAACCCGTAGAGACGGCTATGAGATTTTGGAGGCATGTATGTTTATGTAAATTTTTTTTTTTTAAAATTAGGGGTCTAAACATTTGGGGAGAATTTATATCTATGTAATTTTGTTTCAAAATTTTGAAGGGCTGTTGCAAATATTTTACTTAGCATAGTCTAGACTTGGTCCTGAAAATATGTAGGACTGGTCCTGAGATTTTGGGGATCTGTAACTATGTCTATGTCTATTTTTCTTTTACAAATTTAGGAGCTTTAAAAAATCTGTGGGACTTAAACCAATGTAATTTTATTCAAAAATTTTGGAGACTTATTGCAAATGTTTTCACTTAACATGGTCCACGCCAGATCTTGAATTGTCGTTGACCGGTGGCAGTAGCCGGGCTAACTCTTTTTGTATTCATTTTGTTTTCAGAGCTATCTTGCAACATTTTTCATGATATATATTTGAACATACCTAGCTTTTTATATGAAAATCTTAGCTATATTACCTTATGCTTATATATATATTATTATTGTAAGATTCAATGTATCTTCAAATTTCCAATATATATATTATAGCATATCTTCAGTTGACTCTATAGATTTTCAAAGCATTAGGCGCATCGGGGTTAGTTTGATTTAGTCAATGTTTGTAGATATTATATTTAGTTTCATGAGTTTGTAAATTATAATCAACTGCCTATAATATGTTAGCTTATCCCCCTATACAAAACACTATCTCTTTTTATTTGTCAACCATGTAAAGACATCATCATCAATGATTTTTAATGAATATTTTGCTATTAAAAATGTTATAGTGGAGAATAGAAAATAAGAGAAATTGAAAGAAATAGTATTGACCACACATGTCATTCTACCTTATATTTTTATTTTATCGCTTACAAATTAATTATCTAACTAATTTACAAAAAAATTGTTATATATTATAAGATATTTAGATGCTCTAATGTGCTAGTTTTCTTTAAAAAGTAATAAATGAAAAACTGTTGAATCATTGAGCGAAGAAAAAAATTAGAATATTATCATAAACAGAAGAAGGTGTTTGGCCTCTTGGGGTAGGAAGAATGAATTGATAATGTCTCCGGGTTGTAACCACAACAAGTGTCCCATTTATAGTCAGCGAAGTGTCTTTGTTCCACCATGATCTCACTGTCCACCCATTGATCCTACACCACCCATCCTTTTAACTTTTTATTCATTTGTTGTTTATTGTTTTGTTTTCTTCTGAAGATTTGACTAATAGTGAGAGATTCATTTTCTATCGCTCTTTGATTCAGACAGGCTATAATGTAGATAGTAACTAAACCATTGACCAAAAAAAAAGGATAGTAACTAAACCATATTAATCAACATCATCATGGAAATAAGAAAACTTTTAATGAAAAGGAATAGCGTATAAGAAACTGGTTTGAGTAACTAGGAGTGTCTTTGTTTTTGTCTTTTTTTAACTCCGCAGTGTCTTTGTTTAATACTTCTACATGTTTATGGCATATGTAAAGAGTAATTATTCTTTAATATACAAATCTTGTGAATGGTTGAACAGTCGATGTATTTTATAATTTATAAGTTAGGAAGTTCTGGATGAAACTTTATGCTGGTATCATCGCAATTTGATGTTATTCTATAATTTTGTTTGTCACCAATAATTAATATGATAAACATAAGGAATTTAATTTTAATTGCTCGCTGTAGATTTGACATATAGAATTCGTTTTTAACGTATAGACTGAATGGACTACTACTATAAATTGAAGGTGAAAACTAAGACTTTATGATTTGATTATCATTAAATAAAAAAGTAAGAAAAAACAGAAACGATGAAAAAGTTGATTTCAATTAAGAAGATGATCAAGGACGGCGAGAAGTATGTGAATGCAAAGCCTCAATTTTGAGGATAAATTCACACAAGAGTAGGTTCGAGCCAAATCATTGTTCTAATTCTCACATGGGGTTGGGGACATAGATCATCTATGCTTGCTATCTTGGTATGCATATATTATGCGTATAGATTTTGGTGTCTAATTATATTAATAACTCTATATTCAAAAGAATATTTATTAATAACAGTTATTAGTATTTGTTAAAATAAAAGTGTATAAACCACATCGTGCATGGTTGTCTAATGGTTTCTATTGGACAAGGAATTACTATGTTGATCTATACCAAGGATCGATTTTCTTTCTGTGCAAAATCATTAGCTCTACATGTGGCTATCCAGATATAGGTAACAGGTCCATTGTTTTCCTTTCATTCATCAACAATTCCAAAGGTTAATCAAAATAATTTCTCCATTTAATATAAATAAATATACAGATCCATTGCTTTCTATATAAAGCAAAATATAGTTTGGGTCTTTAAGTGATTGCATGCAAGGAGAAGTTTATGTATAAATAGAAAAATTCTTATACGGTATAAGTAATGACACCCACATTTTGACTTTTATATGGTAAAGATGTGTTACAAGAGTTGTGAATATGATTGACATATGCGTCTATTATATATACGGTACTTTAATGACTATTCTCATGTATTTCTATTGTTTTTTGTTGATGATATTCTTCTGCTATAAAATTATTGAACAGAATGTGTGAAAGATTTACCAAAAGTTTGTGTGGTCCATAGTTTAAAGAAAAAATACTGAGAACTCAATCCAAATCACATATTTGGAGTTAAAGACAAAAAAAAATTATGTAGTATAAAATGATGTATAATTTTGATTAGTATAATATATTCTGAAAAAGAAGCCACAATTAATATATATATATTTAAAGGGGACAATAAAATATAATGAAAAAGGTTAGATATGAAAGTTTAAAAAGATTTGTGCGTAACTCAGAAATTTATTCATTTATACGCTTAGAACAAAAATCAATTTACTCTAAATATATTTTTGACCACGTTTGAAAATTTAAAAACGATTTCAAAGATCTAGAAGACATTGTTAGAAACAATAAACATGTTCCTCTTTATATTTTTATTGAGAGAAATGGGCATTATGTATAGCAAAACAACATAAAAATATTGCTGGAAAAATACACGTGTGTATGAGAATTGAGAAACCAAGACAAATTAAGGTTTTACGCTATCTTTTTGTTTCGAGCCCTTATATGTATCATCGCAAGTACGTACTTTTGCTACAACTTAAGAAACTCTTACTTCGTCCACAATAAAGATAAATAACAGGCCATGGTCTCATTCATATGATGTATATGATAGTAGAGGTAAGAGAAACAAAATGGTCATTTGTTTGTAACATTGTGTCTAAGTATGTAAAGGCAAATGGGAGACATTGTAGGGCAATGTTATAGTCCTACCCAATTTTGTTTTGTATACATTCTTTTACAAGTTTAGTTAAATCTCTCTAGTCCTTGTTGGCTCTGTCCTCGATGTTTGTTAGCCCTTGCCTCCTACATCCCACATGATTTTGCTTCCACAAGAACAGGAAATCAAAATACAATAATTTGAAATCAAACAGGAAATCGAGAAGAAAAACATTTGCCTTGTTACTGAAACTTGAACTTGGATCCGTGTATATATGCTTTGCAATTTATAATGTCACATGATTAATTGAGATACCATAACTAGTTATCTATAAATACTCTGCTAAAAAAATACGTGTTTTGCGTGTGTTTTCATTGATTTTTTTCTGTTTTGTTTTTGGTACGAGTGTTTTTTTCATTGATTTTTATCCCACTTTAAATCACTTCATGTAATATATACAAAACTACATACTGTATACATATTCTTCTTTTACGTGAAAACTATACAGTAACCTAATCACTAATTTTTCAAGTTAATTATTAAGCAACCTAGTTATGATCTATAAGTAACTTAACAAATAGAAAGGTATAGTCGACTTTGCATTTAGTCTTATGCATATATATATTTAGTATACATTTATAATACCTATAACTAGATTTTAACCAGCGCTGATATTTTTTCGTTGACCATTTAATAAAATTTAAATATAACTTTTTATTTGAAATAAATAATTTAAAGATGGTCTATTATATTTGAGTTTTAAATAGTGTTTTCATAGTATTTTCAATCCAGACTTGTGGTCGAACCGATAGATCTAGTGATCCGTATATAGTTCAGTTTGGATTTAGTGAAACAAAAATGGTAAAATACGGTAAAAATTCAAAAATCTGCTATTAACCCGGGATCGATACGGATCAATCCGATAAAAACCCTAAAAATCTAAAAAAAAAATTAAGACATTTGATAAAATTACTCTTATATTTTTAATTTAAATATAATTGTTTTGATGAATTGTTTTATTATGTCTTTTGAAAAAATAAAAAAATAGTAAATAGAAAAACAAAATCAATTGATATGAAAATATTAGTTTTTTATTATTCACCTATCATAAGTTTATATTTTTATTCATTTTAGATTTAAAAATTAATTCTATAATAATTTGAAGATATTTTTAAACGCTCAAAAATTTTAAGTTAGTTATTTTGTGAAATATTAAGTTAATTAGCACATCTATAAGTGATCAATTTGGTATAACTTGTGGTAACACATTTTTTTTACACACTAATTTTGGAATGATAATATATTTGATACTATTTATTAATTTATTCTAGTATAATTTTCGATTGAAGTATTGGTGATAAGGTTATTTCAACATAATTTATCTTCACCAATTAATAACATATAAGTTCCGACGATAGGTTCGAATTGTTTTGTCATAACTATACAGTTATACTTAATAACATGTTGGTATAACCTTATAACGTTAAAAGTAAATTATGTTGTCAAAAATTTGAACAATCTAAGCGTAAAAAGATTATGTTCTAGGCTTAAAAACTAATTGACCCAAATTAATTATAATATATAATGTGATATGTATTAATAGGTCCAATATAATAAACATAGATAAATTAGCTCGTGCACGAAAAAAAATGATGAAGATAAATTATCTCAATTCAAATATATACTAACCACTCATCATGAGCCTTGCAGAGCAGCACCTTCAGCACTCATCTTTCTCACCAAACCTTATAGAGAGCCAAAGTGAGTGTCAATGGACAATCAAGAGCTTCCTTTGGCGGCACTCCACAACCTTACGGTAATATGTTACAAACACACACACCATTAAGCACAAAACAACTAATTGGAAAATATAAAAAGAAACTCAACACAAACTTACGTTGATAGGAGCAAGGTTCTTCTAGAAAATTGAGTAGTTCACATGACCTGCAACAATAGATATAAAAGCCTTCATTCTCCTGAACAAAAAAAAAAAAAACAAAATATTCGCTTCCCCATCGTTTCTTGGTGAGACATTAAAGACAAAAATTCAAACCAAAACTTTAGTTAGATTATGTTGTAAACCAGTTGGTTTGGAATGTCCATAACCGGGTTTGGCCGGCTTCATCCTTAACCGGACAGTCGGTCCATGCGGACAGTCGGTCCACGGTCGGTCCATGCGTCCGTCGGTCCATAGGCGCCCATTTACATTTGTACTTATCATTTTCTATATTTCAGGGATTGTATCCACTTGTGTTTATCCATCTTGTTGTCGACCTTATCATTGTATTTGGTCGATATATACTTGTTCTTCGGTTAATGAGATTTACAAGTTACACAAAACATAAACCTAAAGATCTAAGAGTCACTCGGCCGTCTCTCTCTCTCTCTAGCTAAGTTCGACTTAAACCTCTAAACAAGAACAAACGAACACACATATTTCATCACGTTATCAGCACGATTCAGCTCGTCCACCCTTCACCTCGTGTTCGGATCTGAAACCACAAAGCCGCCAGCTTCATCCGGATTACTCAAACCCTAAGCCGCCTCCTTTACTTACTTTCTTTCAAACGATTGTTTTAGTTATCAGATCTAAATCAAATTTTGTTTTCTTTCTTTGGTTTGATAGATTGAGGTTTCATAGAGTGAAGCCAAGGAGCAGATCGACCAAAGTTAAGGTAAGTAGATAAAAATCCTTAACTTGATCTTGCGGTTTATTGAAGTTAAAGTTCAAATATTTTAAGTTTTGAATCCGATCTTTCAAAGCTATTTTTGCGGTTTGGTTTTAAGATTAAAACTTGTTCTTGCTTTAGATTTATTTGTTCAAGCTAGGTTGATAATTGAACCAATTACATGTTATTAAATCTAAAGAATTTTATAAAGTTAAAACCGGATTTGATCTAATCGTTTTAAGAGTTTTATTTATGAACTTTGGATTGTGGCCGCATGATTCTCTTGGTCGGTATGGGACATGAGCGATGCGCGCTTAGTGGTACGCTGCATGTCCGCACGCCTTGAGATCTATGCTCCCTCATCCAAGGTTGGTCGATGATGAACACCATGAAGGTGTTTCTAGACCATGAACCGCGGTAGTCCATGATGCTCACCAGATGGTGTAGCTAGACAAAGATCCGCGGTTAGGCCAATGATGCGCACAAGGTATGTGAGGCTAGGCCTTAACCTGTTCGGACCGATGATGCGTACTAGATATGTACGGCTAGGTCCTTATCCGGACAGCCAATGATGCGCATAAGAGACATGCGGCTAGGCTATGTCCGGTTCCGGGTAATGACCCGCACATAAAGGTGCGGCTAACCCATCATTCGGATAGACCGATGATGCGCGCACATGTATGCGACTAGGTCACCACCCGGTTCGGCTAATGATGCTCACTAGAGATGTGATGCTAGGCCGCGAACCATTCAGCCAATGATGAGCACTTAATAAGTGCATCTAGGCCACCACCCGTATAGACCATGGACGCTCACCATAATGGTGCAGCTAGGTCATCCCCTATAGGCTAATAATGCTCGCCCTATAGGCACGCTTAAGCCATGTCCCTCATCGGTCGAGAAAGCCCACCTAACGTGCGGCTAGACCATCGATCCGATCAAGCCAATAATGCGTACCGCGTGTACCGCTAGGCAATCATCCGATCAGCCGATGATGCGTACCGCTAGGCGATCATCCAATCGGCATAAGCCGCGTACCGCATGTACCGCAACCCAATCATCCGATCGGCATAAGCCGCGTACCGCATGTACCGCAACCCGATCACCACGATCACCCGATCATCCCGATCCAGCCGATGATGCGTACCGCGTGTACTGCTAGGCGATCTCCCGATCCAGCCGATGATGCGTACCGCGATGTACCGCTAGGCGATCACCCGATCGACCGACGCCGCGTACCGCTTGGTACGGCTAGCGATCATCCGATCCGTCCGATGACGCGTATCGCGTGGTACTGCCAGGACACGATCTGCATACGTCCGAGACGCGTACCGATTGGTACAGCCGGACAATGCGATTGTCCATCCGGTTGAATTTTAAGATTTTTCAAACCGTTTTCATCATTTTCAAATCATGATGGACAAGATTATGAGATTTAAATACTTAATAAGTCCTAAACAAATTCTGAATTTTATTTTCAGATGACAAACATCACCAATTTGGATTTTACACCCCTAAGTGTCAAGGGTGACAACTACTTGCAATGGGCCTTAGATATGGAGATTTCTCTTGGAGCCAAAGGCCTAGAACATTGCATTGTCGAAGGAAACAATGCAAACAAAAGAGAAAATTCCAAGGCCCTCATGCTCATGAGGCATCACATTGAGGAAAGCTTGAAAGCTCAGTATCTCACAGTGAATGACCCATATGAGTTATGGAGAGAATTTAAGATGAGATATGATCATCAGAAGACTTTGATTCTTCCAGCAGCCACCTATGAGTGGACTCATCTAAGGATTCAAGACTTTAAGTCTGTGAATGAGTACAACTCAGCCTTGTTTAAGATAGTCTCGAAATTGAGGCTATGTGGCGAGGATGTATCTGACAAGCAGTTATTGGAAAAGACTTTCCAAACTATGTCCTCAAGCAATATGTTGCTTCAGCAACAGTACAGGCAGAAAGGGTTTAAGACCTATAGTGAGCTCATCTCATGTCTGTTGCTTGCAGAACAAAACAATGAACTGCTCTTGAAGAACAGTGAGCTTAGACCACCTGGTACTAAGCCTGTCCCTGAGGCAAACAATGCTTCAAAGAAACCTAAGGATGGTAATGAAGCCAACCATGTCCAGCATGACCAAAAAGGCCGTAGTTCTCATGGGAGAGGACGCGGCCGTGGAGGTCATGGGCGAGGACGCGGACGTGGTGGCTATGGGAAAGGGCGTTACAACCCTTATGACCGTCCAAACCAGTCCAGCAATGGACGTGGTAAAGGTAAAAATCATGGGACATCTTCAAGGCCACAGAATCCTGGAAGCTCTCCATGTCATAGATGCGGAATGACAAACCATTGGGCAAAGAATTGCCGAACAGCCAAGCATCTGGTGGACCTCTATCAAGAGAAACTCAAGAGCAAGAACCCGGAGGCTCATATGGTGTTCAAGGACGGTGAAGCCGACTTTGACCATGAGAATGATGACCTCATGGACTATGAGACCTCGGACATGCTGAATGATGACCAAGTAGAATGAGTGATGCATCAAAAGTTTGTGTTTGAATGCTTTGGTGTTTTAGGCTTTTAAATTTATTTAAGTATTTCTCATTTCATGTTTTAAGTTTTATTTTAATAAACTTTGTTCTTTTCATTTTCAATAATAATAAAAGTAATTCAAGTTATATTTTATTGTCTAGAATGAAAGGAAGTATGGACACTCTAGTGGTTGATAGTGGATCAAGCCACACTATCTTAAAGGATAAGAAATTCTTTGTTGAATAACAATGAAAGATGCTAATGTGAGCACTATAGCCGGTGTATCAGCACTCATAAAGGGCTATGGCCCAGCTTATGTTCTGTTACCAAATGGAACACATCTAGAAATAGATGAAGCCTTGTATTCTCCAAACTCTAATAGAAGCCTATTGAGCTTTAAAGACATTCGTAAGAATGGTCTACACATTGAGACTGTTGGAGAAGGAGCCAAAGAGTTCTTAAATATATATGAACTCGGCCAAGGCCATAAGAAGGTCTTGGAAGCCATACCGGCTATCTCCACTGGTCTTTACTATGCCAAGATCAGTGTGGTTGAAGCCAATGCTATAATAAGCAAAGAATTCAAAGAGAATTTCAACCTGTGGCATGACCGTTTGGGTCATCCAGGAACGTCTATGATGCGTAAGCTTATCCTGAATTCAAATGGTCATGACCTTAAGGGTAGACGAGTTGTCCCTAAGAACCACTCATGTGTGCCTTGTGCACAAGGGAAACTCCTCATTCGGCCATCACCAGTTAAGATAACAAGGGAAACCATAGGTTTTCTGGAAAGGATTCAAGGTGACATCTGTGGACCAATACACCCTCCATGTGGGTCGTTTAGGTACTTTATGGTACTCATTGATGCATCCACAAGATGGTCCCATGTGTGTCTACTGTCCACACGAAATCTAGCCTTAGCTAGATTGCTTGCTCAAATCATCAGATTGAGAGCACACTTTCCAGACTTCCCTTTAAAGACTATACGTCTTGACAATGCTGGTGAATTCACTTCCCAAGCCTTTTATGAGTATTGTATGTCCATGGGGGTGACAGTTGAACACTCCGTGGCACATGTCCATACACAAAATGGTCTAGCCGAGTCCTTTATTAAGAGGATCCAGATGATAGCTATACCCTTACTCATGAAAAGTAATCTTCCAACCACGGCTTGCGGACACGCAGTACTTCATGCTGCAAAGTTAATACGCATTAGACCTTCGAGTGAGCATAGATATTCACCATCCCAGCTCCTAATGGGTCGAGAGCCAGACATCTCTCATCTTAAGACTTTTGGATGTGCTGTGTACTATCCAATAGCTCCACCACTAAGAACAAAGATGGGAGCTCAGAGAAGGATGGGAATATATGTTGGATATGATTCTCCTTCAATCATAAAATACCTTGAGCCAACCACGGGAGATTTATTTAAGGCCAGGTATGCAGATTGCCACTTTGTGGAATCTGAGTATCCAACATTGGGAGGAGATAATAGCAAGCTGGTAAAGAAAATTTCATGGAATCTACATCCCAACCATGGCAAGATCCTCGAACTCAAGCATGTGATCTTGAGGTTCAAAAGATTATACATTTGCAAGAGCTAGCCAATAAATTGCCAGATTCCTTTACTGACCCAAATAGAATGACCAAGTCATATATTCCAGCTGCTAATGCACCTATAAGGATAGATGTCCAGAAGGGACAAAACCAAGTGGCTACAGAGTCTAAGGCACGTATGAAACGTGGCAGACCTATTGGTTCCAAAGATAAGAACCCTCGCACAAATAAGAAAGGTGCAAGATCATCCGTGGTCGAGGGGGAGAAGGATCTGGTCGATGTGGTCAATCCGGCCGTCCCAAGGCTCCGGGACGCGGTTGAACCAACGTCCGGACAAGGTCCGGCCGTACCAGTATCCGCAGACATGAACATTGATCCGAATGCTAAGAGACCTAATGGGACTTGGGACGCCAAGACTCAGGGTCATGAACCTCCGGACAATGAAGAGTTCTCTATAAATTATGTCATGTCTGGTCAACAATGGAACAGAAAGTATGTCGACATAGATGATGTATTTGCATATCAAGTAGCACTTGAGATCATAGAAGATGATGAGGATCTAGAACCCACGTCCATAGAAGCATGCATGCAAAGAAAAGATTGGCATAAATGGAAAGAAGCCATAAACGTGGAGTTGAACTCTTTTAAGAAGAGAAATGTGTTTGGTTCTATACTTACAACACCACATGATATAAAACCAGTGGGTTATAAATGGGTCTTTGTGAGAAAAAGAAATCAGAATGGTGAAGTCGTGAGGTATAAGGCCCGACTTGTTGCACAAGGATTCTCACAGAGACCAGGAATCGATTATGAGGAGACTTATTCTCCTGTGGTGGATGCAACAACATTCAGATTCCTTATAAGTCTGGCCATAAGAGAAAACTTAGATTTACGGTTAATGGATGTAGTAACCGTATATCTTTATGGACCACTGGACAATGAAATATACATGAAAGTACCAGAAGGTATTGAAATGCCTAAGAATGCTAAAGGTTCTTGAGAACAACATTGCATTAAGCTGAACAAAGCATTATATGGACTTAAACAGTCAGGTCGTATGTGGTACAATAGACTGAATGAGTACTTGCTGAAAGAGGGCTATAAGAATGATCAGATAAGCCCATGTATATTCATTAAGAAATCCGGCCAAGGCTATGTGATCATAGCTGTGTATGTTGACGACCTAAACATACTTGGAACGGCCAAAGAGATTTCCCAAACAGTTGAGTATCTCAAGAAAGAATTTGAGATGAAAGATTTGGGAAAGACTAAGTTCTGTCTAGGACTACAGATTGAACATCTTAAGGATGGAATCCTTGTGCACCAAAAGACCTACACAGAAAAGGTTCTTAAAAGGTTCAATATGGATAAGTGTCATCCATTAAGTAGTCCTATGGTTGTGAGATCCCTATGTCCTGAAACAGATCCGTTCAGGCCTAAGGACAAGGATGAAGAGGTCCTTGGTCCAGAGTTCCCTTACCTCAGTGCCATTGGCGCTTTGATGTACTTGACTACACATACCAGGCCGGACATAAGTTTTGCTGTGAGCCTGTTGTCAAGATTCAGCTCATGTCCGACCATGAGGCATTGGAATGGGATCAAACACGTCATAAGATACCTACAAAGAACTAAGGATGTGGGTTTATTTTATGCTAACCAAAACAAAGAAGATTTGATTGGTTTTGCTGATGCAGGTTTTCAGTCGGATCCTCACACTGCTAAGTCCCAAACTGGTTATGTTTTCACATTTGGAGGCACAACCATTTCATGGAGGTCGGTCAAGCAGACCATATCAGCCACATCGTCCAATCATTCGGAGATCCTGGCCATCCATGAAGCAAGCAGAGAGTGTGTCTGGTTGAGGCTCATGACACACCATATCCGGACAGCATGTGGGATCACAGAAGGCAAGAATGAGCCGACCATCATTTATGAAGACAATGCAGCCTGCATATCTCAGCTCAAGGAAGGATACATCAAGGGTGACAAGACCAAGCATGTTCTCCCCAAGTTCCTTTTCTCCCATGATCTTCAGAAAGATGGAGAGGTCAAGATACTCCAAGTCAGATCCAGCGAGAACTCAGCCGACCTCATCACCAAAGCACTTCCATCTTGCACGCTCAAGAAGCTCATGTTCCAGATTGGCTTGCGTTCATTGAAGGAGCTTCAGTGATGTTCACTTCAGGGGGAGTAATGCGGTTATACTCTTTTCCCTGTCCATGGCTTCCCTTTTTACCACATTGGGTTTTGGGTTTACCATGGAGAGGTTTTAACGAGGCAGTATTCCAAACGAATTACGAGCCCTAGATGGTTATGGCATTCAGGGGGAGTGTTGTAAACCAGTTGGTTTGGAATGTCCATAACCGGGTTTGGCCGGCTTCATCCTTAACCGGACAGTCGGTCCATGCGGACAGTCGGTCCATGGTCGGTCCATGCGTCCGTCGGTCCATAGGCGCCCATTTACATTTGTACTTATCATTTCCTATATTTCAGGGATTGTACCCACTTGTGTTTATCCATCTTGTTGTCGACCTTATCATTGTATTTGGTCGATATATACTTGTTCTTCGGTTAATGAGATTTACAAGTTACACAAAACATAAACCTAAAGATCTAAGAGCCACTCGGCCGTCTCTCTCTCTCTCTAGCTAAGTTCGACTTAAACCTCTAAACAAGAACAAACAAACACACATATTTCATCAGATTAAATTATGTTTACTGTCAAGTATACATATATCTGGTCCTGAGCTCATCAAAACCACTCTGAGAGAGGTTTCATCTAACTATCAGACTATATACTAATCATCAAAACTAGATTTATCTACTAACGCAACTACATTAACAACTAAACTTCTTTAGCTCAACTTGGTTCATCAATGGCTGTAACTTTTATATAAATCTGCCATTCAACCAATCACAAACCAACCAACCGAACGAAAAAGATCAGAGAATGAAAATAAGTAAACGTCAAAACACCTTTAAAAACTTCCGCCATTGAATCTGATGTCATTCTGCAAATTGACGTATGTCTGGTCACTGGAGATGAATCTGCATATCTCACCACTAATTGACAACTCCAACGCGTTGTAATCATACGGAAGATTAGTAAGTGCTAGTAAAGTCTGGATTCTTCGGAAACCCAGAAGCCTCGAAGACTCCGTCGGCTAGGGTTTTAATGAAGTTGATGAGATACGCAAACAAAGTGATGACCTAGAATAAAAATTGTTTTGTTATAGACGAAACGAAAATCATTGTATAGATTGTATAAATTTGGTTAAATCATAAAAATCTCAAAGTCTCAAAATTAAACACAGGTTCGTGGTATATGAAACAGATATCGTATAATTAGAGTAATTAATGGTATATAGTTAAAATAATTAATTGTAAAACAAACAAATAATGAGTTAAATGAAGGATCCAAACAACCTTTAATAGGTAGATTTTTTTAATACTCATTCTCTTTTAATAGTATTGATATAGTCACTATTTGGTCAACGTCAGCAGTAATCAAACCCAATTATAAAAAGCATAGTAACGTACTGTATCTATATATATATATATATATATATAGATATATATTCTTTTCTTTTCTTTAGTAAGTTAATGCAATCCAAACTGTCCATATATTCCATATAAATACGTCTCCATGGGCGTCTAAGATCCATAACATTTCTTCAAACAAACTCCAAGTTTTAGAAAAAAAAAAAAAAGAAAGATCAAAAATAAAATAATGGCCATAAAGAGGTCAACACAAGCAGCATCGATCAAGCAAATCCTAAAGAGGTGCTCAAGTCTAGGGAAGAAGAAGAACGTCAACGGTTGCTACTATAATCAAGAAGATGATAGTTTTCCACAAGACGTGCCAAAAGGTCATTTTCCGGTTTACGTTGGACTGAACCGAAGTCGGTACATCGTTCCCATCTCGTGGCTCGAACATTCTGAGTTTCAAAGGTTGCTCCGACTAGCCGAGGAAGAGTTCGGTTTTGAGCATAATATGGGTCTGATCATACCATGTGATGAAGTTTTCTTCAGGTCTCTCATCTCCATGTTCAGATAAGATTCGATCGTCATTCCAAGAAGCTGACTAATAGCTTCCAGATGGTTTATTGTGTTTTTTTTTTTTGGGATATCTCTTTATTAGAGAGAGATTAATAGTTGGGGCTGGGGAGCTTTTTTTTTTCCCCTCAACTCAACGTAAAAGGTTGACCTTTGATCTTGATATGTGCAACCAGTTAACTCTGTAAACCAGTTTATGATCAATCAAGAAATTTTATATAATCATTAATCTACAATATATATATATATAATATATATATACTTTTAACTTATGATAATTATCTTATTACAAACTAAAACTAAAATAAATATTACAGACAATTCTATTTATCTTATGAAGATATATGCTGTAGATTTTTATAAGTTTTTTTTTTCCATTGATTCGCATAATTCCGCTTTCTTCGAGATTCAAAATCCAGATCTCTTGGTATATAAGCATTAAGAACTCTTAGTCAAACCACTGGATCAACGGGACTTCCAGAGTAATTGCTGCGTTTAAGAAAGACAATTTGTATTTTTACGTTTTTTTTTTTTTTTTTTTTTTTTTTTGGGCAAATTGTATTTTTACGTTTATCATTTAAATATTACATCGAAACTCTAGAAAATATTGCAACTACAAATTTTGATCGTTGATCATTGTGACTATCGCTCATACCTTGATAAAAATGAAACTATAAGTTGGCCACTGCATTTGCAAACAAACATGGGCATACTGTATATAGTTTCGATTCTCTCACTTCGGCTCTCATTCTTGTAGTTTATAAATGTTCATCTGTCTAATTCAACAAACCGGCAAACGTTATTGTGTGATTTTACATTGCAATACCATATTTGAACCATAGTTAGAAGAGCGTACTAACAGTTTATTTTGAGTTTATATATTTTGTCCCCTTTGACATTGATGTGTATGAATATATTATTGCTAGTTGACTATTTATATGCATACAAATATATAATGTAAGGTATAGAGTCCAAATCTCTGTGTGAATCACACCTCTCACAATATACGCGAGACAACATATACAGTATATGTATTATACAAAATGGCGGATCTAGGATAACTTTTAGTCGGGGGCAGTATCAAAAATTTGTTTTAGATGGAGGCACTTTCATAGAAAAATGAGCTAATTATCTAAAAAATCAAGATTTTAAATTGATTAACTAAAGAAAACAAAAATTTAAACAAGAGCACGTGACCCCGTTCGTCGTAAGCTTGATCCGCCCCTGATTATATCATAGATTTGAAGCGATAGCATTTCAGTGTGCTGTATATCAAGGAAATTCGCATAATGATATTTATCTTATTTTATAAGTACATCTTTTTATATATCAATCTATGTATTTATCAAATATCTAAGATACTTAGCTGAACAAGAAAAGAAAAAAAAATTGTGCTTAGCAGGAACTATATACTATAAATCAAATACACATATATGCAATACCAAGGCAATTATCCAATGTTTTGTTCATCTTTGTTTTGATTTTCTTACTTTTTATCAATGTATACATGAACCAATTGAAATTATGTATTTTTTTTTCAGGTGCTATATACTCTTTCATTTGGATTTAATTTGATAATATTTTATCTAAGCTTGCATGGTTTTTAAAAGGTTTCGTCTTTTTTTTTTGATCAATTAAATATTGCATCAAAGAAAAGAAAGGTTTTGGGACTAAGTCCATTACAAGCCCAAATTTAGGATAGCCCAAACCAAATCAAAGAGACAAATTACGAAGAAGAAGAACCGACTTAGCTAAGCAGTCGGCTTCAGTGTTTTCAGTTCGAGGAACAAACGAGAAAGAGATAGAAGCAAATGATTTTGAGAGCCTTCTGATGTCAGCTATGATACCAAAGATCTCTTTGTCCAGGAGCTTGCCATTGATTGCTCGAACGAGTGTTTGGCTGTCTGAAAAATATCCTAAGGTTTTCAAGACCGATGGAGATTGCATGGAGAAGCATTGATCTACGAGTGAGGCCTTCTACCATCAAGGGTGAAGAAATGAATTCTTGAAACTCAGAACCCATATGGATCTGGTATGATTGGTTGTAGAAAATCCATCCCAATCCAGCTTGGCAGTGAGTCTTATTCCATGAGGCGTCCGTAAAGACTCTGATACCATTCAGGTATGTTGTGTTCTGTCGCCCTCTGTTGATAGTGCTTGGTACAGTGGATTGGTTTGGCGCATTGCATCCTTGTGCAAAGATCCATTACCGCGCAGAGGTGATACTATGGAGAGCAACTTCCTCCGGAGAAATGGTTCTGTCTTTGAATATCAAAAAATTCCTGAAATTCCAAATCTGCCATCAAACCTATGGGAGAATATTGCACTAGATTCCTGATGGTGGTAGGCATATTTCTCCGCGGAATCTGACTACTGCCAGTTCTAAATCATTTAGAGAAGCTAAGTGAACTGCGTTATGAAGAGGTATAAGTTTCAAGACCTTTTTTTGCAAAAGTACAAGATAAGAACATATGGGTTACTGATTCACAACTGCCACATCTTGGACATGTGATCGCGGTAGAAACTCCATGTTTGTTAAGGTTCTCCCCTATGGGTAGCGTGTTATGGAGGGTGGTCCATTGGAAAACTTTGAGTTTCGATGAGCAGAATAGTTTCCAGATGTCTTTGTACCAGTCGATAGCTGCTGAGGTGAGAGACTATAGTCATGGCTGAGAGGTATCCGGATTTAGTTGAATAAATACCAGATGGTAATGGTTGCCAGATGTAGGCATCCTCCACTCCCAATTAACAAACAGCTAATTGCAGCTGTAAATTCGAGTAGCAGTTCCCCTATTATTTTACTGTTCCATTGGAGATCAGAAGTGAGTAAGTCAGAAACTCGGAGATCCCTAGCGTCTTCTGTGATAGGGCCATATGGTCTGATGTCTTTTGATAATAAAATCCAGGAATCATGCCATATTTTGGTCGTTAACCTGTTTCCTATGGCTTTCCCCAGATTGTCCTTCAGCAGATCTAGCCCATGAAGAACACTTCTCCATCCGTGGGAACAAGAGGCAGGGAGCTGTACATCCATAAAGGACTTTGTGGCAATATTTACCAGAGAGGACCCTTGCTAGGAGGCAGGAGGGAGCAGGTAACATTCTCCATGCCAGTTTTGTCAGGAGGGCTTGATTAAATGTTTCAATGTCCCTAACACCTAGACCTCCGCTTGCTTTCGGCTTAGTAAGGTTGGTCCAAGACACCCAACATAGAATTTTTTATTTCCATCAGTACCATCCCACCAGAAATGGATCATAACTGTTTGGATTCGCTTGCATAGACTGGTAGGGATTTCAACACAGGACATATGATATGTAGCGATTATCGTAAGGACTGCTTTTAACATTGTCATTTTCCCTGCTTTGGACAGGAAGCGTGTCGACCAACTGCAGGCTTTCTGTCTGACTTTATCAACAACTGAGGTTAAGAGGTCCTTCTTCCTTCTTCTAAAGTGCTCAGTAAGGCCAAGGTATTTTCAACTAGCTCCTTCTTTTGAGATATCCAAGATCAGTTTTGCAGCTTCTTTATTTTTCCGGTGGGGTTTTTGAGGAGAAGGTGATCGATGATTCTGTATTGTTGATCTTCTGGCCTGATGCTTTCTCGTACTCTAGGAGTATGTCTTTGAGAGCTTTGCATCTGGTCGGAGTGGAATAACAGAAGAACATGGTAATCTGCAAAGAGCAGATGATTGACTCTAGGAGAACCTCTTGCGACTTTGAATCTAGTTAAGCTTCCATTCCTTTCTGCTTGCTTGCATAGTCCAGTAAGGACTTCCCCGCATAGGGTGAATATATATGGCAAAATAGGATCTCCCTGTCTGATTCCTCGATATGGAGTTACTGAGCCGTAGACTTCCTCATTAATTAGGAATGACTATGAAACTGCAGTGATACCTTGCATGACCCAGTTGATGAATTTGTAGTCAAATCCTAGTCATTGTAGAACCTGCCTGATGAAATCCCATTAAAAGGTTTCGTCTATTCTATTGTATTCGTCGTTTGTAACATTCGAGTGGCAGGGTGTGGTTAATATCATGTTTTTGTGGTTCAAACCATAGGGTGTGTGTGTTTCCTCCTTTCCGCTCCATGTGATGCCTGCTGCGATGTGGACCTCCATGTTTTTTTTTTTGGGTTTTGTTAATTTTAAAGGTAAAGAAAGTGTGCTTATGAAGAGTGGTTTATTTTGGGCTTGATGGCAACCAGTGCAGAGCAAATGAAGCAGCAGGGGGGTCAGCTGACCCCCATCAATTCTTGAAATGATTCAACATAAGAATGTAATTGTAGCTTAAATTGATACTTTATCTACTTCCCAATGGTTTGACCCCTGTCAAATTACAAAGTTATTATACATATGACCCTAGTAAATTTCTGTTCTACCTCCGCCATTGTGCACTATATGAAATGTGGGTATTTATAGCAGATCAGGATAGCGTTTTTTTAGATTGTGTTATATTTAACATACCTCTTACTTTTACATAGCGTTTGTAAAAATGCAAATGCTATGCTTAGTCGGTACGATTTTAATTCTGCAAACGCCTTTTTGAAACGTAGTATATATAGCACTTTCACTTTTGAAACGCTATGCATAATTAAAGCGAGAAATAATTGATTTTCCCTCTCACCCTTATTTCATTTTCCCTCTCACTCCATTTTATTTGCCTCCAAAAATCATAAACCCTAAACCCTAAACCTTAAACCCTAAACTTTAAACACAACCCTAAACTCTAAATAAAAACTTTAAACTCTAAAATTTCAAATCTTAATTTCACTTCAAAACTTGAATGTAAAGTCAAATTTAATATTTTCAAAAACTAATTTCAGATCTTAAATCAATACTCTAAAGTCTAAACCTTTAACTCTCAAACTCCATATTCAAACCTTTATGTTAAATTCCAAATAAAAATAATTTTAAATTAATCATATACCCTAAACTCTAATTAAAAATTTTAAAACTCTAATCTTTTTATTATTTAACTAAACCCTATGTCTAAAAAGCAAACTCCAATTGCAATATTTTAAAAAATGAAATTCTAAATCTTAAATATAAAACTATAAACTTAAATCTTTTCAAAAAAACTAAACTTTACACTCTTATACTTGAACATGAAATCTTAAATTTAACTTCAAATCTTAAATATTAACTCAAAAATTAACTCAAATCTTAAATCAATACCCATAACCTTCAAACCTTGTACTCAAACTCTTATTCTAAACTCTAAACGTAAAAACTAATCTCAATTTAATCATATACCCTAAAGTATAACTAAAAATCTTAGAACTCTAATTTTTTTATTACTTAATTTCAAATCTAAAATTTTAAATCTTAAATCTAAACTAAAAACATTATGTTTGTACTTTACACAAATCTATACACCAAACTCCAAATTCTAAACCTCAATTTCAAATTTCAAACTTAAACCCTCTAGTTCATAAACTCTAAAATCTCTTTCATATATCCAAATATAAATCACAAAATTTTAAATTTTAAATGTTTTCTCATAATAGTTTTTATTTTCGAAAATATATCGTTTTTAGTATTAGAACACAGAATAAAATAGAAAACAATGGTGTTAAAATTAATAGGAACCAAATACAAAAATCTGATTGGTCAACATAAAAATAGCCAATCACATACAAGGGCAAAGATCATGCTTTCTGTAATAACAACCATTGATTAATATTTTTGAACGGTCTAGATTGATCCTACTTCTCCTGTCTCTCTATGTCGCTTTTGTTTTTTTTAGGGTTTAAACTCACAAAACTCATATTCCCTCTCTCGTTATCTGAGATAACTTATCTCCAAACCTCATCTTGTTCGCCCAATATCCTTCTCCTCTCAACACTACAGATACATGGAGGTCACGAAACAACGATAGAGGAAGAGCATCCCATCTACTCTATTCTCTCTCTCTCTCTCCACCGCTCTTTGTCTCTCTCTCTCAGTGTCCTCCTCTCTGTTCCGTGACGAAGTGACGCCTCCTCCCCTACTTCGTAACAGATCTGCTCCTCTCCCTCGTTCATCAGTTTCTTATCTCTGCCGTAATCTCTCTCTATTTGTTTCTCTGTGTTTTGATTGCTGTCCATAGTGACTGGTATTCATTCTTCTCTTTCACCCTCTTTGTTGTTTTCTTGATTAATTTTTTAGGTTTATAAGCAGGTTTCAGAGAAAGACTGGAGAAAATAGTGTAAGCTTGGAGAATCAGAGCAAAGTTGGAGAACACATGATAGGAGGCTTTGGAGAAGACAGAACCACGTCGTCGGAGAAAACAGAGCAACGGCATCGGAGAAGACAGAGCAACGGCGTCGGAGATGGTACTGAAGCGGGGCTGATTGATGGCGTTAAGAAGAACTTGCTTTGACAGCTGAATTAGGTTTAGCTATAGTAAATTGGTTTAGTTAATAAACCAATTTGTAATTGTAACCAATTTCTAATTGTAAACCATGTATTCAAATTTCAAACTGTAAATAAATACCAATTTATACCGATCTAATTATAAATAAATTATTATTTCAAATTATTATTTTAAAATTATTAACTAAAAATAAATAATTATAAAAATAAATAATTTTAAATTAAAAAATAAAAAAAGGAATGCTATTAAATAATATTTAATGGCATACAAAAAAATGCTATATTCATAATTGGTAGAAATTCAAAAAACCGCTATCTAATGTGTTCGACCTATTATCGCGGCCGATGATACAGCGTACCTAATAACACAATTGTATTGTTACATAGCGTTTACCTGGTGCTATTAATACTCAATTTTCTTGTAATGGTGGCAACAGTTCAGTCATGTTGTTGATCATATCTAACTGCAAGTTCATGTTCTTGGCTGAGTTTTTCCGGCTCTAGTCCAATGGTTTGGAGCTTTGGCTCATGTTTACATAAACCATGGGAAGTTGTAAGATGGACTTTGATGGCTTCATCTCTTATCAAAACAGAAGTGAATTGTTCTTAGTGTTATTTCTCAGGAGAGAGATGATTTAAAATTCGGTTATGACCGTAAACATAAACCTATTGTATGGTATCTATTGATGCTGCTTTGTAGCTTTCACTCTGTTATGTTTTTTTCAATTCTTTTTATACAGTTGATTCTTTTTTGGATTCTGAGTTTGTGGAGGACATTCTTCATCACTCTGTAACTTTTTTTTATTCTGATATAAAACCCCAGTGTTATAAAAAATATTACAGATGTACTTATGTGAATGCAGTAAGAGACAACACATCCCCTGATTGTGTGTAATTTCCAAATCTAAACCGAAAATCTGAGCAGATTTGAGGCATTGAGTATAGAAAAGAAGAAGAGACAATATCCTCAATTAAAAGCGTAAGTAAGAAATACAAGCTGTTCATATACTCATGACAAGTTTTAAGGATTTCATAATCTCGGAACTGTTCCCATGGATCCAAAACTCGAACCACTAGTGAAATGGAAAACAATCCTGATTTTGTGGGAAAGAGACCAAGATCGAGAGAAATATGTACTCTAACTTGTGGTAGCATATCCAGACAAGCATTTCCACATCAAGGACACAAGTAGAATCTCCATAACATTGGAGTGTTGTCTTGCTGGATTATGAAGTCAAAAGTTCATTAGGTGTTTTCTTGCATGTAATTAGGTGTATTCTTGCTGGATTATGAAGTCAAAAGTTCATGGTGATGGAGAGATAGTCTCTAATCATTTGGATAGAGGAAGCTGTGTCATGGGACTTGCCATGAGCATCAGTTTATGTAGCAGTCAAGGAGAATCTCTGTGAGATAGATCGAAAAGCATTCTTGCTTTGTTTATTTCATTCTCTCACAGTCTCTGAAGTTTACATTTTACCCATATTGGATGGGGTTATTATAAAGATGCCTACTGGTATTTTTTTGAGCTTTTGTTGGTGGCCTGTTTGGCTCAGAATTGTAAGAATATTTTGGATTTTTGATTGAGTTACAAGTGTTAAAAAAAACTGTGAAAAAGTTCGGATTTCTTTGTTGACCATTGAGGGTTTGTTGGAAGTCAAATCGTTGGGTCACCAAAACTGTTCTTTTAAATATTGGTCTCCCCTCATACATTTGTTGTGTATAATTATACATGGGACAGAATTTCGAAATCCGAACTGCAAGAACATTAAAAAGAAGACATTATTACAATTTAAATCCATTGAAAGATAAGAGACACAATAATACTCCAGATCTCAAATCGAGTTAACATCTACCTCCGATGTCCGGGTGGCACGTTCGAGCGCGTACGGGTGCCGAAGGGCTTCCTCCTCTCAGCCTCATTTGCTCCTTGCTTCTCCAACCTTCTCGTGCTTTAACTGCTTTGTTTCTGGCTCTGATTTGGCATCCGTCATTGGCCTTCGTCATCTGCTCACGAGGATTGGCAGCTTCTGTGACGGTTAAGCTTCTCCTGGAGTCGAGGCGTGGTGTGGGGGTTCGGGTTGTGTTCTTGAAGTCAGATTTTAGGGTAGGTAGTAGGAGAGCAGATTGCGTTTCTCCTTTAGTTCTATCTCTCTCTCTCTCTCTCTCTCTCTCTCTCTCTCTCTCTCTCTCTCTCTCTCTCTCAGCTCGTTGTTCTTGATGGAAGTTGGTGGTGCGTTGTTCTCCGGTATCACTACAAGAAAATGGTGATATTGCAACATATTTTCTGCAACGTTATCTTCTGTTGAAATTTGGTAACATATATTACCATGTTTTTGCAATGGTAAATACATCTCAACAGTTAAATATAAATTCACTGCAAACCAACGGAAAAAAAGATTTCGTTACAAAATATGTTACCAGTTTGCAAGTTTTTTACTACTAATAAAGGTTTTCTTGCAAAATTCCCATGGAAAACATCAAAGAAAATGAGATGTGGCTTATTAAATTTATACTGAATAACGAAAACTTAACTAACTGAAGTTAATAGATTTTCAATTTTTTAGTTATACACATCTTATATTTCAGATTTCACTATATATTTTTGACATTTTGTTGAATTATAATTCTAAAGTATCATTTTGTTCAGATGAAACCAACACGCTAATATATCTTTTATTGTAACTGATATTTATATCATCTTATTTAATAAATTAGTTATTTGATTATTTCATATTTTAGTTTTTATTATTTTAAATTTGAAATAACCATCACATTTGAAATTATTGTGAAATAGCAAATATAATTCCAAAAAAAAAAATATATATATATAATTCCAAAACAGATACTCCCTCCCTTTCAATATAAGTGTCACTTAAACACATTTCACGCAAATTAAGAAAGTGATAAAATATACTAATATACCCTCAGTAAATGTATAGTTATTTAAATAAAAATGATTTACATAATTATCTATTGGTTAATTGAAAGGGTAAGAAACAGATTATGTATGAAAAATATCATTGGAAATGTAGAATGACACTTATTTTGAAACAAGAAAAAAATGCTAGAATGACACTTATTAAAAAACAGAGGGAGTACAATTTAACAAATTTGCATTAGAATTATATTGTTGTAGTATGTAGCAACAAATTGTGTGTTTAGAATTGCAAAGTCTATTGTAAAGATACAACGAATTTGCAAGACAAATGTTATTGCATAATTATGATGGATTAGCAATAAATCAATCCATTGCATTATTTGCAATATTTTTGCAACAAAAGGAATTTGCAGCAATAAATCACTGGGGAGGCGTTGCTCGGCAGCGATTGGATGTCCGGACACTGCGGGTCTTTGTGTTTTCGCTCCTCCTCATTTTCGCCAAGGTTGCTCTGGTGTGTTTGTCCCGGAGGCGAGCCATGAGATGTGGTATGCAGGAAGGTTGGTACTCATCTCTCTCTGGTTCGTTAGTTAGCTTCAGATTGTTGGACTGTGGTCTTCTATGGCCACTCGATGACATTTTGGTGCGGCTCCATCCTTCGGATACTCCAATCTTGTCTCTGTTTTTGGTGCGTTCAGTTATGGCGGCGGCTTTTTCTCGAAGGTTTGGACTCTTGGATTTTTCTTTGAGCTTCTCTGTTGCCACCAGTGAATGCGGTTGCGAGTCACAGTCCGTTATAACTCGGTTCTCGAGGACGACAAATGGCTTTGCGTTTCTTGTCTGATCGTGGTGGTGTCTCATTTGTATCAAGCTCACATCCCAGTGCTGGTTGTAAGTCACTTGATCTTCTCTCGGTAGTGTCGCTTGGTGGACTTTGTGCATGTCATTAGAGTCTTCCATTCAGAAGTGATTGAGTTGAGGCCCGTTTTTTGCAACTTAGGAGGTCTCCCGAGGCAGGGCGTTTTCTGCAATTAGTGTCCTCCTCTCTGTTCTTTAGTTCGTGCTGTGCTAAATGGCAGTGAAGATTACAAGCTTTGTGAAGTTCGTCGGGAACTAGTTACTCCGAAGACGACATGGGAACTCCCGGCATCCAAGGAAACAAGGAGAACCTCACTTTCCCACACGTTCACAACAATGAGATTTTTTGCTTTCTCCGATTCCCGAGCTTAACGGATCAATGGTCAAAATGCTTCCTGCTTCTTCCTTCTCTGTGTCTCCTTCCTTGGTGACCGGTGAATCCAATATAAGCTTTCATCAGTTAGGATATCCTTTAGCTCAAGGACACCAAATTGAGCCATCATCTGAATAGCGAAAAGTCTCATGTTCCATCGAACCGATCCACATTGATCCTAGTTGTAGTCATTCCTTTAAAGCACCCTTGCAATCAAACCTGGATATCTCTGATACTACTTGTAAGGTTTTAAACCTACTTGTGCTTTAAGAACTTAGAAAAAGAACGTAAACAAAACTTCTCCTTATATTAGTAAGCAACTTCAAAGCTGTTTACAATAGAAATCACACGCCTTAGAACTAAGTTAAATCTCTTTGTTCTCTCGTTGATCTCTAGCTCTTTTTGTTTCTCGTGATGACTAACAACAACATAAGGCTCTATTTGTAATGCCATGATTCTCCTATCTTCAAACTTATTATGCAAAGTTTCCTTTTTTCATTAGTCTTCTTTTGACAGAGTTTCTTTATGTCTGCAGGTTTCAGGAGTTGGGCCAAAGAGCAAGAAACAATTGAGGTCCATAAGTCCACAAAGTATTATTATATAAAATATTTTATATATAATGTTCATCACGCTCCTTGAGCGGATCTTAAACTAGTCACATATTATATGCTAATAACTTTTGTAATTTTTGTAAATCATGCTAGATATTTATATATTTACCGAACTTTTTTGTCTTATTTCAGTCTTATTCTTTTATCCTAACTTTTTCTAAACAATTTCATTAAAATTTATTTACGATGTCCTCTATGTTAATAAAAACTAAAATTGAAAGATAATCTTGTAAGTTCTATTTCAAAGGAAACAGTTTGTGACTGTGACAGTTAATAGCGACCGTAAGTGCCATTTTTTCTCCTCCTAAATGATCAATATTTTGCTTCGATCAAAGCATTAACAGTGTTTCCAATCCAAATATCTTCATGGTGATCTCTCTGATGAAAATAGCCATGGTTATGGCTTTTCTCCGATGACAAATACATTGTGATTTGTCATTTATTTTCTTGTAACCGTGGCTGTGGACGGTTTCCTCTCAATGGTGATGATTATTGATCATAATCTGAATTTTCATGATTTAAGATTAGTCCATACATCATCAATGGCACATCTAACACAACAACATTCAGTCATCACATGTTATTAAAATCCATTCATGATGTTGGGATGGGACAGTCTTACGACAGTTTCACTCTGACATCTTCTATCTCCATGGTGGAAAAGGTTCACTGCAATGTTAGTTTAACAAGATATCGTCAATTTCTCAATTACAATCTTGTTTATTCATCAATATAGATGGTGACTTGATACACTAAAAATGAATCCTTACTACTGCCAAGTTAACAGTTGTAATTATAGTACTTTAGATTCAAATCCAGAGGACCAGTCTACACTTTATTTCTATGAGTTTCGAAATCAAGCTAAGAAGAAGATTTGATTTTGGTTTTAAGAATGACGATAGGAACAAGCAAAACTATAGATTGATTCAAATTAACAAGCAGCTAACCTAGGGTATTTCATTGGGTGTTGAATTGGAGCCAAACAATTATTCAAGCGCGATGAAGTGCTTTCTAGAACTCGGATCACTCAGCTGGAACACCCCACTGTTGTGGTGGTGATCGCTTTGCAGATCGATCTTACCATCTAACTGTCATTGAGATGAGAATCGATCGCAAGCTTTAAAGAACAGGTCCGATCAGTTCACTTACTACCCTAATATCTACTTTCGCTGATTAGGGATACTAAGCTCATTCAATACATGTCGAGTTATCTCCTAAGCGGTTAACTAGGTGATGAACTTAGGATCTAACAATAAGTGATCAGATTAATGAAAGCATTAAGAACAGTATGAATGAAAAACAATTGAAATCGCTTATCTATGTTTAGCTCATGTCTCAACACCCTAAAAACCCTAGGTGAGCAAGGTGACTACTCGATCATGATGCAAGAAATCAAAGACATAATTCCTGAATTAAATTGCATAAGAACAGAGTAGAAAACAAAGGGTTCAGATGATTTTCTCTATGAGAGGATTGATTCTTCTCCCTTACAAGTTGCAGATCGCAAAAGCTCAATGTTCTCTTATAAAAACTAGCGTAGAATAATAAAATAGGGATAAAGGCGCTTTTATATGGAGGCGCCGTCGATTTCTAGAGAGGGAAGGTGATTAGGGCAAATCTTCAAAGATATGAAAATTTCCATGATTATCGGGAACAGTTCGCCTCGTTGCTCTGCACGATTGTTCTGCATGGAAAGCTTCAGTTCTTGCACCTTTCTTCATGCTCCTCCCTTTAGCTCTTTAGCTACTCCAGACCTGAATTGACTCAAAAAGGACTAGACTAACTCGAGAAAACAATTGAAACTTGTTAGAAAACATATGCACCATGGTGTCAAAAACACCACATATCAATTCCCCCAGACTTAGATTCTTGTTTGTCCTCGAACAATGGCAAGTATCCAGCACAAGGAGAAAGGTTTGAAAGTGTTGGAACTCGCCTATTCTTAACCACGAATCTCTGAACCATACAAGCAGTTGGCTAGGACCACACACTTTTGCTAGAACCCCACTGACAGCTGTTCAAAAATCGGCTCCAAACTCTACATCTCAAGCCTGAAAAAGTACACTTTCGAGACAGAACTTCTATATTCGTTTAAGAGCAGCGCAAACGCTTATCACCGGCACTATTCAGGGTAGACGGGCTAGGTATGGAACAGGCTAATTAGTGGAGGAGTTAAAAGTGTTTAGGGGTTACCAGTTTTGTAGTGGATGCAGGATATCACGCAAAATAGCAAGAGACGACGGATCCATTGATGTCCACAGCTCTTACCCGTTTTGCCAAATTTGGAGCGGCTGCTCCGACTGGTCTCCTGACTGGTCTCCTTGATTGGTACCCGATTCTTCGGTTCTTCCTTCTCATCCATCTCATCATGATCCACATAGTACTCCTCTGAGGTCTCCACGAACAGGTTTGTCCAATGAAGGCACATCAAACAAGTAGAAGTAGTTGCGATCAATCAGATTAGTGAGCAACTGTTCTCCATGTGAGTACAGCAGAACCTTCTTCCTCGTATGGCTTCAACTAAGTTTTTGTGTAGGAGCCTCATCAATCCTCCTTCTCCATCATTGATCTCAAAAAAATAGAAATAATATACACGTTTTTTTTTTTTTTTGAAATGATAAATACTCGAGCGAGATCAATTGATGGGGATGTGACAGAGAAGGAGGTTACATTCAGGGTGAAGATGGTCCACTGATCATTCTACTTGTCTGAACTTGTGACTGTTCTCGTCGTGGTGGTGACCGTTCTGAAGAGACTGTTCCGGCTTCTATTCTGACTGTTCTGGGGAAATACGAGTAAGAGACTGCGTCGATCATTTCCTCTCCGCCCTTTTTGCATATATCTGCACATATAACATAAGAAAACAGAATGTATGGAGATGGGATAAAGGCTTAGGTTCAAGGTAGGAACTAGCTAAAGATGAGCTAGCCACTCAGGAACAGCAAGATGGGTATAAAGAATAAGAAGTCCTGAGTGTAGGTCTCGTTTCCCTGATCTAGTGCCGATAACAAGAATAATTGCAGTTAACCTTCAGGAGTTAAGTCTACACAGTGTAACCTGATCGGCTGAGAACTTCTGGAGAGTTAAATGAGATAAATCAGGGTGTTCCTGGTCCAAGTGTGGGTCTTTCGTCACTGCTAAGGTCACTGAATAAGAAGGTTAAAGCACGAGGTGGTTAATGATCATCACAGAATAAGGTCCTAATTCCCACAGGAGTTTAAAAAAAAAAAACTGACTCGATCCTAAAACAGACTCGATCAAAACGACTCAAAGCAGACGGACTGACCCAGCCTCCCCCAGACTTACTTCACACCATCCCTGCTTGTGAGAAGATAGATAGAGGAAGGCCAAAACACACAAAACAAATAACTTGCAGAAACATAAAGAGTTCAAATGGATAAGACAGTGGTGATAGATGTTGACGGCGGATCAGTCTGACTCCCTGCTCTCGGATTGCCTAGTAATACGCCTGTTCCACGGTAGCCGCTCTCCTCCTGGTGTCGCTCCAGCTGGTTCCTTGCCTGGGCGATGGCCTGTCCGCTGAGACTGCTCTTGCTCGTCCTCTCTTTCCTGGTGACCCTTGAAGCATCTGCCGACGATGGTCTTTAGGATTCTCTTCAGGAGGCTTTTGTTCTTGCGTTGTGAATCAATCATCCAGCGGCGGTACGTCTCACCGTCGAAGCCATCCTCGATGTCTTCGAGATCATAGTTGGGTTCAGGTGTTATGTCCTCGACGTCCTCCGTGCCTGGGTCCTCCTGGGGAACCAACAGCGGATCATCGCAAAGGTGCTCCTGTTCTGGGAGGAACCGGATGTTCTCAAACTTGTCCAGGCTTGTGATCTCGGTTTGAGGGAGTTTGCAGAACAGTTGCGTCCCTGCCTTAATGAGATAGGGGATGTCAATGTAGTATGGCTCATAGTTGGTCTCGAGGGAGAGGTGGTCGATTCCGAAGTGGAGGAACAATGGCGAGAGGAGACTGCCACATTGATCCTTCGTTTACGAACCTCTCATCAGCAGACTTTTCTTCGCGACGAACATTGCAGCAAGTAAATACCCAGGGTTGGTGAGAACCTTCGTGATTGGAATGCCTGCGCGCGCTGCTCGTATCTGATCCTCTGATCCTGAGTAGAGCATCTGGAGCTCTCCATTGGTGACCTTCGAGGTTTGGTCCTTAGCGAACATCAAGTTGCTGAGGACCTTGGCAATGATCCGCACTGAAGGATGCAGATGTGGGACTGACAGGCTGTGCGAGGCTTGAAGTCTCCACTTGCGATCAGGTCCTAGAAGATCTTGGCGGGTGGAAAGCTTTTGAGGAGAGAGACCTCCCTTGGATCGTCGGATATGTCATAGATCTCGTTGAACTTAACGAGCGGGAGGGAGCAATGTTTCCCACCAGCCATAAAGCGGAAGTGAGTATTCTCGAACGTTGGCTGGTGCTCGTTTTCATGGTAGATCTCCGCCGTAGCCAGGGCTTGCCGGACCAGCTCTGGAATGAGGATTTGCGGCTTGGTGCAGAGCTCGAGTATTCCAATGGCTGAGAGAATACGCTGAACATCGTCGTCGAGACCGAGCTGGGCTAGTGTAGGAGGGTGTACGTACAATGTTGGCTGGATGTCGATGGCGAGGAGAGCGTTGTAAGCTCTTGCTTTTTCTTTGTCCCACCCCTCGACATTGACATCAAAGAGCCTAGGGTCCTCAATGTCGATAGCCACACCTTCCTGCTCCCGAGGCCATGGGTACGTTGGGTTAGGCTCGGAAATGGGTGTCGATTGTGTCGCGGTGTGCCTCGATGCTCTCTGAGCGATGTGCTTTGTTCGGATCTGCGAGAGAGAACAGCCATAGACAGATCAGCACTATTCGGGGGTTGGTTAGAAAAGATGGATCCACAAACCATTCTCAATATAACCGCATCCAATCGATTCCAATCAACCACATCGAACAAATCATACCAAATCGAAATAATCTAATGTTCTAGAGTCATGACGATCAGAGTCAATTCGATCTAAACCATTCATATAACTATAATCTATCAAGTGAAGCGCAATAAATTGAAATGAGAAAGGCTCATGAATCGCGATTTACAAAGCAATGCGAGTTGAGTTGCTTACCTTGGGTGCCATTGATAGGATCGACTGTAAAGACAATTCGATCTCTAGGGGATCCAAGAGGCGAGAACTTAAAATCGAAAAGAGGAGATGAGGAAATGGAGAGTTTTCGATTTAGGGTTCTTTGCGGCGATGAGAGAAAGTGGGAGAGTGAGGGGGGTTCGTCCTTTAAATAGGGAAACCCTAAACCGCTTCTCCTTCTCTCATCATTTATTATTATTTTTTTAATTATTATTATTTATTTTTTTGATTATTAGGGTCCGAAATACTTACCTAGGATCAGCTGTTCTCCAGCGAGAACAATCAATGGACTGTTCCTTCGATAAGAGTTTGGACTTCCTCTTTTTTCTGAAATAAAAATTAAAAGCAAACATAGAAAAATCAAAGAAAGAATTATTCACACTCACGAGTGGATTGCCTCTCACCAAGCGCTTGGTTAAAGTCGCTAGCTTGACTTTGGTTAGCCTTTTCAGGCTATGGAGGGGTCGCCTAAGGGGATCTCTTCCCCTTATGCGGTTGTTGTTTCAGCGAGGTATGGCTTGAGACGCTGACCATTCACAACAAATTCTCCTCCTTTTGTGTCCAGCAACACAACTGCTCCATATGGTGGGACCTCTTTAATGGTAAAGGGTCCAGACCATCTCGACTTCAATTTACCAGGGAACAGCTTAAGTCTAGAATTAAAGAGCAGGACCTGATCGTTTGGTTCAAAGTTCCTACTGATGATCCTTTTATCATGGTGCTCCTTGGTTTTCTCCTTGTAGATCTTTGAGCTCTCATAGGCCAGATGCCTGATCTCCTCCAGTTCGTGAATCTGGATTGTTCGTCATTCCCTGGCTGATTTGATGTCAAAATTAAGCAGTTTGACAGCCCATGCTGCCTTATATTCCAGTTCCACCGGAAGATGGCAAGCCTTGCAATAGACCAGGTGATAGGGAGTGGTCCCGAGTGGAGTTTTGTAGGCTGTTCTGTAAGCCCATAGCGCATCATCTAACTTGAGAGACCAGTCCTTGCGGGTTGTTCCGACTGTTTTCTGAAGAATGTTCTTTATTTCTCTGTTAGACACTTCCACTTGACCGCTGGTTTGGGGGTGGTATGCGGTTGCGACCTTGTGTTTTACACCGTTCTTTCTCAGCAATCCTTGGAACACCTTATTGATGAAGTGAGTTCCCCCATCACTTATGACCACTCTAGGCACTCCAAATCTTGGAAAGATGATGGAAGTGAACATCTTGGTTACAACACGTGCATCATTGGTTGGATTAGCAATCGCTTCTACCCACTTGGAAACATAGTCCACAGCAACCAAGATGTACTCATTCTTATGAGAGACTGAGAACGGTCCCATGAAGTCGATCCCCCAGCAGTCAAACACTTCTACTTCCAGGATGTAGTTCTGAGGCATCTCATTCTTCTTGTTTATACTCCCCATCCTTTGGCATGCATTACATCGTGATATGAAAGCGTGAGCATCCCTAAACATAGTAGGCCACCAAAAACCGGCTTGGAGGATCTTGGAAACCGTTTTGAAGGTGGCAAAATGACCAGCATAGGACGAACCGTGACAGTGATGAAGGATCCCTAGAATATCAGCTTCTGGAACACACCTTCTGAAAATCCCATCCTTGCCCTGCTGATACAAATATGGCTCATCCCAAAAGTAGTGCCTTGCTTCCCTTATAAATTTCCTCTTCTTATTCCCTGTGAACCTCAAAGGTTCCTTCTCAGCTGCTAGGAAGTTGGCAATCTCAGAAAACCATGGAAGATTCGGGTACTGCTTCTGGATCACTGCAGCGAATGCTTCGTCTACACGGGAACAGCCCTTGCTGACAGGTAATGAATGTTCTGTGTTGTACAGAACAATCGCGTTGACATATTCCATTGGTTGTTCCTCGTCAAGAGCTGTCTCATCTGACACTTTCATCCTGGAAAGATGATCAGCCACTCCATTATCAACTCCCTTCTTGTCTCTTATCACTAGATCGAATTCTTGGAGTAAAAGAATCCACCTTGAGAGCCGCAGTTTAGCATCCTTCTTCGTGAGTAAGTACTTCAGAGCTGCATGGTCTGTGTGCACGATCACCTTTGATCCAACTAGGTAGGATCTGAATTTCTCAAATGCAAACACGATGGCAAGGAGCTCCTTTTCTGTGTTTGCATAGCGACACTGAGCTTCATCCATAGTTCTGCTAGCATAGTATATCATGTGCAGCTTCTTGTCTTTCCGCTGTCCAAGAACTGCTCCCACTGCAAAGTCACTCGCGTCTGTCATGATCTCAAAAGGAAGATCCCAGTCTGGAGGTTGAACAATCGGTGCACCGACTAGAGCTCCCTTGATCGTGTGGAATGCGGCTAGACAGTCGCTGTCAAAGGCGAACTGGGTTTCTTTGCAGAGCAGCCGAGTGAGTGGCCTTGCAATTTCCGAGAAGTCCTGGATGAACCTTCTATTGAAACCAGTGTTTCCCAAGAAACTCCTTATTCCCTTCACTGAAGTTGGTGGCTGCAGACTCATCATGCTCTCGATCTTTGCCTTGTCCACCTCGATGCCTTTCTCTGATATTTTATGTCCCAGAACAATCTCATCTCTGACCATGAAGTGGCATTTCTCGATTCAGCACCAGATGCTTCTCTTCACATCGCCGTAACCCTGCACAAACTTGACAAACAGACATGAAAGGAGCTTCCATAGACGCTGAAATCGTCCATGAAAACCTCTGTTATGTCTTCGATTAGGTCAGTGAAAATTGACATCATGCAGCGTTGGAAGGTCGCTGGAGCATTGCACAAGCTGAAGGGCATCCTCCTGTATGCGTATGTTCTATATGGGCATGTGAACGTCGTCTTCTCCTGATCGTCTGGGTGGATGGAAATCTGAAAGAAACCTGAATAACCATCTAAAAGCAATAGTAAGGGTGGTTAGCCAATCTTTCAAGCATCTGATCAATGAAAGGAAGTGGAAGTGATCCTTGCGAGTCGCAAAGATTCAGTTTACGGAAATCAATGCACATGCGATGACCAAGAATCGTTCTAGGAGGGATTAGTTCATTTTTCATTTGTTATAACAGTGATCCCACCTTTTAGGTACTACATGAGCGGTGCTGACCCACTTACTATCGAGATCGTGATAGATTACACCAGCTTAGAAGTTTCATTATCTCTTTCTTTACAACATCTTTTAGATTTGGGTTTAAACTCCTCTGATGTTCTACAGAAGTCATCGATTCATCTTCCAGGTGTATTTTATGCATGCACAGATCTGGTGAAATGCCAGGTATGTCAGCTAGAGAATATCCTAATGCCTTACGATATTTTCTAAGTTCACATAAAAGCAGAGCAATCTCAGGATTGTTCAGGTCGGCATTCACTATGACAGGATATGTGGAATTGGGTCCAAGGAATGCATACCTGAGTCCCTTGGGAAGGGATTTGAGCTCTACCTTTGGAGCTTTCAGCTCGCTCCATGAGTCATCGTTCTGAGCTGCCGGAACTGACGGGTTATGAGGCGTGGTTGTTCCAGCTGGTTTGCTGAGCTCGCTGTTCTCCCCCCAGACTTAGATTTGCCACTATCTTTTCCATACTCCTGGCTGAATCCAGGACTTTGGCATAAGCATCAATACTCTCTAAGCTTTGCTCGGCTTCAGCTCTGACTAAGGCGAGTTCAAGAGGGTCATCAGTGAGAATCTCCTCAATCATCCCCTCATGCGGTTCTAGCGGATCGCTCTCTTCTTGGACAGTGAAGGTTTGTCCATCCAGCATCGGTTTCTTGAGCATCTGATTCATTTCAAACTTCATCACAATGTCTCCAAGATGGAGATCAATTTTCCCTTGCCGAACGTCTATGATAGCTCCAACAGTGCATAGAAATGGTCTGCCCAAGATCAGGGGATCCTTTGATTCTTCCTCGAGTTCCAGAACAACGAAATCGGCAGGGACAAGTGTGTTCCCAACCAGAACTTGGAGATCTTCAAGGATTCCAAATGGAGACTTCACAGATCGATCAGCAAACACTAGGGACATCCTGGTAGGCTTGAAATCCGTGTATCCAAGGCGCTTAGCCACAGAGTATGGCATGAGGTTTATGCTTGATCCTAGATCGACGAGTGAGCATGAGAAGACGGTTCTCCCTATCTGGACCGAGAGGACAAATTTTCCGGATCACCCGGTTTCTTGATCCTTTTGTTGCGAGCACTGCGCTGCACTCTTTAGAGACGATCATGAACTCGCTGTCATCAGATATCTTCCCAGAGATCAGTCCCTTCACAAAACTACGCATGGATGGTATCATCTGGATCGCACTCATCAGAGGAAGTCTAACTGTTAGGTCTTCCAGCATCTTCCTGCACTTCATCTCCTCCTTATCCTTGCGTGTAACCTTAGCTGGAACAGGGTAGGGTACTTTTGGTACATACTGACGAGCAAAGGAAGATTCTGCAGTCGGTGGAACAGCCCCAGCAGGTCGCTCTGCATTAGTCGGAACAGTCTCAGTAGGTTGTCCTGCCTCTTCCTCATCTGTAGGTACAGCTTCAGGCGGTTGATCCGACTCTTTCTGCTTCCCTTTCTCGGCCGATGTGAATCTCCTGGTGTCTAGATCAGTCAGTTGCTTCCCACTTCTTAGTGCGACTGCATTGCACTCCTTGGGGTTCTTATATGTTTTTCCAGGGAGAGTACCTTGTTGTCTCTTCACACTCTCAGCAGTCTGAGCAATCTGAATATCCATCTGTCTCATATGGCTTGAGACATTATCGTACTTGGCGCTCAGGTCATTGAACATATGGTTCATTCTGGTGTTGATGTCGTTTGTGACCTGGTTCAGTGCTTTTCCTTGGATCTGCTGTCCTTTGAGCAGTTGGCTCATCATCATTGCAAGACTCATTATATCTTCCTGCGGAGCAGTCTGAGCCGGTTGTGCAGCCTGCTGATTAACCGGCTGTTTCTGGTTGTGGAACTGGGCATTCTGAGCCGGGCTGAGGACATAGGTTCTCCCTTGATTTCCATACCCCCTTTGGTATCCACTGTTCTGACCCTGATTTCCTTGAGCATTTTCTGTGTTACCGTCTGGCTTAGGGTTGTTGAACATGTGGGGATTGTTCCTCACGTTAGGGTTCGGGTGATAGTTCTTGAACTGCCATCCTTGCCCATTCACATAGCTCACTTCGTGATGGTCTTCAGCCGACTGATCTGTTTCTGATGTGGCTTCCGGGGTTGCTTTATCCTGAGGGGATTCTTCCATGATGAAGACTTGGTTCTGATTACTCTTAATCAGCTGATCGACCTTGGCAGAGAGCTCATCAATCTTACTGTTGTCGATGCTGTTCACTTTCTGGGTTCGATCAGTCTCGCGGTTATTATCAGCTGAGCTTGAGGCCATGTTCTCAATTAGTGCGAAGGTACCTCGAGTGGATTGGGTCATGAAGTCTCCATTACTGGCTGAGTTCAAAGAGTTCCTGTACTCCCAACCTACTCCATCGTAGAACACTCCAAGCAGATAGTCTTCCTCAAAACCGTGATGTGGGCACTCTCTGCGGTAGACGTTGAATCGCTCCCATGCGTCGCAGAACGGCTCATCTACTAGCTGTTTGAAGGTCGCGATCTTCTGTCTCAGAGCTGCCGTCTTCGATTTCGTGTAGAAATGGCTTAAGAAGGCAGATCGGACTTGTTCCCAAGTGGTGAACGATCCAGTAGGTAGGGAATCTAGCCAGCGAGCAGCCTTCCCATAAAGCGAGAAAGGGAACAGGGTACACTTGATGTGATCGGGTGGTACTCCATTCGCTTTAGTGAACCCACACATCTTCTCAAAGTGCTCAATGTGGTCCATCGGTATTTCTGCAGGAAGTCCATTGAAGATCTTCCTTTGCAACAGACTTATCAAGGCTGGCTTGATCTCAAAGTCTTGCCTAGTGCACGGTGGAGGGTTGATGGCAGATCGCATAGTAGGCAGATTACGCAGTAGATTTCTCTGACCGATCAGAACAACCTCCTCCGGTTGATTCTGCTGATTTGCAGCGTTCAGAGCTGCTTGCTCGGCAGCAGCTTGCTGCGCTTGGATGGTTTGCTGTGTCTGCTGCATCTGCTGTTGCATGAATGCAAACGCGGCAGTGAGATCATCCTGGTGTCACCCATGTTGGTGTTCGTAGGTCTAGGTTGTTGACGGTTCTGTCGTTCCAATCTCGCTAGTTCTTCGTTGGTAAGCTGATGCAGTGGTCCTTGTGCGTTGCTCCGAGTATGCCTACTGGTCATGCAACTGGATCATCAGCTGGAACAAAGAAATAGAAGCGAGTTAGATATCTTAGACTAGATATGAAACCGAAATAGAGGTAAAAAATCTGGTCCCCGTCGCAACGGCGCCAAAACTTAGATACACTAAAAATGAATCCTTGCTACTGCCAAGTTAACAGTTGTAATTATAGTACTTTAGATTCAAATCCAGAGGACCAGTCTACACTTTATTTCTATGAGTTTCGAAATCAAGATAAGAAGAATATTTGATTTTGGTTTTAAGAATGACGATAGGAACAAGCAAAACTATAGATTGATTCAAATTAACAAGCAGCTAACCTAGGGTATTTCATTGGGTGTTGAATTGGAGCCAAACAATTATTCAAGCGCGATGAAGTGCTTTCTAGAACTCGGATCACTCAGTTGGAACACCCCACTGTCGTGGTGGTGATCGCTTTGCAGATCGATCTCACCATCTAACTGTCGTTGAGATGAGAATCGATCGCAAGCTTTTGAGAACAGGTCCGATCAGTTCACTTACTACCCTAATATCTACTTTCGCTGATTAGGGATACTAAGCTCATTCAATACATGTCGAGTTATCTCCTAAGCGGTTAACTAGGTGATGAACTTAAGGATCTAACAATAAGTGATCAGATTAATGAAAGCATTAAGAACAGTATGAACGAAAAACAATTGAAATCGCTTATCTATGTTTAGCTCATGTCTCAACACCCTAAAAATCCTAGGTGAGCAAGGTGACTACTTGATCATGATGCAAGAAATCAAAGACATAATTCCTGAATTAAATTGCATAAGAACAGAGTAGAAAACAAAGGGTTCGGATGATCTTCTCTATGAGAGGATTGGTTTTTCTCCCTTACAAGTTGCAGATCGCAAAAGCTCAATGTTCTCTTGTAAAAACTAGCGTAGAATAATAAAATAGGGATAAATGCGCTTTTATATGGAGGCGCCGTCGATTTCTAGAGAGGAAAGGTGATTAGGGCAAATCTTCAAAGATATGGAAATTTACATGATTGTCGAGAACAGTCCGCCTCGTTGCTCTGCACGATTGTTCTACATGGAAAGCTTCAGTTCTTGCACCTTTCTTGATGCTCCTCCCTTTAGCTCTTTAGTCTACTCCAGACCTGAATTGACTCAAAAATGACTAAACTAACTCGAGAAAACAATTGAAACTGGTTAGAAAACAAATGCACCATGGTGTCAAAAACACCACATATCATGACTCGGCCGAAGAATTTGGGATCCAAGAACATTATGAATTTTTAAAAAGTAACCACATCAGAAGATCGAGAGGAGAAGATTCTTTAGAAACGAAAGAAGAACTTTTTAAAATATATATTTCGATACAATATACCTTTCAGAATAGAAGATGAAGTCTCTTTGTTGATTATCCCAATATTTAGTTTACACGGTTAAATCAGTATATTGGATTCAAAACCGGAAAATATATATAGCTCTAAACTGGAAAAAGATCAACATAATACAACAAAAGAGAATATTGTTAATAATGTGACAAAGATCTAAAGTTCTCAAAAATATTGATAGACTAGGTGTTTTCATACACCATGTACAACAATAAAAAAAATTTAAATTTAAATGATATTTAAAACTAAAATTTTATTATTGTTTTAAATTTTATTATTTTCTTACCAAGGTTTTAAAATAAATTTTGATTTAGTTGAACATAAAATTAAGATAAATTAAATAATTTTGTTTATTTTAAATTATATTTTAAAATATATCTATATACTAGTATTTAAGAAGTGAATTTGTTTACTTGTCATCTTCTCCATGATTTTAGGATTAGTCATTAATTTAATTAATCTTTATTTAAATTTTAATTTTAATATATATACTTATCATGATATTTAAGATAATTAATAAAAGTTAACATATTCAACTAATAAATATATTATTATTTTTAAGACTATATTTTAATATATATATTTATCATGATATTTAGGACATTTAATAAATATATAAATAAACAGATATAACAATTGATGTTAACGACATCTACTGATAATATCACGTTTATCTTATATTTAGTTACGTGATGACTAACATTATAATAAACTTCTCTGATTCTTATTAGAAACATGATCCAAGTAATTATTATAATATTAAAGTTATGATTAAAGGTAAATCATCTTTGAAAATTTGTCGTAAAATATAAAATATATTCTTATATATATTTAATATTAAAAATCATATTCTTAACCTAAAGTAAATTAATATTTATTTGTAAATAACGAAAATCAAAATCACTAATATTATCAAAATAATATATTTAAAACCAAAATAGTAATATTATATAAACTAACAAATGAAAATTAACTTAAAATATTAAAAATATAGAAAAGCATAAAAATAGGATTAAAACATTATATAATACTAAAATTTTGATAAATAATAAATATAATATAAATATAATCAAAGAGAATACATAGATACTAATTTGTAATTCATTATTTTGTGTTTTTGTCTCATTGTTTTAAAATCTAAATAGGAAATTTCACTTCTACCACTTTGGAGGTACCACAATTCATGTTTACCACCAATAAAGAGACATTTTCAAAAATATCTTCTTCATTAAATGGTAAAAGACTCTTATACTCTTATTATTTATATAATATAATAAATAGATATTTAATTAAACATAAAATCTAAAAAAATAAAAATAGTTTTTTAAAATTTTTTCGAATTATACTATTTCGAAATTCGAAACCTAAACCCTAAATGTTAAACCGTAAATCCTATATTTTCCGAAATAAGAACCCTAAACCCTAAACTTCAACTCTAAACCCTAAATCATCAACACTAAACCCTAAACACTAAACTCTAAACCCTAAACCCTAACCTTCAACTCTAAACCCTAAAACATCAATCCTAAACCCTAAATCCTTAACCCTAAACCCTAAAAAGTTAACCCTAAACTCTAAACTCTAAACCATAAACCATAACCTTCAGCTCTAAACCCTAAAACATCAATCGTAAACCCTAAACCCTATCCCACCTCTCAACTTTAAATCCTAAAACCCTAAATTTTAGGGTTTAGGGTTTGAATTTTGGAAAAATATAGGGTTTAGGATTTAGGGTTTAGAGTTGAGGATTTAGGGTTTAGAGTTGATGTTTTAGGGTTTAGAATTGAAGGTTTAGGGTTTAGATTTGATGTTTCAGGGTTTATTATTTAGGTTTAGGGTTTAGAGTTGAAGTTTTAGTGTTTAAAATTGAAAGTTTAGGGTTTAGAGTTGATGTTTTTGGGTTTAGGATTTAGGAATTAGAATTGATGTTTCAGGATTTAGGGTTTAGAGTTGATGGTTTAGGGTCTAGAATTGAGGTTGTAAGTTTAGATTAGTTAACTATGGTTTTTTTTTTTGTCAAAGTTAATCGAAAAGTTATAATGTGCTTTACCCTTCATTAAAAGTGAGTGTAAAAGTGGTTAGTATAAACATGAAAAGTGGTACTTCGACAATTTCTCAATCTAAATTATAGAGAATTAATGTTTGTTAGACTATTGTTATTTTATTGATGTGTGGTGGGAATTATGATTGTTTATAATCTTTTTCTTACGGTGTCATTAAATTTCTTTTCATTCCACAAATACAATAAGCATATATATACATAAATTTTAATTTCAAATCCAAGTTTTCTAATTTGATTATAATTATATAAAAAAAAGAATTTGATCCAACATTACATCCCAAAAATAAAAAAATAAAACAATATAAAATTAATTTTAAATATGTATCTAATTTAATAATCTAACTTTTTATAAAAATACACATTATAATTATAAAATTTTCAATATATATATGCATATATATATATATATATATATTAGTCTGCATAAGGTGAGAACCACCAATTAGTATGTATATTTTAAACATTATTAGATAGATTTGTTATCTATTTTTTGGATAGAATATATTAAATTGACTTGTATAAAATTAATTAAAAATTGATATAAAATTTCTATAATTATCAAAAAGTAAAATTAAACAACATTTCTTAAATTTGTTGACATATAAAAGAAACTAGTGATATTACAATTAAAAATTATAATTTTTTAAAAAATCGTAGAAAAATTAGAAAATAATTTTTGGTACCAAAATTGTATAATTATAAAAATAGAAATAAAAAATATTTCGAAAATTTTAAAATTTTCTTATATTATTTAATGTCACATTTGTATAGATACACTTTAATTATGATGTATAATTTATTACCATATTCTAAGAAAATTATCAAAAATATAAATCAGCATTATATGTATTCAAAGTTTCAAACCTAATGGGACCGAACCGAACCGAATGTACTACTAATGCTCACAATACCTTTTTGTGTAGTCATCAGTCATATAAAAGACGCTTCTCAAAGAAGAGAGAGCCGCACACTTTTTACTTGTCTTTTCGTCAGACATCTCTCAGTCTTCGAAGATAGATTCAGATCGGAAACGGAAGAAAGACTCTGTCTCTTCGACAGATCGACCGTCGGAGGAGAAACCAAAGGACAAGAGAGACGATCACCACCACCACAGCAAGCACCGCAAGAAGAGCAAGATGGCTTCGAGAGACCAAGTCAAGGCGTCGCACATTCTGATCAAGCATCAAGGATCTCGCAGGAAGGCGTCGTGGAAGGATCCAGAAGGTAAGATCATCATGACAACTACCAGAGAAGCAGCCGTCGAACAGCTCAAATTGATTCGTGAAGACATCGTCTCCGGCAAAGCTAACTTCGAGGATGTCGCCACTCGTGTTTCCGACTGTAGCTCTGCTAAACGCGGCGGCGATCTAGGTTTGTTTTATTATCTCTCAAGTCTCTTGTTTAAGATGATTGGGCTTGATGAAAGGATGTTTGCAGGATGAATCAGTATTTGATTTCAATTATCGTTCTGATGAATCTCTCTGTAGTGGAATTAAGAACACTTGTTTGTTAGATCATCACCAATGTTTGAAGTTTATCTATAAAGAGTCTTCATAGGTCTGTTTAGATCATTCACTAGTGTTTTAGATTATAAGGTTTCTTGCTTGATACATTTATAGTGCTCATAAAGGTTATTAACGTCTGTTTTTTTTTTTTACCTTCTACTTGAATCATTCACCAATGTTTGAAGTATATAGTTTCTTGCTTGATGTATCTATAGTGTCCATGAAGCTTACTAAGCTTTGCTTTCTTCATGAATCTTACTACTGTTTACTTAGATCATCACTAGTGTTTAGAGTATGAAGCTTTTCTCCTTGATGAATCTTGAAATGATGTGCTCGTAAATTTTGCCGATGAATATTGATGATGATTACTTAGATCGTCAATCTTCCTTGATTTATATATATTTGGTTGGTTCTCATTAATCTTACTAAAAATCTGCTTGGATCATCACCAATGATGTTAACAATCTAAAAGTTTCTTCCTTGATGTATCTACTTGGTACTCATCAATGTATATGCTTAAATCATAACTGATAGTTAGAATTTGAAGTTTTTGCTTAATAAATCTGTAATTGGTGCTTATAGATCTTACTAACTCCTTGATCACCAATGTTAAGAGTATAAAGTGTTTTGCTTGAAGTATCTATCGTGCTCATAAAGGTTATTAACTTCTGTTTTTTCATGAATCTTACTATTGTCTACTTGGATCATCACTAATGTTTAGAGTATGAAGTTTTTTCCTTGATTAGTCTGCTCGTAAATCGTATGGATGATGAGTACTTAGATCATCACCGGTGGTAGGATCTAAAATTTTCTTCCTTTATTTATCTGTATTCGGTGCTTATTATTCTTACTAAAAATCTGCTTACATCATCACGTATGTTAACAATCTAAAAGTTTATTCCTTGATGAATCTAGTTTGTACTCATAAATGTATGCTTAGATCGTCACTGACAATTAGGATTTGAAGTTTCTTTCTTGATGAATCTGTAGTGGGTGCTTATAAGTTGATTGTACCAAACTGTGTTTCAGGTCCCTTTGGTAGAGGACAAATGCAGAAGCCGTTTGAGGAAGCAACATATGCACTAAAGGTGGGAGATATAAGCGAGATTGTGGACACAGACAGTGGAGTCCATATCATAAAGAGAACAGCTTGATCTGTGATCTCCTTCAAATCCCCTATCATGTATCAAAAGTTACAAGCTTCCTTGTCTTCTTGGCCAAAGATGAAGAAGAAGAAGAATAAGATAAAAGCTTTGCTATTGTGGTTTTGATTCTGCATCTTTATATGGATCTGATACAACCAAACATATGATAAAGACAGGAAACTGTATCTTAGTTACTTCTCATTATTTCATAATAACGAATTTCTGTTGGGGCAGTGACTTGTATTATTACCATGGTTCAGTTTCTGTGTCATATGTTTCAAGCCTGCTTTCTTGAACACACAATAGCAAAAAGGATTTTATGGTATTTTATAGAATACCATAATATCATATTTTTTATAAATTAATATAATAATATTTTTTCTATAAAACACCATTAAAAAACAAGAATGTTCTCTGGAAAATACCACTAAAATTTTGATATCATAACAAATGCTCAAATTCAATAAGACACCAAAAAAAAAGAAGATAAAAGTTCTCTACAATTTATTTTTGTTTCCTTATAATAATGCATCCCGTGTATTTTGTGTGTGGAGATATATTAAATAGACTAATGAATAATTGTTTATATTTAATAGTATTAAAAATAATATAAACAGTAATAGCTTAGCTGGAGGAGAAAGTGACAGAAGAGGACAGTGGGCTGTTCAAATCTTTTACTTCTCTCTTCCGCAAAATAATATTCTCTCCGCTCACTTCCTTCCGCCGCCGACAATGCAGCAGCAGGTGATGATGCCTTCTTTTGTTACATAAACCCAATCTTCTTCAATTCTTTGACCTCGAAACTGATATTCTTCGCTTTGAATTTGAGATGCAGACGAGAAGTGTTAAAGTGGAGAATGTGTCAGATCTGGCGACGGAGAGAGAGATTCACGAGTTTTTCTCCTTTTCCGGCGACATAGACCACATCGAGATCCTAAAGTAACCTTCTTTTTATTTCTTCTTCGTCTTAGCTTTGATTTTGTGTTGGATGCTTCTAATTAAAGTGTGATTTTTGAGTGCAGAGATGCTTCCGAGCAATCAAGAGTCGCGTTTGTTACCTTTACTGAACCTAAAGCCCTTGAAATCGCTCTCTTATTATCGGTATGTTATATATACATAGCATCATCTTCTTTGGTTATTGTATAAAGAGTGTGATTGATGATTACTTGTGTAAAAGCTTTTGTATTTGGACTCCAAACCTGTTTCAACTTTGTGTTACCCTTTTTATATGCTATTGGTATTGTAATATTCGTTATTGCATCTACTAAATCGTATCTTTTGCTGTGTAATTGTGTCAAAGCGTTTGTATTTGGAGAAACCTGTTCACCTTTGGTGTAACACATTTTTTTTTTTTTGTCAATTACAGGGTGCCACAATTGTAGACAAGATCGTTACGATAACTCCAGCTGACAATTATGTTCCTAGGCGTGAGATCATGCAGGTTTTGTCTTGTATTCCAAGTTTTAAACTTTTGTTTTTCACCCTCAAGTGTGTGTGTGTGTGTTTGTGCTCTGAATGATATCTTAGTTTCTGTTCTTGCAGCAAGTGGTAGAGAACACAATCCCCTCAGCACAAATACGCCAGGTTAGTATTGTTCTTCTTTAAGCCTTATGTTAGGGAAAGATAAGTGAAAGTTGAAAAAACCACTAACCTTGTTGTGGGATGATGATGACCTCTGTATGCAGAACACGGATGGCAATGGTGGTAGAGCGTATGTTAGCAAAGCACAAGATGTGATGGCTACTGTTTTGGCTAAAGGCTCTGCTCTTGGACAAGATGCTGTGAACAAAGCCAAGGCTTTTGATGAATTGCACCAGCTAAGAGCCAATGCTTCCGCCAAAGTTTCCTCTTTTGACAAGAGAGTCCGGCTAAGCGAGAAGTTCAACGTGGGTATCTCTGTGGTTAACGAGAAAGTAAAGTCTGTTGACCAGAGGCTTCAGGTTTCCGATAAAACCATGGCGGCTATATTTGCAGCTGAGAAGAAGTTAAATGACACTGGTTCAGCTGTCAAATCAAGCAGGTCATTTTGTTTATCTCTGGCTATGTTTTGTTTGAGGAAAATGAGTTTTAGCTGATGATTTATTCTTTTGTTTTGGATTCTGCGTCCTATATAGGTACGTGACTGCTGGAGCTGCTTGGTTTAGTGGCGCCTTCAGCAAAGTCGCGAAAGCAGGTCAGCTTGCTGGCTCGAAAACCAAAGAGAAGTTCAATCTAGCCGTCTCTAATATAGCTTCCAAGGTGAGACTTTAAAACTAGCACTAGTGATATCTGACCGTATGAGGCAAAACTGGTACCTAATACTGGAACTCATTGCAGTTTTCTGTTGATATGGACTGTGATGATGATGGATAGTTTAACACTTTAGTATTCCTTTTGTCACCCAACTGGATAAAAATGATTGTAAATGGCTTCTGCAGGATACACCGATTGCTGTGTGATAAACAAAAAAGGAGGTTGGAATTATGTAAAAGCGTTGAAGGGAGGATCAATGATTACCTGCTAAGAGCTATATGATGGCCTTGTGTGAACAAATTTTGTGTGATAAATAGCATATTCCTATTCTTTTTAGTGTTCATTATATTCTGCATTGGTCCCTTAATTCACGTCATGTTTTTGCATCAGTGTAAGTGTTTTCGAATTGACTTTGGGTGTGTGTTTGTATTGTGGTTCCATTGAAGGACACTAGACCTGCATTAAGATGTGAACGACTTAACGTTGGCATCCCCCTCCCCCATTAGTCTACTTGTAATCGTTTTGATTGGGCCTATTAGTTCGGGTGCAAATATTGGGTAGTTTGGATAAGAGCAAAAGGATCCATTTACTGTCTAACTATTTTTCGGTTTGGTTGGGATAGTTTTGGATTTAGTTTGGTTCGGATAGGAAAACTAACGACTGTAAAATACCTAAGAAAAAATTCAATTCTCATTTGGTTTTGATTTGGTTATTTCAGATAGTTAATTTATTAATGGTATAATAGTAATTTAGTTAATGATGTTACGTATGAGTATAACAAACCAATTCTATATTCATAACATTTCAACTAAAAATATATAATATAACGAGTCAGTTGCTTCGTTCCTGATGCGATATGTCAGTGTTTTTGTAGGGTCCACTTTAAAAAAGTGTAAAAAAGTGTCAAGTACATGGTTTGAATCCGGGTGGTTATTGAGATTCAACAACCAATATTTATACCACTCAAAGAATAATTTGTACATTAATGGCCGAAACTAATATATATTTCTGAAGGTTCTAAATCCTTATTTTTTGGGCTTTCTCTGAGGGCCGGGCTTGCAACTGTATTATGAGTTTCATTTTTAAATGAACTTCATCATGTTATATTACGAAAAAACTCAAGTTTGCAACAATTATAGTTTTCTCATATTGTAAACTGTCATCGTTTAACATGAGTTAGGATTCTTTTCATCATTGTGTCAGACAGGTCTGAGATATAGAGTTGTGCCGTTTATCTGTTCGTAATCTATTTTTTTCACTGATGAACTCTTCAACTCCCCATCTTAAATCGCTTGATCATAAATACTCCTGATTTGTAGCCCCTCTGTAAACCCTATATATATGATTCTCATCTTTGATGAACCCAATCTGCATCTCCAGAAAACTCATTGATTTCTATTAGCTTTAACCATCTTCTAGAAAATGTCTCTCTCTGTCTCTCCAGTTTCTCAAACCAGCGTCACCGGCGTCCGTCACTCAACCTTCGAGTCTCTCTGTCTTGGTTGTAGTAGTCAGAGCATAGTCGCCGGCCTCCTCCGCTTCTGGGATTCCCTAAACTTCAAGAAAGACAGTAAGTTTATGGTAAGTTAATCTTCGATCTGTCACACTTATTTAACATAATTGTTTTTGACTTATTTCCTGATTCTTTGTTGAATAGTATTATTTGCAGATTCTGTGATTCATGGGTTCATTCCCGCCGGATGTGCTAATCCTTACAGGCCATCTTTGAAAGTCGGATCGTGAAAGTTGATCGTTTTGAGGTTGCTAGGTGCTCGAGAATGTACAAGATAACTGATCATTCATTCCTCATTTGTTTCATCCCACCAACCATTATTGATGAAGTCATCACGGGTGCTCCTGAGATCAACCTTCAGTCATGATTAGGCTGTTCGACAATCTCCAAATGATTGCAAACACAAACCTAAAACTCCCATGTATATTATCATATTACATCTGGGTTTATATTATGTTTCGATATCATAACTGATATTTAAACTCGCATGTGGTTGAGCAAATCCGTTCTGTCCAGGGCTCTGACTTCACCAAAGAAACAACTCGAGTCATTATCCGTCTCCTCATTGACCCATAAGAAAAAATCAACACAATTACTGTCTATATTGTGCTAACATTAATGATCAAAAATATTTCCTACCCAAGATCTATGGTCGTCTATTTATCTCCCTTACTTATCAAACTAATTTCACACAAACTTTTATTTTACAGCTTAAAAGAAACCGCAACAACCCAAATAATCAAAACACCAAAAACTAGAATCCAAAAAAAAGACGAATCTTTAGTGATCACCTCTCTTATTATTATATTACATTAATGTTATTATTTATATTATATTTACTTATTTTATGTGTTTATATGATTGTAGATATTAGTTTAATTATTGCAAAATCATTTTAAATTTGTCATCTTTATATATTTAAAATAATTTTAATTTTATAGTTTAAGACTATTTAGATATGTTAAACTATATACTTATACAAAAAATTGTATTTTAAATATATTTATGTTCATTTTTTAAAACTAATGTATGTATATTAATTTTATATTTATATTTTGTATAAAATTATATATCCAGATATACCCGTTTAGGCGTCCATTTATACAACTGTACTATTTTCCATAACGGTAATGCTTCCCACTTACTAGCAAATATTAAGATGAAACTCTGTCCATAACCCCGCGCTTGTGTGGGGGCAATGTCCCTAGTATGAATAATGTGGGACCTGTTTCTCTCGATTTAATTTGATGTGAATGTTCTTTCTTTTTTTTTTTGTTTGTTACCGAATGCAGTTACAATTAAGCTTAGTATTCATAATAAAATTAAAAGTTCACGTCAGTCGCTCAATTTTAGTTCTACAACACCATTCATAAGGGACCATATTTTTCTATATTTTTTACTTCTATGACTATTAATACTTCAAATCTAAGTATGTGTTTTATATTTATTCAACCATAGCTACTGTGTTCGTATTATCACCTACAATCATAGATTTAAAACTATCAAATATTTTTTATATACACTGTTTTCAAATCAATGAAGGCAAAATTGAATAAAAATAATACTATTGTTGTAAATAGAAGGTGTGAAAGATGTGTTTATTCCCATCGACTAATAGGTCTTATTTATACAAGTAAATAGACCGTCATAGTAAATCCTAGCCCAACAAGAAAAAGGGTAATTTCCTATTCCTACAAGGAATTGGAAACTTACCATAATACATAAATAGAAAACCTAATACAATGGTAAATAGGAAAACAAGATGGCGCCTAGTTTATCTACTTCTAGGCGTGTGGACCTTTCATCTACGGATGGGCTCGGACCATAAATGGTCCTTAACACTCCCCCTTGGTCGAGACGTCCGTATCAGGGTTAGTATACATGTTTTGATGTTGCCTCATTAAAACCTTTCCAGGAAAACCCATTGGGATAAAACCTTGGATAAGGAAAAGAGTACAACCATGTAACTCCCCGATTAATGCATCGAAGATCCTTCACCGACGCAACCCAATCTGATGTATGAGCTTCTTGAAGGTCGAGGTTGGTAAAGACTTGGTGAAAAGATCTGCAGAATTCTCACTCGAACGGACTTGAATGACCTGAACCTCGCCAGCCTTCTGTAGCTCATGTGTGAAGAAGAACTTGGGAAGAACATGCTTCGTCTTGTCTCCTTTGATGTAGCCGTCCTTGAGCTGTGCAATGCAGGCTGCATTATCCTCGTACAAGATGGTAGGAGGATCTTTGGTCTTGGTCATGCCACAAACCAAACGAACATGTTGTGTCATGTTCCTTAGCCAAACACTCTCACGGCTGGTTTCATACATGGCTAGTATCTCCGCATGATTGGATGATGTAGCCACCATGGTTTGCTTGGTGGACCGCCAGGCAATAGCTGTACCTCCGTAGGTATAGACATAACCAGTCTGAGATCGTGAATGATGTGGGTTGGACAAGTAACCTGCATCAGCAAAACCAACTAAACCTTCCTTAGATTGGTTTGTATATAATAGACCCAAATCTTTCGTCCCTTGTAGGTAACGAAGAATATGTTTTATCCCGTTCCAGTGCCTTTGGGTAGGACAAGAGCTGAATCTTGATAACAAGTTCACTGCAAAGCTAATGTCTGGCCTAGTGTGGCCGGCCAAGTACATTAGAGCTCCTATGGCACCGAGATATGGCACTTCGGGACCAAGGACTTCCTCATCGTCCTTTCTTGGACCATACTGGTCTCTCTCGGTTCCAAACTCCTCACCACCATGGGACTGGTCAATGGGTGAGATTGGTCCATATTAAACCTCTTGAGTACCTTTTCTGTATATGCCATTTGATGCACAAGGATTCCTTCTTTCATATACTCAAGCTGTAAACCCAAACAGAATTTTGTTTTTCCGAGATCCTTCATCTCGAATTCTTTCTTAAGATATTCCACTGTTTGGGAAATCTCTCCAGAGGTTCCTAGGATGTTTAAATCATCTACATATACTGCAATGATCACAAAGCCTTTATTGAACTTCTTTATGAATAAGCAAGGACATAGCTGGTCATTTTTATATCCCTCTTTCAAGAGATATTCACTCAGCCTTTGGTACCACATCCGACCAGATTGCTTTAATCCATAAAGAGATTTGTTCAACCTTATGCAATGTTGTTCTCGAGAACTTCCTTTGTTCTTCATCTCTATACCATCTGGGATTTTCATATATATTTCATTATCCAGTGGACCGTATAAGTATGCAGTTACAACATCCATTAACCGCATATCTAGACCTTCCCTTATGGCCAGACTTATTAAAAATCTCAAGGTTGTAGCATCCACCACGGGAGAGTATGTTTCCTCGTAATCTATGCCAGGTCTCTGTGAGAATCCTTGTGCTACGAGACGTGCCTTGTATCTCACAATTTCACCCTTCTCGTTTCTTTTCCTCACAAAGACCCATTTGTATCCAACAGGTTTTATACCATGAGGTGTTTGGATGATCTTTCCGAATACACCTCTTTTCCTTAATGATTCCAACTCCACGTTGATGGCCTCTTTCCATCTCGACCAATCTGGTCGTTGCATGCATTCATAGATGGACGTGGGTTCATGATCCTCATTTTCCATGATTTCAAGTGCTACTTTGTATGCAAATACATCATTCATGTCGACATGTTTTCTATTCCATTGTTTCCCAGACATTAAATAATTAATGGATATCTCATCATTGTCTGGACCCTCTGTACCATGAACCCTGGCCCCGAGGTTCATTATTAGGTACAGGTGGACCGTCGCCCAGGGACATAGGGTCGGATAGGGCTGAACACGGGGCCGTGCAGGTTCAGGTTCGTGGTCGCACCAGGGTCGCACCCGGGGCTGTACCCGGGGTCGTACCTATGGTCGAACCTAGGGTTAGACCTGGGGTCGAACCCTCGACCTCGTCCATGTCTGGTGTTCCAATTGCACCTTTCCTTTTCCTAGGAATTTTATCTTTGGAACCAATGGGTCTACCACGTTTTTGACGTGCCTTAGACTCAGTAGCAACTTGATTGTGTCCAGGATTGACATCAATCTTTATAGGTGCATTCAATGCTGGTATATGTGACATAGTCACTCTTTTCGGGTCAGCAAAGGAATCTGGCAATTGATGAGCTAGCTCTTGCAAATGCAATATTTTCTGAACCTCAAGATCACATTCCTGGGTTCGAGGATCTTGCCAATTAGTGGATGTTTGATTCCATTTTATATCCTGTACCAGCTTACCATTATCTCCCCCTAATGCTGGATACTTGGATTCATCAAAATGACAATCCGCATACCTGGCCTTAAACATATAGTTGGCTCAAGGTATCTTATTATGGTGGGGGAATCGTATCCAACATATACTCCCATTCTCCTTTGTAGTCCCATTTTCGTCCTTTGTGGTGGTGCTATAGGCACTTGGACGGCACAACCAAATGTTTTGATGTGGGACACGTCTGGCTCATGACCCGAGAGCAATTGGGATGGTGAGTATTTATGTTCACTAGATGGTCTTATTCGAATTAACTCAGCAGCATGTAATACCGCATGTCCCCAAGCTGAGACCGGGAGTTTTGATCTCATGAGTAATGGTCGTGCTATAAGATGAATTCTTTTTATAAAAGATTCAGCCAGCCCATTTTGTGTATGTACATGTGCCACAGAGTGCTCAACACTTACCCCCATGGACATACAATAATCATTAAAAGCTTGGGACGTGAATTCACTAGCATTATCAAGACGTATAGTCTTTAAAGAAAAATCTGGAAAATGGGCTCTCAGTCTTATGATCTAAGCCAATAGCCTCGCAAGTGCAAAATTGCGTGTGGATAAGAGGCAGACATGTGACCATCTTGTAGATGCGTCAATGAGGACCATAAAGTATCTAAACTTCCCACATGGTGGGTGTATTGGTCCACATATATCCACTTGTATTCTTTCCAGGAAATTTATATTTTCCTTATGCACCTTTGCTGGTGATGGCCGAGTTATGAGTTTCCCTTGTGAACATGCATCACATGTGAGATTTTTAGGGATAACTCTTGTAGTATTCAAATTGTGCCCGTTTGAATTACTTATGAGCTTTCGCATCATATTATGACCAGGGTGACCTATCCGGTCGTGCCAAAGAGTGAACTGGTCGACGAAATCCTTATTCATCACCATATTTATCTCGACCAGACTGGTCTTAGCATGATAAAGTCCAGTCGTATGAGCTGGTATGGTCTCGAGGACCCTTTTATTGCCATGGACGATTTCAAAAATCTGTAGGAATTCCTTAGTCCCTTCACCCATTGTTTCTACATGGAAACCATTCAATCTTATGTCCTTGAAGCTCAACAGGCTCCTTTTAGAACTGGGTGAGTATAATGCATCTTGAATTTCAAGATGAGTCCCCTTAGGCAATAAAATGTTTGCTTGGGCGTAGCCCTCAATGAGGCTGGCCGGACCAGCTATGGTCGAGACATTTTCAACCTTGTATGTAAGGTTTATGAAATATTTCTTGTCTCTTAAGATTGTGTGGCTGGATCCACTATCCACCACAAAGATGTCCATGCCATCTTTCATTCTTCAAAAACAATAATTTTAAAGTTAATGAAGAATTTATTATAGATACTTTTTTTTATTTGATATTGTGATTCTTAGGTACTTTATATAAATAAATAAAATTTATTCCTTCATAATATAAAGTTTAAAACCATAAAAATAAATCCAGAGAATCAAAAAACACCAAAAAGAATAAATAAAGCATACATATTAAGTAAAATGTCGAAAAAAAATCTATTTTAATAGATCCGAAGTCTCATATTCCATATGATCTTCTTCATGGTTGTCATGATCCCTGGAGTCATCTTGGTCGTGATCCATATCATTGTCACCATCTAGGTACACCATATTGGCTTCCGGATTCTTTTGTTGTTTTGCTCGAAAACGCTCCACCACATCCCAAGAAGTTCTACAATTCTTGGCCCAGTGATTACCCATTCCACATCTATTGCAAGCTTCGGTTTTCTGTTGTGGTTTGAAAGAAGCACCTTTCCCACGGTATGAACCGCGGTTGGACCCAGTCGAGTTTCCTCGACCATGGCCTCGTCCTCGCCCTTGTTTCTTTCCACCACGACCGCGTCCATGACTCTTCCCACGGCCATGGCCGGATGAGTCATTGTGTTGGACGTTATTGCTTTCTTTCTTGGTCTCAACGACCTGTTTAGATGAATGTGGTATTGGAGTCGATCCGGGAGGTCTAAGTTGGTTGTTCCTCATCAACAACTGATTGTTTTGTTCAGCCAATAACAAACAAGTGATCAGACTTGAGTATGTCTTGAAGTTTCTCTCACGATACTGTTCCTGTAGTACGGAGTTAGATGCATGGAAGGTGGACAATGTTTTTTCAAGCATGTCCGAATCCTTTATGTCCTCACCACACAGCTTCAAGACTGATACAATTTTGAACATGGCAGAATTGTATTCTTCCACGGATCCATAATCCATGAACCTTAGGTTGAGCCATTCGAACTTAGTCTTTGGAAGTAAGACCCTCTTTTGATGACCATATCTCTCTTGGAGTTGGTCCCAAAGTTCGAGTGGGTTGTCAACAGTCAAGTACTGATTCTTTAGAGCCTCATTAAGATGATGGTGAATCAAAAAGATTGCCTTGTAACGTTCTCTTTCACTACATTGATTCCCTGCGATGATTGTTTCACCGAGACCCCTTGATTTCAATATAATCTGTGTGTCTACTGCCCATTGCAAGTAGTTATCACCAGAGACGTTAAGTGCACCATAATCCAAGTTGGATATTTTCGACATCTGAAATCAAAAAGATTTCATGCTTTAGTTTATAAACAATATGGTTTTGTTTATCTGAATGATACAATCCCAATTCAGATGTGATTTGTAATTTCGAAATATATAACCAATATTTTCAAAAAAATAGTTTATGCAACCTTAGCAAAACTCGGATCATATTATGGTTTTAGTCGAATGATGCAAACAAATACACAATGATGCAATTCAGAGTTCAATCATGATCTAGGTGATTCGACAATATGATCAAACAATCAAGAAAAATTGATTTTAGTTAAGCAACCTTAGCAAAACAGTTTCTAGGTGATTTATGCAATCAAGTTATTGAAAAAAAATAAACAATACTAGATGCAAATCAAGGAGAAAATTTGAACCATATTAAAAACTCTTTTAGGGTTTTCAAAAATTTGGTTTAATTTCACGACTAGCATATTGCAATTTAACAAAATCTAGCAATTTCAGAAATTTAACAATTTCACATAGTCTCAATATGGAAAAAAAATAAAATACCATATTTCCAAATTTTAATCAGTTCGAAATTTTAATATGAAACTAGAACCTCAGATTTGACAAATTTCTATTTTTAATCAATCAGCAAAAACAATATGGAAATTGTGCTAAAAAAATAGAAAATCGGATTAAAACAAAAAGGAAAATTTCGATTTTAATCAACTTTGTCAAATTTTAAACTTCCAATTCGATTTAAACAGTTCCAAATTACTCAATTAACAATTCTAAAAATCAAATCAAGCAATCAGGAAAGTAAAAAAAACGAAATCAAGTTTAAATAAATTAGGGTTCTTGAAGAATTCGATCAAAATTTATGTTTTTAAGGGGTTTGATCGATTTCTTTTTGGTTTCAGGTTTGGGGTTTGATTGAGTTTTCTCAAATCAATTGTTTTTCGAGATTCAGAAGTAAATATTGCTTTGATTTTAATTGGTTTCCCAATCTCTAATCGAACTTATGGTTAATGAGCTCCGATTTACTCATGGAAGGGATTGGACTTATTAAAACTAGGGTTTTTATGGGGTTTTGCAAAGTTTTAGTAGTCATATCCTTTAATCAATCAATCTCAAATTCGATTATGGTTCTTTGTAGAGTTTCAGATTTTATTTACCTTAACTTTGAAGAATCTGAACTGGACCACCGAGATAGAGAAGAGATGGAATTGAATTTGTCCTAGTTCCTTGCGCAGGTACAAGTTGACGGCGCTTCAAAAAACAGGGGCTAGAGGTCGCGTCCGAGATCGTATGGAGTCGAGGTCGGCGACGTTGGATTCCTCTCTTCAAGGGCTTTGATTCGGTAGGTCGTTCGTCTACTGGTTCCTTGTGGTTGAGGAGAACGAGTAGATTGAAGGTGGCGGCCGAACTAGGGTTTTAGAGATTTTTAGGTTAGCTCGAGTTTTAGAGGCTCGTGCTGATAACGTGTTGTAAATAGAAGGTGTGAAAGATGTGTTTATTCCCATCGACCAATAGGTCTTATTTATACAAGTAAATAGACCGTCATAGTAAATCCTAGTCCAACAAGGAAAAGGGTAATTTCCTATTCCTACAAAGAATTGGAAACTTACCATAATACATAAATAGAAAACCTAATACAATGGTAAATAGGAAAACAAGATGGCGCCTAGTTTATCTACTTCTAGGCGTGTGGGTCTTTCATCTACGGATGGGCTCGGACCATAAATGGTCCTTAACAACCATGTTCTATAGGGCCGGATCGTTAATTATTAGTTATTAGGCCCTAAATCAGTTTTTTTATTTGACCTATTATATGACATGATTTTTTAAAAAATATATACATAGGTAACTTCGAACTGGAGACGTTTATGTCATTTTCACTTTTATGCCATTTAAAACAGCTTTTACCACCAAATTAAAGATAATTCTTGTGAAATTTGACCTTTGATAAACTATATTTTTCACCGGCTCCAAACCTATGCTTCTCTTGCTTCTAGCCAAGCCTGGCTCTATTTGTCTGATTCAGATGACTTTCACAAGTTGTAACAAACTTATTTACACATCATAACAGTCTTTAATATTTATACCTAGTAATCAGTTTCTATAGACATAGTGTGTGATAATAACATATTATTCTTCTTATACGTATTATATTTCATGTTATGTATGCAAACGTTACATCATTTTGTATAGATAATATATTTCAATATATACGCTGGAATGTACTTCCCAAGAATAATTAAGTTAAAGTGTTAGATATTATAAAAGTAATAACAATTTTAACCACTTTATACATCTCTATTGAATTTTACACCCCTGTTTTGATAGTGAAGGAGTGTAGAATTCAATAGAGATGTATAAAGTATTTTTTTTTTTGTTATCAACTAAAACAGAAATAATTTTATACTTATAGAATTTTTAAATAATAACTTATTTAAAATTTTCAAAAAATTACTTATTCTCAAAAAAATCCGCGCTTTGAAGCGCGGATCCAAATTAAACTTTAAATATAAAAAAACAAATTTATAATAGATTGTCAATAATGAAAAAATAATATTAAATTATATTTTGGTTATTTCTTTCATTATTATTTTCATTTCTTTTAAATGACATAGTAAAGTTTTATCAAAAATCTAAGAATCACATATTAAAAATTTTTATTCAATTTATGTATTATTAAAAAGTATACTGAACATATAATAAATAGGTTTTAACGAGGTAATGGCAAATTTTTAAGTTTTATCAAATTTTAATTAATATATTTTTATTAAATCTAAATTTTATAGAAGCATATCAGTTGGTAGAACCTCTAATAAAATGCTACATGAAGAATATAAGTCAGTCTAGATTATATACGGCCAATAAGTTTACCGGTTAGACCATAGGTCCAAATATGAAAACATTGCTTATACTTTAATTCGTCTATAAACCAGATATGTTTCCCTACTAAAACGAGTTAAATCATTTGTTAGGTTATTTTGGATTTTGATTTGGTTCAGTAGAAAAGTAATTGTAATTAGAAATTAAATGTAATTAATATTTGTAGGTATATAATTTGTATTTCAAAAATTCTGGTAACCATTTGGTTTTCGGTTCTAAAATTATAGGATCTGCTCGGTTATTATGAAATTTAGTTCAACGTTAATTTTGTTTTTTAGTATGGTACGATTAGGTTTCCCATAAATATGATTAGACCTATATATTGTCTTAAGTAGAGATTCATTTTTAAAAAAATATTTATTTTCAAAAATAAACCCGCGCTTGGATAGTTCAGATTAAATGTCATGTATTTTGGATAAAAATATCAAATAATTGATTATTCATATAAAAATTTTGGATATTTGAATTACTTTGGATATTTTTCAGAACTATCTAGATATTTTTGGGTAGTCTGGACATTTTTAATCATTCGGTTATTTCAAATATTTTTGATATATTACAGGTATATATCCATTGATATTTTTATATATTTAGGTACTCATTCATCAGTTCGGTTTGGTTCGCTATTTAAATATATAAATATAAAAAATAAATTCAGGGCCCGTTAACTACAAAGGCAACCCTGCCCTAGATCTGCCACCAACTTCAACAATTTTAGGGTCCTTCTTTTCCATAGTTAATGTATATTATACTTGTTCAAGATTGAATATTGACAAAGTAGTATGAGGTGTTTTTTTATTAGATCATATGTACTACAAACATTAACTACTATTAAAAAGAATTACATATCTAATTTTTTTTTTTTTGTAATATCATAGAAGATAATTAAGTATAGGGGTTTTAAAAGACTTATTAGTCCAAGGGCTTTTATCCATGTAGAGCCGGCACTGCCCAAATTGAACCATATTTTTAGTCTGTTTGATTTGCATCTGCGGCTTCAAGCCTTCCCAGCTATGTTTGAGATTCTTTTTTGGTCAAACAAGTTCTTATTTCAAAAGTTACACAAAAAAAATCACAAAACTTATCAAAGAATACAGAGTTTGCAGCATCATACAAACTCTTAGAGATCGCTTCAGACAGCAGGAGAAGACGCAAACTCGGCCTAAATCTTGTTCTGTAGTTTTATGGTTTTTGCTTTAGGAATTAGGCTGTAAGTTTTTTGGCTGTGACTTTAATTTTTTTGTTGTAAATTTATTTTCAAAGACAATTAAAAGCACTAAATAAAAGCTGTAGAAAAATTGATTTCTAAAGTTAACATATTTCCTTTTTTAATTTTTTGCTCTAGATTCATTTTTAAATTCAAAACATGATTGCTTTACAAAAATGGCTTTCTACAACTCTTGCCAATTAACCCCATACTCACCAGCTTTAGACGTCAATTTGTGTTACACGAACACCTTACTCTAGCAGTAAAAAAATCAAATATAGAGACGCCGTCTGTGGGGATAGAACCCACGGCCACGGGATTAAAAGTCACGCGCTCTACCACTGAGCTAAGACGGCACCTGAGTTCTATGTATTTAGATAAAGTATATAAGCAGTCTATAGAACTTGTAGAGATCCATGTTAAGACTTTTTTTTTTTGAAAAAATCCATGTTAAGACTTGAGATTCTGTTTTGGTAAAGATTCTTCCATTTAAAGCACGAAATGAAAAGGATACGGGGGCTAGCTCATTGTTTTGATGCCTATGAGTTAAACCAATAATACCTCTAGTTACATACCTCCATTTTGGTTCGAACGAGATTCAAACCGACGGATTGAGTTTTTGTACTATAGTTTCATTAATTATGGGCCTTTGTTGTTAATTTGGTAATGTTACCACAATTTCAGAACTCTCAAAGAATATGTTTCCATAAAATTGTGTGGTGGGTGGTATGGTACTAACTTGGGCCACAACATAAATCTGTTTTGGATTCAGTTTTACCAGTGAACAAAAATTGATGTTATTTGGTCAGTATGGATTTGAATTCAACACAAATAATTTACATGATAACTACCAAATAATTTAACTATACCTAACATTAGTGTGAAGACATTCAACTCAAGTGAAAAAAACGTGATTTCAGTTTGCTATAATACTAAATGTCATTATTCTGGAGCTGACCGGATAGCTGATAGTGTTTAAAGAAAAGTTTATTGGAATGATATGGGTTCGGGTGGGTCAACCTAAAACTCGCAAGAAGTTTCATGCAGTCATATAGCAACCTTTCCATTTGAATGAAGAACACAAATGTTTTTTTAGAAAACACAAATGTTTCATATGATATATACGAAATAAAATAAAGTTCAAAATGATGTAAAGGAAGACTCTTGCTCCCAAAGTCTTGTTAAGTACTACTGTTTGTGGACGACAAAGCATGCCCAACGGACCCCGTTGTGCACACCGCACGCTAGACATCTCCTGGCCCCATTTTAATCTTATAGAGAATTTTCATAATTTTCATTTCATACTTGATTATTAATTACTTACTCCTTTAATAATCATCTATAATTCTCTATACGATAAATTATAAATAAGTCATACCATCATAGGTAACAGTAACTCTAACCTAGGCACTCAAACTGAGATATAAATATATAGTACGTATTCACAACGTACCCTAAATCATATTTTTCCATCATAAACATATTTTAATTGACGTAATATAATGATTATATTTACATATATATGAAGTATAATATATTAGGCAAATGAATAACAAAAATCACATGACATCTATATTTTTTCTTTTCTGAAAAGGACATCTATGTAGTTTCATTCATCAAATACGCAATCCCACTATCATAATCCTTGTTTGAATTCAATAATTCACTAACGAACCTGTTCTCTTCTTCTCTCTCGTTTAACAACAACGAATCCATCTCCATATCTTCATGATTCATATGATGACCTACTAAATCTGAAGTTCCACGGTCTTGGCTCATGAGTTGTGAGGCAACAAACTTATCTAGTTCTCTCCAGTCTCCCGCCATCGTCACTTGCTTATTTTTATTCTTCTTCCTCTTATTCTCTTTGCTTACAACTGATTCAAAGCTTGCTTCATCATCTAATGAGGTTATGTAGTTAGTATTGTTGTCCATTGATGATATAGACACCGAGCTCGTTGGCCTTTTCATCACCGAGAGAGAAGGGCTTTGGAGTTGTGGAAGCTGAATGAATTGATGATACGAATGCATATAGTTTAGATCATCAACCATTCCTTCTAGCTCTTGCTTACACATAAAACCATTTCTGAAAATGTCATGCTGCTGATTAGATATGTACTCAATGGGGTCTATAACTGAGTTAACTCCACTTGAAACGGCTTCATCGTAGAAGTAACTGGAGCTCCAAGTTTCCGTGTTTTTAGTTTGCCCAGTTGCTTTTTTCTTAAACGCTCTACAAACGACCCACCCTTCTTCCTAAAATATTCACAATGATCATAGAAGGTGACTTGTAATTACAAACTTGATTTTTCAAGCAATTGATAAAGATTCGTATAGTCCATGAGATCAATGCAAACAAAAAGAAGGAGAAAAGGGCTTTAGTTTTAGTGAGACACACATAGGAACATGCTTAAAAAGTGTGAGACCGCAAGGAAGACATCTAGTAAAATGTGTAGGTACATACTCATACAATATATTCGAGTTTCCTTTCTGAACTTTACTGACTTTAGGATATTGGAAAAAGCATACATATAATTCATCAACACTATTAATTACACACACACACACACACATATATATATATATAGAGTATTATTTAAGTGGAAAATTCTAGCTAACCAACATATGTCAAATATATATACAAATTAATGGATTGAAAGTTTTAGAAATTAATGGCTTAAAATACACAAGTTTTAATTCTTTTTTTACTTCTTCAAAGAGAAATGAGATTGAGCTTTTCATTTTTGGTTAGTAGAAAATTGCAAATTTTGCAGTGACTTTCGAAAAGAAAATGGATATGAGTCTAGGTGAGACTTCTACCTTCTTTTTTTCCTGATTGAATATGTGGATTATTCTACATGTCCTAAAAGTGTAAGAGTTTCACCTAAAAGTTAGCATGTGTCTCAGAAAAGAACCAAGAGACAAGAAGCCCTAATTAAAAGAAAAGTGTTTTGTCCCCATTAAAGTAGAAACACAAGTACCATCCCCATGTAAGTTTGTATGAGATATAGAAAAGGTGAAAAGATGAATGCAAAGCAGAACAAATTGTCATGAGAATCTTGGTTAATGAGGCCTTTCCATCAAATTGACAATGCTTTATATTAAACCATAGTACAATACCTGCGGCGGTGCATTCTCATCTGACTCGAGCCGGTACTCATGGATGATCCAATCGGATTTCTGCCCATTAGGAGCACGTCCTTTGTAGAACACAAGTGTTTTCCTCATCCCAATCAGTTTTGTTTTGTCATAAACAGCTTTGTCTCTTCCCGTTGCTTTCCAAAAACCAGTCATGGTCGCTCTATTAGTCCTTGTCCCTGTTGGATATTTCTTGTCTTTGTGACTAAAAAAGTACCATTCATTTTGTTCCTCATACCCGATTCGACATCGCTCTGTAATATATAAATGTAAGCTCATAAATAAGATCATAGATCCTTGTATGTATATATATCTTAACATGATGATATATGAGATACTAAAATTGAACAATGGAAGTATCTTTTGGTGGTTTGTAGGTAACCTTGTAGATCCCATGGTTCAATTTTGTAGAGATCGATGTCTCTAATGACATCGAGATCGATCTTTTGCGACGCGACTTTCTTCCTTAGATAGTACCCGACAAGCTCTTCGTCCGTCGGATGGAACCTAAATCCAGGAGGAACGCTACAAGATTCCATTGACTCTATTGTTTCTACACGCCCAAAAGTAAAGAAACCACAACATTAATATCAATATACATGCATGCGCCAAAATAAGCTCTTGGTACGTACGTACATTAATTTATGAGAACATACATTTTCAGTTATGATCCCAAAAGATCACAAATGAATAAAGACATGGGTAGTGGTCCTAGTGGAACAAGATGTATAGATATGTAATAGAGGTAGAAACTAATATGTTTCTTGGAAGCTCAACGTAGATATATAAGTAGACGAAGAAGAAAATGTTAACAATTTTTAAAAGAAACATAGCTATCAATTTTTTTTTCATAGCTATCAATTTGAGAGTAAACTTTAACAGAAAACATTTATAGAGTACTCTATACAGTTATTAAGCTCATCGTTATTTCCACTTATTATCATCAATATCATGACATATGTGGTTCATGATCAAGAACTTACATATAGAGATTTAGGTTTTATGTTGAAGAATTCGAGGAGATGATGAAATCAGAACAAACGGACATGGAGAGGGTACTAATGATGATGTCTTAGTGTACAGTGTTAGTGTATGGAGGCAATGATCATCAAGAACGTCGTTTTTCTCAAACCTCTTTTATATTTAAACATAATTTGAAAACCTAATCTGTATCATTAGTATACTAAATTATAACCCTAGCATCAAATTGAGCTTTTTGACGCAAAGAAAACATCTTATATGAACGGAAAGCTATATGTAATCAAAAAATAATATATGATCAGAAGATCAACTAAGGATGCTTACAAATTACAAATAAATTGCAAAAAGTCCATATAACACAAATAATTAACAAACAAAGAAAGAATAAGAACACACGTACGTGTAAGTAGAATGTATATATATGAATATGTTCTTCAAGTCCCTTTGTTGATATATTAGGGTTTCCTTAAAAATCTTCTGCACAACAATAAATAGGAAACTATATTCGATAGTAGGAAGATCAATGGTGATTAAAAAATCTAAGTTTTCAATATATGTGAGACTTTAAAGAGAAGAAAAGATGAGCGGACGATGAATTAATGAGAAAGACGATCCAGTTTGGTGAATATAAAGGCGAAGAGAGAGCGTGGACCCCTTCATTGCGCGTGGCCTTCTCCATGTCCTCATTCACTCAGGTCGCTCTCCTCTTGCTTTTAATGATTTTTAACTTCAACGGAGTTATTTATTCACACTTATTAGTTATTATTACTATTATTTTATAGGCCAGATTAATAAATATGATTACGAATAAAGTAATAAAAATACATATACTTTTTTTACCAAAAAATAATATTTATTTTGGAGTAATTCTCTTTCTACCCTGTTATGGAGTTAAATATAATAAAGTTAGAAAAGATTAACATTTTACCAAAAAGAAAAGTTAGAAAAGATTTCATTACAAATGAAGTTTTAATAAAATAATATTTAATGAGATTGGAAATGTTCAACGGTATATAGTAATTAGGGATGGACATAAAATCCAGAATCCATAATTTGAATCGAACTTGAACAAAAAAAAATCTGATATGTTATCTGATCCGAAATGTAAAATTACCCGAATGAGTTTTGTAGAGTTGTACAAGATATATGCAAACCCAAAGTATTATCAACGAACCAAACGGGTAACCCAAAAAATTCAAAATTAATAGACATTTGTGAAATATATATAAATATTTCAAATATTCAATTCAATGTTTAGATTGATATGATATATAAAATATTATTAAAATTTAGATAAATACCTCATAATCTATTAGTTATAAATAAGTACTTCATAATTTGCTTATTGAAATAACAAATCTATCATATCTATAAGGTAATGCATATTGTTTATAGACAATGTTTGCTTTCAAGATTAATTTAGCATGTTATTGTTATTTTATCAGTTTTATGTGTGTTGGATTAATTTCTATTCAATTTAAGTTGAATTTGCTTTAAAATTTGAGCCAAACCTGAAGTATTATTATCCGAACCCGATCCATACTAATAAAATATTAGAATGAAACCTATAAGCATAAATCTGAAAAACCAAAAATCTGAAATACCGATCTGAACGGGTACCCAAACACCTAGACTTAATAGTAACAAAGTCTGTTTAAAAGAAAAGGCGTAAATTCCTATCGCTTATGGTCTTCTGTCAAACATAAAAATATGGTTCTTATCATTTCACCTCCCTTTTAAATTTTTAGTCTCTTACTAACATTATAAACAGAGACACATTAATGTTTTTAAAGGTATTCAAATTGTGATATTTTTGGTCTTTTTGATGGTTATAACATAAATGCATGAAATTTAAAATAAAAATAAAAAAAGTTTCACAAAACTAAAATTGGATCCAGTGAAACATGAAAACCCTAAACATTGACACATCTAAACAAAATGAAAAAGGAAGTCAGAGACCTTGCCAAAGCATGTATGCCGGAACGCCGGCCACATCGAGTGGAGATAACCGCCTGTCACTTTTCCTTAGACTTTAAACCAAAATCGACAATGCAGCTTCCGAAAGAAAAGAAAAGCAAACTAAACAAGGAAAACAGGAAACCCATACTGGAGTTAGCACGTCGAATACCATGACGGCAGAAAATCTGATCAAGGAGAAGGAAAAGAAGGAGAAAGCGTTGGTTTCGAATGTCTAAGAGCACAAATCGACTTCAAAGGTTTGGAATCAGAGCTCGGATTGGTCTAAAACTCATCCCACTTCGATTTACCTCCCCCGCCACTGGAATCTCACACTCAAAATCTCTGCCTGCCATCCTCAAAAGCTAGATGCAAGCTCGGAGATGAGATCCTAGTGGTTATGTTACCTTGACGAACCTCCACCAACGTCTCACCCTTTCACAAAATAAATGCTTCTGCAAACATCTTTAGCTGGAAATACAAACACCACCATAGATCTGTGGGGAGACTTTGAAGACAGACTTGAGAACGTAGAAAGCCTGGATCTGGTCTTTATAATCCGATCTATAAAGTCCATAGCATCAAAGCTTCCTGAGAGTCGCCACTACATCGTCATAGGATCGAGCCGTATGTATTGTCAGATTTAATTGGAACACAAAGATCAAAACACAAAGCACATAAGATAAGCAAAAATATAAAAAAGGGAGCCTCTCGCGATACCAGAAAAGACTCTGGAACCAGAAAGGAAAACAAAATATAGTCGGCATTCACAAAAAGAAAAGAAAAAAAAAATAGATTCATGAATTTCTTAGTTACAAAGAGTTATATAAGAAAAATTGATTTTCTTGAAAACTATATTATATGGTAATATAGCCTATCTAGAAAATAATATGCTTTACATGTGGACCTTAAATATGTATATCTTTTTATCATACAACAATTAATCTTGAGTTTTACTCTTTCTTTTTTTCTTGTCCTCCACTAACATAATGCGTTGTGCAGAAACTAATTATTTGTATATTATAGCAGTGAGATACAAGCTTCTTAATGAAAAGTTTTTCGAAATTTTAGCCACTGCTTAAATTTTCAAAATTCAGTTTTCTACTTGGTTTCGAAATTAATCTAGGCTTTAGAATGCGATTGTTAATAACACATTTTCCTTCTGATAATACAAAGTTTGGAAGCATTATTTGTCCATTGCTACTTTTCTTGAAAATTTCAGACCGGAAGAATTTATAGTTGAAACTTAAGACTAATATTGAGAACTTGTTAAAAAAAAATTGAAGGCATTAACAAAAAGACTTAAAATAGCTTATATTGCAAATTTCTTATATGAGTGTCTCTTGGCTTAAATGAAAGCGTGACGTTTTTTTATATATAGTCTATTTTTGGTAGTTTCTTGTCTTTAATTATTTGTTTCTTTCTATGATCGATGGGTTTTAAGAATCAAGGGGTATGTTGTTGTTGCTAATACAGTAATCAAATTGAATACACGCACACGGTTGACATATTTCACCAAATTGTGGTGTAAATGATTGGTAAAATCAGTGAACGAAAATGAAATCGTGAAGAGAAAGAGACATGATTAATCATGATATATGATAAGAGAGTGGGCAATACTATGTAAGAAAGCGAGGAAAAAGTTTAATATGTCATCGATAAATCATAAAAAGCTCCAACTGCAAGCACTATGCACGGTCTTCTTTTCAAGTCTTGTCATTTAAGGGCTTTGATAGCATTAAATATTTTGATTAAAACAATGAAAAACACTTCTTAGAAAAGTTCTTAGAAGTGATGACATGAGGTTGAGTTGTATGGTCAAAAAAAAAAAAAAACTAAATACTGTATATACAAAATACGTACGTAAGTCTTCTTCCATCTCAGTGCTTCAGAAACTCTAGAACTCTTGGCCTATAAGGCACGCTTATATATACTCTAAAGCCTTAAGCCATAAATGAAAATATACATGTAAATCTTTAAAAAAAAATATACGTAATTATCAAAAAAAAAAATATATACGTTTAAATCACAAAGTAAAAGGCTTATAGGCATCCCGATCTCTTAAATAAGTTCTGACCATTCCATAAATGTGAACAAAGATAAATCTATACTATTATTTAAGAAGTAAATTTGTTTAACTGTCATATTTTCCATGATTTTAGGATAAATTATTAGTTTAATTGATCATATTATTTAAAATTTTATTTATATATATATATTATCATGATATTTTAATATATATATATATATATATATATATATATTGATCATGATATTTTAGATAATTAATAAAAATTAACATAATCAACCGATATTTAAATACAATTATTTGAAAAATATATTTCATATATACTTATCATGTTAATTAGAAAATTTAAATAATAAATACATATTAACAATATCTACCGATTATATCATAATTTCGTTTATCTTATATTTAATTTATGTAATAACTAATATTAAAGTCAGTTTCTCTGATTCTTTTTGGAAATATGATCCAAATAATTATTACAATATTAAAGTTAAAATTAAAGATAAAGCATCATTGAAAATATATCGTAAAATATAAATTATATACTTACATTAAATATTATATATATAATATTAAACAATATTATTTATATTCTATGATAAGTTAATTTATATTTGTAAATGATGAATATTAAAATCACAAATGAATTTAGGCTAATAATGGGTTTATCTATAAAATAATAAATATTATCAAAATAAATATTTAAAAACAAAATACTAAATATTATATAAACTACAAAATAAAAATTAACTTAAAATATTAAAAATAAAGAGAAGCATGAAAAACTAGGATTAAAACATTAAATAACACTAAAATTAAAAAAATAAATAAACATAATATAAATATAATATAAGAGAGTACAGAGCTAATATTTTGCAATTCATTATTTTTTGTTTTGGTCTCATTGTTTTTAAAATTTAAATATTGAAAATATATAATGTTTGTTGGCTATTGTTAGTTTGTTAATGTTTTATGGTTTATGATTGTATATAATCATTTCCTTTTAGTGCCATTGGATTTCTTTTCAGTCCACATATATAAAAGTATTTTTATAAAAAAATTAAGTTTTTAATTTCATATTCAAGTTTTCTAATTTGATTATTACTATAAAAAGATTTTGATCCAACATTTACATCCCATAAATAAAACTATGAAACAAAAGAATATAGTTTAATTTATTGATTACTAATATGAATATTAAAGTTTTATAATTTATAATATTAATTTAAAATTTGTATCTTATTTAATAGTTTAACTTTTTTATAAAAATAAACATTAAATTAAAAATTGTTAGGTATATGTATATATCATTCTCACAAGGTGCGGACCACCTACTATTACACCAGTAAAAGAAACAATAATCGGAGAAAAATTAGTTAAACAATAGAAAAGTCTTTGAAAAACAGTCAGGAAAAAAACCTAAATCAAGTTGGCCTTCACTAAGGGCCACAAATAAGTTCAACACATTTTTTGATTTGCTCCATTTTTACTTGTCAAGATATATAGAGATAGCTTGGTCATAACATAAGGTTTCTCTAAGACCCTAATCAGATCCGTCCACCCAGAAGCATGGATTTGGGATCTTGAAACAATTTAGTAAATTTAGGGGCCCAATTTTTTTAATATGTTTTCAATATATTAATTAATAATCAACCTAAAAAATTGGTTTCGGAACAGTTCAGAACGACAAAGAAACAGTCAAAACCTAAAAAACAATGGCGAAAACAAGAGCAAAAACTGAACAGAGCACAACACATATCCAAAATGGAATCTAAACCGTAGAGAAACAAAGACTTGAGCGAGGGAAAGAAGATACAAGGGGTATGAAACCCCAACTCCAACAAACTCAGATGGATTACAAATCCCAACGTCACTGTAGCTTCATGCAGGCTAGCGTGTCTGGAATCAGCCATAGATCCACCACGGTTTATCTTCAGAGCAAGAGCCATCTTCGGAGGCATCCTATGGCCCTGAACGTCAGAATCTAGAAGGAACGAACTCTTAAATCATTCTCTGTCAAGTTCCACTGCAGCTTGACCTTTACACACGTCTTGGGTCACCGTGCTCATAAAACCCTAAATCCTCCGACCAAGGGAAGCAACCGCGTCTAGGAGGGATCTATCTCGGAGAACTGCCATCTCCGAAACAGACTCATCGACCATTGGAGCCCCCACAGCAACAGTACTAAAAGAAACCCTTACACCGATAAATTACTTGCGATAATCCGTTGTGTCTTCGCTGTCCTCAAGCAGAGATCGACAACCTTCTCCTGACAATATACTAGAGCCTCAGCTTCTACAATGAAAACCACCACGACAGATTCCCTGGTGCTGCAGAAGAAAAAGAGATGAGCCTCCGGCGGAACTGCAACTTACAATCGTTAAAGCGCTGAATCCGATGAACAAGGAAGGAAAAGGACGGAGGGAGATCCTAAGAAACCAACAGAGAGTCGGAGATTGGATCTCCTCCTATACAAGATATTTTTTTAGAGAGAGTTGAAAGGAGTGCGTGATAAATATTAGGGACCCAAAATGAAAAATATAAATATACAAAATTTTAAAATTTATAAAATTTACTAAATGTTTTAGAGATCCCAAACCCATGCTTCTAAACTTATAGTAACCGTAAATTTTATTATGTAAATGTAGAGGTTCGACACAAGTTTTCACCGACTGTTTTGAAGTCACATAATAAAATTTACAATTACTATAAGTTTAGATATTTGAGCTTCTAGCCAAAAACTAAATTAAAGAAAATTTAGTTTAAATACATCCTTAATGAATCTAAGGTTTTGAGTAAACAATAAATATTAGTAATAATTAATTTAATTATTAAATAATTATCAATATTTAATATTTATAATATGTTTAATAGTATATAAAATTTTGATCTAGTTTATTCTTATTTCGCCATTTCTTAAAATTAATCTATTCGTACAAGAATTTTTATGAGTTTCTTAGATTTTTTTTTTTTTTTTTGAATTTTTCTACAATTTGAAGTTTTTCTGCATTTCCTCTATTAATAGTGTTTACCAATCAGAACATACATACTTTTTGTGGTTAGAGTAACTGCTATATGTTTTCTATTTTGATCCTGAAAGAAACATTCTTCAACATGTTGAAATCCAACGTTTTGAAGCTAAAAATTAAGAAATGTTTAGGAATTGTAACTATCATGTTTATATATTTGTTAATCATGTTGGGGATCTTCAGAGTCGTGCATAGTTTCTTTTTCCATAAGACACATATATTTATATTTTTTAAAACTGCTCTAGGTTAAATAAAAAATAATTATTTTTTGTTTAAAAAAATTTAATATTAATACTTACCACAAAGTATGTTATATCTATTTTATAAATAGAATTGTAACATTCAAACATAGTCTTTAATATAAATAATTAATTTCTATCACAAAGCTTATATACAAATAATAACAGATTAAGAGAAAATAATTCCAAGAATATTAGTAGTGATTTAGTTTCAAAAGAAATATGTTCCCATCAAATATTAAATATTAACAATAAGAGAAAATAAATAAAAAGGATTTAAAGATTTTAAACGCATATAGAGGTTTAATTAATCAATTTTAAAATTTAAGCTATAATTATGGCAAAAGGTTTCTAAGAATATTAATAGTAATATATATTCAAATGATTGCACCTTTTCAAGAAAGTATTTTTACCAATTTCAAATTAAATAACAACTTTTTAATATGCCATATATAAAAGTTCAAGAAAATATGCTTTAAACCAATGTTTCAAATTCAGCAAATTAGCTAGAGGCTGCTGGGTTGACTACAACACCAATGATAGCATCTCAAAATTTATGCTTTAAGAATATATGTATGGTAAATGGTTTTTCGACTTCCACATCGATCTTCAGTTGATGTAGATGGATTTAGAAAATAGTTGTGGACAGACACAACTCATGTGTATAAAAAATTAAAAGAAAAAGAAAAATTTATACCTTGCATTCAGAGCTTGAAGCGTTAGAATGAACAATGATGGTCAGCATACTTAATCATTCGACATGTCAGCATTTTGGGATATATTGTAAAGATTTGATCAAGATGATAAAAAAGTCAGAGGCATGTTTGACTTTTTCGACAAAGCTAAAGGAGATACAAGAACTGAATAGAAGATTCCATGATTGCAGGCTATCCTACATTTCCAGAGGACAAAATATGACTGTTAATTTTTTAGCTAGAATTACTCGGTGTTTTTATAGAGTTTTTTGTTTCATTGGTTATTCTTTTTTCGGTCCTGTTATCCAGACTAATATTAAGTCTGAGTAATATAATATTTTTTGATGTCAAAAGGAGCAAAAGAAAAAAGATAAAAAAAAGATACTGTTTCAAATTTTTGTGAATAGTCACGGCTCTAAGGATCTTGATGTTAACGATGAAAATATATTCAAGTCAAGCACCTCCACTCCACATGTGAAGAAAAAACGTTATATATTTCTAAGTTAAGAAACTTAACCAGAGAAATAAACTTTTTTTTTTTTGAGAATAACCAGAGAAATAAACTTGGAAAAATGGACCAACGGTGTTGAATCAAAAAGCCTCAAATTCAGACGCACAACCCAAAGCAGAAGAAACAGACACATGTTAAAATGGGCTTGCTTTGAACTATCTCAACAATGGTCATTTTCAACAGTGAATGAAGACAAAACAAGAGGAAGTAACGAGACAAGTTCTGCAAAGACAAAGTTGCAATGTTTGTTACAAGTCTTTAACAAGTAGAGCCCATCATGCTAAATTGGCTATTTCTAGTGCAACTATGTACGATAGAAATCTCCTTTTGCAAACTCAAAATTTAACGTTCAAATTGTTCCAATTTTTTGAATTCATTTTCACTTGACCCTAGAACTCCTGTACACATGGTTCAACAAGTATTTTGTACATTTACTCCTTACTGTGAGTTTTTTTTTCGGTATTTTGGCAGAATTATTCCTTTCTTTTAACAGTTTTGTTTGCCAAGTAAGGTTGCACGGTGAACAAACCTACAAATATTAAAGTTTGCGAACTATTTTTAGTCAATATGTAAGCTCTACAATTATAATTACAATTTTCAAAAAATAATAAGTACATCATTAGTTGCTGTGTTAATACTTCGTATATGATGATAAAATAAACTACTTCGTGTAATCATAGAGTGGGTCTTGTCAATCCATGTCGGGCCAATAATAAATAAGTAATTATGTTGCTGGGATCTCATTGTTTATGTCTTATTATAAAAGGCAAGACCATTGAATTTAAATTTGTTCTTGTTGCACGAATGATCGATTTTGACTTCCCAAGGACACAATACTCTATTACTCCCCCTCGTTCAAAAAAAAAAAAAGAAAACTATTTATAACTCCCCCTAAACTTGAAAACGTTTCTTTTTGATGCAGCAGCATCTACGACTTTGCACCAACATAACTCTACTTTCACATAGTTTTTGTTTTTCGTATAAGTTTTGATTTTATTTCCTTTTCCCGTTTAGCTTTACTTTCCTTTTACTAATAGGGTTTGTCTATTAGAAAGGCTATATAAACAGAGCTTCATTCTGGTGTTTTGATAACTTTTGATTAATAAAACTTAAAACTTTGCTTTAAAATACCTTGTGCGACTCGATTCAATTCGTCTCTCAAGAAGTTGGTCTTAAGGAGCTATCGAAAGAAACCATTAATCGATCCAAGAACAGGTCTTGAAGAACCCTAAAATTCTTTGATAGACCGTTCACCCATTCGTACGCTGCGCCAGATTGGTATCAAAGCTTTGCTACGCTCCGAAACTTTCTCAACCGGTACGATGGTTCGAAAACTCGTTCTCAGCAATATCAAGCCGATGAAGATGTCCCTGCTACTCAACAATCCGCTGATAATTTGCAACAGCAAATTGCAACCCTAACGACGGCAGTGGCTGCCTTGACCGCACGACAAAACTCACCTACACCTCACCGCCGTAATGACCAGCTTTCAACCCATGAGAGCTCCAACGACGATGACTACGGGAATCTGTTCGGTCTGCTTCAACAGCAACAGCGACGTCGTCAACGCAATAACACCAACGACTTCGATTCAGATAGTGAATCCGATAATTCACATTGGAAAAAAGTTTCAAGCTCGAGATTCCAGAGTTTAAAGGATCCACAAACGCAGAAGAGTTGTTAGATTGGTTCGTGACAGTGGAAGAAATTCTTGAGTTTAAGGAAATTCCCTTCAATCGCTGTGTCCCCTTGGTCGCTATTCGCTTTCGTGACCGAGCAGCTGCCTGGTGGTCACAAGTTAAAACAACTAGAGCACGGTTAGGCAAAACTAAAATTTCATCGTGGGACAAGCTCAAACAGGAGATGCAAAAAAAAATTTCCGTATAATTACAATCAACTAATGTTTCAGAAGCTTCAGAATCTACGACAAGGACCTAGATCCGTTGATGATTATGCGACAGAATTTTTCAAAATGATCAATCGCGTTGAAGTTTGTGATACGGAAGAGCAACTTACAATGCGTTTTGTAGGAGGACTTCGCCAGCAAATCAAACACACTCTCAATCTGTTCCGTCCACAAACGATCTCAAAGGCTCATCAACAAGCTCTCACTATTGAAGCTCAAAACCGTACTGGTCGCAATTTTGGAGCACTCCTCGACAAAGCAGACAAGTGACTACGACACCATCAAAATCAACCACCGACCAGACACCTGCAAAAACAGAAACCGCACTTGTACATGTTAACAACAGTCAACAAACCAAAACAGGCGGCTTGTGCTGTTACTCATGTGGTGAAACAGGTCACCGTCAGTCGGCAAGTCCCTCCAAGACTCAACGTGGTTTACTTATTGAAGAGGCACAAGAAGAACAAGACCCTATCTACGATGAAGAACAAGCTAGCGAAGAAGAAGAACTCTACCCTGATTCCGGTCAGCTCCTCCTCGTACGCCGTTCGTGTCTTTCTCCAAAGGTTGAAGCACAGTTCCCTCAACGCAACAAGTTGTTTCAATCCCGCTGCACTATCAGTAGAAAAGTCTGCTATTTTGTCATAGATTCAGGAAGCAGCGAAAACGTCATAGCTGCGGATGCAGTTACTAAACTCCAGCTCAAAGAGGAACCAGCCTTATAGACTTGTGTGGCTGCAGCAAGATCACGACCTCGTGGTTGTCACTTACTCCTTGGTCTCCTTCTCTGTTGGCCAATCTTATAAGGATCAAGTCTATTGTGACATAGTTCCAATGGATGCTTGTCACTTACTCCTTGGAAGGCCGTGGGAGTTTGATAGACGCGTCATTCACGACAGCTACCTCAATACGTACAGTTTCAATTTTGCAAACCGCAAATTCATCTTGAAGCTATCCCCACTGGAGGTAACCAACAACACGACAACCCCAGTTCTATTTCTCCGGAAGAAACCGTTTCTATCTGCAATGAACGAAGCTGGCATGGTCATAGTCCTTATCACTGGACCACGATCTTTACTTCAACAAGAAATGATACCGCTGCCATTCACCAAAATCATCTCCGACTTTGCTGACGTCTTCCCCGGTGACCTCCCCACTGGTCTCCCTCCTCTAAGAGACATTCAACATCACATTGACTTCCTCCCTGACGCCATCTTACCTAATCATTCTCATTACCGAATGAGTCCAAGTGAACATGAAGAATTACGTCGCCGACTGGAGGATCTTGTGGCCAAAGGATTCTTACGAGAAAGTTTGTCACCCTGTGCGGTTCCTGCCTTGCTCATACCAAAGAAGGATGGCTCATGGAGAATGTGCGTAGACAGTAGAGCAATAAACAAAATTACTGTTCGCTACCGCTTCCTGATCCCGCGCCTTGATGATTTACTTGACCAAATAGGAACACCGACGATTTTCTCCAAACTTGATCTTAAAAGTGGATATCATCAAATACGTATCAAGCCGAGAGATGAATGGAAAACTGCATTCAAGACACGTGAAGGGCTTTTTGAATGGATGGTCATGCGTTTTGGTTTGTCCAATGCACCGAGCACCTTCATGAGAGTAATGAATCAAGCTCTTCGACCCTTTATCGGCAAATTCGTGGTGGTATACTTCAGTGACATCCTCATCTTCAGTACATCTCTTTCTGACCACATCCGCCATCTTTCAGACGTCTTGGCAGTGTTACGGCGCGATAAATTCTTTGCGACTCTAAAAAATGTAAGTTTGGGTCCCCTACGGTGCACTTTCTCGGTTACATTGTATCTGCACACGGCCTTGCGGTGGATCGCGGGAAGATATCAGCCATACAATCGTGGCCTAGCCCTACAACTATTACTGAGGTTCACAGTTTTCATGGCTTAGACTCGTTTTATAGGCGATTTGTTCCTCAATTTAGCAGTATCATGGCGCCTATAACCGATTGCATTCAGGATGGTCAGTTTGTTTGGACTTCAGAAGCTGCTCAAGCCTTCGACATCATCAAAAACAAATTATGTACAGCTCCGGTTCTCGCCCTTCCCGACTTTACTATGCCTTTTGAATTGCATTGCGACGCTTCTAAAGCTGGCATAGGAGTGGTATTGAGTCAAAAAGGACGTCCTATAGCTTTCTACATCGAAAAATTAGCTGGTGCCCTGTCCCGTTATAGCACATGATGTGGAATTCTACGCGATCGTCCAGGCAATCAAGAATTGGAGGCATTATTTGTTTCATAAAGAATTTGTTCTTTATACGGATCATAACACACTTAAGCTTTGAAGCGATCAAGGCAAGGTTTCTGCACGTCATGCTTCCTCGATTGCCTATCTTCAACAATTTACATTCGTTATCAAGCATACCTCGGGCTCAACCAATCGCGTGGCAGACGCTCTCAGTCGACGGCATTCTCTTCTCGCTGTCCTACACACTTATGTACCAGGTTTTGGTTTCTTCTCGGATCTCTATCCTGCTGATCCTTTTTTTGGGAAGATTTACCAAGAGGTGCTTCAAGGTATCGCCCCGTCTGCTTACACGATTCATGATGACTTCCTCTTTCATGGCAATCGCCTTTGCATTCCCGATTGTAGCTTGCGCTTACAGCTCATCTCTGAGTTACATCGGGAAGGTCATGTTGGTCGGGATTGTACCCTTCAGCTTGTATCGACCTCTTACTTCTGGCCTTCTACGGCGTGATGTTGAACGATTTGTCGAGCGTTGTGTCACTTGTCAGCAGTCTAAAGGGCACACGACCAATGCCGTTTTGTATATGCCTCTTCCAATACCAACTCAACATTGGACAGACATTAGTAAGGATTTCGTTATGGGTCTTCCTCGCACTCAGAAGGGTTTTGATTCAATCTTTTTGGTTGTTGATCGTTTTTCAAAGATGGTGCATTTCATTCCTTGCAAAAAGACTACTGATGCCGTCCAAGTAGCTTCTTTGTTCTTCAGGGAAATTTATAGACTTCACGGCTTGCCATTGTCCATTGTTTCTGATCGAGATTCTCGCTTTCTTGGTCACTTTTGGCGTTCATTGTGGAAACTCTTGGGTACAACTCTTGATATGAGCTCTGCTTATCACCCTCAATCTGATTGTCAAACAGAGGTGGTGAATCGTTCGCTTGGTAATCTGTTACGGGGCCTTGTTGGTGATGCCATCAAGAGTTGGGATTCGAAATTACCTCAATCAGAATTCGTACATAATCACGCCAGCAACCGTAGTACAGGGTTCTGTCCCTTCTAGATCGTCTATGGCATGATACCACATGCTCCTGTGGCACTTTCTTCCCTTCCAGATCAAACTCGATCTCATGGCGACGCTGCGGCTTTGGTAGAGACCATCGGACAGGTTCATGCAACGACACTTGCTCATTTGGAGGCAGCTTCAACGAAATACAAAGACGCTGCAGACAAGCATCGCAGGCGTGTGATTTTTGACGTTGGTGATCTTGTATGGGTATATCTTTCACGTGACAGACTTCCAGCCCGTGCATACAACAAGTTAAAATCAAAGAAGATCGGCCCTATTGAAGTTTTGGAACGCATCAACGATAACGCATATAGGCTCCGCCTTCCAGATGGTATCAACACTTCTGATGTCTTCAATGTCAAGTACCTCTCTCGTTATGTTGCCGACGCCACCACTTCTGATTCGCGGTTGAATCCTTCTCACCCGGGGAGTCCTGATGCAGCAGCATCTATGACTTTGGCGCCAACATAACTCTACTTTCACATAGTTTTCCTTTTTCGTATAAGCTTTGATTTTATTTCCTTTTCCCGCTTAGCTTAACTTTCCTTTTACTAATAGGGTTTGTCTATTAGAAAGGCTATATAAACTGAGCTTCGCTCTGGTGTTTTGATAACTTTTGATTAATAAAACTTAGAGCTTTGCTTTAAAATACCTTGTGCGGCTCGATTCAATTCGTCTCTCAAGAATTTGGTCTTAAGGAGCTATCGAAAGAAACCCTTAATCGATCCAAGAACAGGTCTCGAAGAACCCTAAAATTTTTTGATAGTCTGTTCACCCATTCGTACGCTGCACCACTTTTCATCAAAATTAAAGGAATGAAAATGATTAAAAATTTCATAATTTTTATAATGTTTCGAATAGAAGGTTTGATTTACTAATTAGTTTTCTCCTACTTATCGTTCTTCTCGTTCTAATATTATTTCCAGGATGGAGAGCTTGTCCCATTTTATTCAACTCGTTCTTTTAAAGGTGATTAGCTGTGATGCAGCGCACCCACACCGGTTTAGTCTCCCAGTTGTATTCTAAACTGAATCCTTGTAATCATTATCTTTTTAGTAGATTTTAATTATAGCACTAGATAATTATTGTGTACGTAGGTTACGGCGCGTCATTAGTCTCATTATATAAAGGAGTCATCTCCTATTGTAAAGATCACCATTTTACATTGAATATAATCAGAGCTTTTAAATTTTTATATCTCCCTTGTCTTTCGGTTATTCACTTGAATCAACGAAGCACGAGAAACAAGTCGACGTTCGGGTATTCTCAGACTCAACTAACCTCAACTTGAAGCTTGACGCTGCTCCAGTTTGGTATCAGAGGCGAAGTTTTTCTTTCTGGAAATTTTATTTCTTTTTTTTTAAAAAAAAAACCTAAATTTCTTATAGTTTAATCATGGCCCCAAGAAGTACAGCAAATCCTCAAGGTGAACCTGTCAACGAATGGGACGAACTGCGAAAGACTCTTTTGGCGATGCAAGAGAACACTCGGTTGGCCATTCACAACTCTCTGAGGGAGCTAGATGAGCCAGTGTATTTGCGCCATAATCGAGGTCGCAGGAGGGAGCTGTCAGATGATGGATCGACCAAAGCGGAGAGAGAGTTGGCAACAACAGCATATGATCACAGGAGATATCCGACTGATGATTGATCGACTGATGCGGAGGAGAACCCTTTCGTGGAGGAAGTACATCGCCGGGATCCTCGAGTGTGTGATCAGAACCATGATCGAATGGATCGGAGTTGGGAGATGGGTTTCAAAGTTGATCTTCTGAAATACCATGGTAGAGACGAGGAAGAAGATCTTCACCGGTGGATAGGCAATGAGAAAACATATCTCGTTTCTCAAAAAGAAGAAGATTTTTACAACAAAGTCGAGATTTATGGAGAACCTGTTTTCGATATCTATGGTGATGAATCTATTTACTATGATATGAAGGAATGCTCGATAGAGTCCATCTTGGCTGGAGATATCTACGACCATTGAGATCAACTAGTGGACTTTGCTTGGCATAGTCCAAAGCATTATTCATAAGAAAGAGACACAATCATTTTTGTTCATCACGGAAGGGATCAGGTGAAGGGTGATGAGCTGCTGGCGCCAGATCAAAGAGAATATCCCTTTCAGTGCCATTTGAGATATTATGAAGCGATTTTTAGAGATACGGTAATTGACAGCGATTGTGAAGAATATACATGCTATGGTGCCTACTGTAAAGAGACGTGGATCAAATCTTAGGAGCTCTTCTATTGCTTCGGCAGTGGGTATTAGCAAAAATTGATTGCATCGGAGCTTTACAGCGAGTAAAGTAAAAGGATTCTATATACTCACGGCAAACTCAAATTTTGCAGAGGGAACTCTTGGAAAAGAAGACTCAGTAAATTGTTTCTCTCCTTACCATTTTTTGTTTGCTGACACAAGTTTCTTCAGGACGAGCATATCAACACCATACCATTCACGAAATCCTTTGAATTGTTTCATGAGGATGTGGATATCACATGAATTTGCAGCTGATGTGTTTCTCACGCCGCTCTCCTTTCTGAAGTTTCGGTACCGTAATTTCTCATCTTCGAAAGAATTTCTTGCTGGTTTGAAACAAATTCCAGCGGATATTTTTGTTCAGCCACAAGAGAGCACGGGTTCTGGCAATTCAGTGTTGTTTTTCTCTCATGACTTTGATGTTCTTCACTGTGTATGGCACGAGCTGGTTATGGAATGGTTTCATTCTCAACTACGACCAATGAGTTATTGTCATTGGCGTTTTCTGAAAATGTTATTCTCCCTTTTCAGTGTGTGTACACGCTTGGTGTAATGACGTGATCATTCTTGGAGTTTTAACGGAGGCTTCAAATCATCATAATCATCCTTTCCTTGCTCTTTTTCATTGTAAGAATCTCTTTGTTGACAAAGGGAACATATGAAATTACATGATTGGATACAAGTGGAACTATATAATGGGTAGTGTAATGGAGTTTAACTTTTTATGTACACCATGGAATCACGACATTGTCTGTGTCCTTTCATATTTATGGTCCCGTTGGGGGTGTTCTTTCAGACAGTTGTCGAGTATGCAATGTCCTTGTAAAAGGGTGAGATCATGTCTTCTTATTCTCAGAATGAGTCTGAGTGCCACAGTGGATTTATTTGAGAACCTACTCATTATTAGAACTTTAACAAAGGTGCCAAATCCACACTACCATCATTTCCTGTATTTTATCCTTTGTGAGTACAAGTTCTGCGTTGTTTGGGTTTGATCTATACCGGCATGATGTCTCATGTTGGTATTTTAAAGGATCTGATCGAAATGGAGATTGAGATGGTACGATGCTCTTTTTGTTTCATCATTTGGTCAATGTGTGTGGTTTCTTTCTTTAGCTCTGACATGGGTTTCATATTGGTAGACATGGATGAATGGCCACTAGGAGTTCTCCAGGGTTGATTTTCATTCGGGGAATAAGAGTTAAGAGAGTCACTTTGTGGTGGAGTGACGTTGCTTGCGCAATAAGCAAGCCATTTTATTTGTGCTCTCTGTGCCGTGTTCTTATTCATACTTCTGTTTTCTCGCTAGCAGCATGGACTAAGTTATTGTTTGATGTGTGACTGGTGGAAGAAGGCATTCCTTTTTGTCGGGACAAACAAGATCGACATTGTCTTTGTTTGCACACATCAATGAGTTTCTTCCATATGAGTTCCTTTGTTGAAGCCATGACGGATGTGGCACATTTATGCCACCACCAAATAGTTCTTCTCTTCCATGGCTACAATTTCTTAGAGTACGAATGGAAAGACAGGTTCAACTTTGAGTGGGATTTGATCTTGAGTAATGTGGTTCCTCATTTTTGTCAAAGAGGAGCTTGGAATATCCCAAATGTCCACCTGATTTGTTGCTTTTTATCGGCGTGCAGTTTAACGGGAAGGGAGACTCTTCTTCGTTTATGGCTATCATGGACACACAAAAGGTTTCTATCTCCTGGTCCTCTGTTCACGATAGGGCAGTTAATATTGTCTCCTTCAACTCCATTTTTAGATGCTATTTCCTTTGGAGTTTCTGAGAAAAGAAGGGGAGTTGCATGTGTCAGACTGTTGAGGCTGTTTATCAGGGTAATGGCGTGTCAACTGTGGGAGGATAATTTTTTGTATTGCAAGAACGACGTCGTCGCAAACCTGGTCGAGATTCTTATCACTAGTGTGAAGAACAAAAATTTGGTGGTTCACTTTTATCACACAGCATTGCCGCAACAAGAACATGGGTTGTTGGTTAAAAATGGTGTGGTTTTCTTGCTTCTTCCTCGTGATATGCAGTTTTTACCTTTCATTGAAGTGCTTAGTATTGGTGAAGTGGTGGAGGCCCACATCACACAATATCGTCATAAACTTGTTCTGTTCCACCGTCACACCTTTTATCGTTCACACATCAGTTTCACTTGGCCACTTATGAACACATGTTATTGCTTTGTGTGGTATCACTGGAAGACTTATCAAACGTCATCGTTGACATGGAGTCAATACTGGGTGGAGCTTTTTTTTTGTCATCAACATAAAACTTTTGAGTCTGTAAACCACATCGGTGGCTCTGCATCCATGTGAACGACGAAAGACGGTTGGTTCCTTGCACATCGTGCTAACTATCCGCCCTCTGATTTTGCGCTCGTGGTACATGAATGATCTCTGAGCTGAGGAAACTTTCTCGTAGGGTCTTGATATCTTCCAAATAGTTTGCAAAAGCTGGCCATTCTTCTGGTTCCGAAACCATCTTCACCAATTAAGAACAATTCGTTGCAAATGTGACCCGAAACTGCCGCAAATTCCTCACGCACTCCATCGCCCAAAGTAGTGTTTCAACCTTCTAATGAAGAGGTGAGAGGCTTGCCCGGACATTCCTTGCCCCCATCAAACTGTGAAAACCTGCTAAGGTACTAAACCAACCTTGGCCTGAGTAAAACTCGTTATCTTTCCAGGAGCCATCTGTAAAACACCATCGTCCTTGAATGGATGGTAAATCTGCTATTTCTACATGTTGAGTGTCCTTCTGTGTGGTCAACACCTGTGCTTCAGCCCAAAGTGTTGATTCTGTTTCCGCAATTTTAAGTGTATCTGTGGGATCAATGTCTAGATTACTAAACACATTATTATTCATTCCTTTCCAAATATACCATAAAATCCATGCAAAGTGATGATCATCCATTTTTGGTCGAACTCTGCAGAAGAGATGATCCATATTTGTGTAAAGAGACTCTGTGGGAAAAATATCCGGATTTGAAGGTATTTTTGAGAGTGCCCAAACCTGACGCGCTGGAGGACACTCAAAAAACACATGATTGATTGATTCCTCTGACGCTCCACACCTGGCACAACAAAGATCTCCTTGTAGTCCTCGCGCATGCAAATTTTTCTTGACTGTTAGACATCCTGATACCAATTGCCATAGAAAGTGTTTAACCTTTGGTAGACATCGCACTTTCCAGCAGAACGATTTCAGTAAATCAACTGTGGGTCCAAAAACGATTGGTGGTTTTTCCCTATTTGGGTAAACCCTTTCGACTTGATAACCTGATTTGACTGTGTATTTTTCCATTTTGTGTGAAGTGCCATCCTTTTCTGTCCGTCAAGAGGTTCCTACTCAGTGGTACACTCTGTATTATTTTGACATCCTGTGGATCTACTAACATTTGAATTGCCTGTAAATTGTGAAGCTGAGTCAATAAGAGAATCAACAGTAAGATCAGGGTAACTGTTATGATGATTTTTATTTGCTGGTCTTGGGCGAGTGGTTGGGAGCCAGGGATCATTCCAAACCGAAATAGATGATCCTGATCCCACTGGGTGGAGCTTTGGAGAGGCAAATCAAAACTGTCAGTAGCCAACATCTGGATTTCATTTCCATGTCTTTGACATTGTTTAGTTAGGGGGATATTGCTTGCGAAACAAGGAAACGGTGTTCTGTTTGTCAAGTTTCACCCAAGGTGTAACAACAAAACAGCAACGTCTTTTCAACGTCAACTTTCATGTTAGGAGCTTCAACGGCATACATTAAGAGTGCATCTTACAATAAGTTCCGAAAGATGAAGTCACGAAGGTTCACATGACTTGAAGTGTTCGAGAATCACAGTTTTCCTACATGCGGAGTGCATCTCCGACGGCTTTACATAAACATAATTTCTTCACTTGCAAGCATTTTTATCCATTGTGTGAAGGTGACAAGCCAGATTCATGGGCGAATCTTTTCTTACCCGGAGGGACTGATGCAGCGCACCCACACCGGTTTAGTCTCCCGGTTGTATTCTAAACCGAATCCTTGTAATCATTATCTCATTAGGATTCTAACTTATCTTTTAGTATTTAGTTGATTTTAATTATAGGACTAGATAATTATTGTGTACGTAGGTTACGGCATATTGTTAGTCTAATTATATAAAGGAGTCATCTCCTATTTTAAAGATCACCATTTTATATTGAATATAATCGGAGCTTTTAAAGTTCATATCTCCCTTGTCTTTCGGTTATTCACTTGAATCAATGAAACAGGAGAAGCAAGTCGACGTTCGGGTATTCTCAGACTCAACGAACCTCAACTTGAAGCTTGACGCTGCGCCAATCTGGAAGTGAGACAAAAGTGTAAGTTCAATAATCCATGTTACATTTTTTTACTGGAAGTGTTCAAACTGAAGAGAAGACACTACCTCCATGTCTTCTTCCCTCACCTGCTTCTCCTTTGCTTCCATTTTGTGTTCTGCATATTTTGTTAGCTTAGTCTTAATTACATGTAATGTAACTTAGGAGGAGCCGTTTGTCTGGCTAACCAAAATGTCCATGTATTGTTCCGACCCCCTTTTCGTGGTTGATATTAAATGAATGTTAATTTAGAAAATAAACAAAAATGTTCATGTTACATTTTTTTACTCTAGAATCAAAATAATGAATAAGCCATCTTTTTGCATAAAATAAGAAAATAATTATCCATCTCATGTATTTTTTTTAGAACCTTTTTTTAAAAACTACTCTTTATTTCATCTTAAAAAATTGATTACAACCTAAGAAACACCTACCTTTACGAACTGAAAAGGACTCACAGGAAGACTATACCAGGGACTTAACAATGCCCTCAAAAAATACTTAACCAGGTACCTAGAAAGGTCGAGGAAGAGCTAGAGGCTAATCTCATGTTCCGAGACAGAGGGTCTAATCTCAATCTCAGTGTCTGCTTGATATCATGAATAACTGTTTGAGGAGGTCTGCATAAGTTTGTGTGCAAACGAGAATTTCTCTCCTTCCAAACAGTATATACAACTGCTTGAAAGATGAGCTTCAGCGATGAGGAGGATATTAGTATCTCTGGTATGTGACTTTAATCATCGCAGACAGTCCTCAAACAAGGTAGGAGGCATCAAATGGAGACGAGAGCAGAACTACTTCCAGATCTCAGAACTGTATACGCAGTCAAAGAACAAGTGTTGCCTACACTCATCATTTCCTGCGCACAGAAGACAATTTGGCGGAACATCAACTCCCCAACCCTGCATTCGATCCCTTGTTGCTAGCCTGTTCCACACCACAAGCCAAGAGATAAAGGCATGCTTTGGTATTCTCCCTTTGAACCAAATTTGAGAATGCCAAAAGACCGGAGGATTTGTAGGGTGAAGGGTAAGTCATGTTCTTGCCATAGAGAAAGTCGTTGAAGGGGAATCATTTTCCATTCTCCATAGGTAAGTGTCATCATCAGATGATTGCACTATAGGAATAGGCGATGGAAGGCATTGCTTCAAGAGCGTGATAGTTAAGTTTTTCTGCTGCGAGACGCGCTCAACCACCACTCTCCATTGACAATCGCCTCTGCTACTGTCACATCTTTGTGCAAACCCGAGACTGCGGGACCTCTCTCACCATTGAGATGGATCAAGGGTCCAAGATCCGTCCAATTATCATTCCAGAAGCTAGTAGTAATCCCCGACCCAATCTCACACACAACAAAGGGTCTAGCAATTCTTCTCAACTTGCACAGCTGCTTCCAAATCCAACTGTCCCCTCAACAAGATTCCAGTTCCCAGAAATTGGCGGAACCAATTCTATTAATCCTCATCCACGAAATCCACAAAGATCCTCTTGCTGCAAACAACAACCAAATCAACTTAAGAGCCAATACCTGATTTCAGTCTGCTAATCTCTTTAGACCCAGACCTCTCTCATCCTTTATGGGTAGAAACCGTTATCCAGCTTATCTTTGCAACCTTATCAGACTGAGGAGCTCCTCTCCATAGAAAAGCGTTACACATTCTCTCCAAAATCCGTATGCACTCGTTAGGGAGGATGAATATCGAGGTCTAAAATGATATTGTAGAGTAGATAACCTCTTGTATTAACTGAAACCTTTATGCAAAGGACAAATGCTTCACTGTCCAAGAGTTAAACCTTACCTCAATCTTGTCAAGCAACGGTTTAAAATTAGACTTGCTCATTTTCTTAGCAGAGAGAGGGATATCAAGATATCTAATTGGAAGAGATCCTTGCTTAATCCCCACGGATTCAGCCAATTCTAGACACAGAGAGTGGCTTCCAAAAATATAGATTTGACTTACCCATCTCATGTTTGTCACTGAAGCTTATTATAAACTCAGAAAAATCTAAACGATTTAACTACCAAAGTTTATGAACCCTAGAGTACGGTTCAGTCCCCGAAATCACTTGAGGAAGGTATTGGATAATCCTTATCTTTTAGAAGGTTGTGGAGAAAGCACCCTGGGTATATCAAATCCAACACACAGTCTGCACTTAGGACGATCTTCAAGGAGATAGGCGATGGAGCTTTGGATTGGAGAGATCGTGTGGCTTGAACCTTGAGTATATGAAACCCAACACCCATAGCCTAACTTAAGACGCCTCTCTGATCTGCAGCTGGTCGAATGGCATCACAAGATATGATGAAGAATATCTTGATAAACCGGTTTGATCTCGGGATCCACCAAAGATCGAATGCTCACAAGGAACAACTGAGAAATCACTCTCAAACAAACACAAAGATTTTTATTCAAACAAGTCTGATTTATTCATGGAAAACTTAGTCATTTTTTATAAAGTTTTACAGACTTGGAAATCGAAAATAAAAAGCTAAAAACAAGACATAAAACTCATAAAACAAAGACTTGACTCCATAAAGAGTTTGACTGAAAAACAAAGACCAAGACTAGTCTTCACACGGTTTTGACTTGATCTGGCACCCCCTGGAATTCACTTGGTCGAAAATAATCCAAAAAGATTACTTGTTGCTTCACCAAAGTTGTAAACCTTAGAAACTCTATTTCGACCCAAAAATAGCAAAAATAGGCCCAGTCGTCCAGCACGCCTTCTTCGAATTTCCTGAGGGTTCTGGCCAAAGAACATGACTTATAAATGATAATAGATGGGCTTGGGTCAGTAGAAACCAAACAGAAGCTTAGTGATCCATCGGTTGGGCCTTTGTAGATAAATGGATCGAAAATCATGAAATATCGACCATCTTTCAAATTAGCTCGTTCCAGGCTTGATCTAGCTCGACTGACCACTTCCTCATGACTCCTTGGACGAGTGAAGTGTCCATAGGTGGTCCAAGTAAGCTCACGAACCTTAGGAACCATTCCAAGCAAAGTTTGCACCATCGGATCGCCCATGTCGCCTTGTCCGCTGGTCGAACTGGCTGGAAAGATGGTTGAACCGTCTAGATAGATGGCTGGATCGCCTGTCTCGTCCTGGTAAATGGTTGAGCTGGTCAGGATAACATCATCCTCCTTTTCTTGAAAAGGATTTGACCTCAAATCTACTTGACCTACATTCAAACAAAGTGAATTAGTTCCAAAGAAATTAAAAAATATGTTAGGCTTACCTATCATCTTTTGGTTCAGTGGTCGAGTAAGAAAGAATCGACCAAGGCTTGCCAACTTGTCTGGTTTATGATCATGGAGACTTCCTCCTTCCTGGTTCGTCCAACCTTGCTTTTCCTGCCTTAGAAACGCACTAAACAACCCAAAATCGAGTGTATAATCGCCTAGATAATCAATCAATCTCTGCTGAGGCAAATCACTTCTCAATCTGAGATTAAAATCATCAAAACGTTTATAAAGTGATAGACACTGATCAAGGTTCATATCTAGGTCAGGAAAAATATCATAAGAATTTAGAAAACATTTTTGAACAAGACATTGCTTCTGCACCAACGATTGAATCATTCCATCATGATCAGTGTGTGGCAAGCAAATTTTTTTGAAATTTTCCATTCCTAACAGTTTCACATCTTTAGAAGACAACAAGACACCAAAATCAAGTAGAGAATCATTCAAAACAAAGGCCTTACATTGCTCTGGTTGAAATTTTGTAGTGACTGATCCAAGAGGCTGTTTTGGTACAAGGTAGTTTTCATCCTTCTTCACTTCTTGCAAGCGACCTGTGTGCTCTTGAATAAGAGAGTCATGTCTACTCGGTTGCACCGGTTCCAAACTGGTTAGTTTAAGACAAGACTTATCATGTTTGATGTTATAATGAACAAGAATTTTTTTCTTTGAAGACTTTCATGAGAAAGTTGGCATGTTTGATCAAAGTACAACCGTCATCACTGTCTGGCTCCTTCTCCTTCTTACTGAGACGTTTCTGATCAAGATAGACTTCATGTGGGGTCATTGGCATGAGGGTAATGGTCTTTCCATCCTGCTTCAAAGAATACTGATTTATGAAACCATCATGAATCACTTTCTGATCTGACTGCCACGGCCTACCCAATAGTAGATGACAATTTTCCATTGGTTATAAGACTCCACAAAGAACCTCAGTTTTGTACCTGCCAATAGAGAAAGGAACTAGAACTTGCTTAGTAACTTTCATACAACCACTTTCATAATCCACTGCAATAGAAAAGGTTCATTGCGCCTAGTTGTTTTCAAACCCAGCTTTCTTACCATCACTTCACTAGCAACATTGGCACAACTCCCACCATCTATGGTAAGACTACAAACCTTTCCTTGCACTTCACATCTGGTATGGAACAGGTTGTCTCTTTGTTCATTTTCTTCTGGTTTAACCTGCAAATTCAAAACCTTTCTAGCAACAAGAAGATCACCTTCTTTTGACCACAATCTCTTCAGAAGAATATGAGCTGGAATCTTTCTCCTTCTCGGTTCCAATCTCTCCACTCGCCATGATCACCATTGTCCTTCTGTTTGGACACTCCTTTGCCATGTGACCTTTTCCCTAACATTTAAAACATTGAATGTCACGATTTCTGGTAAAAGAAGAATCAACCTTACCTTTCTCTTGCTGAATGGTCTGTGGTTTGTCAAATTTAAGCTTTTGTTCTTCCTTAGGATAGCTTGTTCTCATGCTGGAAGTCTTTTCTCCAAAGGCATTGCGTGAACTACCTGATCTCTTAAGCTGTTTCTCCACCAGAATGGCTTTGTGAAGCATCTCCTCCATGGTCTCATAGTCTTGCATCTCCGAGAGATCATGGATCTCTCTGTTCAAACCTCCAAGAAACCGAGACATGGTTGCTTCTGGATCTTCATCAATATCAACCTTCATCATCAGTGTTTCCATCTTTTGAAAGTAATCCTCAACACTGCGGTTTCCTTGAGCTAGCATCTTGATTCTTTGATGCAAATCTCTGTGGTAATGACCAGGAACAAATCTTTTCCTCATGAGAAAATTCATCTCCTGCCAAGTATTCACTGGAGTCTCACCTGTTCTTCTCCTGTTTGTCACCACTTGATTCCACCAGTTAATAGCATAATCTGTAAATTCAGTGGCAGCAAGCCTTACCTTTTTGGTTTCAGAGAAGTGTTGGCAATCAAACACCAATTCGATTTTCTTTTCCCAGTCAAGGTAAGCATTAGGATCATTCTTTCCATAGAAGGTAGGGATTTTGAGCTTAATACCACCTAGATTATCATCAAATCGACCCCTGGTCTCTCTTGCTCTTCTAGGTCGTCTGTGACTGCTCCTTGATGAGCCAGATTTGTGGCTAGAGTAATCATCTTCATCAGACTTATCTTTCTTTGATGATCTTTCCTTTCTAGCATCGCTTTGCTTCTGTTGATCTTCCTGAACTCTATCTAGGTGTGTGTGGATCTCCTCCATTTGATATTTCATCATTCTCGTCAAATGGTCTGTCACAGCCTTTAGTTGAAGTTGAGACAAGGCTGGTTCAAGGGTTTGATCATCTTCTCCTTCTTGAGACATGGTTCCTGCAAAATTATCAAACAAAGAAAAGACAAGAGAAAAATTGCAGATCCAAGTCAATCCTTCAAGGATTTCCTGTACAAGCAACAAACTTTAGAAATCAAATCATCACAAGTGATTCTCTCAGATTTTCTTTCTCCCTCACGGTTCCGTGATTCTCAAGAGTTTCAATAGAGCAAATCAATCAAATTCAGTGAGACTCTTTGAAGAAACTGAGGTTTTAGAAAGAAAGATTGCAAGATTTTTTTCTTTGAAGACTTTCATGAGAAAGTTGGCATGTTTGATCAAAGTACAACCGTCATCACTGTCTGGCTCCTTCTCCTTCTTACTGAGACGTTTCTGATCAAGATAGACTTCATGTGGGGTCATTGGCATGAGGGTAATGGTCTTTCCATCCTGCTTCAAAGAATACTGATTTATGAAACCATCATGAATCACTTTCTGATCTGACTGCCACGGCCTACCCAATAGTAGATGACAATTTTCCATTGGTTATAAGACTCCACAAAGAACCTCAGTTTTGTACCTGCCAATAGAGAAAGGAACTAGAACTTGCTTAGTAACTTTCATACAACCACTTTCATAATCCACTGCAATAGAAAAGGTTCATTGCCTAGTTGTTTTCAAACCCAGCTTTCTTACCATCACTTCACTAGCAACATTGGCACAACTCCCACCATCTATGGTAAGACTACAAACCTTTCCTTGCACTTCACATCTGGTATGGAACAGGTTGTCTCTTTGTTCATTTTCTTCTGGTTTAACCTGCAAATTCAAAACCTTTCTAGCAACAAGAAGATCACCTTCTTTTGACCACAATCTCTTCAGAAGAATATGAGCTGGAATCTTTCTCCTTCTCGGTTCCAATCTCTCCACTCGCCATGATCACCATTGTCCTTCTGTTTGACACTCCTTTGCCATGTGACCTTTTCCCTAACATTTAAAACATTGAATGTCACGATTTCTGGTAAAGAAGAATCAACCTTACCTTTCTCTTGCTGAATGGTCTGTGGTTTGTCAAATTTAAGCTTTTGTTCTTCCTTAGGATAGCTTGTTCTCATGCTGGAAGTCTTTTCTCCAAAGGCATTGCGTGAACTACCTGATCTCTTAAGCTGTTTCTCCACCAGAATGGCTTTGTGAAGCATCTCCTCCATGGTCTCATAGTCTTGCATCTCCGAGAGATCATGGATCTCTCTGTTCAAACCTCCAAGAAACCGAGACATGGTTGCTTCTGGATCTTCATCAATATCAACCTTCATCATCAGTGTTTCCATCTTTTGAAAGTAATCCTCAACACTGCGGTTTCCTTGAGCTAGCATCTTGATTCTTTGATGCAAATCTCTGTGGTAATGACCAGGAACAAATCTTTTCCTCATGAGAAAATTCATCTCCTGCCAAGTATTCACTGGAGTCTCACCTGTTCTTCTCCTGTTTGTCACCACTTGATTCCACCAGTTAATAGCATAATCTGTAAATTCAGTGGCAGCAAGCCTTACCTTTTTGGTTTCAGAGAAGTGTTGGCAATCAAACACCAATTCGATTTTCTTTTCCCAGTCAAGGTAAGCATTAGGATCATTCTTTCCATAGAAGGTAGGGATTTTGAGCTTAATACCACCTAGATTATCATCAAATCGACCCCTGGTCTCTCTTGCTCTTCTAGGTCGTCTGTGACTGCTCCTTGATGAGCCAGATTTGTGGCTAGAGTAATCATCTTCATCAGACTTATCTTTCTTTGATGATCTTTCCTTTCTAGCATCGCTTTGCTTCTGTTGATCTTCCTGAACTCTATCTAGGTGTGTGTGGATCTCCTCCATTTGATATTTCATCATTCTCGTCAAATGGTCTGTCACAGCCTTTAGTTGAAGTTGAGACAAGGCTGGTTCAAGGGTTTGATCATCTTCTCCTTCTTGAGACATGGTTCCTGCAAAATTATCAAACAAAGAAAAGACAAGAGAAAAATTGCAGATCCAAGTCAATCCTTCAAGGATTTCCTGTACAAGCAACAAACTTTAGAAATCAAATCATCACAAGTGATTCTCTCAGATTTTCTTTCTCCCTCACGGTTCCGTGATTCTCAAGAGTTTCAATAGAGCAAATCAATCAAATTCAGTGAGACTCTTTGAAGAAACTGAGGTTTTAGAAAGAAAGATTGCAAGATTTTTTTTCAGAAACTGAAATTACCAAGCTTGAGACTGGATTTCTCCTCAGTTTGATCGGATTTCTCTTCGACCCCTTTTCTTTTTTGTTTTATATTTATATTTTCTTTTGCTTTTCTTTTGTTTTGTTTTTTTTAAGAAGGCAACCAAGCTGGCTCAGTTTCCTTACAACAAATAGAAAGAGAAGAAGAAGTGTTTGTGAAAAGATGAGAAGATGGATAGAAATAGATATCGAAACTTCAAGTGGCTCTGATACCACCTGATGGACCCTAGAGCACGGTTCAGTCCCTGAAATCACTTGAGGGTATTGGATAATCCTTGTCTTCGAAGATCATGGAGAAAGCACCCTGGGTATATTAAACCCAACACACAGTCTGCACTTAGGACGATCTTCAAGGAGATAGGCGATAGAGCTTTAGATTGGAGAGATCGTGTGGCATGAACCTTGAGTATATGAAACCCAACACCCAGAGCCTAACTTAAGACGGCTCTCTGATCTGTAGCTGGTCGAATGGCACCACAAGATATGATGAAGAATATCTTGATAAACCGGTTTGATCTCGGATTCCACCAAAGATCGAATGCTCACAAGGAACAACTGAGAAATCACTCTCAAACAAACACAAAGGTTTTTATTCAAACAAGTCTGATTTATTCATGGCAAACTAAGGCCTTTTTTATAAAGTTTTACAGACTTGGAAATCGAAAATAAAAAGCTAAAAACAAGAATAAAACTCATAAAACAAAGACTTGACTCCATAAAGAGTTTGACTGAAAAACAAAGACCAAGACTAGTATTCACACCGTTTTGACTTGATTTGGCACCCCCTGGACTTCAATTGGTCGAAAATAATCCAAAGAAAAATTACTTGTTGCTCCACCAAAGTTGTAAACCTTAGAAACTCTATTTCGACCCAAAAGTAGCCAAAAATAGGCCCAGTCGTCCAGCAGGCCTTTTTGGCTTTCTTGAGTGTTCCGACCCAAGAACATGACTTAGAACTGATAATAGATGGGCTTGAATCAGTAGAAACCAAAGAGAAGCTTAGTGATCCATCTATTGGGTCATTGTAGATAAATGGATCGAAAATCATGAAATATCGACCATCTTTCAAATTAGCTCGTCCCTGGCTTGATCTAGCTCGACTGACCACTTCCTCATGATTCCTTGGACGAGTGAAGTGTCGTATAGGTGGTTCAAGTAAGCTCACAAACCTTAGGAACCATTCCAAGCAAAGTTTGCACCATCAGATCGCCCATGTCGCCTTTGTCTGCTGGTCGAACTGGTTGGAAAGATGGTTGAACCGTCTAGATAGCTGGCTGGATCGACTGTCTCGTCCTGGTAAATGGTTGAGGTGGTCAGGATAACATCATCCCCCTTTTCTTCAAAAGGATTTGACCTCAAATCTACTTGACCTACATTCAAACAAAGTGAATTAGTTCCAAAGAAATTAAAAAATAAGTTAGGCTTACCTATCATCTTTTGGTTCAGTGGTCGAGTAAGAAAGAATCGACCAAGGCTTGCCAACTTGTTCGGTTTATGATCATGGAGACTTCCTCCTTCCTGGTTCGTCCAACCTTGCTTTTTCTGTCTTAGAAACGCACTAAACAAACCCAAAATCAAGTGTATAATCGCCTAGATAATCAATCAATCTCTGCTGAGGCAAATCACTTCTTAATCTGAGATTAAAATCATTAAAACATTTATAGACACTGATCAAGGTTCATATCTAGGTCAGGAAAAATATCATAAGAATTTAGAAAACATTTTTGAACAAGACATTGCTTCTGCACCAACGATTGAATCATTCCATCATGATCAGTGTGTGGCAAGCAAATTTCTTTGAAATTTTCCATTCCTAACAGTTTCACATCTTTAGAAGACATCGAGACACCAAAACCAAGTAGAGAATCATTCAAAACAAAGGTCTTACATTGTTCTGGTCGAAATTTAGTACTGACTGATCCAAGAGGTAGTTTTGGTACAAGGTAGTTTTCATCCTTCTTCACTTCTTGCAAACGACCTGTTTGCTTTTGAATAAGAGAGTCATGTCTACTCGGTTGCACCGGTTCAATAGTAACATGAATCATTTTGTTACTTTTCCATTTAAGTGTATAGTTTTTATTCGATACGATTCAGCTGTTCTTTGATTCTCGACAAATTCCTTTGGTTTCTATCATTCGAAGTCAAAACTGTTTTTGTTGAGAAAGTCAAAGCTATATTTTTTGACGTTACAAATGCATGTGTGATTGTGAGCCTCTTTAGATTAATTTGATAAATACATTTAACAATGACATTCTAGCGAGATAGCTCATGTCACATCGACCTATGATATGTCACATCGACCTATGATCAGATCAATCGATGGAATCAGAAAGTCTGATTAAAGAATGTGCTATCAAGAAGTATATATAATCCAACAATTAGTTTTTTTTTTTGGATTAAATACTACACATATTGAGACGACACATGGAAGATTTAACGTGACACGTTCAACTTAATCAAGATTAAGTCGGTTGTACGTGTTACTTTTGATCCTTTTGTTATCATAGAGTAATTTGTCTTATTCTAAAGTTCTTTAACAAAAAGAGTATTATGCGAAAGTTATAAGTTAAAGCTTACCTTCTACCATAAAGAATATAAAGCTCTTACCTAGCTGAAGACCAACCAACACGCATTAAAATTATTTAGGTCTATCTTCTATCACTTCCTAGAGTTTCTTTAACACACATCATGTTTTGTTAGTGTCGTTTTGCTCCTAGTGGAGATAGATTTTTCGTTATTAACCTTACATTTATAATTTTCATTTTACAAAACTCTTTAAAAATAAGTTGATGATGTAGATTATAAAACATTATCCTGCTAGAAATCATTGTAACTTTAATAAAGTCGTTAGTATTGAATCCTTTTGTCCACTTTGTTTTGTCAACTAATAATATTAACACAATATTGATTTTTTTTTAAGAATAAGAAAAAAATGTCGGAAGGAAAATTAAAGATATGAAAGGTTAGGTAGAGAGAGACGACCACCACAGGAGGAAACTCCGACCACGACATGAAAAAAAAAGTAGTTCAATTTCATTTTCGCTTTGGTCCACTTTTTCTATTAAAAATAATAAATTTAATAACAACAAGTACTTTTAAGTTTCCGTGTTAGAAAAAGACACGAAGCCTACGCACCAGAAGGATGCAAATTTAAGGGGAAATCGGCCGATTCATACCTCAACAGAGGTCGTCCCGACGTCGATACTTCAACTCATACCTCGCTAAAACATACATCAACACATAATATTTTCAAATTTCATACATCAACTAACAAAATTCGACTTTTACATACATTGACCATTTATCCGTTAGTCAACAATAACATTCCGTTAAATATTGATTTTTAATATTTTAAATAATTAATAATTTTAAAAAAAAACCTTTTGAAAGGTAGAGAGGGATTCAACCCGGGCGTGGTTGACATTTAAATGGATCCATCCACCACTTGGACAAACACAATTTATTGATTGTTTTCCTATTGTTTTATATTTATACATATGACGATTATCTTAAATAATTATTTAAATAAATAATAAAAAATATAATTTTAATTCTCTCAAATAATTAGTTTCGAAATATATTTTTTTAAAATTCAAACTTTTTATTAGAAACTGATTTCTAAATTCTTTATAAAAAAAGATTTCCAATTTTTTTCTCAAAAAGATTTCCAATTAAAAAAAAGATTTTCAATTTTTTCTAAACTCATATATTTTAAAAATAGTTTAAAGTTTGATTTTAAACTACTTTAAACATTTTATTACATCCTAAGCTCTAATTCTTCCACTATGGAGGTTTTATAAAAGGTAAATATACATATATATCCTTATGATTAGCTAATATATACTTATAGTTTAGATTTGAGAGGTGGTTTTGAATTCTAAAAAAATAATAAATAAATATTAAAAAAATTTCAAAAGATTGAAAAAAAATTGGAAATATTTTTTTTTATAAAAAATTTAGAAATCTGTTTCTAATAAAAGGTTTGAATTTGAAAAAATATATTTTTAAACCAATTATTTGAAAGAATTAAAATTTTATTTTTCATTATTTATTTAAATAATTATTTGAGATAATCGCCATATGTATAAATATAACACAATAGGGAAACAATCAATAAATCGTGTCTGTTCCAGTGGTTAATGGATCCATTGAAATGTCATCCAGACCTGGGTTCGAATCCCATTCTCCCGCCTTTTGAGAGTTTTTTTTTTAATTATTAATTATTTAAAATATAAAAAAAAACAATATTTAACGGAGTGTTATTGTTGACTAACGGATAAATGGTCAATGTATGTAAAAGTCGAATTTTGTTAGTTGATGTATGAAATTTGAAAATATTATGTGTTGATGTATGTTTCAAGCAGGTCATTCGTGCCGTCGACGCCAACTCTGATGGGTATGAATTGGCCGATTTCCCCAAATTTAAGTATAGGAAAAGACGCGCGTGGCTCCCACTACCGTCAACTAAGCCCACGTGGAAACAGCCATAAGCGCGGCGTTTAGAAGGAAAATAAAAGAAAGTAATTAAAAATTGTATTTCTCTCTCAAGAAAGTCAAAAAAAGGAGACAGGGCCTAGTCACATCTGACACTTTCTCTCTCTCTAACTTTTATTCCTGAGTAAAGTCCATTTCTCCTCCATGTGCCAACTCTGTCTTTCTCCACCACCACCACCTCCTCCGATTCCCAAATTCTCCAAACCTAGGGTTAGGGTTAGGCTCTATACTTCTCCGATCTTCCTGTTTCTGGATCCTCGGCTCTTGATTGATTGTTGCTTGCGGTGATGATGCCGGAAATCGAGCTCATGAGAGTCGGCGTCGCTGATTCTTCTTCTCCGCCTACCGAAGCTCCATGTTTCGATTCGATAGATGTGAAGGTGAAGGTAGAGGAAGAGTCGGATTGCGTGAAGAAGACTCGGCCTAGACGCGGTCGTCCACCGAGAACGCTGGGGAAAGCTTCTCCGATGACGCAGAGGAAAAAGAGAGAAGACGAAGATGTTTGTTTCGTTTGCTTCGATGGAGGTAGTCTCGTCCTCTGCGATCGTAGGTGAGTTAGTAGATTCGAGCTTTCCAAAAATAGAAACTTTATGAAACTGAGGGCTTTCTTAATATGTCAGAGGATGTCCAAAGGTGTACCACCCAGCTTGTGTTAAGCGTACTGAAGCCTTCTTCAGATCAAGATCTAAATGGAACTGTGGTAAGTTAGTTTGTGCTTAATGCCATTTTGATACATTACCAAAGATTTGGCTCTTGAGCTTCTTCATTGGGTTTTCAGGTTGGCATATATGTACGGCTTGTCAGAAGGATTCTTTCTACATGTGCTATACTTGTCCTTATTCTGTTTGCAAGAGATGCGTTCGAAGCTCTGAGTACGTACTTGTACGGGAGAACAAAGGATTCTGTGGAATCTGCATGAAGACTATAATGCTTATTGAGAATGCAGCTGAAGCTAACAAAGAAAAGGTACAAAGATTCCGTCAGCATTTTCTGTTTCTTTCCCTTACTAACAAACAAAGATTCTGTCGGTATTTAGGAGCCGAAACCTTTTTCTTCTGATGTCTTACTTTTGTTCTGTGATGTGTTTAACATGTACATTTTTGACCAGGTCCAGGTTGATTTTGACGATCAAGGCAGCTGGGAGTATCTTTTTAAGATTTACTGGGTTTCTCTCAAAGAAAAACTATCTTTGTCGTTAGATGATCTTACCAAAGCAAGAAACCCCTGGAAGTCGTCTGCTTCTAAGAGGAAAACTACTAGCCGGCTTCATGAAAAGGACGATGGCAGTTCTCCTGGGGTTATGAAAGCAGCAAGTCGTGCTAAAGTAAGGAAAATGGAAGCTGCTTTGGATTCGAACGGTTCTTTGGATGACAGACTTCCACCACTGACTAACACTGCTGCGTGGGCAACAGATGAGCTCTTGGACTTTGTGAGGTTTATGAAAAACGGTGACATTGCCTTCTTATCAAAGTATGATGTCCAAACGCTCGTGCTGGAGTATGTGAGACGAAATAATCTGCAAAACACTACTCAGAGTTCAGAAATAATGTGTGACGCTAGGCTGATGAGATTGTTCGGAAAGGAGAGAGTGGATCACTTGGAAATGTTAAAGCTTCTTGATTCTCACTTCCTGGATCAAGAAAGGTCTCCGGTTACAGATACCTCTGCCGGAGGAGTCTCTGAAACTATGTCCTTCCAGGTCGATGCTAGCAGAAGCTGCAATACATCTGAACAACATCAAGAAGGAGAATCACAGCAATTGAACGTGCACGATATTCAGGTTAGACCTTCCAGTTCTGATAGCAGAAACCATGCGGTGGTAAAATCTGAAAAAATTCCTGCTCTGTCTAATAAGGCAGTGGATGACTTGGAGATGAATATGGTATGGTTATATGGAGATCCAGATGGGAAGATTCATGGACCATTTTCGTTATTGAACCTGCGACAATGGAATGCAAGTGGTTACTTCCCGCCTGAGCTGAGAATATGGAAGTTGGGTGAACAGAAACGTAGCTCCATACTACTGACCGACGCGTTAAACGGGCAGTTCAATAAAACAGTGTCGCTTCAGAATCATTCTATCCCGAGGCAGGAAGAGACGGCTAAGGACCAAAACAAGAGTATGGCTGTTGCTAGGTTAGAGACTAGAGTACTTGACTTCAGCCCCAACTCAGTGTCCACCGACCAAAGTGTTAACAGTGTCATCACAAGGAACTCGGATGCTAGCAACAAAAGCCACAACGTTCCGTTGGATTTCACACTTTCTAATGAAAGGGAGGCTGTGGACAAAACGAAAGTTGAAAGTCCTTTGCCTGGACAAAGCCCGATAAGCTGTTCACTTTCGCTGGCTACATTTCCCAGAAACTCAAACAAAAACTGCTCTCTGCCGCTACAGGAAAGATGGAATGTTAGTCCAACAGAGGCAGATGGAGACGCAGTAAAGAACGCTTGCAATCAAAACGACATTGGCCTTACCGGAGCGGCTGAGAAACAAGTCACGGCTACATTCCAGTCATGCGGACAGAACTGGAATGCTGCTACTCCGAGCAGTGCTTCAAACGTGTGGGATTCGAACTCCAGTCTGGTGTCTTTCACAGACAATCAAGAAATAGACTTCCTAGATCTCTTTAGTCCAACCTTCAAATTCAACTTTACCTCTAATACCACAGATTGGCAACCCATTGTAACTGGACCTGACGAGTGTGACGAGTCAGTGTCAGATCTTTTAGCGGAAGTTGAAGCTATGGAGTCCCAAAAACGTCTATCTTCTCCAACTTCAACATTCCGTGGTCCTGGTGAATTGCTCCAACACTCCATCAACGATAGTAGATTCAGTCCTGCAGAAGGGCACAGCCCAGCACTTGATGTAAGTAAAGGTGACTCCATGAGTTCCACAAACGATCTGCAAATGCATTTACGAACTAATAACGTCGTGGACTTTTTGCCGTGGGGGGTTTAGATAGAGAGAATCATATCAGGGCACATAGGTTGTACCATAGAGCTTGGTGTGATCGATGGTGGACTATGCTCTCTCTACTCTTTTTGCAGGATTGTTATTACGGAACATAAATAAGTGGCCAATCATCATCAGCAACAGCAGAAAAAAAAAAGAGTGGTGCATATGTAGGAGATATGATCAATTGTTTCTTGGTGATATTTTTGTCTGCATCCACCATTGTTTTTGGTAACTAGGTTCTGTACGTTGTCCTGTGTTAAGATTTGCACAGACCCAACTTGTGTATGTTTTACATTGTTTGTGTACTTAGGGTAAAGTATAAAAGTGTCAATGGATGTAATCAGAATACTGTAGGGATCATCATCTATTCTAATATATATATATATATGATAATATGATAGTGTAACGTTTCATTCTTTTTTATTGTTTCACATCTCTTCTTGTTCCTCTCTTGTTTATTTCTGAAGCTGTTTCTCAGATTCTGGTGCTACCGAAGTATTATGGAAATTTGCTGTGTTGATGAGCTCTTCTCAATCACCTTCTTTTAGTTTTAGGTTTATTGTAGTTCATTAAGTTACTCTCAGAAGATGCTAGTGAAAGTGATTTATCTAGTGAAATGGAGAAAGAAACGGCCTTAGCTAAAGCTGCCGAAGCTTTGATTCAAAGCATTCAGGAAAGTTGTGCGTCAGTGGAAGCTAAGAAGGAAAAACATCTGGAATATGAAAGTGAATACCGTGAGAAGTATTCCGTTTCCGAGGCACAGTCCGGTGTTGCAGATAAAGAAACGTAGAGCCACAATCCTGAGATTGTAAAAATGAGAAGACGATACGTCTTTTTTACTAGCTGCCATCTGCTTGCTTGCTTAGCAGATAAACATGAGGAGAGCAAGAAATGTACACGGAGTGGGAAAGGCTATGATGCGCGCCACAATGTTGCTCTGCGCTTACTTTGGTTCGACATTAAGTGGACTAGAATTGTTCTCTTACGTCATTCTGTTACAGAATCGATCTCTAATATTATCAATAACAACTCTTTTATGTAAATCCCTCCTTGTATTGATTCAAGCGTTTGTTACAAGATAAGATAAAGACAAAACTCTCTCTATCCTGCACTCACCCAAATCATACATACCCTAACGGTTTACTCCCCTCCTAATATTAATAGCTCAAAAAGGACATAAAGCAACACGACAGGCCATGTGCTCATGCCTCCGCACGTGCCACTGATCCTCCTCCTCTCCAAGCTTTATTCTTCACTCGCTTACTTCTAGAACACTGCACCATCACGAACCAACTCGCTTCTGGGCCAAGGTTTGTTACTCTTTCAGTTTCACTTCTTGTGGGCCTTCCTCTGATACTGATACAAGATCGGAGGCCTGTTAGCAACATACGTATCACATTCTTTCAAGCTAAATTTCATCCTACCACATAGGATAGCACTGAATGAATAACACCATATTTTTCTGTCAGGTAGTTTATATACTCTCTCCCTTCCTAAATATAAGATGTTCTAACTAAACACACAGATTTTTGCTAAAAACTAAACACACATATTAGAAAATTACTTTTTATTTAAAAAGTATCATTGAAACTATAAAATACGATTGGTTGCAAAGTTAGTTAAAACTTACCTAGAAATATAAAAACATCTTATATATTGGAACATCAAACTTTTTTTTAAAACATCTTACATTTCCGAAAGCTCAAACTTTAATATGTATTGCTAATTTCTTTTAGCATAGTCGCTTTGTAAAAGTAACACAGTTCTTCATGGATTCGATAAATTTTGTTGTTATAAAAAGAGAACTTTTGCCTCCAACTTTGAATGGGTGTTATTTTGACACTTTCACATGTATAAAAAATAATTGAAATACATTTATATTTTTATTAATTAAATTTATTTAATCAATAATATTTAAGGTAAATAAACAACTACTTACCTATGTTTCAATAAGATACATATTTTAGAAAAATCACACATATTAAGAAAACATATTAAATTTTGAAAAAACACATTGTTTTTTGTGTTGAATAGTTTCCCATAAGTTGTAACCAATCAAAATTCAATAAACACAATTAATTTTCTTGAAAGTTACTATTTATCATTATTATATGCATTGAAAATGTAAAATATTGATCTTTTTGAAACAAAATTTTTCCTAAAATATGGATCTTTTGGAAACAGAGGGAGTATATAAGTGTAATTAATAAAAACATAATTGTAATAACAATCTCAGTTATTGAAATTTACACTTTTCAATGTATGTGTAATAAATAAATACATAAATGTAATAACAACCTCACTTATACATCCGTACCAAATTTACACAGTTATCCAAGTAGCCAATAAACAACAACCTCAGTTATTGGAATTTAGCAGATTAAAATGCGCCATCATGTTCATCTGTGAGATGAGTGGCCTAAGCCGTAGGCGGACGCTAAGAGGTATATCTGGATATATAATTTTATACAAAATATAAATATAAAATTAATATACATACATTAGTTTTTAAAAAATGAACATAAATATGTTTAAAATACATTTTTTGTATAAGTATATAGTTTAACATATATAAATAGTCTTAAATTACAAAAATTAAAATCATTTTAAATATATAAAGATGAAAAATTTAAAATGATTTTTCAATAATTAAACTAATATCTACAATCATATAAACACATAAAATAAATAAATTTAATATAAATAATAACATTAATGTAATATAATAATAATATTAATAATTTTTTTTTGAGTATTATTGTTCAAAATCCGCCTAGACGTCCGCGTAGACCGCATAATATCCGCCTAAACGCTATTATGCGCCCGAATTATATAAATCCGCATAAAATATCGTATACCGTGAAAGTGCAGGTAGATCTACATTATGGCCTGAAGCGCTTGCATACGCTGGTAGCCCTGGACCGTATTTTAGAACACTGGAATTTAGTGTGATAGACCTTCCCTAATCATGCATCGGCACGTTACACATTTACATAATTACTCACTGAGTTGTGAGTTGTCTTTTGCATTTAATTATCTTATTTTGGTTCTTTCGATCACTATCATCACTAGATGGTTGCAGAGCATACATTCTTCTTTGCAGGATCATTTTTTTACTTAATTATATCTCAACTTTTTTTGAACATGATAGAGTGCGGAAGCTATGAAACTTCAAGATCAAGGGTTTGATCGAAAAGTCGGTAACGTGTTCTCAAAGGTAATTTCAAAAACAAGATAAGAAGGTGCGAATACTCTTCGCAGTGTTCGTTAGAACTCTTAGGGTTGCGAATACTCTTCGCAGTGCTTAGAAAGCTCTTTAAAATAAACTGGAAATCTTATTAATCAAAGTCTATCTTATAAAAGCCATAAGAGAATTCCTTATATAGGACTCTTAAACCGTCATTAAAATCCTTAACCTAATAGAAAAGGCAAAACACAAACCTTAAGTAAAAAAGAAATAACTAGAAAAAGGAAACTTGGCGTTTAAGCTACGATGGCTGCATCAGGTCCCTCCGGGTCAGAAGGATTCGACCACGAATCCGGGTCGTCATTGTCGCCATGATAAGGAAAGAAATGCTTGACATTAAACACATCTGAGGTACGCAAATGAGAAGGAAGACGGACTCTGTAAGCGTTAGGATTAATACGTTCAAGAATTTCAACAGGTCCTATCTTGCGGGATTTGAGTTTATTATACTCTCGCGCTGGAAGACGTTCCTTGGTGAGGACGATCCATACAAGCTTCCCCTTGTTCAAAGATGACTTCACGCCGTTTCCTATCCGCATAATGCTTGTAAGAGCCGTCGAAGAAGTCAAATGTTCGTGTGCAAGACGATGGATATCCTGCAACTCGTTAACAAAGTCTATGGCCTCACTGTGTGTCCTTGTTTTGTCTTGTAGCGTCGTCAGATCGAGCGGAGCACGAGGCACAATGCCATAAACTACTTGAAAAGGACAATATCCCAAGCTGCGGTTGAAAGCATGATTATGAGCAAACTCTCATTGACAAAGTTTGGAGTCCCAATTCTTAATATTGTCACCAACTAAGCACCGTAGGAGATTCCCTAGAGACCGATTCCCCGTTTGACCGTCCATCTGAGGATGGTAAGCAGAGCTCATATCCAAGCTAGTACCAAGCAACTTCCAAAGAGATCGCCAAAAATGACCCAAAAATCTTGTGTCACGATCAGAGACAATAGAAAGAGGAAGCCCATGCAACTTATATTTCTCTCGGAAGAACAGGATAGCAATATTGACAGCATCAAATGTCTTCTTGTAAGGAACAAAGCGAGCCATCTTTGAGAATCTGTCGACCACAACAAAAATTGAATCGTTCCCTTTCTGTGTCCGCGGCAAACCGAGAACAAAATCCATGCTTATAGCAGTCCAAGGCTGTGTTGGAATAGGTAACGGAAGGTATAACCCTGCATTAGAAGTTTTGCCCTTGGCCAATTGACACACACGACATCTTTGAACAAAACGTTCGACATCTCTGCGCATAGATGGCCAAAAGAAAAAAGTGGTGGCGAGCTGTAGAGTTCGATCCCTGCCAACATGTCCCTCATTGTGCAGCTCCTGAATAATCTTTAAGCGTAAACTACTCTCAAGAATACAAAGATGTAGGCCCTTGAATAAAAACCCATCCTGCATGCTGTAATCTTTGGAAATTCCCGCAGGTGCTTCATCAAAGAAGCGCCCAAAACACTGGTCCGTTGGATATAAACCCACCAAAGAAGAAAAACCAACGACGGTTGTTTCCATTACAGTCAAGACACTATGACAACGGCTCAGAGCATCGTCGACCTTATTTGATTTGCCTGACTGATGACGGATCGAGAATGTAAACTGTTTGAGAAAGGCGATCCAAGAAGCATGGCGAGAGGAAACCTTGGCTTGACTATCTAAATGGCGTAATGCATCATGGTCCGTAAAGAGAATAAATTCCCTGTGTACCAGATAGTTTCGCTAGTGTTTGATTGCTTGGACGATCGCATAAAATTCCACGTCATAAGTACTATAACAGGATCGCACACCCGCCAACTTCTCGCTATAATAGGCAATCGGTCGTCCACGTTGGCTGAGAACGGCACCAATACCCAACTTGGAAGCATCACTGTGTAGTTCATAGGTCTCACCGAAGTCTGGTAACACTAGAATGGGCGCAGTAGTCAGGTTAGTCTTGATGAGTTCGAATGCGGCTGTTTCTTCAGGCGTCCAAGAAAACTTTCCTTCCTTCATACAACTTGTGATAGGTGCCATAATAGAACTGAAGTGGCTCACAGATCGTCGATAAAAAGACGCCAAACCATGAAAACTGCGAACCTCAGAGACGGTCGTTGGAACCGGCCACGATCGCACTGCTTCGACTTTAGATTGGTCCATCGCCAAGCTGTGCTCTGAAACAACATACCCCAAAAATAGAAACTCAGGCACGCCAAACTCACATTTTTGTTTATCTGCGAAGAGCTGGTCACGACGAAGGACGCGGAGGACAGCACAGAGGTGTGCAAGATGATCGCTGATGGAAGAACTGAAGATCAATATATCGTCGAAGTAGACGACCACAAATTTCCCGATGAATGGTCGAAGTGATTGATTCATAATACGCATGAAAGTACTAGGCGCATTGGACAACCCGAAAGGCATCACGAACCATTCAAAAAATCCTTCGCGCGTTTTAAACGCCGTCTTCCATTTATCTCCTGGTCGGATTCGTATCTGATGGTACCCACTTTTAAGGTCGATTTTTGAAAAGATTGATGCTGATCCGTCTAGTCCAAAAGGTCGTCTAGCCGTGGTATCGGAAAGCGGTAGCGTATTGTGATTTTATTAATAGCCCTGCTATCGACACACATACGCCATGAACCGTATTTCTTTGGAATGAGAAGAGTGGGAACTGCGCATGGAGACATGCTTTCTCTAATATGGCCCTTGCAAAGCAAGTCTTCTACTTGTCTCCGAAGTTCCTCGTGCTCGTCCAGACTCATCCTGTAGTGGGGACGGTTGGGTAGCGTTGCTCCTGGCACAAGATCGATATGGTGCTGAATGTCTCTAAGTGGCGGCAACGAGCTTGGTAAGTCTTTTGGAAAGAAATCTTGGAACTCCTCTAAAACTGTAATGATATCTTTGTGTATTGTCGTGGTGAGAAGAAGAGACACGGTCGTGGGAATTAGTGCAAAAGCCATACCCTCCGTGTGAAGTTCAGATTAAAATTTCTCGTACGAACATATGAGAGATGGCTGTGTAGCCGGTGAGACTGGTGAGGGAGCTGGAATGGTCTTGACAAGTGTGAGAGAAGGTGTGTCTTTAGATGGGAGGAGTAAGATTTTTTGAGAGTCCCACGTGAATGGATAGGTATTTGTAGCTCCGTAATCGATAATATCTCGATCAAATTCCCACGGTCTTCCCAACAACAAGTGACTAATGTCCATTGGAGCCACATCGCAATAGATACAATGCTTATAATGTGGGCCGATGGAGAATGGAATGAGAGCTCGTTGCGTGAGTCGTATGTTGGCATCTTCGTGAAGCCATCCAAGGTTATAAGGAGAGGGATGTGTTTCACGGGCAATACCAAGTTTATCCACTGCATATTCTGAGATAACGTTTCTGCTACTACCCGAGTCAATCACAAAACTGCACACACGACCTTTTATGGTACAAGTGGATCAAAAAATATTGGTACGAAGCCACTTGTCATCTTGTTTGCGAGGTGCGAAGCATGTTCTCCGGAGGACAAGTAAGTGGCCACTGTCGCCTGCGGTAAGTTGAACGTTATCATTGTCTTTGTCTTCCTCCTCCTGTGAGTCATACACATCCTGATCGTTGATGGTCTCATCTATAAGTAAGCCGCGACGTTTATCATGAGGACATGCTGTTTGGCGGTGTCCTGGCTCCCCGCAATTGTAGCACCGTAAGGCATTAGGGCGTGATGATCTGCGAAGTTGTTGATCTTCCTGGGCCGCAGGTTTAGCTGTCGATGTCGAGGCTTCACCAGCGTCCTTTGAGGGAGAGACATTACTTCCTGTTTGTTCTTGTATACGCGATCGGTTTGACGTTTGAGTCCAATTGGATGATCATGATTGTTGCTCAAAAGAAGCTGCTCGTCTATGAGCTTTGCTGATTGTAGAAGGATCAAATTGTGAAATCGCCGTCTGTAGTTGAGGACGTAAGCCGCCAATGAAAAGAGACACTAATTGAACTTGACTATCATTAATTTCGGTCCGCGTGAGTAACAAGGCAAATTCTTCAGCGTAGTCATCGACACTGCGGTTTCCCTGGCGTAAATTCTGTAATTTTGTGTACCTTGTCCGCTCATATTTATGCGGGAGAAACGTTTGGCGCAGATGTTTAAGTAGTTTGTCCCAAGACTGGATTGGAGCCTTGCCTGTGCGCGACCGTTTCGTCCTAAGTTGTTTCCACCAAGTAGCAGCATGGCCTCGAAAACGCATGGCGACAAGAGGGACTCGACGATCCATCGGCACCTGCTTGAACTCTAGTATTTCTTCAACTGAGACGAGCCAATCAATAAGATCATCACCCTTGAGACCTCCATGGAACTCCGGTATATGTACTCGAAAGCTTCTTTCCCAACGGTGATCATAGTTATCCTGTTGTCTCAGATCCTCATAATAAAGGCGACGATGAATCTCATCCTCGTCCTCTTTGTTTGGATTTTGACGTCGGTTCCTATGTTGTTGATATCGGTCTTGTGGCGGTAAGAGGTGCTGTTGGCGATCGTGTTGCTGTGGCGGAGGAAGTTGATGTTGATGTCGTTGTTGGTTTTGTGGTTGATTTTTTTTGTTGTAGAGGATGTTGCGGTTGTGGTAACAGAGGAAGATGTTGAACATTACCCACTTGTTGGGAGGATCCAAGCGAGTGAGCATCGTGTTCATGGTGTCTAAACGTGCCGTCAACGATTCGCCCAACTGTTGAATTGAGGTCTGCACCGACGTCTGAAAGGATGTTTGCAACTCTGTCATAAGGGCTCGTAAATCTGCCATGTCTATAGACGTACCTTCCATCATTTATTTGTCATGATAACGAAAGAAGAACTCCAGAAACGGACTGATTCTGATACCAACTGATGGAGTGCGGAAGCTATGAAACTTCAAGATCAAGGGTTTGATCGAGAAGCCGGTAACATGTTCTCAAAGGTAACTTCAAAAACAAGATAAGAAGGCGTGAATACTCTTCGCAGTGTTTGTTAGAACTCTTAGGGTTGCGAATACTCTTCGCAGTGCTTGAGAAAGCTCTTTAAAATAAACTGGAATCTTATTAATCAAAGTCTATCTTACAAAAGCCATAAGAGAGTTCCTTATATAGGACTCTTAAACCGTCATTAAAATCTGTAACCTAATAGAAAAGGCAAAACACAAACCTTAAATAAAAAGGAAATAACTAGAAAAAGGAAATTTGGCGTTTAAGCTACGATGCTGCTGCATCAAAACAGAATTATATCTCAACTTTCCTTCACAGTTACCGAATTGTGTTGGAATAATTTTGTTATGACAACCTTTTTCAGAAATAAGTTTGAATTACTTTATTTTACAAAAAAGGTTTGGGCTAGTTTTCTCTATTAGAAACAAATATTGCTGATGTACCTTTCTTTCCTAAAACTATCGTATATTGAGTTTTTTCTTAACTATTCATTAAACTAGATTCTTTGACCGCGCTACGCGCGAATTATCTGTATTATAAATTTTATAACATTTTTATATGTCTTTGGATAACTTGAACTTTTTCATTGTTATTTCTTGAATTGAAGAATTTCACTTTGTTATTTGTCATTTTGTCTTATATTAGATTTTTGTAACTTTTTCTAATCAGTTCTTATTCAAAGTAGTGTTAATTATTAATTTGTGCACTATTTAATACATGAAAAATATTATTTTATTTTTGATCCAAATCACTTGTAGTCATCAAATATAAAAATAAACAATAATTTGATTTTTTCTTTTCTTTCAAAATTGTTAATCCTCTTTAGCCCATAAAACAGACTGTTTTAAATTAATAATTTGATTTATTTTAAATTAAAAATTTGATTTATTTTAAATTAATTTTATCGCTAAAATTTTAGGAGTATGAACTCAGCTTTAGTTTCGGGATATAGGTTAAGTTATCTTTTAGTTAACATGTTACTATTAATTTTATAACAATTCAGAGTAAATTATTTGCATATTTTTAGTATATTATTCGAATTTCAAAAACTATATGATGCATTGTATTTTGTGACAAAACAAATTAATGATTCCATTAGTTTTTTTCACCATATCAATTACATGTAGTTTGTAGTGACAGTAACAGCTCCAAAATAGAAGAAGTGTACGTCTTGCAAGATTCAACGCGCAACAACATGGAAATAAAGAGAAGATGCATGGTCTCATTCAGGATTAAAGATATGTCAAATGGTTTGTGATTGTTTACAAAAATAATGTTTAAACTTTTAGAATTTGAAACATAAATAATGAAAGAAACTCAAATTCCAAATATTACTACAACCAAATGTTATTTTTAATACTTAAATTCAAATCACCCATGTTTAATTTCCTGTCGTTGCTAACTTCTAAAACTTTGTTAATATGTAAAGTTCTAATTGCTTATGGAATATTTATTATGAAAAGCACAAATGTTGAAAAAGTATAATAATGTTCTTATATTGTGAAACCAGATATCTCTGCTAAATATTATTTTATCTATGTTACTCTGCATTTGCTGTTCCCCATCTCTTTTGAGGCCATCTGGTTGCACTTCCTTTTCCTGCCTAAATAAACAGTATCATAATGCACTTTCTTTAAGCTAAACAAATGTAGTATCATATACAGGCTTCAACTTTGCAATACATAACTTAACATCGATCTAAAATAATTGAATATGTTTTCAGCAAGATGTAAAAAAGAAACCAATAACAGGTTAAAGCAAAGTACATTAAGTAAATCCATATATCACAGATTAAGCAAGCTCAAAGCAACCTTCACCAGTCAATACCTCTTTCTCCTTTCCAGTTTTAAGAAATGGCTGATTTCATTCCCAATAAACTCCTCCAGAAATCATATTTTATTGCCTAGAAAAAAAAAACAAATCATTCACTTTCTTTTGAGGATCTTTCTCGAGTTCGATGAATTAGAAGTGGTCATTTCAATCTCAGACAAATGTTCAAAACCAAACCGAAACCCACCTTGCCATGTAACCACACGACAAATAAGCTTGTGCCTCAGCAAATGCAAAGATTGTGTTTATCAAATGAAGATTTTACCTTACTTTTGATTCCCTCTTCGGCTCTCGTCTGTCTCCCAACCACCACTGCCCCAAGGATCATCATCTCCATTCTCATTTTCCAGTGAGAATTGTGCTCTGACCTCCATATACTTGAGTCTAAATATATTGTGCTCTGAACCACACTGGATATATTTCTACCATCCTCTTTTACCTCCTGCTTCGATAAAGTTTCATAACAGTATGTTAGAACTTAGAAGATATGTAAGAGAAAATTTAAACTATAAAGGACTTATAAATTGCAAAATCATTTTAAAAAAAAATTACAAAACGATAAGAACTGCAGCTTACCTTAGCTTTGACCTGCACTTGGAAACATATACCTGATTGTCTTTAACATCAGACCTCCACAATCATAACTTAAAAGTTAGAAAATAAACATTTAAAATAAACTAATTGGCAAATATATTTAAAATAAAATGAACATTACGTTAAATATTTTGTTATTCTTATTAAAAATCATAAGTTTTTTTTATTTTTAAAATATTATGATGCAGATGTCATTATTTAACATTTTATCAATGCTTATTATTTCTTTTTGTCATAATCAGTAAGTAGAATAGATTAAGTTAGTCAAAATTTTAGTTGAAATCCAACATATAAATTATAAATTATTTCTACCTTTAATATTTTGTTTCTGGATCTATTTAGACTTTTAGTTTCTCTTATACATTTTATTTTATACATATACAAAAATAATAATCATTAACAATAACTTTTTTATGTAATTAGCTAGATAGTTCAAAAATATATTATTGATAGTTACTATATACATTTGAAATACTTGTCAAATAAAATTTTTATTCAAACTGATAAGTTAATTTTAGAAATAGATATATTTAATTTAGTTTTCAGAATATAGTTAGTGATTACTTTTATTTTTATTATATTACTTTTTATAACTGATTTTATACGGGTTTTATTATGTATATAAGTAATCTGTTTTTATTTAACAAATTGACGATAAATTTTGTTATTAAAATGTTTTATTTTTATTAAATATTTTAGATTCATTTAAAATAATATATATCATGTTTAAAATATATTATATGCTATAATGTTAAATCAGGTCACATGTAATCATTCGTTTTTAATTTAATCACATCATTGAAAATTCAGTGTTTAGAAAACATACAAAAAAGGCTTTCAAAAACAAAGTAAAGTCTGAGAATAACAGTAAATCTACATAATGAATCAACAAAAGAAATTAACATTGTGAATGAGATAGAAAGAGAAATTAAAAGTGATAAGATACAACATTTTTTGAGCCGAACATTGATATCTTGTGCATTTCATGGTTTTAAGCATCCATTTTGCATTAATATCAATCATTTAGACTTGCATATAGATATGTTTAGGGTGCATTGCATTATACTTGTGTGTTTTCAGGTTTGGTGAAGTACAAAACAGGTTTTGGAGCAAAACGAGTCATAAAAATGATGTTTTCCACCAGAGAATTTCGCAAGCTGTTGCCGCAGGCAAATGGAGGCTGCTACGGGACCGCAAGTTGGTATCGTTGTTGCGGCCAGAGAATTTCGCAGGCTGTTGCCGTAGGCAAATGGAGGCTGCTACGGGACCGCAAGTTGGTATCGTCGTTGCGGCCAGAGAATTTCGCAGGCTGTTGTCGCAGGCAAATGGAGGCTGCTACGGGACCGCAAGTTGGTATCGTCGTTGCGGCCAGAGAATTTCGCAGGCTCCCGTCGCAGGCAAGAGAAGGCCGCGGCCTAGAAACAGAGTGGTCGCGACTCCATGCAGCAGGCTGGAGATGGCTGCGGCCGCGTCCGAAACAGTGCTTTTTACCATTTTACCCTCTACGTTTTAAATTTGAAAAAAACCTATGTTTAAGTATTATTTGTAAGCCATTAGTGGCAGATTATCTTTTGTTCTTAGAAAAACCACCAAATACTTCTTGGATTTATTTAATCATTGTTCTTGCAATCTTTTTGATATTGAATCTTTTATTTGTATTTCTCTACATGATTAATCTTCAAATCCAATATGGGTTTAAGAGGAATCATGGAGATTAGTGAGTAATCCTCTTTTGAATTCATGGGTTAGGAAGATCAAGGGTGATTAGGCTAGATCTAGGATGTTTGAGTGTAAATCATGCTTATTTCTTGCTAGTAGAGTATTCATAATGCATCTTCTGAGTTGGCCTCTCAAAAGTTGATCTTTAGGCATTTCCCACCCACAAGGTGTCTGATGAAATGCCTGAGACAACTCTCATAAGCTTTTAACATACTTTACCAAAGATATTTGTTGTTAAAGGTGTTAAGATAGCCATTAGACTTGTTTGTAATGATTGCTTTCATTTTATTCAGCCAAAGACATTTGATGTTTGAATTGTGTTAGCAAATGAACATTCATCTAGACATAGAGTTTGTTTAAGATTGTGTCTAAGCTTAAGATTGATAGTTTGATTGTTTATTTACCATCTTTAGTTCGAAACCTGATCACCCAAGGTCTAATTCATATGCCCATGAGTTCTCCTTTATCATATCAAAGAAAGCTTCCTCTTTTATTGCTTATTTGTTCTGTTATTGCATTCTATCATTAGTAGTAGTTTAAAACCATCCAAATTATCGGTTGCACTTAGATTAAGTAGGTACTTGCATTCTTGGTGCTTTGAATCCCTCAGAACTGGTTCGACATTTCACTCATATTACAACATTTGCTTTAGGAGCCTTGAAAACTCCTAACACCAAATTGGCGCCGTTGCCAAATTCTGAGTAGATTTAAACATTGAGATTTAGTCACTTGCTTGAGACTAAGTCGTTTTTTCTTTTATCTTGTTACTGATTCTCCATCTTCATTTCCCTTGGCATTTCAGGTGTATGAACTTGAGGAGTAGAGGCACAACAAACCTTGTTCCAAGAGTTGAAGACATTAGAGCATTTGAAAGGGAAACTAGAAGAAGGAGACAAGCAGAAGAGCAACAGGCTCACTTGCAGAGGTTGGATACAAACATGGAAAACTTACCACAAGGTGGAAATGTGAACGGTCAAGGTGCTGACGACCCTCCACCACAAGGGCCACAACACCCACAGCGACCAGCTCGAGCCATTGGAACCTATGACCGCCCTAACATTCATGGGCATATGTTAGGAATCAGAGCACCAGCTGTGGAAGCCAACAACTTTGAGGTCAAACCAGGACTCCTCAACGTGATAGAGAACAACAAGTATCATGGCTTGGCTGTAGAGGACCCATTTGATCACTTGGACAAGTTTGACAGCTACTGTGGGTTGTCAAAAACCAATGGTGTGTCTGAGGATGCTTTCAAGCTTAAGCTATTCCTTTTCTCTTTGGGGGATAAGGCGCGTCAGTGGGAGAAGTCTTTACCCAGCGATTCTATCACCACCTGGGATGACTGCAAAAGAGCATTCTTGGAAAAGTTCTTCTCTACCTCAAGAACTGCAAAGTTGAGAAATGAGATTTCAAGTTTTCAACAGAAGAACTTGGAAGGATTCAGCGAAGCTTGGGAGAGATTCAAGAGCTATCAAGCTCAATGCCCACACCATGGTTTCTCCAAGGAAAGCTTGCTGAGCACATTCTACAGAGGGGCTCTTCCTAAGTACAGAGCCAAGTTGGATACTGCAAGTAATGGGTTCTTCTTGGGGAGAACTGAGGAAGATGCAGAGGAGCTAGTTGACAACATGGTGAAAAGTGACGCAATCTACAGTGGAGACCACGACATAAGCGTTAGAACAGATGATAAACAGACAAGGAAGGAGCTAAAGGCTCTGCAGGAGAAGATAGACATACTTATTGCTGATAAAGCTACACAAAAGCAGCTGAACTTTGTTGGAAACAAAAACCAAGAGGCGCCACATGCAGTTAATGAAGTTGATGGGCTGGAAGGACAAGAAGAGATGTGTTTCATCAACAACAATGGTAGTTGGTACATGAAAGAGCCTAATTTTCAGTACAACAACTACCCACAGAGATCTAATCCCAGCAACCAACAAGGAGGCTACCAGCCCAAGAGAAACTACAACCAGCAGAGTGGTAACCAGCCTAGGAATAATCAGCAAGGCAACTATCAGCCTCAGCAGAACCCTCCTCCTGGCTTCCCTAGCAAAGGGAACCAATCTTCAACAACAGGCTAGTCCTTCTAGTTCTACTCCTCGTGAAAGCAGATCGATACTCTACTGAAACAGATCCGGAATCACAGACTAGAAGTGAGAAGTATGTTGGATATGAGTTGAAGAACCTCCATAACAAGATTGATGGAAGCTACAATGATCTCAACAACAAGTTCAGGGTTTTGGAGAGCCAGTTTGCTGCCATGAACACTCAGCAAAATCGTCAGCAAGGTTCTCTACCTGGAAAATCTGAGCAAAACCCAAAGGAGGCAATGAAAGCTGTTACCCTCGTGAGTGGAAAGCAGTTACCTCTAGAACTCTCACCAAGGATGCTGAGAAACAAGGTGAGGGGGTTGCCATCAACATGGATGATGATGAGGTAGTGATTGTGGATGAAAAAACCAATGATGAGATCTTGGAGAAGATTGTGGAAGCCAAGGGTAAGGGAAAGGTTGGAGAAGAAAAGAGAACTGAGAAAGATGGTGAAGATCCTGCTCCAGCAAATGAGAAGCCTTTTGCTCCTCCTCCTTATGAACCCAAACTCCCATTCCCTGGAAGATTCAAGAGGCAGCTGCTAGAGAAGTACAAAGCTCTGTTTGAGAAGCAGATGAGTGAAATTCAGGTCACAATGCCTATCATTGATGCTTTCATGCTGGTTCCTCAATACAGCAAGTTCCTACAAGATGCTGTAGCTGCAAAGAAGAAAGAGATGGAGGGAATGATGATCCTTACTCATGAGTGCAGTGCAATCATTCAGAGGCTTGATGTTCCAAGAAAGCTAGAGGATCCAGGATGTTTCACACTACCTTGTGCTATCGGACCTATGGTATTTGAGAGGTGTCTCTGCGATTTGGGAGCTAGTGTCAGCTTGATGCCTTTATCTGTGGCAAAGAAGCTTGGATTCACTCAGTACAAGAAGTGTAGACTTTCTCTAGTTCTGGCTGATCGTTCAGTGAAGTATCATGTGGGTATCTTAGAGGACCTCCCTGTGATAGTTGGAAACTGTGAGAATCCCTACAGACTTTGTGGTGCTTGAGATGGGGGAGGAAGCTCAAGATCCCTTAATCCTTGGAAGGCCTTTCTTAGCCACAGCAGGAGCTATTGTTAATGTGAAAGAAGGCAAGATTGATCTCCATTTGGGTAAAGGGCACATCCTCCATTTTGACATCAAGGAGGTAATGAAGAAACCTACTACTCAAGGGCAAGTCTTCTACATTGAGGAGATGGATGCTCTTGCTGATGAGCTCCTTGAAGAGTTATCACTAGAGGATTCTCTACAGCATGCTTTGACCATAGAGAAAGAGGTTGTAGTGATTGAGAATGTGGAGAGTATTCCTTATGGGATGATGCTGGATTCACACAAGGGGTTTGCTAGTGAGGAACAGTATGAGGAACTGCCACAAGTGGTTCAACAAGAAGCCTCAGTCACTCAACAAAAGAACGTCCAGCAAGATGACTGGAGCGAGCTTAAGGCACTTAAGGTGGAGCTTAAACCTCTTCCCCATGGTGTAAGGTATGCATTCCTTGGCCCTAATGAGATTTATACTGTCATTGTGAGTAGTGAACTTACTGAAACTGAGCTGTCTGAACTTTTAAAAGCACTTAAAAGATTTAGAAAAGCAATAGGTTACTCACTTGATGATATCAAAGGGATATCACCCTCTTTGTGCATGCATAGGATACATCTTGAGGATGAATCAATGACTTCTATAGAGCATCAAAGAAGGTTAAATCCTAACCTGAAAGATGTTGTAAAGAAACAGATTCTTAAACTCTTAGATGTTGGTGTGATTTACCCTATCTCAGATTCTAAATGGGTATCTCCTGTGCATGTTGTCCCAAAGAAAGGTGGTATCACTGTAATAAAAAATGACAAGGATGAATTGATACCAACCAGAACCATCACAGGTCATAGAATGTGCATTGATTACCGAAAACTGAACTCTACATCTAGGAAAGATCATTTTCCATTGCCATTTATTGATCAAATGCTTGAAAGACTTGCTCATCACCCATTCTATTGCTTTCTTGATGGGTATTCAGGGTTTTTCCAGATACCCATACATCCCAATGATCAAGAGAAAACGACATTCACATGCCTTTATGGTACCTTTGCTTATCGAAGGATGCCATTTGGATTATGTAATGCTCCAGCCACCTTTCAAAGGTGCATGATGTCAATCTTCTCTGATCTAATTGAAGATGTTGTGGAGGTGTTCATGGATGACTTCTCTGTCTATGGATCTTCGTTTTCTGCTTGTTTGTCAAATCTGTGCAGAGTCCTACAGAGATGTGAAGACACCAACCTCGTGCTGAACTGGGAGAAGTGTCACTTCATGGTTAAAGAAGGGATTGTGCTGGGACACAAGATCTCAGAGAAGGGGATTGAGGTAGACAAGGCAAAGATTGATGTGATGATCAGTTTGGCTCCTCCAAAGACAGTGAAAGACATCAGGAGTTTCTTGGGGCATGCTGGCTTCTATAGAAGGTTCATCAAGGATTTCTCCAAGATTGCCAGACCACTCACCAGACTGCTTTGCAAGGAAGAGATCTTTCTCTTTGGTCAGGAATGTCTAGAAGCTTTCAAGAAGCTGAAGAGTGAACTTGTGAGTGCTCCCATTGTCCAACCACCTGATTGGGATCTCCCCTTTGAGATCATGTGTGATGCTAGTGACTATGCTGTGGGAGCTGTTTTGGGGCAGAAAAAGGATGGCAAGTCTCATGTGATCTACTATGCAAGCCAAACCTTGAATGATGCTCAGATGAAATATGCCACAACTGAGAAGGAAATGCTAGCCATTGTCTTTGCATTTGAGAAATTCAGAAGCTACTTAGTGGGGTCAAAGGTTATTGTCTACACAGATCATGCTGCTTTGAGACACCTTTTGGCAAAGAAAGATGCAAAACCCAGGCTTTTGAGGTGGATCCTTTTGCTTCAAGAGTTTGACTTAGAGATCAGGGACAAGCCAGGAGTTGAGAATGGTGTAGCTGATCACTTGTCCAGGCTGAAAGTAGAGTGTGGCATCCCCATTGATGAGGGATTTCGAGAAGAGCAGATCATGGCCATTGGAGCAGTGATTGCAGCCTGTGAAACCGGCAGAAAGCTTGAAGAGGTTAAAGCTACTGAAGAGAAAGAACCTTGGTATGCTGATTTGGTGAATTACTTAGCCACAGGAAAAGAACCTTTGAATCTTGTGGGCTATGCCAAGAAGAAGTTCTACAAGGATGTGAAGAGGTACTACTGGGATGAACCTTACCTCTACATTCTCTGCAAGGATCAGCTTTATAGGATAGTGGTTGCTAATGAAGAAGTTGATGGGATCCTTACACACTGTCATGGATCATCCTATGGAGGCCACTTTACTACCTTCAAGACAGTTGCAAAAGTGTTACAAGCTGGATTCTGGTGGCCACACATGTTCAAGGATACACAAGACTTTGTTTCAAGGTGTGATTCATGCCAAAGAAGAGGAAACATCACCAAAAGAAATGAGATGCCTCAAAATCCAATCCTTGAAGTTGAGGTGTTTGATGTGTGGGGTATTGACTTCATGGGGCCATTTCCATCATCCTATGGAAACAAATACAACCTTGTGGCTGTTGACTATGTCTCAAAGTGGGTGGAAGCCATTGCAAGTCCCACCAATGATGCTGGAGTTGTAACTAAGATGTTCAAGAGTGTCATCTTCCAAGGTTTGGAGTTCCAAGAGTTGTGATCAGTGATGGAGGCTCTCATTTCATCAACAAGCTGTTTGAAGGACTTCTCAAAAAGAAAGGTGTGAAGCATAAGGTGGCAACTCCTTACCATCCTCAAACAAGTGGTCAAGTTGAGATCTCAAATAGAGAGATAAAGTCCATTTTGGAAAAGATTGTGGGGGTTACAAGGAAGGATTGGTCTACTAAGCTTGATGATGCACTTTGGGTTTATAGGACAGCTTACAAGACCCCTTTGGGAACACACCTTTCAACCTTGTGTATGGGAAAGCTTGTCATTTGCCAGTAGAACTTGAGTACAAGGCACTATGGACAGTAAAGTTGCTGAACTTTGACATCAAGAGTGCCAAGGAGAAAAGACTTCTTCAACTACATGAGCTTGATGAGATAAGAATGGATGCTTTTGAGAACTCAAGGATCTACAAGGAGAAGACTAAAGCTTTCCATGACAAGAACATTCTGAAAAGAGAGTTCAAAGAAGGAGATCAGGTCCTTCTCTACAACTCTAGGTTAAAGTTATTTCCAGGAAAGCTTAAGTCAAGGTGGTCCGGTCCATTCAAGGTTAAGGAGGTTAAGCCATATGGGATAATAGTGTTGTGGAGCACTGATGGAAGAGACTTTACAGTCAATGGACAAAGGGTCAAGCTCTACATGGCTACTACACCAGGAGAAGAAGGAACCTCGATTCCACTCTCCAATCCTATCCCCGCCTAATCTCAAAAGAAAGGAAGTCAAGCTATAGACTTAAAACAAGCTCACTTGGGAGGAAATCTCATATCTATCCTTGTTTATATTTATTTTAGTTATTTTGTTCTTGTTTATGCTTTTATGTTTCTAGATGCAGGTTTATGTTGCAGGTTTGTCAAAAAAAAAAAAAAAAGAGCTAGAGATTTTCGCGGGCTATTACCGCGACTTCCAGAGCCTGCGGTGTCCACTCGACGAAACACGCAGAGAATTTCGCGAGCCTCCGCTACTGCGGCTCCCCGTATGGACAACAAAATCTCGACAGAGATTTTCGCAGGCTCCCGTCGCGACCACATGGTACCTGCGGTTGTCTCCCTCAGTTCGCGGCCTGCTCCCCGCGGTGGTACGATGCCCGCGGCCCAGGTACGTAAACCGTCCCCCATACTTGAATTGAACCGAAATCGTCGCTAAACCGGACTTGACCGGTTTGTCTCCAGCTCCCTTGCTTTTAGTCGTGAAAGTGACCCTCTTTCTCTCTAGTTCTTGCTTAAAATCCTAAGTTCATCACCTTCTTCTCCATAACTCTCAAGAACTCATTTTTCCTTGAAACAGTTCCATGTTATGTGTAAACTGTTCTAGAGGACCTTTATTCAGTTTAACTTTAACCTGATCAATCAATTGTACGAAAACAGAGTTAATCAGTCATGAAGTTCAACTGTCTGAAAAACATAGCTGGATAGTTTAAACGAAAAAACCACATTTATGCGTAAGCATTATTATAAAAGCAACTAATGCGGCCAGATATTACAAACGTTGCACCAAGGTGTTCAGGCGATGATGGACGTTCACGGTGGCTTGGATGACGGTCACCTGCAATGTTTGAACAATTGGAAATAGAATCAACAAACGAATAATCATGAACAACAAACTAAAGCCTGGGTTTTTTTTTCATAATCAAAACATAAGCAAATGAATCTCCCATAAACAGAATATTTGGATTTATATGAATAAAAATACATGAACAAAGTGAAACAGAATTTAAAAAAACAATGATCATATCCCAAATATCTAAGATAACAAAAATGTCTGGGAAATAATTTTGATAATCAAAATATGAACAACTCGAATCAGGATAAAAAACAAAAAGAAACTACATAGAAGTTTGAATTACCTTCAAGGCCCGTGAGGAGAATGTTGACCTTCATTAGCTCGCCGTCACGCTTAACATTCCTAGAACTCTTCCTCTTCCCACTTCCCCCTGCATCATCAGAATCATCTTCATCCATGAACCCAACCCCCGCACTCTGCTCAAAGAACCCACCACCTGCAGAACACTTGTCTGCTGATCCAGATTGTTCCCAACCGTTCATCTCAGACTCTCTGGAGAGAACAGCAGCTGCAACATCAGCCGGTTTGGACCCTGAGCTTCTTCATCTCAGACTCTAAAGCTTCTTTTGCTTCTTCCACGGACTCAAGCTTCTCCTTTAGCTGAGCTGTCTTTGCTCTGCTTTCTTCCAACTATTCTCCGATCCGACTCACCTTTGAAGCCATCTCATCTTCGTTAGCTTTCACGTTAGACATATCAGAAACCGAATCACTCAACTGACTCTTTAAGCTCTCTTTTTCTTTGCCTAGTGAATCATGTTCTTTATCCATATCATACAGTCTAGCTTTCAACATCTTGATCTCATCTTCCTTTGCTAGCAATCTCTCAGCTTCTTCATTTCCACTTCTCGGATCTTCTTGTTCTACAGGAACCTCAAACACATCAGTCTCTTTCTCCACATCACCTGGGATCTCGTTTCTATCTATTACTTCCTCCTCGAAAGCAGATCCTTCCACTCCAGCCAGAGGGTTCGGTTTGGTGTTATGATGAAGCTCATCTTGAGCTTGTTTCTTGACAGCTTCGGCATTAGCCAACTGCTCTTTGAGCAGTCTCAGCTCCTCTTGTGCTTGTCCTAACTGCGACTCTAAACCCTAATGGAAATCACAGAAAGAAGAAGCAGAGACCTTAACACTTTGGTGGTTTGGCTAACTGTGGTTGTGTCTTGAAGCTTGAACTCACGCCAGTCATGAGCGCCTGGATCTGAAATCATACAGAACAAATACCAAAAAGAAAGAACTATTGTAAGATATGATAGAGCTTAGCGCAAAAAAGATAACAATACATCAAAATTCTGATCACAATGTTAGTATGGTTGTAGCGAATATGCTTCCCAGATTTTAATGAAAGAGTAAGGAAAATCTCACTTGTTTCCAGTCATATCTTGTCTTTAGCTTGATCCAGATGAATCTCGGAGATCACAAAGCACAAACAACAGTCAGAAAATTATAAGAAGCTCGAGTCATGTATTAACTGAGACGAACACGTACCCATTACAAAGAGCATCCATCATCTACAACAATTACCAACTGCAGTAAAAGGAAGACAAAACTTTCACTAAAGATCCTCTCCTAACAATTGAAATCTTGAGGCTTTAAATCTAGGAATAGATATCAAAAACAAATAATGAAGCATATATGATTCAAGGAAATGTACCTTGGGCGCGTCTCCCTCGTCCTCGCTTACTTCAAGGTGATCCGCCAATTCCACTTCTTTGTTTTCCAATCTTAAGATCCCAACCTCTCTCACCCAAATCAGCCTTAACTAATCTGATGCACCCTAAATTAGGATCACTCGACCGGACTGATAAAGGGGATATGATCTCAGACAGATTGAATGAGAAATGATGGATTGAAGGGTCGCACAACAGTTGCGGAAGGCTGTTGATATTCTCGAACTCCGATTGTTGCTTGATATGACGCACAAGTCCAACAAAAAAGGAGAAATATATGGATCGAAGGGTCGCACAGCAGATGCGGAAGGCTGCTGATATTCCCGAAGCCAATTTGTTGCCGGATGTGACGCACCAGACCAACAAAAAGGCAGCCTCGATCTGTTGCCGGATATGACGCACCGGTCCAACGAGAAAGAGAGAGTTACTTGGAGCTAACCACACCAAGAACAAGAAAAGTGAGATTCCCTCTCAAGGTTCCAAAAATAATCACTCAAAACTTATTTTATTTCATTGATCAAATGGCCTTTATATAATAGGCAAAGCATACAAAAGGTTGGAATACAAAAAACTAGTCAAACATAGAAATTAGCAACTTATAAAACAAGGAAGACTTGACCAAAGACCAAAGACCAAGACTTTTGACCGAAAATGGGAATTTGTGGTCGCAAAACTCTTCGGCTGATCTCGTCCTTTTGCATGGTCGACGGTTCGATTACCGCCGATTGATATATTATTTGACCATACCTTCTCGTTTCTTGTTGGGCCTTTCTTTCTTTGGGCTGAAGCATGTTCATAAACATATTTTCATAAATCGTCAATCCCATCTCGTTTAAAACTCAAGCCCAAAAGCCAAACTTTCTTGATTTGTTTTTGCTGCTGATTCGGGGCACATCATTCCTCCTTCTTTAAAAAGATTTGCCCTCAAATCTGTCTTTCTTTAGCTTCAGATAGAATGATCTCTTGGCTTTTCATAAAACTCTTTTTTTTTAGAAAAGAAGATGAAAGGTAGAAGATGGATGAAGAAGATGGAAAGATGAGAAAAATGAACAGATAGTACCGGTTGAGTGGCTCTGATACCACTTGATGCACCCTAAATTAGGATCACTCGACCGGACTGATAAAGGGATATGATCTCAGACAGATTGAATGAGAAATGATGGATTGAAGGGTCGCACAACAGTTGCGGAAGGCTGTTGATATTCCCGAACTCCGATTGTTGCTTGATATGACGCACAAGTCCAACAAAAAAGGAGAAATATATGGATCGAAGGGTCGCACAGCAGATGCGGAAGGCTGCTGATATTCCCGAAGCCAATTTGTTGCCGGATGTGACGCACCAGACCAACAAAAGGGCAGCCTCGATCTGTTGCCGGATATGACGCACCGGTCCAACGAGAAAGAGAGAGTTACTTGGAGCTAACCACACCAAGAACAAGAAAAGTGAGATTCCCTCTCAAGGTTCCAAAAATAATCACTCAAAACTTATTTTATTTCATTGATCAAATGGTCTTTATATAATAGGCAAAGCATACAAAAGGTTGGAATACAAAAAACTAGTCAAACATAGAAATTAGCAACTTATAAAAACAAGGAAGACTTGACCAAAGACCAAAGACCAAGACTTTTGACCGAAAATGGGAATTTGTGGTCGCAAAACTCTTCGGCTGATCTCGCCCTTTGCATGGTCGACGGTTCGATTACCGCCGATTGATATATTATTTGACCATACCTTCTCGCTTCTTGTTGGGCCTTTCTTTCTTTGGGCTGAAGCATGTTCATAAACATATTTTCATAAATCGTCAATCCCATCTCGCTTAAAACTCAAGCCCAAAAGCCAAACTTTCTTGATTTGTTTTTGCTGCTGATTCAGGGCACATCATTCCCTCCTTCTTTAAAAAGATTTGCCCTCAAATCTGTCTTTCTTTAGCTTCAGATAGAATGATCTCTTGGCTTTTCATAAAACTCTTTTTTTTTTTTTTAGAAAAGAAGATGAAAGGTAGAAGATGGATGAAGAAGATGGAAAGATGAGAAAAATGAACAGATAGTACCGGTTGAGTGGCTCGATACCACTTGATGCACCCTAAATTAGGATCACTCGACCGACTGATAAAGGGATATGATCTCGCAGATTGAATGAGAAATGATGGATTGAAGGGTCGCACAACAGTTGCGGAAGGCTGTTGATATTCTCGAACTCCGATTGTTGCTTGATATGACGCACAAGTCCAACAAAAAAGGAGAAATATATGGATCGAAGGGTCGCACAGCAGATGCGGAAGGCTGCTGATATTCCCGAAGCCAATTTGTTGCCGGATGTGACGCACCAGACCAACAAAAGGCAGCCTCGATCTGTTGCCGGATATGACGCACCGGTCCAACGAGAAAGAGAGAGTTACTTGGAGCTAACCACACCAAGAACAAGAAAAGTGAGATTCCCTCTCAAGGTTCCAAAAATAATCACTCAAAACTTATTTTATTTCATTGATCAAATGGTCTTTATATAATAGGCAAAGCATACAAAAGGTTGGAATACAAAAAACTAGTCAAACATAGAAATTAGCAACTTATAAAACAAGGAAGACTTGACCAAAGACCAAAGACCAAGACTTTTGACCGAAAATGGGAATTTGTGGTCGCAAAACTCTTCGGCTGATCTCGCCCTTTTGCATGGTCGACGGTTCGATTACCGCCGATTGATATATTATTTGACCATACCTTCTCGTTTCTTGTTGGGCCTTTCTTTCTTTGGGCTGAAGCATGTTCATAAACATATTTTCATAAATCGTCAATCCCATCTCGTTTAAAACTCAAGCCCAAAAGCCAAACTTTCTTGATTTGTTTTTGCTGCTGATTCAGGGCACATCATTCCCTCCTTCTTTAAAAAGATTTGCCCTCAAATCTGTCTTTCTTTAGCTTCAGATAGAATGATCTCTTGGCTTTTCATAAAACTCTTTTTTTTTAGAAAAGAAGATGAAAGGTAGAAGATGGATGAAGAAGATGGAAAGATGAGAAAAATGAACAGATAGTACCGGTTGAGTGGCTCTGATACCACTTGATGCACCCTAAATTAGGATCACTCGACCGGACTGATAAAGGGATATGATCTCGCAGATTGAATGAGAAATGATGGATTGAAGGGTCGCACAACAGTTGCGGAAGGCTGTTGATATTCTCGAACTCCGATTGTTGCTTGATATGACGCACAAGTCCAACAAAAAAGGAGAAATATATGGATCGAAGGGTCGCACAGCAGATGCGGAAGGCAGCTGATATTCCCGAAGCCAATTTGTTGCCGGATGTGACGCACCAGACCAACAAAAGGGCAGCCTCGATCTGTTGCCGGATATGACGCACCGGTCCAACGAAAGAGAGAGTTACTTGGAGCTAACCACACCAAGAACAAGAAAAGTGAGATTCCTCTCAAGGTTCCAAAAATAATCACTCAAAACTTATTTTATTTCATTGATCAAATGGCATTTATATAATAGGCAAAGCATACAAAAGGTTAGAATACAAAAAACTAGTCAAACATAGAAATTAGCAACTTATAAAAACAAGGAAGACTTGACCAAAGACCAAAGATCAAGACTTTTGACCGAAAATGGGAATTTGTGGTCGCAAAACTCTTCGGCTGATCTCGTCCTTTTGCATGGTCGACGGGTTCTGGATTACCGTCAGATTGATATATTATTTGACCATACCTTCTCGTTTCTTGTTGGGCCTTTCTTTCTTTGGGCTGAAGCATGTTCATAAACATATTTTCATAAATCGTCAATCCCATCTCGTTTAAAACTCAAGCCCAAAAGCCAAACTTTCTTGATTTGTTTTTGCTGCTGATTCAGGGCACATCATTCCCTCCTTCTTTAAAAAGATTTGCCCTCAAATCTGTCTTTCTTTAGCTTCAGATAGAATGATCTCTTGGCTTTTCATAAAACTCTTTTTTTTTTTTTTAGAAAAGAAGATGAAAGGTAGAAGATGGATGAAGAAGATGGAAAGATGAGAAAAATGAACAGATAGTACCGGTTGAGTGGCTCTGATACCACTTGATGCACCCTAAATTAGGATCACTCGACCGGACTGATAAAGGGGATATGATCTCAGACAGATTGAATGAGAAATGATGGATTGAAGGGTCGCACAACAGTTGCGGAAGGCTGTTGATATTCTCGAACTCCGATTGTTGCTTGATATGACGCACAAGTCCAACAAAAAGGAGAAATATATGGATCGAAGGGTCGCGACAGCAGATGCGGAAGGCAGCTGATATTCGAAGCCAATTTGTTGCGGATGTGACGCACCAGACCAACAAAAGGGCAGCCTCGATCTGTTGCCGGATATGACGACCGTCCAACGAGAAAGAGAGTTACTTGGAGCTAACCACACCAAGAACAAGAAAAGTGAGATTCCCTCTCAAGGTTCCAAAAATAATCACTCAAAACTTATTTTATTTCATTGATCAAATGGCATTTATATAATAGGCAAAGCATACAAAAGGTTAGAATACAAAAAACTAGTCAAACATAGAAATTAGCAACTTATAAAACAAGGAAGACTTGACCAAAGACCAAAGATCAAGACTTTTGACCGAAAATGGGAATTTGTGGTGCAAAACTCTTCGGCTGATCTCGTCTTTTGCATGGTCGACGGGTTCTGGATTACCGTCAGATTGATATATTATTTGACCATACCTTCTCGTTTCTTGTTGGGCCTTTCTTTCTTTGGGCTGAAGCATGTTCATAAACATATTTTCATAAATCGTCAATCCCATCTCGTTTAAAACTCAAGCCCAAAAGCCAAACTTTCTTGATTTGTTTTTGCTGCTGATTCAGGGCACATCATTCCCTCCTTCTTTAAAAAGATTTGCCCTCAAATCTGTCTTTCTTTAGCTTCAGATAGAATGATCTCTTGGCTTTTCATAAAACTCTTTTTTTTTTTTTTAGAAAAGAAGATGAAAGGTAGAAGATGGATGAAGAAGATGGAAAGATGAGAAAATGAACAGATAGTACCGGTTGAGTGGCTCGATACCACTTGATGCACCCTAAATTAGGATCACTCGACCGACTGATAAAGGGATATGATCTCGCAGATTGAATGAGAAATGATGGATTGAAGGGTCGCACAACAGTTGCGGAAGGCTGTTGATATTCCCGAACTCCGATTGTTGCTTGATATGACGCACAAGTCCAACAAAAAAGGAGAAATATATGGATCGAAGGGTCGCACAGCAGATGCGGAAGGCTGCTGATATTCCCGAAGCCAATTTGTTGCCGGATGTGACGCACCAGACCAACAAAAGGGCAGCCTCGATCTGTTGCCGGATATGACGCACCGGTCCAACGAGAAAGAGAGAGTTACTTGGAGCTAACCACACCAAGAACAAGAAAAGTGAGATTCCCTCTCAAGATTCCAAAAATAATCACTCAAAACTTATTTTATTTCATTGATCAAATGGCATTTATATAATAGGCAAAGCATACAAAAGGTTGGAATACAAAAAACTAGTCAAACATAGAAATTAGCAACTTATAAAAACAAGGAAGACTTGACCAAAGACCAAAGACCAAGACTTTTGACCGAAAATGGGAATTTGTGGTCGCAAAACTCTTCGGCTGATCTCGTCCTTTTGCATGGTCGACGGGTTCTGGATTACCGTCAGATTGATATATTATTTGACCATACCTTCTCGTTTCTTGTTGGGCCTTTCTTTCTTTGGGCTGAAGCATGTTCATAAACATATTTTCATAAATCGTCAATCCCATCTCGTTTAAAACTCAAGCCCAAAAGCCAAACTTTCTTGATTTGTTTTGCTGCTGATTCGTGGCACATCATTCCTCCTTCTTTAAAAAGATTTGCCCTCAAATCTGTCTTTCTTTAGCTTCAGATAGAATGATCTCTTGGCTTTTCATAAAACTCTTTTTTTTTTTTTTAGAAAAGAAGATGAAAGGTAGAAGATGGATGAAGAAGATGGAAAGATGAGAAAAATGAACAGATAGTACCGGTTGAGTGGCTCTGATACCACTTGATGCACCCTAAATTAGGATCACTCGACCGGACTGATAAAGGGGATATGATCTCAGACAGATTGAATGAGAAATGATGGATTGAAGGGTCGCACAACAGTTGCGGAAGGCTGTTGATATTCCCGAACTCCGATTGTTGCTTGATATGACGACAAGTCCAACAAAAAGGAGAAATATATGGATCGAAGGGTCGCGACAGCAGATGCGGAAGGCTGCTGATATTCCCGGCCAATTTGTTGCCGGATGTGACGCACCAGACCAACAAAAGGGCAGCCTCGATCTGTTGCGGATATGACGACCGGTCCAACGAGAAAGAGAGAGTTACTTGGAGCTAACCACACCAAGAACAAGAAAAGTGAGATTCCTCTCAAGATTCCAAAAATAATCACTCAAAACTTATTTTATTTCATTGATCAAATGGCATTTATATAATAGGCAAAGCATACAAAAGGTTGGAATACAAAAACTAGTCAAACATAGAAATTAGCAACTTATAAAAACAAGGAAGACTTGACCAAAGACCAAAGACCAAGACTTTTGACCGAAAATGGGAATTTGTGGTCGCAAAACTCTTCGGCTGATCTCGTCCTTTTGCATGGTCGACGGGTTCGATTACCGCCGATTGATATATTATTTGACCATACCTTTTCGCTTCTTGTTGGGCCTTTCTTTCTTTGGGCTGAATCATGTTCATAAACATATTTTCATAAATCGTCAATCCCATCTCGCTTAAAACTCAAGCCCAAAAGCCAAACTTTCTTGATTTGTTTTGCTGCTGATTCAGGCACATCATTCCTCCTTCTTTAAAAAGATTTGCCCTCAAATCTGTCTTTCTTTAGCTTCAGATAGAATGATCTCTTGGCTTTTCATAAAACTCTTTTTTTTTAGAAAAGAAGATGAAAGGTAGAAGATGGATGAAGAAGATGGAAGATGAGAAAATGAACAGATAGTACCGGTTGAGTGGCTCGATACCACTTGATGCACCCTAAATTAGGATCACTCGACCGGACTGATAAAGGGGATATGATCTCAGACAGATTGAATGAGAAATGATGGATTGAAGGGTCGCACAACAGTTGCGGAAGGCTGTTGATATTCTCGAACTCCGATTGTTGCTTGATATGACGCACAAGTCCAACAAAAAAGGAGAAATATATGGATCGAAGGGTCGCACAGCAGATGCGGAAGGCTGCTGATATTCCCGGCCAATTTGTTGCGGATGTGGCGCACCAGACCAACAAAGGGCAGCCTCGATCTGTTGCGGATATGACGACCGGTCCAACGAGAAAGAGAGAGTTACTTGGAGCTAACCACACCAAGAACAAGAAAAGTGAGATTCCTCTCAAGATTCCAAAAATAATCACTCAAAACTTATTTTATTTCATTGATCAAATGGCATTTATATAATAGGCAAAGCATACAAAAGGTTGGAATACAAAAAACTAGTCAAACATAGAAATTAGCAACTTATAAAAACAAGGAAGACTTGACCAAAGACCAAAGACCAAGACTTTTGACCGAAAATGGGAATTTGTGGTCGCAAAACTCTTCGGCTGATCTCGTCCTTTTGCATGGTCGACGGGTTCTGGATTACCGTCAGATTGATATATTATTTGACCATACCTTTTCGTTTCTTGTTGGGCCTTTCTTTCTTTGGGCTGAATCATGTTCATAAACATATTTTCATAAATCGTCAATCCCATCTCGTTTAAAACTCAAGCCCAAAAGCCAAACTTTCTTGATTTGTTTTTGCTGCTGATTCAGGGCACATCATAATCTCACGCGCCACCGCAATGTCCACTCCACCGACGCTCACCGTCACCAATCAGCAAGCCGCTCAGCCACCAATCAACACTCCCGCCTTCCGCACCTTCTTCTCACTCCTCTCCACCTCGATCCGCGACGGCTTATCGCAGCGGAGCTCGTCGATCGGAACTCCATGGCGCGACCCGAATCCCTCGCCGACGCTCTGTCCCGGATCAGGAAGAACCTCACCTACTTAGAAATCAAAAACAAATAATGAAGCATATATGATTCAAGGAAACGTACTTTGGCTGCCTCCTCGCCTCCGCTTTACTTCAAGGTGATCCGCCAATTCCACTTCTTTGTTTTCCAATCTTAAGATCCCAACCTCTCTCGCCCAAATCAGCCTTAACTAATCTCACGCGCCACCGCAATGTCCACTCCACCGACGCTCACCGTCACCAATCAGCAAGCCGCTCAGCCACCAATCAACACTCCGCCTTCCGCACCTTCTTCTCACGCTTCCACCTCGATCCGCGACGGCTTATCGCAGCGGAGCTCGTCGATCAGAACTCCATGGCGCGACCGAATCCCTCGCCGACGCTCTGTCCCGGATCAGGAAGAACCTCACCTACTTAGAAATCAAAAACAAATAATGAAGCATATATGATTCAAGGAAACGTACCTTGGGCGCGTCTCCCTCGTCCTCGCTACTTCAAGGTGATCCGCCAATTCCACTTCTTTGTTTTCCAATCTTAAGATCCCAACCTCTCGCCCAAATCAGCCTTAACTAATCTCACGCGCCACCGCAATGTCCACTCCACCGACGCTCACCGTCACCAATCAGCAAGCCGCTCAGCCACCAATCAACACTCCCGCCTTCCGCACCTTCTTCTCACGCCTCTCCACCTCGATCCGCGACGGCTTATCGCAGCGCCGCCCGTGGGCGGAGCTCGTCGATCAGAACTCCATGGCGCGACCGGAATCCCTTGCCGACGCTCTGTCCCGGATCAGGAAGAACCTCGCCTACTTCAAGGTGAACTACGTCGCCACCGTCGTATCCCTCGTCCTCGCCTTGTTTTTCTTCTTGCACCCTCTTTCCTTCATTGAGAGGAAGCCCTAGTTTCAAAAAAATCTAGGAAAATAGAAATAAGCCATCAAAAGAGATTTATATAAAGAACAACAGAGAAGAAGGCGAAGAGAATCCATTTATTAGAGCTATTACTGGGGAAATTACTCCTCTAATTAGACGAGTTGAGAAATGGGAGAGTTAAGAGATGGATGATGAAAGGTGAAGCTCGAAAAGATAAGAGATGGAAGATGAAAGGTGAAGATCGAAATTGGGCAAATTAGGTATACGGAAAGTTGAATAGAGCGGCGGCTAGTTGTGATACGTCAAATAACCTCAGCCCAAAAAACAAAACCAAAACCCAGACCATAGCATTTAACTCGCCCAGCCCAAATAAAAAAACGAATGCCCAGAACATAGATACCATTTAATAACGTGGACAAATGATATATTCATATTGGACGAATTTCCTATCATAGGTGGCTGCAGTAAGAATACTTTATTTGTGGCTTTTAGTATTAGTTTGATTAGAAGATAACTCCGCCAATAATAGTCTAGAAGAATAGAGTCTACAAATGATTTTTTTTAAAAAAAAATTAACGCTCGTACTTCGACTTAAGCAGTCCGTCTTAACATTAATGGAGGAGCGAAGCATTTTCCTGGACATACTAAACAGCAGTATAAACAAATGTTGAAACGATAAAACGGATTGTTCATTTTGTAGGCATATAATCATAGTAATTAGACATCCCACCTTGTAACCATATTTAGGAGTAGCAACCGAGAAAATCAGCATATACCAAAATGCAGTCGATCTCATTGCACTCCAGGCTCATATAGTACTGATTTCTCTCACCTGACGATTCATCAGGTAATCATTTATTAATGATTATAGGCAGTGTTTTGAAACCGGACCGGACCGGCGGTCGAACCGGTTCGACCGTGACTCACTGAAGAAGCCGAGTCCGATTCGGTTTAAAACCCGGATTAGTAAAAAACCGGTAAAATCGGCTAAAAACCGGTAAAACCGGTGACTGGAGTCAATTTTAAAACCTGGTTCATAAAAATTAACATATAATTAAGTGTTTTCAACTATTACTAGTTAAAATTTAATATTTTATAAATAGTATTCAACTATCACTATTTAATTGATCTTTTATTTTCTATAAGAAACAATGTGAAAAATATATTTTTGACTTTCATATACTATCTTTATTTTACCATATTCATAAAATTTGAGATTTAGTTATAAAAGATAAATAAATATGATAATTTTAATTGTAAATTATAGTATGATTTTATCAATTTTAGTTTACATAGTATTCACTATTCAGTTTTATTTTACTATATATACAGTTAGATTTATGTTTATTGTTTATATTAGTTAATTATAGAAAAGAATAGAGAATGTATTATATGTAGAAGTAAAGTTCACATAATATAAATATATAATTATATATATAAGTTTCATATATAGAAAACCCGGTTCGACCGGTTGAACCGATCCAACCAGTCAACCAGTAGCTACACCGAGTCGGTATCCGGTCCGGTTTTCAAAACATTGATTATAGGATAATATAAAAGTAGCAAAGCTTTTATAGACATATTTCAAAACAAAGACATTACATATGACATATATATATATATAAAGTTTATGCAACAATTAAGATCTTGATGGGTTCTCATAGAATTGTGTACCAGGCATGATCATGCTTTCTGGACCTTGGCAATATAAAATTCCCTTAAAGACGTGGCCCGCTATGCCCACGGTCGTCTGGTAAGCAAATTGGCCATCTCCGTAGTCTGTGCCGCTCATTCTAACGCACCGGAAAAGTGCATCTGATCTCACTTCTTCTGGAAATGTTGTCTCATTCATCTCTAACCCTAGCAGAGTTGCACAGACTTAATGCAAAACAGTTCAACACAAACATATATTACAAAACAACGATGTTGATTGTTTCTAACAAAAGTTAGTGTTTTACACCTTTCTTACATTATAAACTACAAAATGTTAATTTTCATCAAATTTCTGTTTCTTTATTGGATTTGTAGTTACAATTTCGAAATGATATTTTTATCAAAGAAAAAAAGTGATGCATTGTCTTTTGAATTAAAAGATAATAAGTGTTCCAAAAAAAACATAAGAGCAAACACAAAATACAATTATGCAGCACGATTGAAAAACTAAAACCCAACCTGGTGAGTCTAAGGTAGCCGGTAGATCCCAACTCGATTTTGGGATTCTCAACTCCGCAGCCACGGCCATTTCGATTGGCTGTTGGCGTCTCTATCTGCTGCTGCCACTCACGGCGTTTGGCGGCAGGGATCCATGTGCTCCTCACGTGAGTGGGACAGTCGAGCCCTTGGCTCTTACAACAAGTTCTGCACCGCATATGCATGCAACCTTTCTTGGCTTGGTTTCCACAGTCTTGACAACTTATGGTTACGGATCTTGATGACGTAGTCAAATCACCGACGTTGATCTGACCAGGATATCGATCGAGGCTTTGCTGCTGCCATATCTGGTCCTGATTATTGTGGCTCGTGTTTGAGCTAACTGTGTTTCTGTACCAAAGCCAATTTGTTTTGTGTTGATTGTCTTCTTCGTTGTTTCTAGATGATCCTATCCCAGCCATTTTTTAGCCTTCACCTCCTAGAAACCTCGGTTATGAAATCATTCAGAAACCCTAATTACCATGAAGATATGGGTACCCCGATCCGGGTCTTCTCTTTTCTTTCAATGCTCTTAAAACCTCTATCTTCCCCCTACAGATCATTAATCGGTAGATGAGTGGTTGGGGTGACGAGAGAGAGACTCAACCAGAAACTACTTGCTCTAGATTTCTTTTACGCCGACATGTCAGAGAATTTATGTTGTCTTTTTGGACAGATTTTGTGAAACCAAAGTGAAAAACTGATGTCTGAGCAAAATTATATCAGTTCATCACTACTTACTCTGTCTTGCTCATCCGAGGGGCCATAATTTGACACGTGGTAATGATTGAGCCGAAAAACACGCACATGGGTTGTCTATACCTAATTAATTAATTGCATAGTTAGGTTTTATCTAGGGCTACTTTCCGTTTGGTACGGTTGAAAACAAAAAAGAATCCCTCATTTTATTTTTTTTTTAAATAAAAAGAAGAAACATATCGTTAAATATATTCCTTTTGAGTATAGTATAAACTCATAGGGTTAATTAGTGTCTAAGATATCATTGGATCCTCTTATATTTTTACACACCATGAAGTTTTAATAATTAGACTAAGGGTATGATTGGCAGAGCATTAGCATAAGCATTATGCTCGTCATTATCCAATCAACATTTATCACAAAAACATTTACAAGAGCATTTACAAGATGCTAATGCTCTCCAAATGCTCTTTACTCAATGCTCTCATATGGAGTTTTTGATAGAGTATTTGCAGTTAGAATATATAAAAATTTAAAAATAATTATATATAATTAATATATTTTATTTAATAATATAAAAAATTATGTTCATAATAAAAATAAATAAATTTACATTTAAAAACTAAAATTTGTGATGAATTATTTTAACTTTTTAAAAAGAACAATATTTCACATTTGAAATATAATATAACTTATATAATTACACATATCATTCATTATTTTTAATAAATAAAATAAAACAATATATATATCAATATATTATATATTATAAATTAAACATATCTATATTAATTATAAAAAAATAAATTATATGTCATATATTAATTTTTCTGATAATATTATATGAATCATTTACTGCTCTACCAATAGATAAATAATGATAATTTATATATAAATTATATATATAATTAGTTTATTTTATTTAATAATAACAAAATTATTTTTACATTAAAAATAAATTTATATTTTAAATAATATTTACATTTATTTTTTAAATAATAATATTTTATATTTAAAAATTAATTTAATTTTATAATTAAATAAGATTCATTATTTTTTAATAAAACATATATTATTAATATATATTATAATTTAATATATATTATTTTAAAATAAATATATTATATACTAACTTTTATGATAATTTTAAAATTGTATATCGCTATCGCTTCTACCAATCACTTTATTAAAAATTTTAATGAGAGCATACAAATCTAAAGATATCGCTTCTAAAGATAATCGCTATCGCTTCTTCATCTGCTGTACCAATGGAGGCCTAAATGATAAGCCGTGCGCGCATGTGTGAATGAGTTTTTTATATTTATGTTTGTTCATTAAATGGAGTTTAATATTTTGCAACCTTATAATCTTTATCGGTTGTAAAATGACAAACACAGATTTGGTCACTTGGTCTCTTAAATGGGTCACCGTTGTTGAAGAGTAGATGTATTACAGTCCATTTTAATTATTTTCAAGCTTCATCTGCACAAAAGGGAATTAGGTTTTGCGGCCAACACAAATCACAAAATCAGATAGGCAACATCAATTGTAAAATGACGAAAAGGGATTACGTTCCCTGCTCTCGATTTGTTTACTATTGACCTTCCATATGTGATTTCATTTTCTACCTCTATAAAATTGTGCTTTCGTTCCCGTTTTTGTTTCATTGATATGATTTTTATTTCTTTTTTTATTTCTTTTGTGAATTCGGTGAATTACATAAATGTCAATTTAAGGAGATGATGAAAATCTGTAAAAATCATTTCCACTCTAGATACATATATAAGAATCAAAATTTTGAAGAAAATCACTGACAAACTCTATTCACAAGTTAGTGTTCAAACCTAATATATCAAGTTGTTATAGAATAATATAAGTATAGACTCAAAATATAAATTTCTATCTAGTATACATTGATCAGTTTGGTCTGAAAATCATCCAATTCTAGAACAATAAAAATTACTAATTTTATTAACCTACATTTTTAAGGTTTAGTTACTTAAGAGTATAACGATAACCAATATATATAATACTTTACCATTGTAAAATATGTAAACCATGTATAAACTAAGAAGTGTTTGAATTATTAAATGATAAACTAGAAAACTTATAATAAATAGTTCAAACTCTCATCTATACTATTAAAACAGAATCCTTCTTAGGATTATACCCCTAATTTTTTCAGTTAATTACAAAAATTGTCATTACCTTTTCTTAATTTTTTTTTAAAATAAATCTGGCCAAAATATATCCAAGTAATCAAAATTAAAGTCTTTTACGACCAATCAAAATGGAAGCACCATTTAATCCGGAATCTAACTAAAAACAGTTATATATTTAAATATCTTAAGATATATGTATGGTTAAATAAACTCGGCAACAATCAATATATTTGATATCGTAACCAACTTGCCCAAAAATCCAAATATTGGAAAAAGGAAGGTATATTTCCTCCTCTTTCGTGGAAAAGTAATATGTCATCAATTAATGTTATACCAAAATATGGAAATTTATATAAAATACGACCCAAACAGAATATACATATTGTTCTCAATATCTACGCGAGTAGTATTTGATGTAGAATAAAAAAAATACTTACAGAATAACTAGGCTTTTCTTTTGGTTTAATTACAGTCTCACATGGCCATTTAAATTTTAGTTCACCTTAGAAAATAACTTAGTTTATTTATTTAGACAAATTTTGTTTTAAAATTTTACTAAAAGCGAGTCAAAAAGTCATTCAACCATTTTTAAAATATTTTCAAACTCAAATTTTGACACTTGAGGCCCAGTTATTAAATTATAACATAATAACTAGGCTTTTCTTTTGGTTTAGTTACAGTCTTAGGGTCATTTAAATTTTAGTTCACCTTAGAAAATAACTTGGTTTATTTATTTAGACAAAGTTTTGTTTTAAAATTTTACTAAAAGCAAGTCAAAAAGTCATTCAACCATTTTTAAAAATATTTTCAAACTCAAATTTTGACACTTGAGACCCAGTTATGGTATTATTACCTTTTCTTTTTGGGTCAAAATATTCGATAGGTTTTCAAAAGAGAAACATTTTTTGTTGTTATTTTAATATAAATAGAAATATTAAAAACAAAGAGGAGAACTATATGAATATTTTATTTCACAAAATAATTGTTAGTTAAGTTTAATTATTAATACTTTTAGCATTATCAAAAAGTTTAATTATAAAAAATATATGAGGATAAATTTGTAACATTTTAAATCATTTTCAACATCTATAAATATTTTAAAAACATAAAAAATCAAAAAATTATAAGTATAGTATTAGATAAAAAATTTTAAAAACACTTAATGTTATAATTAATAAATATTTGTCATTTAAAAAAAAAGATTTTAAGAGAAAAAAAATGCCGCGTTTTGAAAGCACGGGTCAAAATCTAGTTCTCACAATTACAATATCTAGATAGGGTATTAGGGAGAAACAAATATTATATGAATGATCAAATCTCTCATTCTTTGAACAAACTCAAAAGGAGGCGATTGGAATCTTGTCATGATATTTCATCAAAAACCTTTTGGGAATAAAAATTGGAATAAATTATTTAATCTGAATGAAAATTATATTTATATAGTGCTTCCAATATTAAAACTTACTTCGATTTGAAGAAGTGTATTTCTAGAATTTTCAAGATCAGTTACATATTAGGAACCTCTTATTTTAAATAATATATATGTTATTAATAATGTGTTTATGATTATATAGATGAATTGTTGATATTACTTACATTCTTAAGAGCATAATGGAAAAATACCTTTGTTTATTTTACGCTTGTAAGTAGTATATGAGAACTTTAATCTATTAAATGGTTCACTAAAGGGTTAGCCTACATTAAATTATCAAATGGGTATATTATGAAATGCTTATGATTATATATTAAAGTATTGAGTTTGTAACAACCGTTCCGTGGATCCCATCCGTCTTGTAGACTCCAGGCTGACTCTATAGGACACCGACTACCTGTGAGTCCTTACTGATTCCCCCAGGTAGGTTATTGATGCGCTTAGCGTTCCTTGAACCCAAGACTCACCCTTTAACAACTCTCCCAGAGGACAAGCTGTCACCAATTGATCTGTAGGGGTTAGGGTCGGTGTCTTGCAGGACCAGTCTGGGGTCTATGAAATGGGTGGGGTCCACGGGATGGGTTGTTACAATAAAAGTCGACTTTTATGTGACAACCCGTCCTGCAGACCCCGGCTTACAGCCTGCAGAGCATCGACCCTAACCCCTCACTTATGAGCTCTCATTGACTCCATAATTAGGTTGTTGGCGCGCTTGGCGTTTCTCGAAACCAAGACTTCACCCTTTAACAACTCTCCCACAGGACAAGCTGTCACCAACAGCTCAATTGGTGACAGCTTGTCCTGTGGGAGAGTTGTTAAAGGGTGAGGTCTTGAGTTCGAGGAACGCCAAGCGCATCAATAACCTACATGGGGGAGTCAATGAAGGCTCAGATGTAAAGGGTTATGATCGATGCTCTGCAGGACTGTGAACTGGGGTCTACGAGACGGTAGATCCACGGGACGGGTTGTCACATAATCTTGCTTTGTATTTGATTACTGTTTCATCTGCTTTTCTCTTGATCTTATAAACCCACTTCAATCATATGGATTTAACACCTGCAGGCTTCTCAACAAGCTTCCACATTTTGTTTTTAATGATAGACTCTATCTCAGCCTTCATTGCTTCGATCAATTCCTTTAAAGCCGCAGCCTCAAGATAGTTTCAGGTTCACCGTCTATAGTAGTAACAACCTTCCACTTTCATATTCAGCAATAATATGTAATAATCAAGATGTCTTGGTTTTCTTACATTGCATCTGAATCTTGTTGTTACTTGTTGATCTTGGTTTGCATCGTTGTTCTCAGCTTCTTGGTCTTCTTCGTCTGCGACTACGGCTTCTTCTTCTTCATTACCGTTTTGATCTTCTTGGTCGTGGTGATCATGATTCTCACCACCATCCCCTTCTTCTGTAGCGTGATTATGAGGAAGTTTAAAAGTTCATGGTTAGTCGTTTGTAGTCATTGCTGTTGTAGACCAATCCCAGCTCTTCTTCTCATTAAAGATAACGTCTCTACTCACGATTATCTTTCTAGCAACCGGATCATAAAGCCTGTAAGATTTTGAGCCGGGCTCTATTCCAAGATTGATCACCATCTTGGATCCATCATCCAGTTATCTGATATGTGGTCCATTGATCTTTGCGAAGGTAACATAACCTAAGACCCTTAGGTGCTCGATGTTCGGTTTCTTCGCATACAAACTCTTGTATAGAGTTTGATTATCCAAAGCTTTTTTAGTAATCATGTTTATAAGATATGTTGAGTGACGTACTGCCTCATCCCACAATTGATTAGGAACCTTCATTGCTTTAATTAAGCTTCTAGTCATCTCTATAAGTGTTATATTTATTATCTCAACCACACCGTTTTGTTGAGGCATATATGGTGTGGTTAGATGCCTTGCAATCCCGTTTTCTTTTCAAAAGCGAATGAATTCTGCTGAAGTAAACTCTCCTCCTCTATCGGTACAAAAAGTCTTGATAATTTATTTTGTTTGTATCTCAACATACTTCTTGAACTTTTTGAATCGATTGGATACTTCACTTTTTTCTCTTAGAAGCAACATCACATATATCTTGAGTAGTCGTCGATTAGTACAAAGACATATTTGTTGTTTGCCGGTGTTGATGGCGATATTGGATCACATAAGTCATAATGTATCAACTCTAATGTTTGTGCTGCATAATACTTGGCTTTGAGTGGAAAGGATTTACGAGTTTTATAATATTCCGTCAACATGAAAAAAAAATTATTTTTAAATAAATAATTCGTATAATTTATTATTGGGAAATTTATTACAACTTCGTAATTATTTCTCGAGAATAAATTTCTTTCAAGACAAAAATACGAGGTTAAAAGGACGAGGAATGATCAGCGCATTAAAAGTAAATCAGTAACTTAATTGAATAATTAAGTAATTTTCTAAAGGAGAAAAGTGATCAATGAAGAAGAAATTTTTGCCGCCAAATTTGGGGTAATCAATCAAGCTTACAAGAAAAGAGGAAATAAAGAAATATTTTTTTATTTCTTATGGTTTGGTGTTATCACGTGTCTAAAAGAGGAGGGGAGAAGAGTTAATCATATTCAGGCTTTCCTTGTCATCACCACGTGTTCATTTGGAGGAGAAGCAAAAATAAAGGTGATGGTTACGTGGAAGAATAGGAAGACAGGAGGATGATTAAGTAAATTTGGGAGTGAGGTGTCACAAGGAGATGCTTTAGTGGGAGTATATATTCACGTGGCCAACTTGAAGAAGAAGCAAACGACTTGCTTAGTCATTGTCTTGGAAACGTGGTCAAAGATGGGTGGAAGAGTGTGATACTTGTCACCACCTCATACATCTTGTTTAGCTATAAAAAAGGGAGGTCAACCCCCTTCATTTCCTCGCCAACTCAACGTGACCAAGAGAAAAGAAAAGAGAGCAAGAACAGAAAAGAAATAATAAGAGAAAAGAAAGAAAAAAAAAGAAGAAAAACAAGATAATTAATTCTGGAGAGTTGATCAGAGAAGCAAGACGTATAACAAGATAGCGGGATTATTGGCACGGAACCACGACGAAGATTTGGAGAGGTTATGAGGGGTTTGGTCAACATCCGGAATCAAAAACTCAAGCAACATCGGTTAATTACAGTAAGTTATGGTTAATTGTTTGTTAATAAATTTTAATGCAGATTTCTAACATCGGAGACGGTTTCCGAACTACAAAAGCCGGACAGATCTAGGTGTTAGTTTGTGGTTCCGAAACTTGAGACGATGTCTGGGCTGAGTGGATAGCAAGACTAGTCTAAACACTCGAATTATTGTGATTGTATATAATTATGTGTTTATGGTATATTGACATGGTATGTTTGTACCTCGTGTTGGTACTATTGTATGAGAGCTTTGTGGTGGTTCTAGTAGTGCAGATTATTGCTTTCTCAAATGGTACCACTAAAGCCGGTCGTGGTCCGGAAAGTGGTGGGCTTGGTTTAGCTTGGCTTGATCACCAAAGCCGAGTGTCACACGTAGATGTGACAGCCCCCGGCGAGTCCGATTGAGGACCGGGGCGCGGTGATTCTGATTGAGGACCGTGATCAGGCGGATTCCCGAGCGTCTACGCCTTTGTGGTGTTATAGTGAAGGAATTGCATGTGTCCCTTGTGTGGAGGAAGAGTGATTCTGTTGGGCCTTAGGATATATATATATATATATCAGTGTTCTAAAATGCGGCGCCGAGAGCCGCATAGTCGCCGGAAAGTCGCGTGGCGGGATGGAGCCGCCGGGATTTGGCTGTAAACGGCCAAAAAACCGGATCTTGTGAAAAATCTCCGGTTTTCTTCATTTAAACTCCACAAATCGAAAATTATTCCATAGATTTATCAGTGGTTAGTATAGATCTAGCAAAAGAGTAAAGAAATCACTGTAAAAATGACAAAAAAGTAGCCGACATGTTTAGGGTTAGATGCAGCGTTTATAAGGAAGGAAGAAGATGAAAGGAAAATATCCATTTTACCCTTCATTAAAGTTGAATTAAAAAAATGACCAAAAATGGGCGTAGAGATGGGCGTAGAGATTTGAACCCTACCCTTCGTGTAGCATCTTTAGGACGCTGGCCACTGAACCACTTTAACTTTTTGGAAATTCTAGTAAGTTATCTAGTATATATACAATACATTAAGTAAAAATTTAAAAAATCCGCCCATATAACTTCCGATTAATCTCCGATTTTTTCGTTATGCGCTAGGCCCAACCCGGCCGCCCGACTAGCACCTAACGATTTCTCGAACAGGGATATATATATATATATATATATATATGAATAAAGTGATGACACTCATGAGGGGTGTTTCAGATTTATTACGGTTTACTTGTTTACTGCTTTAATCATTCATACTTTAATGTTTAGATTATTGATTGTTGAACTACCCGTCTTGCTCTGTGTTTGGGGTTGGGTTTAGAATGACGGGTAGTTGTAATTGCTAGATTGGGAACCATAGCTCACTGAGTGAAACTAGTTCGCTCACTCCTCACCATTTCTTGCAGGTAACCAGTAGAAAGGACCATAGTGCTCGCGGAACTGTAGGAGCTGGTGTAGATTGGACATCTTTTGCTAAAGACTTGTTTCAAGATATATGAATGTATGTTTTACTTTCGGCTGCATCCATGGACCAAATGTATAATATTTTGGGCTTGTGAACTTAATATAATATATATGAAATAAAGTATGTTTTATAATCGAGACATGTTGAGTCTGATATTAGGTTAGTCCGACCTAACACAACTATATGACTTGGCACGGGTTGCAAAGCTTAAGACCAAAGATTAGAGGAAATGAGTTTTGAATGAATAATCTGGGTTACAGAATCACATTTTGTGACTTGGAAAGTCTATTCTCAACTCGTTGTAACATTTCCAGACTTGACAGAGGAAGGTCGTTTCGGCATGTTCTTGTTTGATTGCTGACTGATGTCTAAAACGGTTCGAGAGTGTTACAAGTTTGTTTCCCGGCTAAGCAAGCACTACACACATCCTTCTCATGTATCGTTTGTGGCTTCCCCACTACCATCTCCTTATTAACCATATTCTTCATAACCCCAGAGTTTACATGTCCAAGCCGCGCATGCCATGTCCATTTAGTATCACTTTCTTGTATCTGAAGGCACTTTGAATTAATATTCTATTTTCATTGGCGTCTTGTACAAAAGTTTTGGTGATCTTGAGACTTGTACTAAATGTCTTCCACGAGGATCCTTTAGCATTAACAAATCTCCTTTCATGTTAACCTCACAATCCTTCTTAGTTGCTTGTCCAAGACTTATGATATTGTGCTTTAGGTTAGGAATGTAGTAGATGTCTTTGAGAGCTCTTCTTTCTCTGGTTTTGCCCAGGAACGTGATTGATCCTTTGCCTATGATCTCTACGTTTGATCCATCACCAAATTTTACATTACCTTTGATGCTCTCATCAAGACTAGAGAAGAATTCTCTATTACCCGTTATGTAGTTACTCGCACCATTTTCGAGATACCATATGCTTGTATTTTCGTCGATCTCCTCAAATTTCTTAGGGAATACTCTTTCTTCATTGAGAAACACTATCTCATGCATATATAATGTCTCGGCCTCCTATGTTCCAGTTAGGTTAGCTTATTGGTTTTGTGTAGGGCAGACTGATGCGAAGTACCCCATCTTGTCACATCTCCAGCACTGAACTTTAGAATGATTCTTCTTGGTTTTCTCGGAAGCTTCTCCTCCTTTTGTTGTGACCACTGGATCTTCCCCAACCTTCATCTCTGCTACCATACTCTCTGCCTCTTCCACTATGGTTATTGTATCCCCCTTGGTTATGTTTGTCATTCCCTGGAAACATAAGTATAGTTTGATCTTCCTCGTTGGTTTCTTCTTTGATACGTTCTTCGAAAGCTTTTAATCTTCCAAAAATTTCTTCAAAACCAGTTCCATTCAAATCTAGACTGTTCTAGTGAAGCTATAATATGAATGAACTTGTTTCTTGGAAGTCCCTTTAAAAATTTCTTCACCAACTCGGGTTCTTCTATAACTTCTTCCAACGCAGCTGACCTTGATGCAAAATCTGATAACTTCCCTGCATAGTCGTCTACCGTATCAGTGTTGTTCATCTTTAATCTATCGAACTCAGACATCGAGGTCTGTAACCTCGCTTCTCTCACACGATCTGCGCCTAGGTTACGTGATTTGACAGCTTCCCAAATCTTTTGTGATGTATCGTATTCTATGATTTGAAAAATCAACGCTTCTGGAATTGATTGAAAGATGAGAGCAATCGCAATATTATTCTTCTTTGAATCACCATTCCCTGGTTCGATAATGTCCCAAACTTCATACACTCTCAGCATCATCTTCATTCTCATCGACCATACATTATAGTTGGTTGATGATAACATAGGACAGCATATGTCCTTCTTCATCTCAAGACCTCTTGCTTGTGACTGAACGTTATCGTCTCCCATGTTGAATCATGTTCACAACGTCTTTTGTAAAACGATTTCGAGACCTGGAGCTCTGATGCCAATTAAAGTTATAAGAACACAAAGAATATAAGAACAACTTTCTTATTAAATTTAGAAACTCTCTCAAAACTAATCCATTCGATGTATCCTCTTATGGAACATCTCTCCATTGAAAACTCTTTATATAGGACTAAGTTCATCTTTATCCTAATAACAATGTGAAAAATATAAATTCTTATCTTGATATGTTTCCTATTTCCTAAACTCATTAAACTTTTCTTTAATGGGTTAACATGTTCCTCAAGTTAATTGGAATTATCCAACATGATATTCGGCTGTAATTCATGAATCTTTTTCACCTTAACTTTTCATGTTAAAAAAAAAAATCTTAAACTTGTCTTGGTTAATATTACCGAGTAGATCTATTGGATCAAAGATATGTACACCTCCCCATCTTATTATGGATCTCAGGTTTTGAATTTTACCTTTCTGTCCCCCCCAACCTAACAAGACTCAAATTCAGAGTGCACAATTTCTGTGGAGAGCAACTTCCCAATCAAAAAAGTTACCTACATTTGATGAAAACTCATCAATTAAGCAATTTTACCTTTAAGAAAACTCATCAATTAAGCAATTTGATGAAAACTCAAAAAGATCTATTGGATCAAAGATATGTACACCTCCCCATCTTATGTATGGATCTCAGGTTTTGAATTTTACCTTTCTGTCCCCCCCCAACCTAACAAGACTCAAATTCAGAGTGCACAATTTCTGTGGAGAGCAACTTCCCAATCAAAAAAGTTACCTACATTTGATGAAAACTCATCAATTAAACAATTCATTAAAAAGAATGGATTTATGTAGATGCAAAATTATAGAACATAAATTTGCTGCCTCGAAACTACGAAAAAGAAAAATATATGCAAAATAATTCAATATATAAACCGAAAATCGATTATTGTGGAAAGAAGAAATAAAAGAAAGAAAGTAAAAAACCGTTCTCGTGACGGTTAATGGCGATAGTAAGTGCGATTTTTTTCTCCTCTCCACTGATCAAAATTTGGCTCTGATCAAAGGAACAACTCGTGTTTCTGGTGATGCATCTACAATCAAAACGTCATTATGGTGATTTCAGTGATAAAAATAGCCATGATTATGGCTTTTCTCCAACGAAAAATACATAATGTTTTGTCATTTCTTTTTCCCGTAACCGTGGTGGTGTTGGAGGGCTGTGTCTTGATGATGATGATTATCAATCAGAATCTGGATTTTCAGGATTTGAGATCAGTTCATTAATCGTCAACATGTCAAACGCAACAACGTTCTGTACGTAACATGTTATTAGAATACATTTACGATGTTGGTACGGGACAGTCTTACGGCAAGTTCACTATGACATCTTCCATCTCCATGGTGGAAAAAGTCCACTGCGATGCAATCTTGCTTATTCATCTCTATAGATGGTGTCTTGGTCGAAGAATTTGGGACCCGGGAAAATCCCAAATTTCTAAGAAGCAACTACATCACAAGATCAAGATGAAAAGATCAACTTTAGAAGAAATGAATGAAGAATTTTTTAAAATCTATATTTCGATACAGTATATTTGGTATCGAAATATAGAAGATGAAGGCTTTCTGTTGTATGACGATGTTTTTTACAGTCGTTCAAAGTTGGTTATCGCAGTTTTTATTTTTCGCGGTTGAATCAATATATTGGATTTAAAACCGGAAAATATCTATAGTTCCAAACTGGGATAAGATCAACTCAATACAACAAAAGAAATTGGTGTTATGATCCGAAGCAAATTTAAAGCTCACGGAAGAATTGATAGAGTTATAGTCTATCAAAAAAGAAGACCTTGGAGGGAAAAGCATATTTACAAGTTAATTCATTTTATCTACTGTTGTTTCCTCTTCATCTTGATTATGCTATTAGTTGTTTTGTTATTTGTATGTACTTTTCATTATAATTAATAAATTCAAGTTGATAAAAAAAAACATGTTACTCTAGTATCTAGAGTGGCTATGCACGAGGACACTGCGCCACCTACATGTTCTTTAAATGTTTCTATCATTAAATATGATTAGTATATATGTACTTCAGGCATAGGAAACGAAAATCAGTTAGCTAGCACAATATCTGAAGTTTAGAAACCTGTTAATTTATTTATTTTTGTGATATTCAAGGGAAAACATTACGTTTTGTGATCTAAGGTGTACCGGAACAAAACCTATTTCTTGTTACCATACTTAGAACCTTAAACTCATAATTTTCTTTTCTGTTTCCATTTAAAAAGTAGTATTTCGTATCAAAGTTGATTTGAACACATAGCATAAGAAAACCGACACTGCCCTTGCATTATCATCACTAGTACTTTAGTAACAAACAAAACTTATTGTTAAAATCCGGAAACCTTTATTTTTATAGTTATATTATTTTCATCCCCAATCATCCTTTTTGTTTTAGTAGTTGTTGATTCCAACTACAAACTAGTGTTGTTGATATCTATTATTAAATAGAATATGTTGTTATTAGTTATCAATCAGTTTATACTTATACATGGATCAATGGTTATATAGTTAACGTGTTAACAATCATGTATTGATAAATATATAATATTGTTCAATACAAGACTACATATTCAATCATATGAAAATTATATCATTTTAGTGTAAATGCATATGTGTAACATAGGAAAATATATGGTTGATTATCTTATTGTAAAAATACTCTAGATTCATTTCTCGGGTATTAATTATATATTTTAAATTAAAAATTAGATATCTTATATATTAAAACAGAAGTCGTGACTTATTTCATATGTATTTTTTTATTTGGCCCATTCCTAGAAAATTACTTAAATGATTTTTTTTTGTATACATATTTGAATTATTCTAAACAAACAAATCAAATAGATATTCTCAAATTTTCTCTTAATTACATCCAATAAAATCTTTTCAAATCTTTTTATTTACAATATAAAATATACATTCGTATTTATTTAAAATATAAATGTATATTTTTCACTTAAACAAAACCTTTAAATATTTAATTAATTTCGTAATTATTTATAATATACCTTTATATTTCATTTTTACTAAAAGAAACCTTTTAAGTATCTAATTAATTTTTTTAATTATATTAAACTCATGTACAATTTGTATTAAATTTGTGATATTAATTTAATATAATATTTTTAATGTAAGTTGATATTAATTACACTTAGTGTAGGTTATTCAGTCAAAGATTTAAATCATACATATAATTCGATTAACATATATGTACGATCAAAACCTAAAATAAAATTATAAGATAAATTAATATCTATGTTAATAGTAAGTTGAATGGAATTTGTCGTAAATATCACATAATGTATGGTTTTAATTAGTGTTTATGTATTAATAAGAAAAAAATCATTAACAATCTGAAAAAAAATAAATACATGCATGCAAACTATAAAATTATTGTGTTTGAAAATATATAATAAAATATTAATAATATGATGAATATTAAAACTATATACCACTAATCATGTAAACCAAGTAGTTACATGTATAAAAATGAATATAATCACCCGCACGGTTGTGCGGGTCGAGATCTAGTTATCTCATTTAAAATAGAAAAATATACGAATATTTTAATAAAGTTGATTAATATTTTATTTTATCATTCCAATGTACAAAAAATATATTTTATTTTATTAAAAATATGGATATGCTAATTTAAATATGTTAGATGCACTCTTCCTACCAACTATTTGAAAACTACTCTTAACAATATATATTCTTATTTTGTGTAACAATGAAATTAGTTATGATGAGATCTTTTATGAATTTCTCACTTAGTTATGTCTTTTAAACAATACTGGAGAATTTATACGTCATATCCGATAGAAATTAAATGATGTAGAATGTTGATTATTTTAAAGAAATCATATTATATACTACATAATCAACATATAAATTTGATAAAATATATAATAATAATTACCTTTAAATAAATAAAAATAATTATCCTGTTTATTTGCTATTTAAGTATCGATCATAACTTTGTTTTTAGTAGGATCCCAACAAACCCTTAATAATATATAGATTTACTGAATCCCATTGTTAAACTATGGGTAATCTATACTGGAGAAATTTTCTCAACTGTATTTTTATAATATACACAGTAATTTTATGTTAAATTTTTGAGAATTTATACTGAAGATCTGAGAAAAGTACCGAGATGTTCTTTCAAAAGAAAAGGATAAGTACAGAGATGCTGGAACTGTTATCACCAGTGTTTTTAAAACCGGACAGGCTAGCAAACCGGAAATATTTTAGGTCATGGGTCATTGTGGTTCAACCGGGTTTGATCGGGTTCGAACCGGGTTTGATTGGATTAAACTAAATTTAATAATAATTTGAATTTGCATACTTATAAAGATAGATCATATCAAATAAAATATTTCAAAAACCATAATATTTAGAAAAATTAAAAAAGTAACAAACTAAAAATGTAATAAAGTAATAAAACAATTTAATAGTTCATATCCAAAATCAAAAGGAAAAAGAACACGTTTAAACTTTATTCTCCAAATCTTTATCACTCTAAATCTTCATCACTTTTTAAAAAAATTAAAGACACATTAGTTCAAACTTTAAATTTTAAAGTTTATATTTTGAAATAAAATTAAAAATTATACCATGATCGAATTCTTCGCCATCTTTAGAATATTCTTCAAGAAATTATCTTCTAATTCAGAAAAATCAAATTCCCCTCTTATTCTTCCATGATCCAAAACTCAGTCTTATTAGTCGACTCATAATCAACAGGATTAAAATCTTTGACACAAAAATAATACCTTGAGAAGTAGGTAATACCTTGTGAGTTGCTGTTTTACAGAGACGTCAAAGACTTAAGAGAAAAAGAGAAGACGGCTTTATGTTATTAATCTGAAACCCATATTTTATTTTTAAAAAGGAAATTTTAATTGTTTTATTAATAAATTTTGGTTTATTTAAGAACCAGGGTTTGATTGGTTCGTCAGATCACCGGTTCCCGGATTTTTAACGGTTCAATATGAGTTTTTAACCGGTTCAACTTTAGTTAGGTTTGGTACTAACCCAACCCGGATTTTTATCCGGTTCGCGGTTGAACCTGGTCCGACCACCGGTTCGGTCCGGGTTTAAAAACAGTGGTTATCACCTTATGAGTTAAATAAAGGTTTAACTAGCATGCAACACAACAATAAGTAGATAGAACTTAGAAATATATTTAAACTAAACCTAACAAAAGAACACAAAATACTAACAATCTTATTATTAAAAAGAGATAACTAAAAAGAAAAATTGAAACATTCTTGAGTCGTTGGAACTGTCTATTCCTCCTCCGGCAAGAAGTGTCTGTTCTTCACCCAAAGAGAGTCGGCGATAACTGGCTCATTGTCTTGGTTCCTATGCCAAGTGTAAAGCGCGTGAGTCCTGTTCTTTATCTCTAGAAGGGCATGTCCGAAACTAGCCTCCCTATATGCTGAGTAACTCGGTTGAGGATACGTGTAACTGCATGGAAAAAGAGACTATATTGATCAAACAAAAAAAAAAGTTAAATGAATGAAATATATGATTATTTTCCTTACTCGTTAGCAATTCCTTCTATGTTGCCACCATCACCAATGGTGATGTAAATGGGAGCAGATGGATCTTTCACGGGAGAACTCAAACCATCAGTGATATTGTACTTAATGTTGGAGACACGTTCTGATCGCTCGTAGGCATGAACATGACCAGCAAAGACAATATCAACTTTGTTTTGGACGAACCATGGCTCGAACGTGACTCTCATGCTTTCACCTTCCATGTAGTGATAACCGTTACTGTTGTACCATGGTGAGTGAACCAGAACAATCAACCATGGAGTCTCTTCTCTGTTTACTTTTTTTAGCTCACTCTCAAGCCACGAGTTTTGCGGTGTGTACTTGTCTGTGGTAAGGTTTTACGTACCCAAGAAGTTAATCAGATTGTATATACAGATTGGAATATTGTAGAGCGTGAGAGTCTTAGATCGTTACCAAAAGCTGAGTAAGAGGAGAGTACGATGATATACGCTGAGGCTCGTTTAATTGAGTACCAAAGGGGAGAAGTGCTCTTTGAGGCTCTGTATGGAACGTGGTAACGGTTTTTGTATGGCTTGAATGCCTGAGTCTCGCCCTGCAAATGCATCAGATAGTTTTAATGCTAGAAAGGCTAAGAATAAAATGTTCTGTTTCTAAATAATGATTTAATTATTTGTGTTTTACATATATTAAGAAAATATATTAAAAGTTAATTATAAATCTCATTTTCATTTTCAGTGTTTGGCTATTTTTCATGAGTTTAAAATACAAATATTTTTTTTGAAGTTTATAAATTATCATTTTCAACTAATAAAAATAATATAAAAGCATAAAGCATAATATCTTTAAAAAAATATATATTTTGTAATGTTTATCTTTTAGAAAAATAGGGAATATTGTTCTTCATGGAAAGAGTTATATAGATCGGATCTTACTATTGACGGGGCGTAATCTATCTCGTGGTTCCCAGCAGCCCAGATCCAAGGTTGATATGCAGCGCTTGGTTCAACAAATCGTCCATACGAATCCCATTTTCTTTGGTCGTGGTTGGGATGGTCATCAGCGTACGACAAGTCTCCAACAAAAAGAACCGCTTGGCCTTTAGGGTTCGACATATAATTGTACAATGTCTGGTTAGAGGCATAGGTTTGTCCCAGATCACCTAATTTGTTTAAAAAATAAAAGATCTGTAAGATTAGATTCAGAAGCCTAAAATTCATTTTTCTGATTATTAATATGTGGATTACCAATGACACCAAATGTGTAGGGAACATCAGGACCAGCTTTAGGAGGAGTCGTGAAGGAGAATTGTCTAGTGGAACGACCGGTTCCAAGCTCGTAGAAATATTTAGTTTCGTACTGCACAAGGAAGAGAACAAAAGATCACTTACGTAAGCACTATTTTAAAACAGATTGATTGTTACAAAGTAGAGAAAATTTATGAACCTCAAGCTTTTTAATGGTAGCGTGGTGAAGGAAACCAGAGGTGTAGTCGTAGTATCTGTAGGTCGAGGTTGATGCTTCAGCGCTCTGCTTTGTACTCCCATCACTATCCGCGACCCAGTATGTCACGATGTTAGAACCATCATCGTTTATAGGAGTCACCCACGAGATTATCATACCTCGACCATTGTGATCTCCTTGCGTTATATGAACCTGAGAAAGTAGAAGTGAGTTTGGTAAGTACCAAGTCAAGTTACAAAGATGTAAAAAAGGATTCCATGTATGGAGAATCAGGAAAGTACTTGTTCTGGAGCGTTTAAGCCGGCAGGAGGAGGGAAGGTTTCGAGTGGCATTTCTTCGGAAGGTTCAGCTACTCTGGTGTAGTTGCTGGTGACTCCGGCATGGCTCAAGCCGAAGATGCTTAGCAACACGACTGCGGAGCAAACGAGTGCTACACGATTCAACCCCATTTTCTTTTTGGCTAAGCTCCTAAAATGTTGTACTCTGTAAATATTTTTATGAGGTACTGGATCATTATATATACAGATGAAATATTGAGGTATATTCTACTTAAATTCTAGATGAAGATTTTGTTCCAAAGAAAATCAGTAAAAATAAGGTATTTGTAGAATAATTGGAAGTATATTCTAGGTAAATTCTTCTTGGAAAATAATTTCCGACTGATCTCGTGAAGATATTATAAACAACCGACCGAAGTATAGGTTTTGGTGAAAAAGTGCAATCGAAAAATATTTGAAAATCAACTTACCGAAACAAGTATATAACTGCTTTTGATCTAATATTTAATCTTAGTACTACAGAAGTAGCAGATATCAATATATTTCCTTCAAATTAATTGTTTAAAAAGTCTATAACTAATTAGTGATATCATACCTTTATATATAACTAAATCAAATTAATAATTTACAAAAATATTTATATATAAATGGTAGATTTTATGTGAATTATTATCTTAGCTGATAGCTCTTGTTCTAGTTTTTAAATGAAAAACCAAGAGAAAAATAAAACGAATTTTCAATTTAATAAAATAAAAATTTCTAAAAACAATTATATTGGCGAAAATCTAGAAGAATTGTGAAGCAATAACTATTTCGAACTTATATTAATAACTATTTAATTATAAAGGTTTCATCATTCAACTTTCAAATAGTAAAACATACAAAAAGACAAAAAAAAACACAAACATAAACCCCCCTGAAAAACATTTTTCATTTCATTTTCTCACATTCCATATCACAAACAAATTCAAGAGTTAATCTTCCTGCAATTCTTCCTGATCTCACCACTAGAACCTGTCAAGGGAGAGAGATTCCCCATCTTGATCATCGATTCTGCGAACTGCTCGAAGAACTCTTCTTGATCCTCTGCATATTTCTTCACAAGCTCGCTCGATTCCTCGTTGCTAGAGAATAAGACCTGGTCAGAATTCAAAAGTCCCATGTTCTCGATCAAATTCTTGAAGTAGCTGTTATCAAACTTCCCGGCACTGTTGATGTCAAGCTCCGACAGGCTTTGGTCCCCACCTGACGGTGGACACCTCTGGCGCAAGTTAGTAGCGTAGGATTGCTCTAAAGTTATGTCGGGACTTCCGTTTCCGGATTGGTTGTAAAGTCTTTGTCTGAAACTCGTGCATCTTGAGAATCCAATGCTGTGGCTCCCTGAAAAAAAGGAATAAATGTTTTAGGTTTAAATGTTAACTTGAGAAGCACGTAAACTAAACATGACCATGTCTCTTCCTTGTGTGTAAAGTAAGCTTACCAGAGAGGGCAACAAGATCGGTGAGATCGAGACCTTGGTTAGTAAACCTCGATAGAATTGTGTTGAAAGTGTTGTTGGGTGCAGGAATGTTGTTGTTTGAGCCACTCAAGCTTGCACTTGTCGAATCTCTTCTTCCCAGAGGAACCATCCAGCTTGGTCCACCAGTCTACACTCAAATGGAAACCAAATTAGAACTTCACAACCTAATCAACCTAATCGAAACCAAATTAGATCTTTACAACCGACTTACAAGAACAGAGGAGTCCCTAGCAGCTAGGGTTAACAAGTCAGCGCAAGAAACAGTTCCAGGGCATTCATTCTCCAATGCAGCTTTGATCTGGTCAACAACATCAAACCCGCGAGCAGAGTTGCTGTTAGGGTTAGAGCCTTTCTCAGTAACTATACTCCCACTGCTGTCTAGAAGCAACGAGCCATCACATCCCTACACATACAATGATAATTTTAACATTAATCGTTAGCTTGTTGCGCAAGTGACATCCAAGAAGAAAACTGTTGGATACCTGAACGAAACAGTCGTGGAAATGAAGCCTCATGAGAGAAGCAGCCATACGAGCCTCTCTTGCAACAGCTTGAGCTACAACTGACCTCACAATCTCCTCGGCTTTAGGGCATGAGCTTCTATAGAAACCTGGGAAAAGATTACCTTTACCGCCGCTATAGTTACTCTCGTCGTCGCAGATGCAGAGAGCAAGGGAACAAGCGAGAGAAAGAAGAACGAGGAAGCTTCTTGTTCTTGTCATTGTCTATTTCAACTAGAGAAAGAAGGAAGAAGATTAAGTGAGATGACTTTGTTGTGATAAGAGATATGAAGGAGAAGAAGAATCCAAGGTATTTATAGGCAAGAGAGTTCGTGGAAATGTTAGTGTCATGGAGATGGAGAGAAAGAAGCAAAAGGCAACAGAGTTGGTAGCTTAATTGGTGATAATTAAGTGAGCGAGTTTAAAATGAAATATATTGAAAAGTGATTTGAATGAGAGGAGACTAGATCTTGGGTTTGGTATCCAAATGTTCTAATCTTGCATGACTAGTCTGACTATTTCACCACCCTTTTCGGTCATTACTAGTTTTTATTTGTTACTTTTTTGATGAAAAGTTGAATAATAATTTTTTACCTTTTACAAAATTAAAACCAATGATAGATGCAAAAAGTAAGAAGTAGTAACTAATAGAGTAAAATTATGGCATTATCACCAACGAAACAGAACGTATGTGTCACTTGCCCGTTTGGTCACTCTTTTTTTTCTTATATAACAGAAAATATTCAAATTAGTTTGAAGCTACATAAAATAACTGAGTTTCGATTCCAAATAATGAGATCCACTCACATACGGTCCTGAACCAATACTCAGGAAACTTTTTTTTTGATAAAATGTGAAATTTATTGATTAAAGTAAGGGAATGGAAATTCGTTAGCTCTGGTGGTGAAATTGCTTCTAGTGATACCCCTTAATCCGGGTTTGAATAGCATAAACCCCTATTTTTTGAAATTGTCCATCTGACACTCCTAAAGCCTAGTTCGATTCCCCTACTGTGACCTAAATTTTAAATCTTTTATCAAAAAAAAAAAGTAAGGGAACGGGCATTTTATCTATACTTAGGAAACGTATGAATGGATATCTGATTTTTCTAAAATTTTATGGCATATTCTCCATAATAATTTACACCCAAAAACATATATTCTCTATAATTGTTACCATGAGGGAAAAATATAAAGAAATTTCCCTAATATTTTTATTAGTTTTTAAATGTATTATAATTATTTTAAATAAAATTTAAACAATTTGTTGATTTCTCGGTATTGTTTGGCCTTCTGATATTTTATTTTGTGTTGGATACCACCAACTCAGGTTTTTACCGTCCGGCTCAAACAATTAATTTTGCAAATTTAAAGAACAACAAAGAGGATAATTACTTGGAGTACAAAATGAGAAAAAAAATGTAAGACAAAAATTTCGACCCCATTTTTGAAAGTAAATCTTAAACACGTTTCCAGTTTTTTTTTTTGTTCACTTTGATGATTAGGTGACAAAGCATGCAGCAAATCTTGAACGCGTTTTCAAAAAAAAAAAAATTGACACTGCAATTTTAAAAGCGTTATATTGTTTTACCAAGTCGTGATTTAAGGTCTAACAATCCTTTTTTTTTTGAAAAAGCAAGGTCTAACAATCCTTTTCTATTATAAACAAGTCGTGATAGAGTATGACAGTCTGTAACTGCTCTATTGACAAAACAAAAACAGTTTGACTTCTAGAAAAAAAAGCAAAAGGGCCTTTTTCCTTTTTCTATTAATAAGACATGGATATGCAGGTTAGTAAACTATGAACATTTCAACGTAATTTGCGATTCACACTTGCATTTAGTTTTGACTCTTGACGTCGTCTCCTTCTAGAATCTAAATGATCACGAAACCAAATCAAAGCATCATGTCATTCACGTAATGGGTATTTGAACCGCGTTATGTTTTCTATAATGAACGTGTCTAGAGACAGAAATGAATCAAACGAGATTTAAAAACAGACCCTTTATATACGAAAATATGATAATGGTATAATACAAATTTGATGGAAAACATTGACACATTTACTATTTAAGCCTTAAATAGTGTGTTGGACAAAACTAATTCTCGAAGTAAGTTTGGTTGCAACTGAAGTAATTAATCCTGTTCGGCAACAGAGTGCTGCGTCAGCGACCAGCTTCTAAAAATCAGCGATCATTGGTATGTCACAGCGGATATTTGCTTACAACACTATTCCGATGATCGCTGGTCTTTTCAGTGATACAAAAAAACACTGAAAATTTCTAATAAATTAACTGCAGTAGTAAAATATCTTTTCAGTTTGCCACTCTATTATTTACCATCCTTAACATTTAATTTTCAGTCGCTCGCTACTGACGCAGCGTTCTGTTGCCGAACAGAGCCATTCTATCAACTTTTTTGACTGGAAAATTTCATTTTATTTCACTTCCCAAAAGGGATATCGTTTGTGAAGAAAACCAACCTTACATTGGAAATCAACCATAAAGATACTGACAACTTCGTAATTGGTATATCAACTTTTTTTTGCCAAAGAAAACGATTAAACCTGATTCTATTAAAGACATAGACCTAACCCTCGGGTAGGAGATGCAGTCACAAATAGATCTTCTCTCGGATATTCAAATAGACCAAAAACAATAACACATATCTGTGTGGACAATGGTAATCAAACTACGGTGTCACATTAGTTTTTTTTTCCCAAACACCACTAGAGGGTTTAACTTTATGTACATATTTGAACTTATCAGCCTTATCTTTCTATTAAAAGCCTTAAAATCAAGCTTTATTAAAAACATCTAAAGCTACAGCCTGAAATCATAAAAATGAAATAATATTGACTTTAGAAATCAATTTTTCTACGGCTTGGTGTTTAGTGCTTTTATGTTGTTTTGTCTTGTTTTTTATTTTATGTTTTGCTGGGGTAATGTAAACTGAAATGTTATGTTTGTAATTTCCGTTCATTATTAATATAATATTTACAGATTAGCAAAAAATAAGAATGAATTGTTTGTTTTTCTGTGGCGTATTCCTCTAATTGATTTCTAAGCATTCTCTCAAAAATGGTGGTGGTACTTAGCGCTATATATATATATATATTAATGTATAGAAATTTATATGGGAAATTTGCCAAAAGTAACCACAACTTGAAGTCAACCCAAATACTAAATCCCAACTTGAATCATATGCAAATCTAATCTAAAAGCCCTATGAAATTACAGCATGGTCCCTTGTGACCAAACAAAAAAACAGAAGACATTTTAACGAATATAGCCGATGAGTTGTCGAGTCGTGCGAGATGTTTTGGTCGTCTGGACGAGTGAAATTTCAGTCGTCTGGACGAGTGAATCTTAAAAATAATTTATAAATTTTGAAAAAAATATTTTGATGAGTGAAAAATTAAAATCATGTAATTATAAACAGTTTTAAGTGATATAAATTAAGATATGATAAAATTAATTTGTTTTCAACATAGATGAGTGGAAGTAGTGAATCATGATATTCATTGGTTTAGGGGTTTGGCAAACATATGTTGTAGTATTGTATGTGTTCTTAGGGTTAGATTTTGAAAAGCTGAAATATTTTTTTAAATTTAATTTTACCTATGTGTGTTTATTTCGTTTATATAAACAGTTTTAAGTGATATAAATTAAGATATGATAAAATTAATTTGTTTTCAACATAGATGAGTGGAAGTAGTGAATCATGATATTCATTGGTTTAGGGGTTTGGCAAACATATGTTGTAGTATTGTATGTGTTCTTAGGGTTAGATTTTGAAAAGCTGAAATATTTTTTTAAATTTAATTTTACCTATGTGTGTTTATTTCGTTTATATAAACAGTTTTAAGTGATATAAATTAAGATATGATAAAATTAATTTGTTTTCAACATAGATGAGTGGAAGTAGTGAATCATGATATTCATTGGTTTAGGGGTTTGGCAAACATATGTTGTAGTATTGTATGTGTTCTTAGGGTTAGATTTTGAAAAGCTGAAATATTTTTTTAAATTTAATTTTACCTATGTGTGTTTATTTCGTTTATATAAACAGTTTTCAAGTTTAATTTGATTTTTTCAAGTGTTTCATTAGAGAATAAAGTTTAGGGATTATGTTTAGGGTTAGGCGACTGAAATTTCAGTCGTGCGGGCGAGTGAAATTTCATCGTCTGGACGAGTGAATCTTAAAAATAATTTATAAATTTTGAAAAAAATATTTTGATGAGTGAAAAATTAAAATCATGTAATTATAAACAGTTTTAAGTGATATAAATTAAGATATGATAAAATTAATTTGTTTTCAACATAGATGAGTGGAAGTAGTGAATCATGATATTCATTGGTTTAGGGGTTTGGCAAACATATGTTGTAGTATTGTATGTGTTCTTAGGGTTAGATTTTGAAAAGCTGAAATATTTTTTTTTTAAATTTAATTTTACCTATGTGTGTTTATTTCTGTTTATATAAACAGTTTTTCAAGTTTAATTTGATTTTTTCGAAGTGTTTCATTAGAGAATAAAGTTTAGGGATTATGTTTAGGGGTTAGACGACTGAAATTTCAGTCGCCTGTTATAAATTATTCACCAGACGACTGAAATTTCAGTCGTCACATCGTACCGAACCGTTAATTTTACCAATGTACGTTTTAACCTAACCGGATTATTTACCCGACATATAAAAGCTATTTTTTTCACTATTTCACCAGTTTCCGAAACTCTAGCGCCGTTTCTCTCCAAGGGCGATTTCGAGGTCGATTAGACGATATCGTGTTCCGCCGTTCTCTTCACCGGTAATCTCTCCGATTTCGATGAATCTTGTTTCTCCTTCATGCCTTAGGGTATTTTCGTTGTTTAAACTGACCATCCGCTTCCTTTTTTCAGATCTGAAATCTCGTAACCCTTTCCTCCACCGTCGGTATGTTATTTCTCATGTCTTAAGGCGTCTAGTCGCTGGAAAACCCTTAAAATTGTAGTCTTGATTCTTCTTTTCCCTTCGATTTACAGATCTGTAACCGCTTGGGACCACATCTTCTCCGACCAAATCTTCTCCGACAATATCTTCTCCGACTGTAAGTCATCCATCTTTTGTTTAAAAACTACTGTTGTAGTGTTTTACTGAAAGACTACTCGGACGACTTCCTTGAAATCTTACATGTAAGTCGTCCAGAGAGTAAGACTTCCTAGAAAACTTCAAGGAAGTCGTCCGAGGAGTCTTCTCACTTCCTGGAAGTCTTCTACGAATTCTTCTCACTTCCTGGAAGACTTCCTAGAAGACTTCCAGGAAGTCGTCCGAGTAGTCTTCTCACTTCCTGGAAGTCGTCTGCAAGTCTTCTATAGTATTTAGAATAGTGCACTACCTTTGTGTTTGAGATGCTTGTTTGTGATTATTTGCATGCCTTAAAATGGATTTACCAGAACTGCCGCCGAGGTTGTTTACAGTAGGAGAAGAGCCCGCTGCAATCAGGAGAATTTCGTATCATTCTGATGATAAGAAGTTGTTTAAAGCTCTATGTGATAGTCTTACAGCTGAGGAATATGAGGATCTGAAGGCGTCGAAGTTGGGAGTGTTCATCAAGTTCAAGGAGCTTGGCTTTGCTTGGACTTCAAGGCTGGTACATTTTATTCTCTGTTTCCAGCTGGACATCAAGAAGAAGTTTGAGCTGTGGAGTCTTGTCGGACCAGAACCTTTGAGGTTTTCACTGATAGAGTTTGAACACCTCACTGGTCTGAACTGCGAGTACATCAAGCACCTGGAAAATCCAAGGTGTGAGATTTGAAGGAGATGGCTGCTACGGGAGAAGATGGGTGTTGATCTCGATGCTGGGCCAAGTATTGAACAAATAACAGGAGCATTTTACAAGTGCGACGAGTGGTCTCGGGATGATCGCATGCGGCTGGGATACCTTGCCATCTACGCAGGATACATTGAAGGGAAAAAGTTATCTTCTCCTACACGGGCTAGTCTTGCAAGGCTAGTGATGGATTTAGAAAATTTTGAGAATTATCCATGGGGGAGAGTGGCGTTTAAGGTGCTAATGGATTCGTTGAAGGCAAAAGACTTGAGGCAAACAAGTTACACCGTTGATGGGTTTATACAAGTTATCCAGGTGTGGGCGTACTATGCTATGCCAGAATTGGGTGCTAATTATGGGTCTCCTGTACCAAACAGACCGTCTCCACTGTTGCTGGCTTACAAGGATGGCCAAGGACAACGCAAATGTTTCAAGTCGGCCATCAGCAGACAGGTACTTAACTTCACTCCCTAAGACTTGTCAGATGACTTAAAAGTAATCGTCTGGAAAGTCGTCCAATTAAAAGTAAGTCGTCTGGAAAGTCGTCCAATTAAAAGTAAGTCGTGCGGAAAGTCGTCCAAGAAAAAGACTTCTCAGACGACTGATATTTAAGTCGTCTGAGAAGTCTTTTTCTTGGACGACTTTCCAGACGACTTACTTTTAAGTCGTCCATCTTTTCTAATCCGTCAAATAGCTAAGTTTATATCTTTTATTTACTGCAGATTAACGTGAACAACTTTGTTCAAAAGGACCTTGATGAAATGTTTCCAAAATGGGACGGAGACGTAGATGACCCTGCCGCGGACAACATACTTAAAGTCATGTTTAATGATCCTGGATGGAAGTGGACCATGGACTGCTGGCAAGTCACCGGTACTCAGAAGCCATTGAAGATCGAAGCGAGTCCAGTGACGAATGAAGCGAGTCCAGTGAGTCCAGTGACGAATGAAGCGAGTCCAGCGAAGAAGGAGAGTGTTGTGAAGGAAGAAAGTAGCAGACCTCGGAAGAAAGCTCGTCAAGGGTCGTATGTTGAAGCTGAGGCACCTGCAGAGGTTAGTCAAGCGAGTCCAGCGAAGAAGGAGAGTGTTGGTGGGATGGCGAATGAGCAGTTTCAAATGGCCTTGAAGGACATATCTGATGCCATGAGGGAAGGGTTTGGGACGTGCCTTAGGGAGATGAAGTTGGTGGGGGATAGGGTGGGAGCTGTGGAGAAGAAGATGGAAGCTCTGGAGAAGAAGGTGGGAGCTCTGGAGAAGATGGTGAGAATAACCAAAAAAAGGAGTTCATCTGATGATCTTCAACCTACAAATCCAGAGACCACTTCAACAAATCCAGCAAAACCTGTGCACGAACCCGGGGTTAGTACCAAAACTTCTCCCAAAATTCCAGAGACGAGAGTCACTAGGCAAAGTGTTAAGAACAGTCAGACTTCGTAGGCTTTCATTCTTGTGTGCTGATTTTAACAATTGTATGCTTTGCTTCTGAACCTGTGTGGTTTGTTTCTAGTGTGCTTGGATTTTGTGTAAATTTTGTGTGAATTTTGTTTAAATACACATTTTTTATATCGAAATTGCAGAGTGAAAGTGTGAATGGGGCGAAAGCAGGACATAATGAAGTCAAAGAACAGAGTCTTAGTTCCTCGAGAGAGCTGGTGATTGTACCCACTGCAGAGGACTTACCGAGTTGTGAACCCAGTGTCCTTATTTTGGAGAAAGAAGTACCCATTGCTGAATTTTTACTGCAAGAGGAAGCTAGAAGGCAGACAAAGAAGGAAGCATACAAGGTAAATCTCCGTGAAAAAAGTGAGCGAGATAGGAAACTTGCTCCCACACAGCAAACTCCTTTCAAGGGAAATAGCACTGCCAAACAGATCATTCCAAACAAAAAGGTTGGCAAAGGCTATGATCCTTTTGCACCCAATGACAAGAAGAAGTCGGAGGAGCTCACTGAATGGCTGAAAACTGATCCGTAAGTTGCTCGAATGAATGTCCTATAAACTGCCTCACCCCGAAAAATGATTGATTATTTTTGTGTTTGCAGTGCTTATAAACTGCCTCTGAAAAAAAACCACGAAGATGTCCAAGTCGGTTTTCAGATCCTCGAACCAGCTTAGAATGGTTAGCGACCATGTGAGTCTTCTCCTCCTATTTTCTTACTTATAAGTCGTCTCTGTAGTATTCTTCGGGCGACTTACCGTAACTTCGTCTGGATAGTCTTTCGCTAAGACGACTTAGCGGACGACTTACATATAAGTCGTCCGCAAAGTCGTCTTAACAGAAGACTACTCAGACGACTTACATATAAGTCGTCCGCAAAGTCGTCTTAACAGAAGACTACTCAGACGACTTACATATAAGTCGTCCGCAAAGTCGTCTTAACAGAAGACTACTCAGACGACTTACATTTCAGTCGTCTGAGTAGTCTTCTGTTAAGTATGTCTTGTGACTTGTATTGTTTTATTTGCAGCAAATGGATGCTTTTATCAATTTACTGAGGCAACGATACCAAGACCATCCAAATTGGTTCAGGAGTGACAAAATGTGCTTTCTTGATCATGTGTTCTCTCGGCAGTGGAAGGCCTCCTACCCTGATTTTAAGAGCGACTTGGGAGATGTCAACGGTTTAGGAAGAAGACTCCCTGGTGGAGCGTGGAATTATCATGCAGGCGAGATACCTTATTTTTGCCAATCTATGAAGGTTTGGGGGGTGGATGTGGATGATATCTATGCACCTGTGAACTACAAGAACGACCATTGGCTTGCTATATGGATATCAATCCCTAAGAGGCACATTGTCGTGCGGGACAGCATTATCAAACATATTAATACGAACAACTTCGATGAGGTAATGGAGCCTTTTATCACAATGGTCCCTTATCTGCTTGTTGAGTGCGCTATCTCTGACGAACAAAGAGCACAATACACATTGGAGCCATACACCTATGAGAGACAACTCGTTGGAGTACCTCAGTGCCGAGCTGGTGATTGTGGCGTCTTTGCTCTGAAGTACATTGAGTGTCATGCTCTTGGGATGGACTTTCCCAAAGCGTTTTCTTCTAGAAATGGGAAGGCCATCAGGGAAAAGATGGCGGTGGATATATATCAAGAGGTTCCTATGTGCCATGAGTGGGAAAACCAAGACAATGATGAGAACACGGGAGCATTATGGTGATGCTTTTGTGTACTCCTGTATTTGAACTTGAAGCTTTTGTTAGCAGGGTCAGGATAGGATGATATTTTTTGTAACCTATCCTCATACCAAACTAGTGCAGTAACCTATCGGATAATGTAATGTATGACTTGTCTTTTCAAATTTTTACTTAATGTAATGTAATGTAATGCATGACTTGACTTTTCAAAATTATACTTAAATGAAATGCATAAAGGTCTTCTGGACGACTGAAATGAAGGTCGTCTAAAACAGAGGAGTTCTACTTAATCCGTAAGACGACTAATCATAAGGTCGTCTGGACGACTACAGAGAAGTTCATAAAACATAAAAAAACAGAAAAGTTCATAAAAGACAAGCAGATAGAGAGATAATACGTCTAAAACATCAGAGATTTCTACTTAATCCATAAGACGACTAATCATAAGATCGTGCGGGCGACTCTGAAGAAGTTCATAAAACATAAAAACAGAAAAGTTCATAAAAGACAAGCAGATAGAGAGATAATACGTCTAAAACATCAGAGATTTCTACTTAATCCATAAGACGACTAATCATAAGATCGTCTGGACGACTAACCAGAAGGTCGTCCAGACGACTAACCAGAAGGTCGTCCAGACGACTAACCAGAAGGTCGTCCAAACGACTAACCTTACCATAAGGTCGTCTGAACGGCTTAAGTAGAAGGTAGCCTACAGAGAAGTTCATAAAACAGGGAAGTTCATAAAACATAGAGTCTACAGATTGATAGATAGATAGATTCGAAGACAATAGAGAATTGAAGGTCTTCTGGAAGACTGAAATGAAGGTCGTCTGGACGACTCATTTGAAGGTCGTCCAGGTCAGTTCTTACATTGTGGAAGCTTATGGCCAGTTTCTTTGCATCCTGAGCACCTATAAACCCTGTGTTGCTTCCCGGGTTTGTGTCCTCTCATCCTGGATAGCTCCAACCATGATTGCCATCTTGATTTCTTCTGTCTCCCCGGACCACGCTTTACTTCCGGAGGAAAGCATGTGCGTGCCTCAACTTGTTGTCCAACACAAGGATATATATTCTCTGAGTATCCTGCAAACAAAGTATCCTTTGAATAAACTGGACATACAAGTGTGGAGATATGCAAACCAGCTGCTGCTCCAGCTGCTATAGCATGACAGCAAGGGATTTTCTCAACTTGATAGACACCACAATCACACTTGAAAAGCTCCAGATCAAAATTGCAGTCCCTATGGTCACCTTTCACAAAGAACTTCCATCCATCAATTTGTTGGACTCTCAGAGTATTTGCGATCTTCTCTCGAACAGCAAGCAAGTGTTCAACACCTCGACTATGTTGAGTTGTAAGACTCAAAGCATCTCCTCTCCTTTTCTAATACCATCTTCCTAGCTTCTCCCTTATGAATTCCAATAGGAACTGAATAAGAAATCCTCTTGCTCGCTTCAGTGCGGAATTAATTGATTCAACGATATTGCTCGTTTTTAAGTTGTACCTGTCTCCCTGAAAATGAACCCTTGACCATAGGCTCACATCGGCATCCACCAGATACTCATGAAGATCCGGATTTGCACTCTGTATCTCATCCATGTACCGATCAAAATCGTAAAGTGTATGAGCATAAGCAGCCCTTTCACCAAGTACAAGAGATGCTTCCCTTTATACTTTTTGACAATATTCTCTTGAAGGTGATAATAGCATATTCCTCGGATTGCCCAAGGAAACACCTTCTCACATGCATTTATAATGCCATGGTGCCTGTCGGAGACTATCACCAGAGGATGCTCAGCAGATACACAACTCGCCAATTTTGTGAAAAACCATTCCCAAGACTCATCATTTTCAGCATCTACGATTCCAAAAGCCAATGGATATATCTGAAAATTACCGTCTTGTGCGGCTGCAACCAACATAGTACCCTCATACTTCCCACTCAGGTGAGTCCCATCCACCACAATGACCATTCTCTAATACTTAAAACCTCTGATAGAAGCTCCAAAAGCGAGAAAAAGATACTTAAATCTATTCAGAGAATCAAGTTCTATAGCAGTGACAGAACCGAGATTTGTTGCCTTGATTTGCTCCAAATATGAAGGCAGTCGCTCACACCCATCTTCCGCGGATCCTCTCACCATTTCTTGCGCATATAACAATGCTCTGTATGAAGTGGTGTAATCAAGTGTCATGCCAAACATGTTCTTCATTGCATCTGTGATATGCTGCGGATTCAACCCATCAATGATTCCAACACGATCTATGAAGAGTCGACCAACGTACTTCGGAGTAGAGTGTTTCCGCTGAGAGATTCTGTCTCTGATGGAACATTTATGAGTTTCCACATACTTGGTTACCCAAAACGTTTTGGTCCCATGTTTCATACTTGCTCTGACCTTCCATTGACAACCACTAACCCGACATGTTCCCACAAAGAGAGTTTTTGTTGACTTGTAAATTCTGAAGGAGAACCTACGCCTCACCGCTGTCAACCGCAACTCGAAGCGGTGCATCCTTGCTAGCAAAACTCTGGTTGACATAGATTCTTTCTGGAGATGATCCTTTTCCTCACAACCATATGCCCATCGTAATCTTCAAAACAGATTTCATCATCTTCTTCCTCATCCTCATCTTTAACCTTTCCATCTTGTTGTAATCCTCAACATCATAAAAAGTTTCAGCGACAACAGGGATGTCATCATCCTCCTCCCATCATGATCCTCAGCTTCATCCTCCTCAGCTTCATCCTCCTCATCTTCATCCCCACATCAGCTTCATCCTCCTCCTCAGCTTCATCCTCCTCCTCGGCTTCATCCCCACATCAGCTTCATCCCTTTCCTCTGGCTGTTCTCATCTTGCAAAGCGATACACAAAGGCGTGCTTCTTGCATTTTAGTTATCTCGAGCAAGTTCTGAACTTGCCTATCACTTGTAACATGAATAGGAGGAAGGTGCGGAGCCATCTGTTGAGTTCGTGGGTTAAGCGCACTGACTCGTGTTCATGTCCGTGCTATAATCTTCTTGAGCCATTGCAACAAGATCAGCATGTGTCGAACCTTCACCCAAAAATAATATCCTCGCTCCTTTGAAGCGATCAACCACAAAATTCCAACATCCATCTTCCAACAACCATTCTCCATACACCGCATGTAACCGACGATCATCTGAAAAAGTCAAAATAAAACACATTAGCAAACATAGAACAAAGAAAACGAAAGTTTATGAAAGATAGGCGTGAAGCGACTTCAAACTAAGTCATCGGGCGGCTAAACTTTCAGTCGTGCAGTCAACGCAGAGGTTATTTTGGGATTGACTTTGAAATCTGTTATTTGGGGCGCTGAAATATCGATCGTGCGCTTTAGTTTGATTAAAAAATCTCCAAAATGCATGGCGACTGAAATGTAAGTCGCCGAAGTTTCATAAAATATTGATATTTCAATTTTATCGACGACCGAAATGTAAGTCGCCGAAGTTTCATAAAATATTGATATTTCAATTTTATCGACGACCGAAATGTAAGTCGCCGAAGTTTCATAAAATATTGATATTTCAATTTTATCGACGACCGAAATGTAAGTCGCCGAAGTTTCATAAAATATTGATATTTCAATTTTATCGACGACCGAAATGTAAGTCGCCGAAGTTTCATAAAATATTGATATTTCAATTTTATCGACGACCGAAATGTAAGTCGCCGAAGTTTCATAAAATATTGATATTTCAATTTTATCGACGACCGAAATGTAAGTCGCCGAAGTTTCATAAAATATTGATATTTCAATTTTATCGACGACCGAAATGTAAGTCGCCGAAGTTTCATAAAATATTGATATTTCAATTTTATCGACGACCGAAATGTAAGTCGCCGAAGTTTCATAAAATATTGATATTTCAATTTTATCGACGACCGAAATGTAAGTCGCCCGGATATAATTAAAGTTGAAGTTTTTTCAATAACCTATGACGACTGAAATGTAAGTCGCCGAAGTTTCATAAAATATTGATATTTCAATTTTATCGACGACCGAAATGTAAGTCGCCGAAGTTTCATAAAATATTGATATTTCAATTTTATCGACGACCGAAATGTAAGTCGCCGAAGTTTCATAAAATATTGATATTTCAATTTTATCGACGACCGAAATGTAAGTCGCCGAAGTTTCATAAAATATTGATATTTCAATTTTATCGACGACCGAAATGTAAGTCGCCCGAAAAAGTCAAACTTCAAATATTCTAGTCAAATGCAAAACTAACCTATGACGACGAAAGTTCACCGCCTAGATTCTTAAGATATTTTTGTAACCAAACTAAAGCGGACGATCGATATTTCGCCGTCCTTAAAACAAATTTCAAAGTCAAATGCAAAAATGGGCTTTGCATTGACCAGACGACTTCCAGGTAAGTCGTCTGCATCCAGACAACTTACCTGGAAGTCGTCTGGACGAACAGATCTGGAAATAAACTCGATTTCATACCTTAAATTGCTGAGATAACTTTCTTAGCACACATAAGACTTCTCCAAGCACACAGAATCTCAAACGAAAGTAACCCACCCAGAATCGTAAGTTTCTTTGACTATATGAACCATAAAAAATGTAGAATCAAAATCTTGGGTTTTTTAGCTCAATGTGGAGAGAAAGTGAGAGAGATGTTTTGTTTAGTTCATAAGAATGGAGAAAGAAGAAGGGTAAATCGATGGGGAAGCATTAAGAGATTCAAATTGGTTGTTCATGGTGGTTGAGGTATTGATGACAATGACAATCTTGTAATTACTTGAAGATGATGAGGGTGAGAGAGTAAAAATGTCATTTTCGAAAGAAAAAAAAATTTGATAGTATTTTCGTGAATTATATGAACTTCTGGGGTGAATATGTCAAAATTAATTTAAAAAAAAAAGAGGTTATTTTTGGATTTGACTTCAAGTTGTAGGTCAAATCTGCAAAAAGTCCAATTTATATTTACTATGAAAAGTTTAGATAACCGAAGAGAAGCATAATTAAAACACAAAAGTGATCACAATGATCAATTTCAAACCTAGAAATTGATTAGGATGGATTTGTTTATAACAACACATTCATAACACTATTATATTACATTGGATCGAGATTATATTAAGAAAATGCTTGCAATAACTAAATGGGCCAAATATTTAAAATGAAAGCATATTAGGCTCAGAACAGTGTGGGCTATCCTTGTTTGAACTATATATTTCGAGGTGGTTTAAATCCAGAAGAATGAATATGAAATGCCTATAAATATGAAATGCCAAAAAAAAAATAATATGAAATGCCTATACACATGCACTCACCTGTACGCACCAATACACATTTATAATTTCTTAGAAAACAAAAAAATCCGACCCACATGCATATAAATAGTCAAACCTAATAATTGTATCATGTCATGTAAGAATAATAATAGCCTATCGTTAGTGATGAGATCATTTTTTATATTTTATTTGTTTTAAAGTAAACAAATCGGAAGAAACAGCCAATGATTTTGAACAAGTGTTTAGGTTCACATATACGAGAAGAAGAAGACAGCCGAGAGTGGGATAATTTTATTTTCGTTTCCATATATAGGCGGTGTTTGCGAGTCTGTGTCATAATAACATAAAGTTTTTTTCTTTTGTCGCCAAGATAAAGTTAAGACTCAAATCGTAAAGACACAAGACCAACTTTTTATATTTATAAAAAGAATTAGAAAGCAAAAAAAAAAAAAGAAAGATAAAGATAAAACATATGCCTTATTCACTCACAACGATACAAGTATACAAATAAGTTCAACAAGAAATTTAGAAAAGACAAGTGAGAAAAGCAATAACAAGAAATTGACGTTAAGTATTTTCATGACCACATATGTACTGAATATACATCTTCAAGATACCATGTTTTATAGATGTTATGCGTTGGTACAATAAATAATATTGGCATTGCCTTTCCAAAAATGGTCCTTAAATTTATTGAGTTTCTGTTCTTTTATATACACTTGACAATTTCAGCAAAAGTATTACGGGTGTCACAATGAGTTAGCTCGCTCAACTCAACTCAGCTCACAGTAAGTTCGGATCTTTTATGAGTTAGCTCAGTTCAGCTCATTTATTATATGAGTTTCAATATGTAAACTCGTACTCAGATCATCTAGATCATGGATTAAATGAGCTAGCTCGTGATCTAATATAAGAATAATAATTTTAAAATAAAACAATGATAAAATAACTTCTATAATATTATTCAAAATTTAAATATTAAAAAACCAAAAACATAAATATTAAATACTAAATAAAAACCATCACAAGACAAAAATAAAAAATTCAACACCTAAAATAAATTAAATTAAAGCAAAACCAATGATCCAAATCCCTATTCTTCGTGAGAGTCTTCATCTTCAATATCTTATGTATATTTTCAATTTTAATTTTAGAAAATAAAAATGATTAATATAGAAATTATCTTTTAAGAAGATTTGGTTTGGAATTTTAATTTTAGAAGATAAATTATGATAAATATAGAAATGATCTTTTTTTACATAAGAAAGATAGAAGTTATCCAAATATATATATAATTGTAAGTATAAAAATGAATAAGCTCATGAGCCAGCTCATGTTCATTAAAGATCGTTCATATAACTCGTGATCTAACTTAAGCTCGATCAATAAGCTCATTTATTAGATAAGCCTAAAATATAGTGATCGTGCTCATGAAAAGTTGAGCTGAGCTGAACTAGCTCATGAACTATAGCTCATTTTGACACCCCTAAAAAGTATAAACTTGACCAATGCAGATTTTATTGATTTCTAAGTCAAAAGAAATTTTTTTAGTTGATTTCAAAATGAGTAATGCTGGTACATCTACATTTGTTATCTCTATTTCATAAAAAGGACATGTATTTATATTTTAAATTAATTTTGTTATAATTTTAAGTTTATATATAGAACTTTAAAATTAAAATAACAACAATAATACTAAATAAGCACAACTTGGACATAAATATGGTCCACATTGTGATGTCACTACAAGAAAACTTCGGTTTTAGCGGCGAAGTTTAACGAGGAAAAGTATTCTTCGTGAGAGTCTTCATCTTCAATATCTTATGTATATTTTCAATTTTAATTTTAGAAAATAAAAATGATTAATATAGAAATTATCTTTTAAGAAGATTTGGTTTGGAATTTTAATTTTAGAAGATAAATTATGATAAATATAGAAATGATCTTTTTTTACATAAGAAAGATAGAAGTTATCCAAATATATATATAATTGTAAGTATAAAAATGAATAAGCTCATGAGCCAGCTCATGTTCATTAAAGATCGTTCATATAACTCGTGATCTAACTTAAGCTCGATCAATAAGCTCATTTATTAGATAAGCCTAAAATATAGTGATCGTGCTCATGAAAAGTTGAGCTGAGCTGAACTAGCTCATGAACTATAGCTCATTTTGACACCCCTAAAAAGTATAAACTTGACCAATGCAGATTTTATTGATTTCTAAGTCAAAAGAAATTTTTTTAGTTGATTTCAAAATGAGTAATGCTGGTACATCTACATTTGTTATCTCTATTTCATAAAAAGGACATGTATTTATATTTTAAATTAATTTTGTTATAATTTTAAGTTTATATATAGAACTTTAAAATTAAAATAACAACAATAATACTAAATAGAAGCACAACTTGGACATAAATATGGTCCACATTGTGATGTCACTACAAGAAAACTCGGTTTTAGCGACGAAGTTTAACGAGGAAAAGTATTCCTCGTGACATTACGTCGATTTTACGAGGAAATAAAAATTCTTCGTCATTTCCTCGTAAAGTAACGACGAAACTATTTCCTCGTAAAGTTAAAGTAAAGTCACGTGGTTTTTACGAGGAATCACACTTTTCTCGTAAATTCATCGTAAGGATAGCATGAAATTTACGAGGAAATATTTTACGAGAAAATGACGAAGAATGTTTGAATCCACAATGTTAACACGTTTTTTCTTTGGCTACCTACCTAACATTTCGTCGTAAATTCGTAACAAAGTTCCAACAACCACATTCGAAAGTCTCCTATAAATATGGAGGTTTGAACATAATTTTAAACACACCAACAAGAAGCAAAAACGTGAAAAAATGTCGGACTCGGGGAATATTTACGAGTTGCGGAGGTGGATGTATATGCATAGAGATGCTAACGGGAGAGTGACGAAAGAATATCTTGCGGGGCTGGAGACATTTATGCATCAAGCAGATTCCACACCGCTCTCCCAAGAAAGTGGTAAGATGTTCTGCCCTTGTAGGAAATGCAACAATTCTAAATTGGCAAATCGTGAAAATGTTTGGAAGCATTTAATAAATAGAGGTTTCACGCCAAATTACTATATCTGGTTTCAACATGGAGAAGGTTATAATTATGATCAGAATGAAGGTAGTAGTAGTAATAGCAACTTTCAGGAAGAACTGACTGATCATCAGTTGCATAATGAACATAGATACCATCAGGAGGAGCAGATGGTAGATTATGATAGGGTTCATGATATGGTAGCTGATGCATTCGTATCTCATGATGAAGATGAAGAACCTAACATAGATGCAAAATTTTTTTATGAAATGTTAAATGCGGCAAATCAACCACTTTACAGTGGTTGTAGAGAAGGTCTCTCTAAATTGTCGTTGGCTGCTAGAATGATGAATATTAAAACTGATCACAATCTACCTGAAAGTTGCATGAACGAATGGGCAGACTTGTTTAAAGAGTATTTGCCGGAAGACAATGTGTCTGCTGATTCTTATTATGAGATTTAGAAACTGGTTTATAGTCTTGGGTTACCTTCAGAGATGATATATGTTTGCATCGACAACTGCATGATCTACTGGGGAGATGATGAGAAGTTAGAAGAATGTCGATTCTGCAAGAAGCCACGATTCAAGCCGCAAGGACGGGGACGTAATAGGGTACCGTACCAAAGGATGTGGTACCTACCAATTACAGACAGATTGAAAAGATTGTACCAATCGGAGTAGACTGCTGGAAAGATGAGATGGCATGCCGAGCATACTCAGACGGATGGTGAGATGACTCATCCATCAGATGCAAGAGCATGGAAACATTTTAACAAAGTACATCCGGATTTCGCTAGAATTAGCCGGAATGTGTATCTCGGATTATGCACAGATGGATTTAGTCCATTCGGAATGTCAGGGAGACAATATTCATTGTGGCCAGTCTTTCTTACGCCATACAACCTGCCACCGGAGATGTGCATGCAACGAGAGTTGTTAGTCTTGACCATATTAATACCCGGTCCGAACCATCCAAAAAGGTCTTTGGATGTTTTCCACCAACCACTGATAAAAGAGTTGAAGGATTTGTGGTCAACAGGGGTGAGGACGTATGACTGCTCAACGAAGACGAATTTTACGATGCGAGCGATGCTTTTGTGGACCATAAGTGACTTTCTAGGTATGGGATGTTGTCTGGATGGACTACACATAGGAGATTAGCTTGTCCATATTGTAATGGAAGGACAGATGCGTTTCAACTGAAGAATGGTAGGAAGACAAGTTGGTTTAATTGTCACCGTCGATTTCTTCCTATTGGCCATCCGCACCGAAGAAACAAGTATTTGTTTAGGCACAAAAAGGTTGTGAGAGACACTCCTCCTCCATATCTAACTGGAGAACAAATTGAAGCGAAAATTAACTACTACGGAGCTAACGAAATTGTTTGTTATGGTGGTAATTGGCATGTCCCTCGTAATATGCCTGATTCTTACGGTGTTCATCACAACTGGCACAAGAAAAGTATATTTTGGGAGTTGCCATATTGGAAGGATCTTCTTCTGCGCCACAACCTCGATGTGATGCATATAGGGAAGAATTTCTTTGAGAACATCATGAATACAATATTTAATGTCTCAGGGAAGACAAAAGACAACATAAAATCGCGGTTGGACTTGCCGGATATTTGCTCAAGAAGTGAGTTACATATAAAAAGCAATGGCCAAGTTCCCGTTCCGATATTCAGATTGTCTTGAGAAAAAAGTCGGTGTTGTTCAACTGGGTGGCATCGAAGTGAAGTTCCCGATGGGTATGTTTCAAATCTCTCTAGATGTGTTGAAAAGGGTCAAAAGTTCTCCGGGATGAAGAGTCATGATTGTCATGTCTTTATGCAACGACTACTGCCATTTACATTTGCGGAGCTACTTCCTACAAACGTACATGAAGCACTTGAAGGTAGTATATTATAGCACAATAATTTTATATTGGTTTAATTTGCAATAGTATATGACTAACAATGTGTTTAATTTTTTTTTTGGAATATAAAAGGCATTGGAGCATTTTTCAGGGATCTAAGCACACGCACTCTTAAAGAAGAAGTTGTGGAGCAGCTTCAGGAGAACATTCCCATCTTACTGTGCAACTTGGAGAAGATATTTCCTCCGGGATTTTTTGATGTGATGGAGCATCTAGCTGTCCACCTCCCATATGAGGCATTGCTTCGTGGACCTGTACATTACGGATGGATGTATCAGTATGAGCGAGCCATGAAATATTTGAAGGAAAAAGCAAAGAACCTCGCCAAAGTTGAAGGTTCTATAGTAAGTCTCTCTTTCCTCTCTAGTTAGTTTATGATAGATTTGGTGGTTAGTTTAGGGAATTTAGATTATGTGGTTAGTTTAGAGAGATAGGTTTACGGATTTTATGTTAATTACTCTAGATTACAGATTTTTTTATAGATTAGTTATAGATTTTTTTTTTAACTGTTCATTTTAATTTAGAAAATTAATTTTTTTGCAGACTATTCGCAAGCATCAGCGTACTGCTCATTACTCTCAGATGATCGGTCCCCCGGGTACTCGGTTAGACCCGCCCTCTTGGTCAACTCCCAGTTCTTTTTCAGTTCCCGGTTCTTCGGGTCAGCAGGAGACTGTCCCCGAGACTCAGTCTTCTCAGAGAGTCTTGCCTTCTTCTACGGCACCGCCATCAGTTCCTCATGTGCCTCCTCCGATGGCTCCTCCTCCAATGCCAGCTCCTCATGTGCCTCCTCAGGTGCCCGCTGATCAGGTTCATGCTGATTTGATGGTGCCGCCGAGTTGTCCTTACTCTCAGTACACTCTCAAGGACATTATCGGTATGCCAGGCAGAGAAGGCTTACCGATCATAGACCCCGACCGACCTGAAGGAACTTTGTGGTATGTATGTTACTTTATTTTTTAAAAAAATATTTTGTGACTTTAATAAATATTTTAAACTTTAAATTTGTTTTTTCAGGTTTGGGGTTGATAACTGCCTTGCAACGGACGTATCCGAGACGATTAAATGTTACTTCTCCATGCCACATCCCAACTGGAAAACCACCCCGATTTACATCAGAAGGACGTGGTTCAAGATTTACGCTGTAAGTTATTACTATTTATTCTTGATTTATATTTTTTAAACTAATTATTAATTTTTTAAACTAATTATTAATTTAATTTTCTAAACTAATTATTAATTTAATTTTTTTGCTTGCAGCAAAAATATCATTGGTCCCTGAGGGTCACTGAGAAGGTGCGGAAAGCGTTTATCGACAAGGCAAAAAAATAGTTGTTGGACACGGTCTCCAACTGGAAGGGTAACTGGATAGTGAAGGGATATGAGCGGGGCAAACCCGCTTCCATCACCACGGATGTGTGGGATGGCCTCATCCGTTATTGGAAGGATCCCGACGCCATGAAAGTCGCCCAGTCTTGCTCCGCCTCCCGTAACTCGGTAGATGAGCACGGCCACAAGGCGATGCAACACTCTACGGGCCAAAAACCACACGCCGGCATCCGTTTGGAAATGGTACGTAATTAAATATTTAAAATTTTAATTTATATATATATATATATATATAATTTCTAATAACTTTTTTAAATGTTTTTAGGCCAAAGAGTTGGGACGTTTACCGACTCTTATGGAACTTTACGAGCGGACCCACAAGAACAAGGCGGGCCAACTTGTAGATGACAAGTCTGAGAAGATCTTCAACGACGTGGCATCTCGGATTGGGGAGCGTGAGACCCAGCTGACGCAGGAGTTCACCGACGGATTGCCCGTCGTCTTATCCACAATTGAAGTGGATAGAATTTACGAGGAGGTAAATTTTAAATAATTTTAATTTTTTTATTTATTAATTTCATTTAACTTTAAATTTTAAATTTCAATATATGTTTTTTTTTTTGTTTTTTAAGGTCGCCTCTAGGCAAAAGGGACGTACGTTGGGGATTAGTTCCGTCAACGATGTTCCGAGAGCGACATCGTCTTATGGTCAGAGACGGGATGACGAAGTCTCTGAGCTGCGCGAGGAGGTTGCGTCGATAAAACATGAGTTGACCTCGACAAAAACGGCGTTCACAGCTCATATGACTGGACTCGAGAACTTCTTGGACGTTGTAGCGGCCACAAATCCGGAATGGGAGTCCATGTTGAGGACCATGCGACAACAAAATCCCATTCCAGGCGAGTCATCCGGCACACATGGCGGCGGATGTCTCGAGAAGGGCGAGGAATTCTACGAGGCTGACGAACCACCATTAGTTCTTTTTACGGTTGTTGTATTATAAAATTCTAAACTTATTTATATATTAAATATTTTCTTATTGATTTTTATTTTAAATTATAATTTTGTTAATAAATTAAATAATTTTAATTATTTTTTTAATTATATTATTAAAATTTAGTAAAATACATAACGAAGTAAATTCGTAGCTACTTTACGACTTCTGTACGTGGAAACCTTACGAGGAACTCACGAGGAAGCATTAACGAGTTCGTTAAGAGGAAAACTTTTCGAAGTTTTTGCGTGTTGTTTACGAGGAAATTGTACGAGGTAATTACGAGGAAAGCTACCGAGCACTTTACGTGGAATGGTCACGTGATCTTTACGACGAATACTTTACTTCTTTATTACGAGGAAAACTACCGACCACTTTACGTAGAATATTCACGTGGTCTTTACGAGGAATAATTTACTTCTTTATTACGAGGAAATATTTACCTCGCTAGTTTACGAGGAATTGGCGAGGAATCTTTCGGTATGACGAACGTATAACGACGAAGCCTCTTTCCTCGCTATTTCCTCGTAATGTCTCATTTACGAGGAAAGAACGACGAAAATGGCCGTCATTAAGCTTGTGTTTTCTTGTAGTGTGTTATTAAAATCTTGACCCTTATATAACCATGTATGATATATATAATATATCGTCTAACAACTTAATTAATTTATCAATTAAATCAACTAAATTTTAAATATTTTTAATATAAAATACCCAGTTTTTATTATACTAAACTTTAGAAATATCTAAATAGTTAAATAATTTATCAATAATTATTATACATTAATAGTAATTTAATTCTAACTTATGTACAAAATAAAACAAAATATGTTACATATAATAATTTAAAGAATTATTAAATATTAAGTAAATAATATATATAATTAAATAACTTAATCTCTTATTTAATTTGTAAATTATAAAAAAATTAAGGCATATATAGACACAAAATAACAAAACTTCTTAGATTAAAAATATACTTTAATTTATAAAATATATTATAAAATAAATATTAAATCAAGGATAATTAACTATAACTGATAAGAACATTTGAAAAATTAGATATTAAAATCAGATAAATGTATATTTACTTAATAAAAATACAATATTTAACATTAAGTAATATTTTTATTATTTTATAGTATAGTGGACATAATACAGTTGATATTTGTACGGTTCATTAATCACAAAATATACTAATCAGATACAAAAAGATTTTAACAAACAAATTAATTCATTTATACAGTGTGATACATGTTAAAAATGTATTATTCCGTTTCAATTTTAGTTTATTAAAATTAAAATAAATGCAAGATACACAAAATCAATGAATTATTTTATTTTAAATATTTGGTTATTATATAGTTATTTCAGAAGGTTTACTGCAGAATATTAAAAATACAAATAAACTTGTGTATGAACATACGTTATTCCATCAAACAAAATATTATATAAATCAACATAGTAAATATTAAAGATTACTTTAGTAAAAGTAAAATATTACTTTTAAAATTATGATATTGTATTATAATACATGTTAGTTAATAACATAACTATAAAATAGATGATGTTATGAATGGGTGATAGATGGAAAATCATCAACAAAATACTCAACTGGGTTGGTCTACAAGAAACTAACTGGAGACTTAGAAACTGTACCATGGACTACGGCGGTCTGGATTAAAGGAGGAGTGCTAAAGCACAATTTCTTTGCGTGGCTTGTAACTTTGAATCGCTGCCCAACTCGTGATAGGTTGCGCTCCTTGGGCCTTCAGACTGACTCAAATTGTTTGCTCTGTGGGGACTATGAAGAAAGCAGAAGTCATATCTACTTTGACTGCAACTACTCTTGGGAAATTTGGTCATCTTTTGCTAATAGGTTTGATCTCTTACCTATGAGGAACTGGAATGATAGCTTGTTGCAGATGCAATCTTTAGGGGGAGAGAGAATCAGGAAATGTCTACTGCTTCTTTCTTGGCAAGCGGTTATCTACTTGATTTGGACAAAGCGTAACTCTTGACTTCATCGAAACTGCTCTAGATTTCCTGCTCGTTTGATTACTTTCATTGAGCGGCAATTAAAAGAAAAAATCAACTCCTATCGGGAAGGGAACCCGGCTCTCTCTTCTTCTCTCCTGCAATCTTGGTTCCTTGCATGTGATCGAAACAACTGATCGGCGAAGTGGAGCGCTTCGACTTCATCGACTTCTGTCTCTATTTGACCTTTTCACTGGGCTCTTCTATTTAGTCTAGAGTACTTTTTGCTGGGTTTTACTGCTAATCCTTACTGGACCTTGTCCAAGAACTAAGCCATCTAGGCTATGTATTTTAGTTCTCTACATTTTAATATTAATGAAAGCCTTTAAAAAAAACTATAAAATAGATGATTGTCCGCACACTGTGCGTACTAATATATATCCAATTAATTCAGATTTTAATATAATTTTTTAATTTTAATCTAAATTATTTAATTAGTTTCAAAGATTAAATTATTCAGGAAATATAATTTACCATTTTTATTACAACGCAACATACATAATGGTTTGGTACTTGCAAAATCTTTATTTATTCTATCACCAAACCACACAATAAAAAGTATCATCATCATAATAATCTAATAAAGTTTTATTAATACTTTAAAACAACATAAAAGATAAATTTACAAAATTAAACTATAATTACCAATTATCCGTGAAACCTATGAAATCAAAACCCTTTTCATCAAAGTCTTAATTGCATTTTATATGAACTTCCTCTTCATCAAAGTTCATAATGATTCATATTAACAAAATCTACAATAGTTTAAAATATACTTCTATTTAACTAAAACTTTGTAACCTAAAAGTAATAAATTATATATGTCTAGTAAAAGCTGGATTTTTTAATTATAACAACAAGAAATTGTATTCTTTTGACTCATATTTTTTATTGGTTAGATGATTCGGTGACATAAAAGAGAAGAAAGCCTTCTTTTTAAAAATAATAAATCAAAATATTAAACGATTTAATATTACTAAATAAACATAAGATGAAGAAACTATAAAATTATTGCCAAATTTTTATAATACTCGTAAATAATAATTATCCTGAATATAATAAAAATATTTATTAAATAACCTCTAAAATATTTAAAACTAACATCATGGAAAACATGACAAGCAAGCAAAACTAAAATTATCATTTAAAATTATTTTAAAATATGAAAAATAAACAAAATTACTAATTAAAATTATTAAAAACGTGACAAATAATTAAAAACCTAAATTATGGAGAATATAACAAATAAGCAAAACTAAAATTGTTAAAAACATAACAAATAAGCAAATCACCTAAAATTATTAAAAATATGACAAATAAGCAACAAGCAATGACAAATACGTAATAAGTAATAAGAAATGACAAATAATTAATAAGCAATAACAAATAAGCAAATTTGCCTAATACTATGGGGAAGCTGATAAATAAGAAAATTCACTTCAAAAATAATAGTATAGATATATTTTTACGATGTGTATTATATTAGATTTATTTGTGAAATAACCAAAACTAAAGAATTAGAATTGTTGAGAGAAGATAAAGAGGTATAGTAAAAAAGAAGAGAAAGAGAGATTTTGGTTAGATAATGAATTATAGTTCTTTTTGGTTCTTTTTGGTGTTATACATCCTAATTTTATTAAAACTACTCTTCATTGTTGTAAAATATAAATATATTATTTCAAATTAACACTTTCGCTTTGCTTAGTAAAATTAAAATTAAAATATAAATATATAAACATGTACCGTATTTGTGATATTTATAAATTCTTATAAATTATTTTATATAATTATATATATTTAAATAAAGAAAATTTAAACCGAATAGTAATTATAATTTTTCTTAAAATTCAAAACTTAAATTTCTAAAATATTATCTAAAATATGTGCACAAATTTAAATATAATTATGTAAGAAATACATAAATTATAGAAATTATAGATGTTACTATTATTTTCTATTAATTAAAATTTTGCAAATTTTTTTATAAAAATCTAAGTTAGAGTTCAATTAACCTAAATAATCAAATAAAAACTCTCCAAGATGCGAATTGAGATTATTCTAAAATTTTCCATTCCAACAAATGCTTTCCAAGATTCTAAGCAAATCAGTGATGTAGTTAATTAGTTGGAAAAAGAAAATCACATTATATCTATACTATTAAAGCTGAAGTACAAAATCAATATGTTTGGATAGCCTTTAGTAAAATCAGTATGTTTGGAAACAGGTTTAGATGTTTCTAAAAAGAAAATTACTTCATTCATACGAAATGAAATATTAATGTAGCCCATAAACTTGATTTAATTTAAAAGTCCATAGATGAGATCGAATTATAATATGCCCGATTTTGATAATCATGAATTCAAAAACAGATTTTTAAATATACGATTAGATTCTCCTACATTTAAGGCATGCGTTGAAGGTAATATCTTAGACCCCTCCCCACTTAAACTCGGTTGAATTCATGCGCAAGTAATTTAAAAAGATCAATCAAGTAATTCTAAAAATTAAATATAACTACCTTACTTGGCTACCATTTATTGCGCTAAATATACCATATAGATACGATTTTGTACTAAACATAAATGAGAATATCTCTCAAATATCTTTACTAGCTGCGGATACAACTTAACCTAGATTCTTTTACTCATCTATATATACCGAGACACAATTAGAGACTTCTCATCGACCTCTCAAAACAAACATGTCAAACAAAAAAAAAAGAGTCTTATTAAAGATATCAAACCTTACAAAGATGAATGGCGACTAACAGTGAAATTGCTTCATTCATGGAAGCAAAGCACCAGCTTTGGAGGAGATACTCTTGAGTGCGTCCTGGTAGACGAAAGTGTAAGATCATTCCACTTAATATAGATACTTATATATATAGATGAGTAACTTAAGTAATAATGAATCGTTTATATTTTTGATAGGGTGACAAGATCCAAGCGTCTTGCAAAAAATCACTGATGGTTCGAGTTCAGCGTTACTTACCCATTGGTGAATGGAAGGTCATTGACACCTTTAAAATAGGTGGGGCAGGAGGTCAATATCGACCTACAAACCAGCAGTACAAGATGACTATCCTTACAGATACAATGATCAGCCGTTCGGATTATCTTAATGATAGTGAATTCCTTGATCTGGCTAGCTACGAGGAGATTGGTAATGGAACGTGTAAACCCAATTTTCTGATTGGTATGTATACATAAATGTTAATTACTTTGTTATACTTCATAGTATATGACTATTTTAGTTACTAAATTATCGTGTTTTTCAACAGATGTCATGGGACAAGTTACTGATCTTGCAGCAGTAGCCACGGTCCGAGTCAGAGGGATTGACACCAAAAGAGTGAACTTTTGTTTACGTGATGAAAGGTATGTAGATCTCTAATAATATAGATAGTTTATATATTGATCTAACTATATTTTTGCTTGACTTTACATAATGTTCTATCAGTGGTAATGAAGTTGCATGCTGCTTATGGGGAAAATATGCTGAGCAATTTGAAAAACATATCGAAGAAACTAAACCTGAAATATGTTTGATAAGGTTTGCAAAAATCAAAGAATATAGAGGTATACACTAATATTATTATTTTCCGATGGTTATTACATTTACAGATTTATACATGCTACAAAAAAGAATCAGACGCATCCAACATGATTTTGAATATTATGATTTCGAATTGTATTTCACATATATTTTGAATATAAAAATCCAGGAGAAATCCAAATCACCAACGCATTTGATGCGTCACTTTTGTTTCTCAATCCAACAATGAAGGAAGCTGTTGAATTTAAAAAAATTGTAAGTTAGATTTATTTATTGTTTTGTTACTCATTGTTTAAAATTAATAAAAATTAAAATATATATAAATATATTGTCTAAACGTGTTTATCAGGGTTGAGAATAGTCATCTTCCCCTAGCTCTCTTTGATCAGAAGAATGAGAAAAAAATGATGACAAAGGTCAGAGACGATTGGGATGTTGTAGACGTGAGATGCATATCTGAGCTTTTTCTTAGCGTTGAGGTAATAATATAGATATATACAATGTTTCCTCATTTGGTCTCTAGCTACAATATTTTAATTTTATTACTTTATTACCATAAAGCCTGAAAACTGCAAAATCATCTGTTCAATTGAATCCATTGACACGGATTGGGGTTGGTTCTATTCTGGATGTGATCGACACAACCGCCGTTTGACTAAGACTGGTAGAAATGCATCTGTTCAGATGAACAGATCCATAAAGCCACAGTTTTATTGTGACGTGTGTCGTGCACCATGTTCAACCTTCTCACCCAAGTAAGCATCGATTTCTTTAGACTCTATAATGAAACGTACAGATTATAACTTATAATTATTTCGACAGGTTCAAGCTACATTTGACTGTTAGAGATGACAATGAGACGTGCAAGATTATGCTTCTTGACACCATAGCTATGACCATTATTGGGTACAAAGCTACTGATCTATGGGATGGTTCTTTCGCTGAGATAATTGTAGTGGAACATTTAAATACATCGCAAACATATATATAGTTATTAAACCTAAAAACTTTTAGCTTGGCTTGCACAACAGATTGAAGATCCAAAATTGTTTCCTATGCCTATACAAGACTTGGTTGGCAAATCCTTTTGTTTTGGTGTTAAAGTAACCACTGAAAACTTTTCAAATGGATCTGACATTTTCAAGGTTTCTGAGGTCTGGTATGGGGATTATATTCAGAGGATTGAATCACTCTCTGAACCACTCTCCCTTACTGAGACCATTTCGTCAACAATGTCTGGTGGAGAAGTAAGCATTTTTTAATACTTATTGAATGAAATTATGATTAATCACGAGATACCTAACTCAGTTTTCTTTTTAGATACCGGCGATCGAGTTAAGCAATGAGAACTCATCTGATGGATTTGCTACCCCTAATTTTAAGCGCAAGGAAGATGATTTAGATCAACAAGAGATGACTTCTACATCTAAGAACTGGTGCCCCACGATCGTAAAGAAGGAGAAGATTGTTAAGTGATGATGAAGCAGCTGGAATAAGACTTATTTGGCTTTGGTTTTCATTTTATGCTTTTATTACATTTATTAAAATAATGACTCAGATGTTGGTTTATTTCATTTTGATCCTCATTTTAATCAATTTCAAATATATCTATGTTGGTTTTTCAGTGTGTTTCTTTTGATTGAAGTTTTGTTAAAGACAATCTTATTTAGTTTTTAATATTATTTTGTTGTAATCATTTTAAGCAAAAAATTGTGAGAATACTAACAAAATAATATTCAAGACCAAAACTATTAATAAATTTCTTAAAATGACTAGCTTTTTAGACATAAGTAGGTTATTTGAGATTGATATTATATAAAGCTACGAGCAAAACATTAAAAGATATATAAAACACATAATACACGGCCACAACTAATAGTAGGAAACTGAAAATAATAGATAAAAAGCATGTAAAAATCAACTCCTTTTTACATGCATGCACCCATAATACACCTCCAAGACTCTCCCTCTTAATTATACTGATTCATAGCAAACTCAACAAATTCCTTAAGCTGTTTGTAGTAGTAACATCCATCGCATATGTGATTGAAGATGTTCTTTTGATCGCACTTTGTCAAGCACTCGAGGTTTACCATAGCTGTATAGTAGCCATTATTCATAATGCCACAGATTGTGCTTAGTGTGTTCATTACTCGTGCCTTGCAATGATCGGACACTGATAGATCTGTCTTCCATTGGAGTTTATCTAAATACTTTTCACATTTATAAAATCATTCTAATGCAAGCATTAACAAACCTAATAAATACCAACCATCTCTATAGCCCCCAATTGCTGCTTGACGTAGATGAAAGAAGCCTTTGCTTTTGTCTTTCTCGACAAAAAATTTAAGGATTCCCTCAATATAGTGTCCCTCGAGGTTACCATGCTTTAAGCATTCTTCCCTGAGTCTTTTGTGCTTGGTGAGGAATTCCATAGGTTGCGCAACAAAATATGCCAGAGATAGGTTTCTGAAATAGATGTTGGGATCGGAGCTGGAGTGGTCGTCGTTTGAGGAATTACTCGAGGGGTTGTTGTTGTAATTGTTAACTGACATTTCTTCTCCCATCTTCACTTAGTGTTGCTTGTAATTTGGTGGTGAGTTTTATTTGGTGGTGAAGCATATGAATTGGGATGTTGTAGGCCGATGGTTATAAAGAGGGTTGTGGAAAACCCTTGATGTGATAGTACATTATCATCAACGACACATGCATCCGCAAAAGGCTGTGTTTATGTGGTGTTGTCATTTGCATGCTTCTTGATGTCACAAACATAAGTCAGCCTTTGCTACTTTTAACTTATATAGCCATCTTCATTGAAGTCCACGATGACATAGTAAAGTCATGTTATTCGAATATTGAAAAAACTGCACAAAAGCTTTTTGGTTTTCAAGATAAGTTTGTGAGTTTTCAAGATAGGAGGTCAGTGTTCATTCACCTAGAGAGGTTTCTGTATAAGCAAATGATAGGTCAGTGTTTGTCTCATCGAAACAAAAGAAAATTGGACCGTATTATATTTTCTAATTAAAATCATTGTTACATAATCCATGCAAACGGACGTGAGACCATAATGTATTATTTAAACATTTTATGAAAGTTTATAAGTTCTCTAGGTGATGGGAGGATACACGTGAGACCATAAAATATAACCGAAGTATGATTTATGGTAGTATTATTTAAGCATTAACAATATTGGAGGATTTTAGAAACTAAGATGTATAAAAAAGATAAAGTAAACAACAAAGATATATTGTTGCATTAACAATCTTAGATGATTTCTGGTAGTATTATTTAAATTTTAGTAACCGAAGTATGATTTATGGTAGTATTATTTAAGCATTAAAAATCTTAGATGATTTAGAAACTAAGATGTATATATCATAAACTAGCTTTTTTAGATGATAGAACAAGAACTTCTCACGTGTACGAGTATAAATTCCAATGTAGCATGGTTGATAGAATATTTTCATAACATTGACCTGCACGAGTATAGATTCAGATTAATTACCTCATTCTATAAAACTTTTATTAATAATATTTTTATGTTAATACTCATAAAAAGCCTAGGATATTACTTACTAAAATTTAGGGTTGAGATCAACTAATATATACAAAACTATCATTATTAAGATTCTGTTTTGATTTTCTGTTACCATAATTAGTTTAGGTTTGTTTAATATCCCATTTTTAAGAAATACCAAAACCACACGAACATTGGAACTAAAATCGATATCTTTGAAAATTAGGTATAATTGTGATTTCCACTACAACTTTGGCAATTCAATAATATCATTGCATATTATTAGACAAATAGATAGTCTCTGCATAAGTTAGAACAGTGATAGTCAAGACAGTATGAAGAGAAAAAGAAAGATTGGCATGCCTAACAATGAGAATGATAGACCAGACTTGCATCTTGAGATTAACATGAGTGGGGGGAATGAAGGTCATCAAACTCAATCAATCTCGAGAGATCAGAACTTAGCACAGAACGGTGGGCAGTCTCCTGTTCTTATAGGCTCTGTTTTTAAAAGGTTATTTGTTGGCCTTGATACAAAGTTAAAAACAAAGATTGATTCAAACATTTGTCATAGCGCAATCACACCAGAAACCCCAAGTACCAAATGTAGATGTGTTCTTGGTAATAGTTCTTAAGACCCTCTTATCCAGTGTTTGGAGTTTTTACATTCTATCTCGATTGTTTGGAAATATTTATCTAGATATGTTTTGTTTATCAGGTGTTTCTTTAGATTCCGCCCAAGCTACTAAAACTCCAGAACAGGGAAGCTGTTTGACCCAGTTGAACAGTAAGCTTAAATATATATTTTGTAACTTGGTTGTATAATCGAAACCACTATACATATCCTTGTCCTATGAGTCTGTCGTATATAATTATCTTCTTTTCTATAACAGAACCTAGCAAGTCAACCGCAATCAATACTACTGAAAGACCAATTCAAAGGAACCAGCGAAAGAATAAACGTATTGCACTTGATGATATTACAAATTTAGCTTCTAGAGAATTTCTCACTGCCTGCACACCAACACCAAGTAACAAAAGAAGATGTGTTCTTGGTAATAGTTCTTAAGACCATACTTGGCGGTCTTTGTCCAAGTTTTTTTCATCATTCACAGCACACTTTCTTTTGTGTATATTTGATAAAGGAGTTTCTATGGAAACGAAACAAGCAACTAAGACTCCAGATCAGGGAAGTTGTTTGTCATCCGCGAAGTGTAAGTTAATCTGTCTTTTTTAAAACTAAAATAGATATTATCCCCTTGACTATACTATTCTGTTCTTAAGTTGTATTTTTTTGTTAATTGTATAGCACATGTCAGCAAGGCAACTAATACATGTAAAAAGAAACGGGGACCAATTCAGAAGAAGCAGCAAATGAATCGACGTGCCCTTCTTGATAACATTACCAATACAGGAAATTTGACTGCAAGTGAAACAATAGATGAAGCATCTAAAACAAACAATGAGAGAGACAATGATAATTTACTAGATGATGATGAAGCAATCGATGAAGATCTTGATGATTGTGGAGGTTAGACCTTTTAGTAGTGTTTTTCCTTTATATTTTAATGTGTAACTCCTAAACTAACATGTTGTCTCATTTTCGAAATCCAGGGATAATCGAAGAACTCGATGGTTCTTTAGAGTTTGATTGTAGCTCACAGGAAGATTCTGATTCTGAAAGTGATATTGATTGTGTAGATCATTCTGATGGAGAAAAAATATTTCCTAATGAACCGGAAAGTAATAAAATGTCATCTTCTACCCGCGCAAACGTAGCACATAAATCTCTCAAAAAGAAACATTTGGCAAAAGCTCTAGGTAGTATATTATCATATTTGGACTGATCTACATTGTGTTTATTTTCTCACTTATTTCTAAAAGCTATATTTGCTGTATGTTGCCATATGCAGCCTATATCGACGAGGGTGATCCCACTTGGTCATGTTCCCACTGTGGCGCTATTATGTGGTACGGAGAACGGATTAATAAACACAGGAATTCCAAGATTCCTTCTTTTACTCTGTGCTGTATGAATGGTCAAGTAACATTGCCACTTTTAAAGTTCCCACCAGATGTGTTGACTCGATTGCTTGAGGGGGAAGATAAACTAAGCAAACATTTTCAAAAAAATTTGAGACCTTAAAATATGGTCTTCTCATGTACTTCACTCGGTGGCAAAGTTGAGAGATCGGTGAGGAAAGGAATAGGTCCTGACATGTTTCAATTGCATGGAGAAAATTATCATCTAGCAGGAAGTTTATTTCCAAATGATGGTGACGATGCCAAATTTGGACAGATGTATATTGCGGAACCACGAGAAAATGAAGTGGAAAGCAGGTCAAATTGTCTTAGGTAACTATCGGTTTATACCTTTTTATTTCAAGAGGCGGTTTAAAATGTACCACGACTAACATTTTGATATATGTTAATGTATCCGCAGAAATGGAAGTAAGAGTGGTCGAGTAAAAGAAAAGGACACTCAAGAAAGAAATCATTGAGGCTTTGACAAAGATGTTAGATGGTGTGAATCCATTATGTTCAACAGTTTAGATCAGCAAGAGATCGATTTGACACTAATCCTAACGATGCATTTCATATGAGGATTGTTAGTGATAGACTTAAAGGCGGAAGGACATACAACACACCCACATCTGAGGTTGCTGCATTGATTCACGGAGACTTTAATCTCGATATGGATAAAAGGGATATAGTGCTTGGATACATTCGGAAAGCTTATGAGGATTAATGAGATACATGTTTCCTATCTAGCACTACAATATCCTCTATTGTTCTCTTATGGAGAGGATGGGTTCAGACTTAGAATTAAGAAAGGTGTTACCGAGGGCACCAGCGAGAAAAAGCGATTAGTATGAGGCAGTTCATTGCATATCAGTTGTTCGAAAGGAGGAATGAGTCACGACATCTACTGCATTCTAGGCGACTTTTTCAACAATTTTTGGTGGATTCTTACACAACTATAGAGTCTAACCGTTTGCGATATCTAAAATTCAATCAGGATACTTTAAGATCTGATAGTTTTGACTCTCTGAAACATTCAGAAAATGCTGGCAAGATTGATATGCATGAACAACGAACAGAATTTGTATTGCCGACTTCTTTCACTGGTGGTCCTAGATACATGAAGAATAATTATTTGGATGCTATGGCCATTTGTAAGCATTTTGGTTTTCCCACTCTTTTCATCACATTTACGTGTAATCCTAGATGGCCAGAGATCACCAGATACGTTAAAGAGAGAAACCTAGATGCAAACGATAGACCAGACATTCTTTCCAGGATCTTTAAATGAAGCTCGAGTCACTGATGGATGATTTAACCAAAAAGCATCTATTGGGGAAGGTTGTTGCATGTGAGTTTATCCTAATTAGAAGAATTTATTATCCAATGTGTTTAAAGATCTTAATATGTGTCCTACTAAATCCGTTTTTTTTTGTCATTTCTTCACAGCAATGTACACGATAGAGTTTCAGAAACATGGTCTACCTCATTCGCATATTCTTTCATTCATGCATCCGGATAGCAGGCTTCCCACACCAGAAGACATAGACAGGATAATTTGCGCGGAAATTCCTAATGAAGATGAAGAGCCTGAACTTTATGAAGTGGTTAAAGATATGATGATGCATGGACCATATGGAGCTGCAAATATGAATTCTCCATGTATGGAAAATGGATTGTGCTCGAAACTATATCCTAAATTATATTGTGAAAATATTACAATTAATAAAGATGGGTTTCCAGTTTATAGAAGGCGCGAGCAACCACAATCTTATGTTGAGAAGAACGGGATGAGATGTGATAATCTTTGGGTTATTCCATACAACAGGCAACTATCTCTTCGCTACAGAGCTCACATCAATGTCGAGTGGTGCAACCAAGCTGGATCAATTAAATACTTATTTAATTATATTAACAAAGGACAAGATCGTGTCACTGTGGCCGTGGAACCTCCTGAACATGTGGTTGTAAACCAAATGGAGAACGTTGAGGAAAGTGTGGAGAAGAAAAAAAATGAGTTCAAAGATTTCTTCGATTGCAGGTTGTGAAATTTGCCATATTGTTCATTACTAATAAATTTATATATAAGTATACATGTTCTAATCGAATTTGTGGTGCCTTTATTTTTAGATATGTTTCTTCGTGTGAATCTTCATGGAGAACGTTTATGTTCTCTATTCACTATCGATCTACACCAGTTGAGAAGCTTATTTTCCATCTACCTGGAAAACAACATGTTATTTTCAGAGGTAAAGATAAGATGGAGGCGGTGCTGAGTCGCAAGCTCATTGAGAATACAATGTTCTTAGTATGGTTTGATCTTTTCAAAGTTGATTCATTCGCAGCAACCCTGCTGTATATTCAGATTTCCAACTTTTATACTTTTGAGAAATGTAAAAAAAAATTCAAACGAAGAAAAAGAGGATTCAGCATTGGTAGGATTAATTATGCTCCCTGTAAACAAGAAGATTCTTATTATCTTCGGGTGTTGTTGAACGTTGTGAGAGGTGCTACATGTTATGAGGACATAAAAACATTTGAAGGCGTTCTTCATGATGGCTACAAAAAAGCATGTTCTGCACGTGGGTTAATAGATGATGATCACGAGTATATAGATGATATGTTGCGGAGAAGTTATGAGAGTTCAGCAAGCAATCTACGTGAGGTTTTTTTCTACGATGTTGCTGAATGATAGCTTAGAATCGCCGGAGAACGTATGGGAACATACTTGGGAGTGTTTGTCTGAAGATATTGAGCATAGGCGTAGAAAATTTTTTAAGTGACCAGGTCAGAGATAACTCTGTATACTATTGTTGAATCTGTTATTGATATGCTTTTAACCTTTTGTTTGATTTTGTAGGACTTGTGTTGAGTGATGAAGAGAAGAAGAATTATGATTTACAAGAGATTGAGATCCTTATGAGGCGGAATGGGGATTCGCTAGAAAGATTTATGAAGATGCCGAAGGTCTCAGTATCAAGTACAAATGATTCAAACGTTCTTATATTAGATGAGCGCAGTTATCCCCGTGAAAATCTGTTAGAAACTCTTGAGAGAGATTCTCCAAAGATGACTGATGAACAAAAGAAAATATTTCATGAGATTATTGATGCTGTCACAGAAGAAAGAGGAGGGACGTTTTTTGTATATGGGTTTGGTGGGACTGGAAAAACTTTCCTTTGGAAGTTACTATCAGCGGTAATAAGATCTAGAGGAGATACTGTTCTTAATGTTGCATCGAGTGAGATAGCTTCTTTGTTGTTACAAGGTGGTAGGACTGCTCATTCGAGATTTAGTATACCTCTTAATCCTGACGAGTTCTCATCATGTAATATGGCTCACGGAACAGATCAAGCCAATTTAGTAAAAGAGGCATCACTCATTATATGGGACGAAGCACCCACGATGAACAAGCATTGTTTTGAGGCTTTGGACAGGAGCTTATCTGATATTGTTGGTAAGCACAGAAATAAACCCTTTGGAGGAAAAGTAGTTGTTTTTGGAGGTGATTTTCAACAGGTTCTACCTGTGATAAGAGGAGCTTGTAGGGCAGAGATTGCAAGCGCAGCTTTGAATGCCATTATCTTTGGGAGCACTGTAAAGTTTTGAAACTCACGAAGAACATGCGGTTGTTGTCGGCTGTTTGACAACTGAAGAGGCAAAAGATCTTAAGGACTTTTCTGAATGAATATTAAAAGTTGGTGAAGGCAAACTAGCGGAGCCTAATGACGGTGAGGCCGAGATTGAAATTCCTCCTGAGTTTTTGATTACCAACTTCGAGGATCCAATAGAATCCATCAGCAAAGCTGTCTATGGTGATTTCGTGGAATTACAAGAAAGCAAGGAGCCTAAGTTCTTCCAAGAAAGAGATATTTTATGTCCTACTAATGAGGATGTCAACACAATTAATGAGTACATGTTGGATCAGCTTGAAGGTAACTTTAAATAGCTTACAATTGTTTGAAATAGTATTAGTGTACTAATTAAATGTTTTATACAATATTAGGTGAAGAAAATATTTATACGAGTGTAGACAGTATTGACCCAATAGATAAATCAGCTATGAATGGTGAAGCACTTGGACCTGATTTTCTCAACAAAATAAAGGTCCCTGGTCTGCCAAATCATATGCTTAGACTCAAAGTTGGTTGTCCTGCTATGGTTTTAAGAAACATAAATCCTAATGTTGGGTTAATGAATGGAACAAGAGTTCAGATCACTCAGCTTATGGATTTTATGGTTCAGTCTAGGATAATTACTGGAGAAAAGGTTGGCGAGACAGTATATATTCCTAGGTTGTTAATAACACCATCAGACACCGCCCTGCCTTTTAAGATGCGCAGGAGGCATTTGCCTTTGGCTGTGGCTTTTGCAATAACAATAAACAAAAGCCAAGGGCAATCATTGTATCAAGTTGGTCTCTTTCTTCCAATACCCGTGTTTTCGCATGGACAACTATATGTGGCTGTTTCTAGGGTCACTTCTAAGAAAGGATTGAAAATTCTGATTGTGGACAAAGATGGTAAACCTCAGAAAAAACTATGAATGTAGTTTTCAAAGAGATTTTTAAAAACCTCGACCAGCATGAGTGATAAGGTACTCTTAAATATATTCTCCACATTAAATCCGTTTATGTTTTAATATAAATTATAAGTTAATTTTGTTGTTGCATGCAGGCTTCAATGATGTACGTGGATTTGGTGTCATGTGAGTTTTGGTTGTTGCAAACTTTCATTTTGTGTTAGGTTTGTTTGTGACATGTAATTTGTTTTAGGTTTTCATTTGCTTTGCCTTTTGACAATTCAGTTGTTCAGGTTTGCTACGATTGACTAAGAGCAATTTATTTTTTGTTTTCCAAATCCTAAATGCTGCTAAGTTACAGTCATCTAATGAGAATCCAAGACTGATAATTCAGTCACCTAATTGATCACATAATCTAGATGATAGCTAACAAATATAGTTAAAGAAGAGAAACTAGCCTCACATCCTATGTGATGCTAAGTTCTTTCATTCACCTAATTGTCAAATCATTTAATTTACTAACCGTTTTTGTTCCACGTCAGGATTTGCGATGTCTAATTTTGTGATCCGTATAGTGGTCTTGCTTCTCCAAAACATTTTTGACCTGCCAAACCAAAAAACACATTCAAAGTTTATACAGATCAAACATAAAAATTATAATTAGCAAGTATAATATATGTTCCTTAGATCAAAAACTATAAGAATATCAATTTGTAAATATACAAAATATATTTATCGGTTGAAAAATAATTTTAGTGTGTCAAACCTGTATATGATGCCGTTGTCAATAACGATCTTCATAAAACAGAGCCTATAGCTCCTCTTTGGTCGAATGTGTCGAATGACTGCCAGAAGAAAGAAGTTTTCTTTAGTTGATCAGAAAAAATCTGTTTTGTTCCCGGAAAAAAAATTGTAACAGAAACCCTAATGTGTTTATCTGAACTCTATGACTACGAGGCCCAACGAAAAGGGCACGTTCATCACTAGGTAATTAACATATTTATTATAATTACTTTAACTAAATCTAACAATTAAGATAGACACAAATTATTTTATTTATCAGAACAAACATAAAAATAAACATTTGCGAGGATAATATATTTTCCTTAGATCAAAAACTATAAGAATATCTCTTTTAAAAGCCATCAATACGTCCATAGTTAGTTACCTATACTGCCTCATACAATATAACAAAAAAAAAATTTCAATCCAAAATATTCTGTAAAATATATGTTATAAATTGATAATTTATAGAAAAGAATATCTCAAGAAGATCTTCATAACCTAAATTCACACGCAATCTCTGCTTATAGCCTATATAAACTAAATTCAATCTCTCCTTATATCCTGTATAACCTAAATTCCTCCGCACCTAACAGTAGAAAATTCATATACTATATCTATGGTTACAAACAACAGAGTCACTTTGTTGAACAATATCAAACCATATTCTTGTAGGTGGAAGGTTGAGGTCAAAGTTCTTCGTTTGTGGACACAACACTTTGCTGGACAAGAGACTTTCGAGTTCGTAGTCGAAGATAAGATGGTATGTGTTTCTTGAAAAGCTATTTGTTTTCTAGAAGAGAAAATTACCTAAGATAACCCACAAAATATCATTATTAATTAAGATGACTCATTAAATTTTATATTACTTAGATAACCTATTTAGTTGGTTTCTCTTTTAATAATACCAAAATTACCCTTATTACACTTTTGAATAGAGACTAAATGGTTTAAAACTAATTCACAATATTATTTTTATCAACTATTTAAAATTTTAAGGGAAAATTGCCAAAACAGAACAAAAATTCAGCATGGTTGTCCATATAGTATAAAACTATCATTTAGTTGTCCCTTTAGTATAATTTATTTCATATTTCCAAAAGTAACCCTTGATATCTAATTAAACACATTAAACTAATAGAATTTTTTTTAAATTAACTAAAAACATTTTAAAAAGGGAAAATAAAAATAAAACTTTTTCAAGAGTTTTTAATAAAAATAAAATTTGTAAACTTTATAAAATAAAAATAATTTACAAAATCTTTTTAATAAAAACTTTAAATAAAATTTATAAAAAACGTTTTACAAATATTTATTTTTATAAAAAATTTAAAATGTTTTTGGTAAAACTTTAATAAAATAAAATTTGTAAACTTAAAAAAAATAAAAATAAAACTTTACAAAAAAATTTTAATAAAAAACTTTAAATAAAATTTATAAAAAACGTTTAAAAAGTCTTTTTTATAAAAATCTTAAGATGTTTGTAAATTTTTTAGTTTTATTAAACTTAAAAAAATAGAACAAGAGTTTGTGAAAATCACAATACAAACTAGGGAGATATCATAGATTAATGAAGAAAAAAAAATGCAAAATCATTTTTTCACAAGTAAAATCGACCATAACACGTTTTAGGAAGTTAGAATATTTTTAGGAGATTTTTAGAATATTTCCTAAACTGAAATTTCATTAATTTTCGCAAAAAGTTAGGTATTCTTATCCGTAGAAAGCGCCTTCTAAAAGTTTATAAGAATGATAAAAATCTTGAATACACTTTCTACTTCGAGTAGACGTAAGAGTACATTGTAGAAAACACATTCCCCAAATTTTAGAATACTTTATAAAATTAGAAGATGCATTCAGAAGGAAAGTGGACACCTTTACGATTAGTAGAATGCGCATTCCTCTTATTTAGAAATTTAGTAAATAGTAGAATGGGCGTTCTAAAAGAAGTAGATAAACGAATTTATTTTAGAAATCGTTTTCTACTATACCATTTTTCGTAGAAGACGCATTCTACTTTTAGTAGAATGCATTTTAAAATTTTTATTTATCAAGTTTTTGAACAAAAACAAATTACCAGCTTGTGTATATGAGAGTTTTATTAAATGTTTATATTTTTAATAATTTTTTTTATTCACAAAATTATTTATTTCATTAGTTTTCAGAAATACAAAGGGTAAAAAGGAGAAAAAATGGACTAAAATAGTTTTATACCAAAGGGACAAAAAACTAGTTTTTTTGTTCTCTTTTGGCAATTTTCCCAAATTTTAATTAAACTACATTTCTTCATTTCAATCTACTTTATAGTACACACATACAGTTGTATTGTTTAATCTGACATACTTGATTTTTGCTCTCAACAAGAGGAATACTTGTGTATTAATTAGCTGGCAGAAATGCAGAATGTCTTTACGTTATTTGCAGACTTCAAATACAAAACATGCAACCTTATGTTTAGTCTGCATGCATCTGGAAGACTTACACGAAGTCTACAAAAACATTTAGATTTAACATAAGTCTACCTATGATTGGCAGACATAATATAAGTCCACAGACTCAGAATTTTGAAAACAGACAGAAATTTGCAGACTGCAAGCTAGTCTACTAAGCATACATAAAATAAGACTAGATTTTTCGAGTCTACCAAGATCTTGTAGATTTCACAATCGTCTACCAAATGTCCGTAGACTTATATTTCAATCTACCAGAAACTTGTAGATTTTGTTAAAGTCCACTGAATATATGTAGACTAAATATAAATCTGCTTGTAGATTTGTTAAAGTCAGCTAAGAAAATCTGAAGATTTGCTAAATGTCCGTTGAATGCTTGCAGACATACAGCAAGTCTACCTATAGATTATGGCAAACACACATAGTTCAAAGTTCTCCGAGCTATTTAAAAAAAAACATGGCAGACTTTCTATGCTCGTCATCTTCTATGATAACAAGTGTTCTCTATAATATGGATCTTTATAAATGATGAATCATGAAATTGAGGGTTTGTTCTTGTTCTTTTATTGCCATGATTTTGGTATGCAAAACTGATGATAAGATTGTCAGTTTTAGGATAACTGCATATGATGGAGTTGATCTTTGATGATTTATTTTCTCTTCTTTAAAAAAATTAGTACTTAGAAATTTTAAAAGTAGATAATGAACAAAGAAAAGAGTATAAACCAACGACATTGATTTCCAAGACAAAAATTTCCACTTTTAAAAATAATTTTTTTCCTTTTTTAAAAGACAACTGATTTGTTTTTAATATTTAATTTATTTAAGTTGATTTATTTCCTTTTCTTAAAATAAGCTAATTAATGAAAAATATATTTGTAACTAACGTATTTAATATTTATGTAGTAAATAAACTCAAGGCTAATATTGTAAATTTGTTTTCCAAAACTCTTGACAAATCTAGATAGGTTATTCTAGTTTTTTTTTGATCAAACAAACATTTCATTCAAACTAAAAGGAGGGTTTATACTCCATCATTGGAGTTTACAATCATCCGAGCAAGAGCTGATTTAGCCACAAAATCAGCCTCACTATTAAAGTTTCTAGAGATAAAGTGAAAAGAAATAGCATCAAAATACGACAAAGCATGATAGATATCAAACATGATACCGAATAGTTCAGGTTGAGTTTCTCCATTCTTCAACAAGGTGACGAGTGCGAGAGAATCAGAAAGAACGGCCAGGGATCGGACGTTTGAATAGACAGCTGTGAGGACAGCAAGACGGACGGCAATGGCCTCGGCCATAAGAGCTGATGAGACTGAGTTTCTTGTTTCATTAAGGTTCGGAAGAGACTTGGGATTGTTCCCCGAAAAGATACCACCAATTCCAGCTCCATTTGAAGTGTCCTTCCAGATAGGTTATTCTAGTTATATTTCATATTTTTAGGGTTATGATAGCAAATGTCCCTTTCTAGAACTTTATATTTCTGTCTACTAAACAATGTATAAGTTTTGCTATCGTAGGGAACCGAGATTCAGTGTACATGTAAGAGTCTCTTCCTTGAGCGTGTTAAGAAATTGCAGATTGGTCAATGGAGGTACCTTGAAAATTTCACCCTTTACCTAAACACAGGGATACGCAGACAAACCAGCCATAAATTCAAGATACAGATCACAGCGGATTCCATTGTGACCAAATCTCCTGTTAATACCTACGAGGTATAAGTTTGTTATTTTATAACTGTACTGATATATTAATGACATTGTATTGACCTAAAAGTATTTTGTTATTAGGTTCATTTGATTGATCATAACATAGAGGGTTCATCGGGAGATGTTTCAACATCTTGCTCTAAGCGTAAGGAAGGAGATGCTGATCTTAATGACATGAATTCTACATCTAAGAAGTTATGTACTAAGAAATTAATAATGGAGAAGACAGAGGAAGATTAGTTATGTAACTTTGAGCCCCTGTTTTGTTTGATGTTGGCTTTTGAATTTCGTTTTTTTTTTTAAAAAAAATTTGCTTTGTTTTTCGGTAGTTTTTGTTTAGATCATATTTAAAATCAATAAACTTATATTTTACGAATAATCATGTCAACCAGTTAACATATAACTATTGTGATTTAGAAATAGTCGAATCTAAAATTACCTAACCAGCAACTTAAAATGTAGATTTCTCACTTATAAATTATTTTGACCAAATTAATGATATTTTTCATAAACTTTTGGTAACTGATTGTAAAAACTCCTCAGTTTTAAATAAAAACAATCAAGATGCAACAAATTTAAATACTCCTAACTTTTAATTGAATTAAAAAACAAACTTTTAACTCGGAAGAAATAAAATAAGCAAACATTTATATATCTTAGTATATTCTCTATATCTCACAAAAATTAAATGAAACATTAATTATTTACTTAGATATGAGGATCCTAAATGTATAAAAACTGAAAATAAAATATGTGATTAAGATCACTTGCTATTAACGAATATGTAATACAATTATTGGACTTTTAATATATTCATTTCGATTAGTAATTTGAAAAGATGATTAGGAATGTGAAAAGATATGACTCTTCGATCATATCCTCTTCTATATAAACTGTACACTTAACCAATTTCATCTCTTACTATCATCTCTCTTCTTCTCCAATTTAGTCTGTCCCAATATTAGGTAAGTAAGTAGATCTATCCTTTTTCTTTATATCCGTCTTGCATGTAAATCTATCCGTTTTATGTAAATTTTGTTAATGGAATCAATTAGGTTTTGTAGTCGTCGTGAGTTTTTTTTGTTCTATAACGCATATTGATCTTTCTAGGGTTCTAATAATTTTGATCTATCCGTTTTATATATATTTTGTCTATGGAATCAACATGCTTTAGGTTTTGTAGCCGTCATGAGTCTTTTTGTTTAATAACACATATTGATCTTGCTAGGGTTTTAATAATTTTGATTCAATTTAGTAAACTATTTTAGTTTTTGAGAATTTTAGGAGATCTTATGTAAGCAGATGCTTATTATTGATTGAACAAATTAGTTTCACTTAGATAATATCTATTTTCTAACTAACACTGTTTATATTAACATCCAGACCAAAATCTCACGATGGCATTCAACAAAGACCTTAAACTCAACGCTCCCATGGTTGAAGATTATGGTTCTTCTATAGAAGAGGCATTCAACAAGGGAATGGAGGCGAGCACTAAGTATTACCGAGCCAAGCTCTTTATTTACAAGCAACTAAATGATGCCATCACCATGAATGAACTTTTCAACAAGTCTGCATTGAGCAAAGAGAAAGAGAAGCTAGAGTTCGAACTTGTGCTTGCAGAGGCCAAGGCGGCTGATGTGAAGCTTCCTTACATCAATTGGTACAAGTTGAATGAGCCACAGATGTTTGATTAACCTCTTTGGTTTCTTAATCTCTTCAAGTTTAAAACATTTAATGTTTTTGATATTATGGTTATGTCTTTCGGAACATATTTTCTGGTTTTTCAAACCAGTTTTCCTTTGATGTTGGTTGGTTATTAAAATAAACTACTTATGTTATATGTTATCTGCTTTTTTATTTGCTTATCTCATTTATGGGTTTCTTATTGTCACCGTTTATAATTGTCTTTCATGTTTTGGTTAGACGAATATGAATTAAACAAAGTTATTTTATATTTATAACGTTGATAGTTTATGTGATTCCTGAAATAATATCAAACAAATGAAAAAACCAAACCTTTAATTGAATCGCAAACGGTATTTAAAAGATTAGACTTATATTTAAGTTCACAGAATAGTAAATTTAGAAGATTAGATTGTCAAACAAATGAACCAAGACTAAACTAAATAAGTATATTATTTAAATTTTCAGTCTACAAGGGTCGTTACATATGCTCAGTATTAAAAATAAAATTAAGAACGCACGGGTCAAAATCTAGTGTTCTTTTATAAGAAGATTACTCCTATAAATATGGTATAACAAGAGGAAGACAAAATGATGATAACTAAATCATATCAATCATAACATTCAAATTCATAATTTATAATATTAATAAACCAAAAGCACACACCAATACATAACAAAGGAAAGCCAACATATATGCCCCAATACATATAAGTTTATTTATCCTTCCAAACAATCAAGATGCATGTACTTAAGCTACATCTCCACACCAACCCAAACCACAAAAAGCTAAACTTAAAATAAAAAGGGGCAATAATACTAGTTTTTATAATTAATCATAAATTCAATACATATTGATATCATTAGCCATGATGGGTTGGTTACTGTAAACCGAACCACCCCAATGATTAACGCCACTCATCATCATATCATCGTAATATCCGTCGCAGTGAATGCCAGCCGTTCGATCATCGAACCCACATCCGTCGATCTGATCGACACCACCGTTGGTCGTCGTCACGAGATCGGCGATCTCGTTCAACGACTCGAGTCTCGTGCTTAGCTCCGCCATCTGAGCTGTCAAGACGGAGTTCTCGGCTTGGATCTTCATGTAAAGCTCAGAGGTGACGGTGAGACTCGTCAAGATCTGACGGTTGTCGCTTGAAAGCTGATTGATCTGAGCCGTTAGATCGTCGACGTGTTTCTGTTTACGCATCCGTGATCTACGAGCAGACTCACGATTCGATAGCATTCTCTTACGTTTCCGCTCGTCGACGGTGACGGCGGAGTCAGATGGATTCCCGCCGTCGGAGGAGCTAGAGCTCCGGTATGTGCTGCTTGATGACGCCATTTGATTACAATAAAATTACAAGAACAAGAAAAGGACAGATTTATTTTTTTGGTTGGTTTTAGATCTGTCTTAAAATAATTGAATATACATATGATGTAATAATTAATTTAAAGATGTTTTGGGAGTTTTCAGTAATTCATGAAACGTTGTAAAACCAGTAAAGGAAGACGACTGAGAAAGATTGAACGAGATGGGTTCTACGGCAGAGAGCAGATTTAACCGTGAGCCCAGAGAGCAAGATTTCGCAGAGAACGGGAGTCATCAGTTTCCAATCATCAAATTCTCAGTTTTTAATGATATAACAGAGAAACAGAGGAGAAGGAGTTCTATTTTTGAATATGTTATCGAAAAAAAAACAGAGGAGAACTCTAAATATAAAGAGAGCAAACAAATAACAAAACAAAAAGATTTTGGAGATAAGGAAGAGAATATGTGTGAAGGGGAAAGAGGTTTTTGATGAAGGATTTGTTATGGATTATATAGAAACCAAATTCAAGCATCCACTTGTTTTTTATTTTTTATTTTTAGTTTTATTTTTATTTTCAAAGCTAATAATGGATGGTGGAGATTTGTTTTATCATTTTAAAAGCAAATCTGGGTGGGTGTACTTTCCTTTTGTATTTTTAAGACTGTATTTTTGAAGAAATATAAATGATAAGTGTAGATTTTTGTGTGGTGTATTAATGGTGTGATTAATGCTATATAGCAAAGAAATATGTAAATGGGTAAAAGTTGACCAGATATCATCGTGAAAAAGTCAATATTTTGAAATTATATCTTAATTAGAAAATCTTGAATGGTATATTTGTTACCATAAGTTATTATTGTATTAAATCCAGAGTGCTAATATATATATTTACAAGGAAATAAAATTATGACTGCCAAGAATACTTGCAAATCCATTTAAAACCAATAACACACGATTTCAATACAGATTTTAAATCATAGAACCAATAACATTATATTTAGTTTGGATTTTCAAATTCATTAAAATACATTAACCAATAACTTTCATTAGATCTGTGGAAAAATCTTTGAATTTAAAAATATTAATTAAAATTTATATGTTAGATCTACACATTATTATATTTTACTTAGATTTTTAAATACTATATGAATTTTTAATTGAGTCAAATTACATAAACCAATAACACTCCTTAAGAGGTGGAGTTTAACTTTAAGAAATGTATAAGACTTTCAAACATAAGAGTATTTTCATTGAGATGATAAAGTATTGTTATATTAGTTTCTCGAATTATATTTGGGTTGGTCTTAAGGTTCAATCATAAATTTAAACCATTGTTAGACTATCAACAATGAACTTGTTAAATAAATTATTCAATGGTTTAAACCAATGTAAGGTAAGTGTTGATTTAAAAAAAATCACACGTGAATTCACAATTGTTAAAAAATTTCAACTTGTTCGAAAGCAAATAAATTGGGCCTCACTTTAACACATATTATTGTTATGAATATCATGTTTATGGATGTCCAGTAACCACTCCATTTGTATTATATATCGATTGTGTTTCTACCATTTACCTTTATCATTGCGGAACACTTGTTCATGTAACTCCTATATAAGGAGCACTTATGTTTATGAATAAATCATCCTTTCACAACACGTTATCAGCACGACACAAGCTCCTAATCCCTAACAGCTAATCGGCGGCCAGAGAAGAAAGAAACTCGTCTGTCCCTGCTCGCGTCCGTCCAAGCTCACCGTCCGTTACCTATCGGCTAGAAGGAGATCGTCCATACAATCCGACCAGCTTGTACCCGCGAAGACAGCAAGTACCGGCCCCGTCCAATCCGTGTGTTCTGATCGTCTCTCTCTCTAAGGTGGTCCATTCAACACTTCAAAACTCAAGGTATATCATTTAGACCCTAGAACACCAATGATCAAACCTTAAAGATCTGAATAACAAGAATTATAAATTGAATCTAAAAGATGAAACCGCAAAACTAAAACCCTAAACCATGTACATACAAATCGTATGGGACACATGAGAGATCCGATTTCCCCCTTAGTTTTGTTTACTTATTTGCATGTTTTCCATAATGTATGTTTGATCTAAAACATGGAAAATTTGAACTAGTTTGAAAATCGGAAATCTTAAAGAAATATGGAAGTTGTCCAAATCGTTTTTCTTAACTTTTAAAATCGTTTGCTTGTTTGATCTTTCCTGTTTCTTTTGAATCTGTTTTGGTTGTTTACTTTTATTTTAATCTGATCAAAAGATATGGAATCTGTCTGTTTAAAAATTGAGTTTGAATAAGGTGTTCAAGGGCCTTGAAAACCCTAATCACAAATCGGAAATTTGGTGTCTTGATACCGGCCTTGAAACCGTTTGTCCATCAGTCTTGATTGCCGATTTCCTGTTGATCTATTTCATAGTTATGGACCTTGAAATCCATGTTTTACTGAAAATAAATAAATATTTTGATTAGATTCATCCGGCCTTGAAATCGGAATTGATAGAGATCGGACATGATAAGCCTTATCCGATCCTTAAAAATCGGACATGATAGGCTTTGACCGACCAGTTGGACATGATAAGCTTTATCCGACCCTTAAATCTCGGACATGATAAGCTTTATCCAACCCTTATTTTTCGGACTTGATAAACTCATACCTGAATGCATCTTTATCTTAAATCCGACCTTGAAATCGGTTGTAAGTTTATCCATATCCGGTCCTTGAAAACCGATTGTTTGTTTACCCTTACCCGACCATGAGTGTCGGTCATGTCCTTATCCATACCGACCTTGAAAATCGGCCATGTGTCCATCCAACCTTGAAACCGACTAGATCACCGTCCATATCGGCCTTGAAACCGACCAGTCCATGCTCCAGCCTTGTTCCGGTTTTATTTTAATCCGGCCACCCTTTTTCATTTTGTTTAAATAAGCCGTGTGGCTTTAAGTACAAACCAGTATGAACTGATAGTATATATGAACTGAAATTTATGTTTGTTCCAGCACCATGGTCGTGTAGTTACTCTGATTCATTTTTCTTGATTGATTTATAAATCCAAAAACCTGAGTGTATTTACTTAAATATTTTTAGATGTCGAAACTTCTCAATCTGGACTATGTAGCCCTTAATCTCTCCAGAGATAACTACCTGCAGTGGGCACTAGATACCAAGATTTGCCTGAGGTCCAAAGGACTTGGTGAAACGATTGTTGAAAACAACAATGAGATTGAAAACAGTCAGTACCGGGCAATTAGCATAATTCACTATCATCTCACTGAAAGTCTAAAAGACCAGTACCTCACTATTGAGAGCCCACTGGACCTTTGGAACGCTCTAAAATCGAGATTTGATCACCAGAAAACGGTGTTGTTGCCAAAGGCCCAATATGAGTGGATGAATCTAAGAATCCAGGACTACCAGTCCGTGGATGCATACAACTCTGCCTTGTTCAAAATCGTCTCTAAATTGAGATTGTGTGGTGAGACTGTGACAGAGAAGGCTATGTTAGAAAAGACCTTCTCCACATTCCATTCGAGCAATGTGCTCTTGCAGCAGCAATACAGACAGAAGGGTTCACCACCTATGCAGAGTTGATCTCGTGCCTATTGTTGGCCGAGACTAATAATCAGCTGCTTATGAGGAACAGTGAGATGAGACCTCCTGGATCAGCCCCAGTTCCTGATACAAATAAGGTTGTAGAGGAAAGGAAAGAAAGCAACCATGTCCAAGGTGATAAATATCACGTCCAAAACAATAGACCACACGGCAAGGGTCGTGGTGGGTGGAACGGACGTGGTGGGCGTGGTATGCGTGGATGTGGACACTATCACTCCAATGGCCGTAGACAAGGACACCACAATAACCGTGGTCGTGGGTCCAACTATGGCCGTTCCGGAGGCAGAGGTCGTGGTGGCATTTCTAAGCCACCTCATTTGACAAAATCAGTGTGCCACAGATGTGGAATGGGGAACCATTGGGCAAAGAATTGCAGGACTCCAAGGCACCTCGTTGACCTCTACCAAGAGAGCCTGAAAGGAAAGAAATCAGTAGCCCATTTGGTCGAGGATGGAAATGGCGACTTCAACCATGAGAATGATGAGACAGGAGATTTGCTAAAGGATTAAGCAATTTCGACATCTTGTTTTGTTTTGTGCTTTGGTTTTTATGCATTTATGATTCTTTTATTATTTATTATTGTTGTTGCATTGGATTTTATTTCATTTTATTAAGAACTTAATAATAATAATATAAGCTTTAATTATTTATATTATGAAATCTCTAAGACTATGATTATTATTTGATAGAAATGATGAACGATGAGATGGCTATACTTGTGGTGGATAGTGGATCAAGCCATACAATTCTTAGAGATAAAAGATAATTCATCAACCTAAAAATGCAAAAGGCCAATATAAAAACAGTCGCAGGAATATCAAGCCTTATTGAAGGCCACGGCCAGGCTTGTTTATCATTGCCCATGGGAACGCATTTAGAAATGTCTAATGCTTTATATTCACCCAGTTCCACTCGGAACCTGTTAAGTTTCAAGGACATAAGGTTAAACGGTTTCCACCTTGAAACGATGGACAAAGATAATAAAGAGTTCATTCTTATCACATAACTTGTCCATGGCAATAAGGAAGTCCGAGAGACTATCCCTGCGATATCTACTGGTCTATACCATGTGAAGATCAGTATGATCGAGGCTAATGCCTGCGATAATTTTACTACTTGGCATAACCGGCTTGGCCACCCCGGTTTTGGAATGATGCGAAAATTGATTATGAATTCCAAAGGGCACACATTAAATCATAAGAAAGTTATCCCACATCTCACATGTGTAGCATGTACACAAGGAAAACTTATTACTCGGCCATCACCAGTAAAAGTGACTAAGGAAACTTTAAGTTTTCTAGAAAGGATTCAGGGAGATATATGTGGACCAATACACCCACCAAGTGGGACATTTCGTTATTTTATGGTCCTGATTGATGCATCGACCAGATGGTCGCATGTTTGCTTACTATCCACACGAAATTTGGCATTTGCAAGGCTGCTTGCTCAGATCATACGACTGAGAACACATTTCCCTGATTTTCCATTAAAGACTATACGTCTAGATAATGCTGGTGAGTTCACGTCCCAATCGTTTAATGACTGTTGTATGTCCATGGGGGTAAGTGTGGAATATCCCGTGGCACATGTCCATACACAGAACGGCTTGGCCGAATCACTCATTAAACGTATTCAGCTGATAGCAAGACCATTACTAATGAGGTCTAGACTCCCTGTATCAGCGTGGGGACATGCAGTATTACATGCAGCAGAACTGATTCGCATCAGGCCATCTAGTGAACATAAATATTCACCATCCCAGTTGCTTACGGGTCATGAGCCAGACATGTCCCATATTAAAACTTTTGGATGTGCCGTTTACATACCAATAGCTCCACCACAGAGAACAAAAATGGGACCTCAAAGGAGGATGGGAATATATGTTGGATTCGACTCCCCAACCATTATTAAGTATCTTGAGCCGACCACGGGTGATCTATTTAAGGCCAGATACGCAGACTCACATTTGGATGAGTCCACATATCCGACCTTAGGGGGAGAGGATAGTAGTCGGCTGGTAAAAGAAATTGAATGGTATCGACCATCAACATCTTGGCAAGATCCTCGGACTCAAGTGTGTGATCTTGAGGTCCAGAAAATAATTCATTTGCAAAAGCTAGCTAATCAATTGCCAGATTCATTTGCTGACCCAAAGAAAGTGACTAAGTCATACATACCAGCTTGTAATGCACCAGTAAGAATTGAAGTCCAAGAAGGACAGAATCAAGTTGCTACTGCGTCTAGCCAACGTCCACAACGTGGTAGACCAATTGGTTCCAAAGATAAGAACCCTCGGAAAACAAAGAAAAGTGCAAAAGATAAAGTCGGATCTGAGGGCACCATGGAAACCGTCCAGAACATAGAAAATGTCAACCATGTTGTGCCAAACATTGGGGCTCGGGACGCTGAGCCTCAAGACACACAAGAAATAGACAATGATGAGATCTCAATAAACTATACTACGTCTGGGACGCAATGGAACAGAAAAGAAATCAAGCTTGGTGACATATTTGCATATAAAGTAGCACTTGAGTTAATGGATGAGGATCAAGAACCCACGTCAATATTAGAGTGCACCCAACGATCAGATTGGATCAAATGGAAAGAAGCTATAAACGTGGAGTTAAACTCGTTAAGGAAAAGAGGCGTTTTTGGCCCTATAATAGTGACACCAAGTGATGTCAAACCAGTGGGATATAAATGGATCTTTGTGAGGAAAAGAAATGAGAAAGGAGAAGTAGTGAGATATAAAGCACGGATCGTTGCACAAGGATTCTCACAGAGACCAGGAATAGATTTTGAGGAAACTTATTCCCCTGTGGTGGATGCAACTAGATTCCGATTTTTAATCAGTCTGGCCATAAGAGAAAACCTTGATTTACGCCTTATGGATGTAGTAACAGCATACCTATATGGTCCACTGGATAGCACAATCTATATGAAAGTTCCAGAGGGTATTGAGCTCAAAGGAAAGAAAGGTTCTCGAGAACAGCATTGTATAAAGCCGAACAAATCCTTGTATGGATTGAAACAATCAGGTCGAATGTGGTATAATAGACTAAGTGAGTACTTAGTGAAAGAGGGCTATAAGAACAATCCAATAAGTCCATGTATTTTTATCAAGAAATTCGACAGCAAGGGCTTTGTTATCATAGCTGTCAACGTGGACGACCTGAATATAATTGGAACCTCTGGAGAGATTTCCCAAACAGTTGAATACCTCAAGAAAGAGTTTGAGATGAAATATTTAGGAAAAACAAAGTTCTGTTTGGGATTACAACTTGAGTACATAAACAATGGGATCCTTGTGCATCAAGAGGCGTATGTAGAAAAGGTACTCAAGAAGTTCAATATGGACCAGGCTCACCCCTTGTCAAGCCCCATGGTGGTGAAGCGAAACCGGACACTGATCCATTATGGTCCAAAGAAAAAGCGAGGAGGTCCTTAGTCCTGAAACGCCTTACCTCAGTGCCATTGGAGCTTTAATGTATCTGGCTACCCACACTAGACCAGACATTAGTTTTGCCGTGAATCTATTATCTAGATACAGCTCTTGTCCGATTCAAAGGCACTAGAATGGGATCAAACACCTATTTCGTTACCTACAAGGGACGAAAGATCTTGGTTTATTTTATACTAATCAAAACAAAGAAAGTTTGGTTGGTTTTGCTGATGCAGGATATCTTTCGACCCACACCAGCTAAGTCACGCATGTGATACGCCTATACATATGGTGGGACTGCAATTTCCTGGAGATCCATGAAGCAGACACTTACAACAATATCATCCAATCATGCCGAGATCATTGCCATTCATGAGGCCAGATGCGAGGTCGTTTGGTTACGGTCCATGACCAACCACATCCGGGTGGACAGTGGCATATCCGTGGGACGAGATGCTCCGACCATCATCTATGAAGACAATGCAGCATGCATAGATCAACTCAAGGAAGGATACATCAAAGGTGATCGGACGAAGCTCATCTTGCCCAAGTTCTTCTCCACCCACACCCACGTAGCGTGAGAGGTTCAAGTGACCCAAGTCCGTTCCAGCGAGAATTCAGCCGACCTCTTCACCAAGGCACTTCCAACCTCAACATTCAAGAAGCTCGTGCATCAGATTGAATGCGAGGCTCAAGGACCTTCGAGGTCGAGCGAGAGTAGTGTGTGTTGTACTCTTTTTCCTTCACTACGGTTTTGTCCCACTGGGTTTTCCGAGTAAGGTTTTAACGAGGCAACATTAAGCACACTACGAGCTCTATATGGTTCTGGCATCCAAGGGGGAGTGTTATGAATATCATGTTTATGGATGTCCAGTAATCAGTCCATTTGTATTAGATATCGATTTGTGTCTTGGCCCATTTATGGCCCATTGTGTTTTGGCCCACTTGTCTATGTAACTCCTATATAAGGAGCACTTATGTTTATGAATAAATCATCCTTTCACAACAATTATATTATTATTGGTTATCTAGTTTTTGTTCTTTTTATTTTCCCCCACTAAAAGCTACTGTATTCTTGATTTTTGCTGAAACAACTTTTCCTCAAGTTTAGCCAAAAACTAGATGACCAATAAAAATACAGAGTTTTTCCATAGTGCTTGTCAGGAGAGAGCTTGACGCAATAATATTAATGTGCTCTATGATGATAACGGTTAGATCCTCACAGAGCTAGTAGCTATTAAGCGCGAAGCTGTCTCATATTTTTAGACATTCTTGCAAGCTCAACCAAATAGTAAGGTTTCTGTCTCAGCTGAATCGTTCCAGTCGCTGCTTAGTTATAGATGTTCTCATAATGATGCTACAGCGCTTGTGGCCCCTTTTACTGCTTAGGAGATTCACAGGACACTACTATCTCTACCAAATGGCAAGGTGCCTGGTCCCGATGACTTTATAAAAAAAAATTTGTTGCTACTTGGTCGATTCTGGGCAAGGATTTTATAACTGCTGTTCAGTCGTTTTTCATGTTTGGATTCTTACCTACTGGTGTTAATTCAACTATACTCCCTCTCATCCCGAAGAAGTCCCCAGCCTAGACTATGCGTGATTTTCGTCCAATTGCATGCTGCAACTTCCTTTATAAAGTCAATTCAAAGCTCTTATCCACCCGACTGAAGAGTATCCTACCACAGGCCATAGAGCCGAACCAGAGTGCTTTTATTAAAGTAGGCTGATGCTGGAGAATGTTTGTCTTGCTACTGAGTTGGTGAATGGTTATCAACATGGTTCTATCTCAGACAGATGCACTATTAAGTTTGACATCTCCAAAGCTTTTGATACAGTCAAATTGAGTTTCATAATCTCGGTCGTACACGCCATGGGTCTTCCTGAGCTATTTTTCCATTGGATTCATCTATGTATATCTACAGCATCATTTTCTATGGCAGCAAATGGGGAGTTCGAGGGTTATTTCACGAGTACTCGTGGTATAAGGCAGGGATGTTCTTTGTCACCATATCTCTATGTGATCATAAATAATGTTCGGTCAAAGCTCCTAAACAGAGCAGCTTTAGAGGGAAATTTTGGGCTCCATCCAGGATGCAAGGAGGTTAATCTTACTCATCTAAGTTTTGCAGACAACATACTGGTTTTCACTGATGGTAAAGTGTCTTTTATGGAAGTTATCATGCGAGTTATGGACCAATTTGTGAGAATGTCGTGCCTCTACATTAACGTCTCTAAATCTTCTCTCTTGTCAGCGGGTCCTAATCAACAAATCATCCAGCAAGCAGCAGGTGACATGAGATAGATAGATAGATAGATAGATAGATAGATAGATAGATAGATAGATAGATAGACAGATAGACAGATAGACAGACAGATGACAGATAGACAGATGATGACAGACAGATAGACAGACAGACAGATGACAGACAGACAGATAGACAGACAGATGACAGACAGACAGACAGATGACAGATGACAGACAGACAGACAGACAGACAGACAGACAGATGACAGACAGACAGACAGACAGACAGACAGACAGACAGACAGATAGACAGACAGATAGACAGACAGACAGATGACAGACAGACAGACAGACAGATGACAGATAGACAGACAGACAGATGACAGATAGATGATGATAGACAGACAGATGACAGATGACAGATAGACAGATGACAGATGATGACAGACAGACAGACAGATGACAGACAGACAGACAGATGACAGATAGACAGATAGATAGACAGATGACAGACAGATAGACAGACAGATGACAGACAGACAGACAGACAGACAGATAGACAGACAGACAGATAGACAGACAGACAGACAGATGACAGACAGATGATAGATAGATGACAGACAGATAGACAGATAGACAGACAGACAGATGACAGACAGACAGACAGACAGATGATAGACAGACAGATAGACAGACAGACAGACAGACAGATGATGATAGATAGACAGACAGACAGACAGACAGATAGACAGATGACAGATGACAGATGATAGATAGACAGATGACAGACAGATGACAGATGACAGACAGATAGACAGACAGACAGACAGACAGATGACAGACAGACAGACAGACAGATAGATAGATAGACAGATAGATAGATAGATGATAGATGATGACAGATAGACAGATAGATGATAGATAGATAGATAGATAGATAGATAGATAGATAGATAGATAGATAGATGATAGATAGATGATAGATAGATGATGATGATAGATAGATGATGATAGATAGATAGATAGATAGATAGATAGATAGATCGTCGATCGATCGTCGATCGATAGATAGATCGATAGATAGATAGATCGATCGTCGTCGTCGATCGTCGTCGATCGTCGATAGATAGATAGATAGATCGATCGTCGATCGTCGATAGATCGTCGTCGATAGATCGTCGTCGATCGTCGTCGTCGTCGATCGTCGTCGTCGTCGTCGTCGTCGATCGTCGTCGATCGTCGTCGTCGTCGTCGATCGTCGTCGTCGATCGTCGTCGTCGTCGTCGTCGTCGTCGTCGATCGTCGTCGTCGTCGATCGATCGTCGTCGATCGATCGATCGATCGATCGTCGTCGTCGATCGTCGATCGATCGTCGTCGATCGTCGTCGTCGTCGTCGTCGATCGTCGTCGATCGTCGATCGATCGATCGATCGATCGTCGTCGTCGATCGATCGATCGATCGATCGATCGTCGATCGATCGATCGATCGATCGTCGTCGATCGATCGATCGATCGTCGATCGATCGATCGATCGATCGATCGATCGTCGATCGATCGATCGATCGATCGATCGTCGTCGATAGATAGATAGATAGATAGATAGATAGATAGATAGATAGATAGATAGATAGATAGATAGATAGATAGATAGATAGATAGATAGATAGATAGATAGATAGATAGATAGATAGATAGATAGATAGATAGATAGATAGATAGATAGATAGATAGATAGATAGATAGATGTGGGAACCGAAATTCACACCGTCAATTTCCGATAAATAAGATTGCGGAGGAAAGCCAAGTAAACCCGACTTTCCTTGAAGGTCCGGATTCTCTGCGTTGCCACACGAAATCGGGAAAGTTCAATAGATAAAAATCGGGAAAGTTCAATAGATAAAAATAGGAGTTGAAATATTTGCCCGAAGGCGTTTTATTAGATAAAAGAAACGAGTACAAGGATTCTCCGAAAGACAAAGAGATTTGCGATTTAAAGAAAAAGATAGAGTTGCAGGCAGCCAAACGTCCTAAGCCTTGCTCCGCTAGTCTAACCTCCTAAACCCTAGTTCTTCTAAGCTAGCAGGATGCTCTAAGTCTAATTCTCGGATTTTTTGGGATGCCCTTCTCCTCTGCTCTTGCTCTCCTTATATACCCACTCCTAGGTCGGTTTGCCTTAGGATGATAGGCCTCGCCTTTGGGCCCAAACTTATCTCTTCAGGAAATGTTCCATTTTCGTCGGTCTTCGTAATCATCCTCGAGTTTTCCGCTATCTTTCGATGGCTTGATGTTTATCCGATGTTTCGGGAAATCGGATAAACCATCATATCCTGATTGGGCCTGAATTCTGAAAAACCGTAAGTAAGTCTGTGGTCTTGTCTTAAGTCGTTAAACGTTTTATACGATTTCTCGGAAAGATGATCTTTCTCGGAGAATAAACCGTATAGCTTAAAGGGTCGATGTTCAAGCTAACCGATCTTTGTTTTATACGATATCTTCTACGAGAAATCCAATCCCTCTAGTTTCTATCGTAAAACATTGAGGACGATTCCAACCGAATCGAAAGATGTTTATTCAGTAGCCTTGATTGTCCCAAACTCTCGATGATTGATCCAAACAAGTCAAGATGGGACCAAACCGAACACGATGGGACCGAGACCAGACGAGGGCCGCCGACCGCCGCCAGGTCGGTGCCGCCGGCGCCAGGTCGGTGCCGCCGGCGCCAGGCCAGCCCGCGGCGACGGTGCCGCCGGGCGCCAGGCCAGCCCGCGGCGACGGTGCCGCCGGGCGCCAGGCCAGCCCGCGGCGACGGTGCCGCCGGCGCCAGGCCAGCCCGCGGCGACGGTGCCGCCGGGCGCCAGGCCAGCCCGCGGCGACGGTGCCGCCGGCGCCAGGTCGGTGCCGCCGGCGCCAGGCCAGCCCGCGGCGACGGTGCCGCCGGGCGCCAGGCCAGCCCGCGGCGACGGTGCCGCCGGGCGCCAGGTCGGTGCCGCCGGCGCCAGGCCAGCCCGCGGCGACGGTGCCGCCGGCGCCAGGCCAGCCCGCGGCGACGGTGCCGCCGGGCGCCAGCCCAGCCCATGCGACGGTGCCGCCGGCGCCAGGTCGGTGCCGCCGGCGCCAGGCCAGCCCGCGGCGACGGTGCCGCCGGGCGCCAGCCCAGCCCATGCGACGGTGCCGCCGGGCGCCAGGCCAGCCCGCGGCGACGGTGCCGCCGGCGCCAGGTCGGTGCCGCCGGCGCCAGGTCGGTGCCGCCGGCGCCAGGTCGGTGCCGCCGGTGCCAGGCCAGCCCGCGGCGACGGTGCCGCCGGCGCCAGGCCAGCCCGCGGCGACGGTGCCGCCGGGCGCCAGGTCGGTGCCGCCGGTCGCCAGGCCATCTCGCTGTCCGTGGGTTTTTCCGTTGTTTGATCTCTTTCCCGTTAGTCGCCAGGCGGGAATTCTTCGAAGTTTGAAGCGATCTTTAGCCGTAGATTTCGAGATAACCGCTTTTGACCCCAACAGTTAGCCCCCAGCTCGTAAGATCGAGACGATTTTGCGGGCGAAGTGTTTTGAATTTTTGAAAATCAAAATTTTCGCTAAGGATTTTTCCGCAGAAACCCGTGGTCTTCACCTCCCTTTTTCTTATAAATAGCCATCCTTCCCTTCTCATTTTTCACATCTTTTCAAATTCTCTCTTCTTCTCCTTAAGAAAGAAAATGTCTTCATCCCAAGTTGAAAGGAATGATTCTGATGTTGAGATGGGTGAGGCCGAAGCCCGCCGGTTCCGGTCAGCTGCCCGCCGCTCAGGCCGCTCAGAGGCTACTCCGTCCCTCATTGATGGGTTTGATTCTTTCAAGGCTAAGCTATCCCGGCGTAGTGCTGCGAATGGCTCAAAGCGGGCGAGGACTGAGACGTCCGACGTTCCTTCCGCGGCTCCAACTCCTTGGCCTGCTCCTTCGGTTCCCAGCCCCGAAGTCCCACCCGATGCCCTCCCGTCTACAGAAGGGGTTATCGCTCCTGAACAGACTCTTGATGTTTAGATCCATCCATCGGGTTCTTCGGCTGCTCGATCGTGATCTCCTAAGAGAGGACGCTGATAGAATCTGCACCTCTTCCCCGCGAAGAGGGAACTTGTCTTGGGACTGCCAGCGGCTGGTGCAGCGCCGTTGCCCAAGGGAAGGGCAAGGGCTGGCGCGGCGTCCGGAGCGAAAAAGAAGCGGGGTGCGAAGAGCGAGGAAAGCGAACTTTCAGAGCCGTTGGCGCGTCATCGTTCCAAGGTTCGATTTTAATTTGTCTGCAATTCTTGCACCGTTTTACGATGATACTTACTCCTTCTTTTTGCGGGTAGTTTGTGTCGCTGATTGACGGAATGTTTGGCGAAAAGCGGTCGGGAGTCATTCGCTCATCGGCTGAACTGGAGTCGCCGCAGGAAGCGCTGAAGCGTACTAAGGCTGCATTGCAGATCGCCGAGGACACCCATGCTGCCCGTGACGCCCCAGCTTGAGGTTCAGATCAGCGATCTTGAGCGACCTGGGAAGACCGCGAAGTTCGTTACTCAAGGTGAAAAAGAGAAGAGGAGTAAATCCTCTAAGTCCGCCTTCAAGAGAAGGTTCAGGCTCACGAGGAGATGAGCGCCCGTAGATCTTCTGAGGTTGCCGATGCCAGCGGCGACTTCTTTGGTCGTCGGCGAGGATGGCCATCCTGTTTGAATCCTTGATAGCCATCCGCAAGAGGGACTTGGCTTTAGCGGGATCGAAGGGAGTTTGAATGAGCTCGAAGTTGCTTCGAGGTAACGAGGCCCCGCCATTGGATTTGGAGGAAGCCGATTATCGCCCCGTAGCGAGAGTGGGCGCCACCGAGGAGATTTTGATTCAATCCTTGCCGCCTGCAATCCGAATGCACCTTGATCCGACCTCCAAGACTCAGAAGATCAGGAGCGCACGGGAGAAGATCGCGAGGTTGGCGCTGACGAGGCGGGCAATGGCGATGCGATCGAGGGAGGCGACGGCGCAGGCTATCCCCGCCGCGAGTGAGGATGAAGATGACGCCCTGGGAGCGTCTAGGTTTATCAATCCCTTCTGGGATTTCGCTTTTTATGTGTTTCGCCGCTAAGAGGCCATGATGTATTTACCGACTGGCCGCTGGTGGCTTCAATCCCTGCCCTCTTTTGGGGTTTTGTTTGAATTCGGTAGTCTCAATCTATGAAACGCTGATTATTTATGAACTTCAGTTTTTCAAAGTATGAGAAAGAGGGTGTGAGTTGTCGTGATCATTCCTAGTTCCCGATGATCACCGCATCTATTGTTCACAGAAGCGAAGTTTTTCCGCTGTTTACCGATTACGCTAAAAACTCGCGGAAACGAATAGGCTTAAGTGAAGAGACAAATTTTGATCTCGTGATACCATACTATGTCTGTGAGATGTCAAGATCCAGCGTGGCTGGGTTTAGGCAAGACCTAGGTTTACTCTGACTGAGGCTTTCATGATGACAAATCGGCTTCGTTTTGCCTGTTTGCGATTTTAACCTGACTCGCACCGCTTAAAATCCGCCAATTGTTGTCGGCTTATATGATTTGTTTGAAGTGAGTCGAGCTACTTCCTTTACTAAGAGCTAGACCAAAATTTTGATTTCTTGTATAGCGCTATGTTTATCCTCGCCGGATGTAAGAGAGCCTACCCTTGAAGGGCTGCTATTTGTCTGTTTAGACGCTAGAGTTCGCTTGTTGTGATCAGCAACAACGAAATGATACCGCTTTGAGGTGTGTTTAGATGTTCGAGATCTAAGATTTCGTCGCAATATTTTGGCGGAAAAAAATGTCCTTGCCGCTAGCGACGCCTCGCAGTGCTGAAGGTTGATTTTTCCTTATGCCGATCTCGCGGTTGAAACGCCATGGCTTTGGGGATGTCTTTGCGAATGTTCGCAGCAAGAAAACTGTTGTTTCGCTTTGGACGCTGGACCAAGGGTCGCGTAAGTTTGACCTGTGGAGAAGCGCCTACATTCACAAGGCTTCGTGAAGTGTTGGCTATCCGGATTTGTTTTTGGATGTGATAATCGCTTAGTGGATACTAGATCCGTTGTTGTGGCCGTTTCGGCTGATTTTGAAAAAGTCGTGAAAAAGTTTCGAAAATTTTAGAGTCTTCGAAATTTGTGGGAGTATACGAGTATACGTACCCACTCCCCTTTTAAATTGGGGGGATAGCTGAATCCGCCGGTTGGCGAGTTGCCTACGATACCCTTGTATAGGGATCAAGCCATCTCGTAGTTCTTTTGTACCACGTTTTATCGTTTAGTAGTAGTATTTTTTGAGGTGCATCGCATTCCAAGTTCTCGGTATTTTGACGTCTTGCATGTTTGCGATTTGGTATGAACCTGGTCGGACTACTTTTATGACTTTGTACGGTCCTTCCCAGTTTGCTCCCAATTTTCCTGCGTTTCGTTCGGCAGTGTTTTGGAAGACTTTGCGTAAGACTAAATCGCCTTCTTTGAACCTGCGATGGCGTACGTTTGAGTTGTAGTACCTTGCGGCAGCGTGCTGGTAATTCTGGATTCGAATGAGTGCCTGGTCGCGGCGCTCATTGATGAGATCGAGATTGTCCAGCATCATAGCGTCGTTTAAATCCTCTCTTCGGGAGGAATCTTCTCCGTACTCGGAAATTCTACTTCGCGGGAATCATACATTCCGTTCGTGCGAGGCGAATGGAGTTTCACCGTAGCCGTCTTGGGGTTGTACGATGCACCAAAGAACTCCTTCGAGCTCCTCGCCCATCACCCCTTCTTGGCGTCTGGCGTTTCTTGAGTCCGTCAGGGCGGTTTTGTTGATGGTTTCTGTCTGTCTGTTGCATTGCGGATATCTGGGAGTTGACTTTGTAAGTCGTATTTTCCATTTTTCGCAGAATGCTTGAATCGGCGAGATAAATTGAGATCCATTATGCATTCACGATTTAGATGCGGGACCCCATGTCTAGTTATGATATGTTTCCAGACGAAGTTCTCGACTTGTGTGTCTTTGATACTTGCGTAGGATTCTGCTTCTACCCATTTGGAAAAGAAATCCGTAAGGACTAGGAGGAAGCGCTTTTGTTTTGATGGGTGCATAGGTCGGCGATGTCCATGGACCATCGCATGAAAGGATAGGGGGACGAGATTGAGGAGAGGATCTCCGCGGGTTGATGGATCGTTGGAGCATGCCTTTGGCATTTCTCGCACTTCCGGGCGAAATTCTCGCAGTCTTTTACCATGGTCGGCCAATAATAACCGTGGCGTTTGATTTTGACCGAGAGATCTTCCGCCGAATGATTTCCGCATGATCCGAATGGACCTCCTTCATGATTTTTCGCCCTTTCCCCTTCTGCGCATGTCATGAGAGGACCAGAGAAACACCACTTATAAATTTCTCCTCTATCGTGGCGTACCGTGCGGCAGGTTTTCACTTCTGAGCCGCCCATTTTTCGCGGTAAGGTTCCATTCACGATATAGGCTCGGATTGGTTCTATCCAAGGGCTGTCGCAGCCATACTCGGTTGGGTTCACATCCGCTTCGGTTGATCCTCGACTTCTTCCACATTTTCAATCTCGTCCGGATTAGATTGGCGACCACTGGTGGTCGATGCTTGGATGCTCGATGAATTCGACCGATTACTCTTTGGAGCCCTGGATCTGAGCTCGGCGAGGGCAGCCAAAGCGTCGGCCTGGGCGTTTTCGGCGAGGAATTCTGGTCAGGGCGAACTGGTGAAATTCGAGCCAGTTCTTGGGCGAGTTTAGATATGCGTCCATTCTTTCGTCTCTTGCCTCATATTCTCCGCTGTATTGATTGGCGACTAGCGAGAATCGCGGTAAGCGTGAATATTACGGATTTTTAACCCATGGGCCAGCCGCAAGCCCGCGACGAAGTGCTTCAGATTCTGCCTCATTGTTTGAAGCATGAAAAGCCAATCGAAAGACTGTTCTAGGATTTCCCCGTTAGGAGAGGTGAGTCGTATTCCGATTCCGGATCCTTGTTTAGATATCCGTCGACGTGGAGAACCCAAGTTGAGTTTGGTTCCTCGTTAGACATGCTTCTAGTGGGTAACTCTACCAAGAAATCCGCAAGTACTTGGGACTTTGCACATGTCCTTGGGCGATATTCGACGTCGTATTCACTCAGTTCGATTGCCCATTTTGCGAGCCTACCGGATTGACTCGGACTATGCAAGATTATCCGCAGCGGGAATGTGGTGAGAACCACTATAGTATGAGACTGGAAATATGGTCTTAGTTTTCTTGCCGAGGTTATGACGGCGAATGCTAATTTTTCCATTAAGCGGTATCGAGTTTCGCATCCAGTAACGTCTTGCTTACGTAAAGATTGGCTTTTGTTCGCCGCGTTCTTCTCGTATCAAGACGCCACTGACTGCCGTTGCGGAAACTGCGATATAGAGCAAAAGAGGTTCACCTTCCACGGTTTTCGCGAGGGCTGGTGGAGTGGCCAGGTAATGTTTCAACTGTTGGAAAGCTTTTTCACATTGCTCGGACCATTCGAACTTCTTGTTTCCTTCAATGTTTAAGTAAAGCGGTAGGCACTTATCCGTGGAGCGAGATGAAACGGTTCAAAGCTGCGACCCTTCGGTTAGCCTCACGGACTTCTCGCTTGGTTCTCGGGAGGCCATCTCTATCAGTCGTCGATTTGTTTAGGGTTGGCCTCGATTCAGCGATGCGTTACGAGGTATCGAGGAATTCTCCGATGCCACCGCGAATCTACATTCGCGGGTTGAGTTTCATGTTATGCTGGTTGAGTCGTGCAAAACATTCCTCTAGGTGGGCTATATGATCGTGTTAGTCAAGAGACTTCTGAGCATATCATCGATGTATACTTCCATAGTTTTCGAGTTGCTTTCGGCAAACATTTTGTTGACGAAGTCGCTGATATGTTGCTCAGCGTTTTAAGACCGAAGGCATTACCTTGTAGCAATACGCTCCGCGGTCTGTAATGAATGCAGTTTTTAGCGGTCGTCGGGATTCATCATGATCTGATTGTATCCGAAAAGCGCCCATGAATGACGAAGCTTGTTTCCTCAAGGTTGCTTCACCAGTTGGTCGATGTGTGGGAGCGGGAAGCAATCCTTTGGACAGGCTTTATTCAGATCCGTGAAATCGACACAGACTCGCCACTTGCCGTTCTTCTTTTTCACCACGACAGGTTTGCAAGCCAGTCCGGATACCTGACTTCTGTTATCGACCCTACTTTGAGGAGTCTTTCGACTTCCTCGTTGACTGCGGTGGCACGCTCAGGTCCCAGCTTTCGTCTCTTTTGCTTTACGGGTTTGTGAGTCGGGTCGATGTTAAGTTCGTGACATGTTACGCTAATGTCAATTCCGGGCATGTCCTCCGCAGCCCAAGCGAACGTACTGAAGTTCTTTTTGAGGCATGCGATGAGCTCTGCCTTTATCGGTTCGCGGAGGTTGGCTCCGATTTCGACGCTGGCTCCGTTTTCGACGCACCGTTCCGGGAAGGAATCGTCGAGGCAGATTGAGACCACCGGTTCGCAGGTTGGGTCACGCTTCCCTTCCAGGGCCTCAGCTCTTTGGGACTGCCAGGAATTTTCCGGCGAATCGTGAATCGTTTGCTTTTTCCGAGAGGTCTCGATTTCAGAATTTTTCCGTTTTAGTTCGGTAGCGAGGTAGATTTGTGCTGCTCCGTGACTACCATGTATTGTTTCGACCCCGAAAGGTGTCGGGAACTTGAAGCATAGGTGGAATGTCGATGGGATCGCTCTCATGGAGTTTAGCCAGGGTGTTCCAACTATCGCGTTGTATGATGTTGGACCATCGATCACCAGGAATTCCACGTTTTTGGTGACGCTCCCGGCTCTGACTGAGAGGTCAGTCGAACCGAGGGTCATAACTTGCCCTGAGAGTCCGAATACTGGGCTGGGGTCATCTGTAAGGATGCTTAGATCGACGCCCATCCTCTCGAGGGTGCTTTTATAGATAATATTAGCCGAGCACCCGGTGTCGACTAATACCCTTGCTACGTTAAAACCCTGGATCGTAAGTTCTATTACGAGGAGATTGTTGTGAGGTTTGGCTATACTAGCCGTTGCTCGATCCTCGAAAGATACGATGTTGCGGACTGACGAAGTAGCCATACTGAACTTCGATCGATTGGTGGTTTTTTCGAGTTAGAGAATCCGTCTCCCCCTCCTTCTAGCCAAATCAGGGAACCGAAATTCACACCGTCAATTTCCGATAAATAAGATTGCGGAGGAAAGCCAAGTAAACCCGACTTTCTTTGAAGGTCCGGATTCTCTGCGTTGCCACACGAAATCGGGAAAGTTCAATAGATAAAAATAAGAGTTGAAATATTTGCCCGAAGGCGTTTTATTAGATAAAAGAAAAGAGTACAAGGATTCTCCGAAAGACAAAGAGATTTGCGATTTAAAGAAAAAGATAGAGTTGCAGGCAGCCAAACGTCCTAAGCCTTGCTCCGCTAGTCTAACCTCCTAAACCCTAGTTCTTCTAAGCTAGCAGGATGCTCTAAGTCTAATTCTCGGATTTTTTGGGATGCCCTTCTCCTCTGCTCTTGCTCTCCTTATATACCCACTCCTAGGTCGATTTGCCTTAGGATGATGGGCCTCGCCTTTGGGCCCAAGCTTATCTCTTCAGGAAATGTTCCATTTTCGTCGGTCTTCGTAATCATCCTCGAGTTTTCCGCTATCTTTCGATGGCTTGATGTTTATCCGATGTTTCGGGAAATCGGATAAACCATCATAGCCTGATTGGGCCTGAATTCTGAAAAACCGTAAGTAAGTCCGTGGTCTTGTCTTAAGTCGTTAAACGTTTTATACGATTTCTCGGAAAGATGATCTTTCTCGGAGAATAAACTGTATAGCTTAAAGGGTCGATGTTTAAGCTAACCGATCTTTGTTTTATACGATATCTTCTACGAGAAATCCAATCCCTCTAGTTTCTATCGTAAAACATCGAGGGCGATTCCAACCGAATCGAAGATGTTTATTCAAGAGCCTTGATTGTCCCAAACTCGATGATTGATCCAAACAAGTCAAGATGGGACCAGACCGAACCGATGGGACCGAGACCAGGACGAGGGCCGCCGACCGCCGCCAGGTCGGTGCCGCCGGCGCCAGGCCGCCTGCGGCGACGGTGCCGCCGGGCGCCAGGTCGGTGCCGCCGGGCGCCAGGCCAGCCCGCGGCGACGGTGCCGCCGGCGCCAGGCCGCCCGCGGCGACGGTGCCGCCGGGCGCCAGGCCGCCTGCGGCGACGGTGCCGCTGACGCCAGGCCAGCCCGCGGCGACGGTGCCGCCGGGCGCCAGTCGGTGCCGCCGGGCGCCAGTCGGTGCCGCCGGGCGCCAGGCCAGCCCGCGGCGACGGTGCCGCCGGCGCCAGGTCGGTGCCGCCGGGCGCCAGGTCGGTGCCGCCGGCGCCAGGCCAGCCCGTCGCGATGGTGCTGCCGGCGCCAGGTCGGTGCCGCCGGCGCCAGGTCGGTGCCGCCGGGCGCCAGGTCGGTGCCGCCGGGCGCCAGGTCGGTGCCGCCGGGCGCCAGGCCGCCCGCGGCGACGGTGCCGCCGGGCGCCAGTCGGTGCCGCCGGTGCCAGGCCAGCCCGCGGCGACGGTGCCGCCGGGCGCCAGTCGGTGCCGCCGGGCGCCAGGTCGGTGCCGCCGGCGCCAGGTCGGTGCCGCCGGGCGCCAGGTCGGTGCCGCCGGTCGCCAGGCCATCTCGCCGTCCGTGGGTTTTTCCGTTGTTTGGTCTCTTTCCCCGTTAGTCGCTCGTGCGGGAATTCTTCGAGTTTGGAAGGATCTTTAGCCGTAGATTTCGAGATAACCGTTTTTGACCCCAACAATAGATAGATAGATAGATAATGGTGTTTCAAAAATCTCTTTGGATCTTCTCTCCAACTCTAAGAATCTCTAAAACCTTAAACAATAAACTAGAATAATAGAAAAGCATGCTTTGCCTTAAAGACATAGACAAGCTATAAATATTGAGTTCATTAGGTTAAAAAACTCGTCAAGGGCAATCTTGTAATTTGGTGAAGACTTGGGTTTAAAGTCGGCTGGAACCATTCTGTCTTCTGCGCGACTCGGTATCGATCGATGTCATATTATGTGAATCGATCGATTATAATCTTGATACGTCGATTTCTGGATACCGATGTCGATCGATGGCACAGAGTGTGCATCGATCGATTGTTGTCTCTGAATATCGACCTCTGGTCTGGTTTGATGGTCAGCTCGGATGAAATCTCTACTAAGCTCAAAAATGCTCTAAAATCATCACTTTACTCCAAAATGCTTCTGAACCTGAAAACATACCTAATAGACTCCAAAACATAATATATATCTCTTAAAAACACATATATACCATGGATAAAAATTGGTCAAATCCATGGTATATCACACTAGCATTGCAAGTACACCTCTAGCAATTTCTGCAAGAACCTTGAACAGTTGAACTTCCACCAAGACAGAACATCATACTCTACTCCAACCATGGTTTTCGGATTCACAACACTCTCTCTGAGATACGTATCCAAATCATCCCTAGACTCTCGATATTCTATTTCTCCAACCAACTCCTAATATATGAAATCCATCCTTTCATACCCCATCTCATCATTGATCAAGTCGGTTCTTTCAAAACTTGGATGCTCTTGGCTACCAAAAGCAGCAGTTTGAGTGGTTTGAGACGTTTGCACACCTGCAGTTCTATCAAACCGAGCACTGTACTCCTTAAACATGTGAGCACTGTACTCCTTAATAGTAGACTGATACATGCCTTTAGCATCTAAACTATTACTCAACCCAAGTAAATTCTTCTTGATTGTAACAATCTCGCCATAGCTCTTGTATGAACCAAGGTTGAATTGTAGAAGATGATCAAAAACCTTACTAACCTCTCAATGTCATGCCAATCACCATAGCAGGAGGTCCAACCCATTTTGCTCCAGCCTCAAACTCCATGAAGTATTCATTATAAAGAATGTCCTATGGCTCCATCTTGTCAAAGGCCAACCTGAACTCAAGTGCTCTCGACAAAATCAGATATGTAGAGTTCCATTTTGTTTTAACATCCAATGGAAAACTACCCCTAATCAGCTTTCCTAAATCAACCCTCAATTCAGATGATCTTAAATTAGAAGTACCTGACCTAATATACCCACTGCATTCCGAGTTGCAGACACATTTCCAACCACTTCAACCAAACCATCTCTAACAATCTAATTTATGATATGTGTTGTGCATCTCATATGCATAAACTCGCCATTCATAAACAAAGCATCATTTGAAAGTAAGAAAAGCTACTCTGAACTTCCTAAAAGAAAAGGTGTTTCGCAGTAGCATTATCAACAGTGATTCACAATATATTGTCTATTCCCCATTCAGCTAAACAATCTAGAAGCAGATTTGAAATGGTGTTTCCTTTGTGATTTGTGATGTACTTGAAGCCGATGATCAATTTATTTAGTTGCCAGGAGGCATCCACAAAGTGCAATGTAATTACCATATAGCTTGCACCTACATTAGAAACAAACGAATCAATATATATATCATGACAATATATTCGAGACATAAGAGACTAGACTACACATTACATGTTGTTGGAGCAACCCATATGTCAGTTGCAAGCAAGACCCGTTGTTTATTATTAACCTTGAACCATGCTTTCAAAGCCTCTTTCCTTTTGACAAACATTTGAACAATGTATCTTGTTGCGGTTCTCCTAGAGTGTTGCTTAAACAAATTGAGTTTGTTGCACAAGTTCCATGCCATAATTTCAACAAATGAAATTGGCATTTCCCCTATCACCAGCATCTCGTTTGTTCCCTCTCTGAATAAAGTTTTAGAAACTCAGGTATCCTTCACTTCACCTTCGTCGCCAATGACTGTCTGATTCTTGACTCTGCCAGCTTCCCACACTTCATATAGTTTGCAGGTTTGAAGATGCTTGGACAGGTTAGAAGTTCCCGATTTAGTTGGACAAGCAAAATTCTTTTTGAGTGGTGACATACGCATTTGTTCCGATTGTCTTTGGTCCGAGTGTAATGCTCCCAAACAGGCGACCTTGGGCTCAGAACCTTAGCTCTCTTTCCTGGCTGAGAAGTAGTTCTACTTGAACCCAAAATAGTCTTCCTCTTTCCTCTACTGTCAGCATACATAAGATCTTCCTGTGTTTCTTCAAAAATAGAATCCTTGTCTCTTTCATTATTTTCTGATTATGCAATGGTGAAGAATCCATTTCTGAATACAAATACAGACAATCGATTAAGAAATTACACGAAAGTTGCTCATAAGTGAAGTCTAAAACAATCAATTAAGAAGTGAAATCTTTTAAACAATAACATGAAACAAAAAAAGAACAATCGATTAAGTGATCACAATTAGGTATTACGTTATGATCACAATCGATTAGGGTTTAGTTTACCTTAGATCTCTTTATGAAAGCTTTCGAACGGAGAGAGTATAAACTCATGCAATCTTCAATCTCCATCTTAATAGAAGATGTATGTAACCTTTGTAAGGTAGGCTAGGTTTAGGAGACTTCGCTCATCGAGAGTCATACTTGACACTTGAGACCAAAAGAAGAAGAACGTGAAGAGTTTATGTGAGTTACAAGACAGATGTCGAGTAGTCGTGTATAAATGTGTGATAATGGGCCGGTTTATATTGGATACTCAATCGGATCTCGAGTTTTAACCGAACCGACCTGTTACCCGCGAGTATCAAACAATTGGCTCCATTCGGGTTATTTGACATAACCAAAACCAAACCAAACCAAACTAGTTATTTCGGTTTGGGACCGGTCCGAGTCCGCGAGAACAATTTTAATGCCCAGGCCTATTCTAGATGCATGAACAAGGGGTGTGGATGTCTCAGGATGCGCTGAGTTTTGCTTATCTATGTCTCAATCGTCGGTTGTGTTGGCTTCTGCTCTGTCTATGGCTCTTTTTCATCTGGTTCGGGTCTGTATTTGGGTTGCTTATATTGTTGTCTCAGGTGGTAAAGAAAGAGAGCTTTTTTTTGGTCTTGGTGCAACGGTTCTCGGCTGAGACTCTCCGGCGACAGGCCAACGATATGGTATTTTGCTTCTATTTGTCGAAGAAGTATAAGTTGATCTCTTTGGATTTGAACATTCTTCTAAGAACCAATTGGATGACCGGGTTGAATGATTGTTCAGTGGTCTAAAAATTTAGACTTTTTATGAGACTAGAGCCAAATTGACTACTGTTAGAACTGAGCATTTTAATTTGTATCCACTAGATTTGATTAGATTTTTTATTGGTTTCGAATCGATCTAAAACATTTAGTCTTTTGCTTGTTTTTGGAGAAAAAAAAAAAAAAAAAATTAATATTCGTTAAAGATGAAACAAATCACACAAATAATAAAAATTTAAGAGGTGGATATCGGCTCTCTTTAACATATATATAAAAATATGTATATCTAAATCAAGCGTAGAGTTTTAAGTGTATAAGTTAATATAATTATTATTTACTATATGACTTAATAAATTCTGTTTACATTACTACATGTAAAAATATTAAATCAAGAAAGAATAGTAAAGTCTTTATAATAATTATAACTTTCTCTTAACTTTGTCTTTTTAGTTTTTCAAACTAAATTTAAAATTTACTGAACATATACTTTCACTGCTTTTTATTTTTATTTTTTATTTTATATATTATGTAAAGTATTTTAAAGAACAAAATTGCATTGTCTTTTATAGATTATTTATTTTAAATAAAGTGAATGAAATTTTTTGTTAAATATCCATAAGTATTCATAAATTTCTATAAAATTTTAGATATTCATATTTTTTTTGAACAAAACAAATAAAAATTAGAATTTTATAAAATACGAAACAAATCACAATTACATATTATTTTACTCGATCACTACCCCTAACCTCTGTCACCTTTTTGATCACCTCGTGCGAATTTTAGTTACCGTTGGTAAGTTCACGTCACCTACTTCTACTACACTTCACGTTTGACGGAATCTCTTTTATAGATCTGCACTGTACGAAACCACATGCATTGCGTAATCCATGTTCTCAATGAGCGGCTCTTAATATACATCGAAGTTCAAAGTTTAATAAATTCCAATAAATTCTGGCAAAAAGAACTTACAAGACAATGTATTTAGTTAAACCTCTAGGCTGAGGCAAGGGACACTAATCACATGGGTCCAGACTAGCTTATGTCTTCCGGAAATTAATAATTTTATTTGTATAAACTAATTAACCTACAAAAAGAGTCATAATTGTTTAATAATTATATTGATAGGAATATTCCAAAATGCCACCAAAATTTTATTTTCAAAATTAACATCTTTAAAAATCTTCTTAACTACTCCATTAAGGTAAACTGACTAAAATTTGAAAAATTATTTAGAAATATTTTATGGTATAGGAGAAAAAATACAGACAACTGTATTTTTTGAACATCATTTGTTTTCATTCTCAACCATGTATTGAGGATCTTTCTTTGCCAAACACCGTTTATTAATTTTAAAATTATGTGTTGCTTTTCACGAATGACGTCCATATTTGCGTGTATAAACTATGAAAATATATAATAGAGCTGATTGGTTGTAATTTATCTCTCTATTTTAGCTTTATTTATTTTTAAATCACTAATCTTTACATCATGTTGTAGCTTTATTTTTAATAGTTAAAGCCTACATCATGTTTCAACTAATTTTTACCAATCATGTTTTAGCTTTATTTTTAAATCTACAACAAAAAAAATAAAGAATTTTTTTTAATGTATTTTAGGTAAAAAGTTCTACATCCTTTTTTTAGGCCGTAGAATCTGTAAAATGAAAAAAACTATCTATAATATCAATAAATTATATAATCATAATAAAAACATATATAAATGTTCAAATTTGTTTTTGGGTTTTTTAAAATTATTGAAATAATAAAAACATAAATATTATTTACACATCACATTTTAATTAAATTTTGATAATTTATTTAAAAATTTAATATAAATTTTTTAATTGATAAAAACAGTTGTTTTATATATTCATCATATATTTCATATATTTTATTTTAAAATATCTACAGCATATAACTTACAGCTACAACAATTTAACTACAGAAAAATCTGAAAAAAATCTATAGTAACAATTTTACGGTCACAGTCAACTTAACTACAGCTAAACTTTTATAGCTAAATTTTTACAGCTACGGCCGAACCAATCATCACCAATATATATTTATAAATAATGAGAAATTAAATTACAAAGTTAGGTCGGAAGGGCCCATCAAAACATGACATACTCTTATTTAGCTTTTTCTTCTTTTTCCGAATGGTTTTTATTATTATTTGTCTAAGTACAACCAACATATACAAGTGTAAAACCCATACGCACTACCAAGTTATTAATATATAATTACCATGAATATGTTGATTGTACATACCAAATTACCTGGAGACACATTAACACAAAATTGTTCCAATATATAAGTTTTATATTGAAAATCAAAAAAAAAGATGCAGTTAAATGAGTCACTAAAAAAACAAAAAGGTTGGCTCCAAGGCTCCAACTTTGAGAAAGAAATAGAATAGTGGAGCGATGGGGAGAAAAGTAATTGTTTATAAATTAGAAAAAGGCACTGCATGCAACCACAGCCCATAGGTCAGACCTTATATTGGACCATTCCTTTTTTTGATCAGTTAGTTTAAAATTAGTAAGAAAGTGATGTCAAATAGAATTTAGGTTTATTGTAATTTGAGGTATTAATAAATACATATCAATGATGTAACTGATGAGAATATTCCCAAACAAGGATTGTTTTATATTCCTTGATACCTCCTTACAAAAGTTTATATGTAATGGACATATCATTAGGGGTGGACAAAATACCTGTAAAATTTGATTCAATTTGTTATTTGTTTCGATTCGATCCGAAAAAATCGGATATCCGTAACTTTACGAATCGAAGCAAATATTAAAATTCAATATCCGTCAAATAAGGAGAAAATCACTAATAATCATTTAAAAACGGATATCCGATCCGTAATGTACATATGCATATACATGCATATATAAAATTATATTTAATTTTATATCTTTATATAGATTTTTAGTTATTTTATCCACTAAATTAATTATTTGGTCATTAAATTTTAAAAGTATGTAGTTTTTAATAATTTGTAATGAAAATATTGCTATTTTATATTAATTTTTTTTCTTTTAATATTTTTCAAATAAATAAATTTTTATTATTTTTTACCGGATCGACGGATCGAATCGAATCGAATCGAATATCCGGGTAAAATATACTAATTTTTCGGATATCTATAACATCGAATATTCGAAAGATTACGTATCGAATCGAGTCGAATCGAAAAATCAATCATTCGTACGTAGCAGATCTCCTTAAAATTTCGGATATCCAATCCGTACGCATCCCTACCTATCATTGAGTCACTTATGTTATTATTATTGAATTGATAATATTATAAGTGACTTATAACTCAGCATTTCCTACAAATTAATAATTTACTCTCGAAATCTTTTTGTAGTCAGTAAATATCAGATCAACCTAATTGTATAATTAGTAAGAGTGTATTTCATTTTTAAAAGAATTTTTTATTTATCCGTAGTGGAAAATTAGACATGACTACTCACGAGCCAAAATAAATAAAATATGCAAGATCACGACATGTTTATGGCGACGAGTTTCCTTCTTAATCAAGCTGCGCTCATCTCAGACTGCTAGTGTAGATAAAAGTAGAGCAACAGTTTAAAACTAAATTAACTTTGGATAGAGCTGCAACACCTGATTTCTGATATATATGGAAAGGTTTAACAAAATTAAGTTAGCTACTTATGTCACTAAAGTACACTTTTTTTTTTGAAGCATATCCAGAAAGAATTTCAGAGCTAAGCGTGTTTATTCTGGAGTAGTGGAAGGATTGGTGACCCATCGGGAAGTGATTCATGATACTGTGCGAGTGAGACCAAAACACGGAAAAAGGTCATGTGGTGATTGTAGGATCAGTAAACAAGACTTTCAAGTCTTCGGAAAAATTAACGGACAGACCATCGGATGGGATGAGGTCCACAGGCTGAGTGAGCGGACGTGAGTGGCCCATTAGCCGTAGGCGGTCGAAGCGTTACAAGTGGTATCAGAGCTGATTAGTCATCTCGGTTCTGACTTGAGAGGTGTCTTGAGACCCGTCGTAGGATGCAACGAGGATGTTGCGTTCTTTGAGAGTGAGTGAATTTTAACTTCCTGATTTCTGGTATATACGAAAAGACAAGAAAATTGATTTGGATACCTATGTCACCAAAGTGCATTTACCTTTTCGGGAGCACATCTAGAAATAACTCTAGAATTAAGCGTGGTTGGGCTGGAGTAGTGGAAGGATTGGTGACCTATCGGGAATTGAGCCGCGATACCGTGCGAGTGAGGCCAAAGAACAGGGAAATGTCATATGGTGATTGCAGAGTCAGTAAACAAGACTTTTGAGTCTTCGAAAAAATTAACAGACCGACCTCGGATGGGATGGGGCCCACGGGCTGTGTGAGCAGGCGTGGATGACCCATTAGCCGTGGGCGGTCGGGTCGTTACAAGTTGTAACATCCAAAGTTGTGATTTGTGGAAAGACTTAAGAGAATTAATTTGGCTACATATGTCACCAAAGTGCAGTTACCTTTTCGAGAGCACATCCGCTAGAACTCCGTAATTGCCGCACTTAGCCCGAGTAGTGGAAGGATTGGTGACCCATCGGAAGTGATTCATGATATCAGGCGAAAGTGAGACCAAAACACGGAAAAAGGTCATGTGCTGATTGCAGATCAGTAAACAAGACTTTTAAGCCTTCAGAAAATTAACGCACCGCCCGTCAGACGGGATGGGGCCCACGGTCCGAGTGAGCGGGCACGGATGGTCCATTAGCCGTGGACGGTCGGAGCATTACAAGTGGTGTCAGAGCTGGTTAGCCATCTTGGTTCTGATCCGAGAGGCGTCTTGAGACCTGTCGTGGGGTGCAACGAGGATGTTGCGTTCTTTGAAAGAGCGTGAATAGTAACATCCCAAGTTGTGATATGTGGAATGGCTTAAGAGAAATGATTTGGCTACCTATATCACCAAAGTGCACTTACCTTTTCGGTCACATCCGTTTAAAACTTCAGAATTAGGCGTGATTGAACTGGAGAAGTGGAAGGATAGGTGACATATCGGGAAGTGATTTGCGATACCGTGAGGTCAGTAAACAAAACTTTCAAGCCTTCGAAAAATTAATGCACTGCACTGTCAGACGGGATGAAGTCCACAGGCCGAGTGAGCGGACGTAGGTGGCCCATTTAACCGTGGGCATTACAAGAGCAGTCATTAATGTTTTTTAAGAGTACCAACCTGGAATTGGATAGGTAGGAACTTTGTGGTCAATATGTTTTTCATTGTCTTATCTTTCATTTCTTTAATTTGTAGGTAAAATTATTATTCAATAGAAAAATCCAATATTAAAAAACTATTTTGAGTATAATAAATCATTTTTATTTCATTTCTAAAGATAATTAAACCAAAATAGATTTTGATTTTTCTTGGATAATTTTTGGTTTTAAAAATTAATACCTATGTCAAACCAAATGAAAGGATACTTAAGCTGAAACTGAGCAAAAATTTATCACTATACCAAATGGATCTTGAGAAAGAAAGCATATCTGAATTATCTAAATGGAAATTACACTCATTAACCAAAAAAAAAAAATTATAATTCACTAACAAACCAAAATGATAATATATCTCTTCGTTTCTTCTATCTCTCTCTACTATCTTTGTACAAAACTAATTTCTCTTTTTTATTATTTTATAAATAAACCCTCACCAAAAACATTTTAAAAAGGATAAATTGAACATGAATAAGTATCCAAATATCATGATGTAGGAGTTACATATCTTATTGTCAGGGATAGAGGGTTGACAAGACTAATTTCTCTTTTTGTGTTATTTTATAAATAAACCCTCACCAAAAACCTTTTAAAAAAGATAAATTGAACATGAACAAGTATCCAAATATCATGATCTATGAGTTGCATATCTTATTGTCAGCGATAGAGGGTTGAGAAACAGTTCTTAGAAATCATTTAGAAGATCTTCAAAGAGAAATGCAGCTGATCTCATACCTAAGGTAAATTCTTAAAGTAATACCAAGTTGCATATCTAAAATTATACTTTTGATATATCTTTCAAAAGACAACCCAAGTTGTCTGAAACGAAGCGTAATTGCTTTGTTTACTTGTTAGAGCATGATTATTGCAGCGTTAAATAGGATGGAGTTCTTATATTATGCCAAGAATTTCATTATAAGAACTCCACAATAATTATGGCATTAGTTGTTACTAGCGACGTCCGTTTTTTTTTTTACTTACTAACATATGAGATAACACCACAAAAATAAAAAATGAGTTATTATTGACTACTAACTACTTCACCACTAAGCAAAGCTTCTTTCAAAGAGGGAAAAATAGCTTTATTTTACTTCTGTCAAGAAGATCTTGTAAAGGGTTACATGTCATGTGCTTATGTGAAAAGTGATTTGATTCTCTGCCTCTTTAAAAGTAAAAAAAAAAAAAAAATCTCACATGGTTGTCGTCAAATGATTTCGTTACGCTGGCAGACGAAACTGATTATGTTATGTTGCTCAAAGAAGATCGAATTTTAATAAATACATTTGGCTATCTCAAATAGTTGATTGAGGTTTCAACAAGTGGTATCGAATTTTAATAAATACAAAGGCATCATACCAATGGATCGAACTGCTTTAAAAATCTTTGTGTCTTTGTTTAATCTCGTTTCTCATGTTGAACACAAACACAAACGAGTGAGAGAGGTTGAGAGTGTCTAGATCAAAAATCTTTCATCCCTTTTGAGTGTGTTATTCCGTGAGTTGATAGAGTGAGAGAAAACGATCATAACAAGTTCAGTATGAGAGCTTGTTGTCTAACACAAATTTTATTAGAAGTTATATTTTGAACACAGCGGTTTATTAAAGGTTACAATTTAGTCCATTGGAAATTTCAAATGCAAACTTATGTTATTCAGTCTTTTTTTGCTGGGTCAAATCTTATGTTATTAAATCTTTGATTTCAAACTTGAAGGTAGAACATTTTTCTTTTCTTTTTTTCTTGTTAACTTCTTTTGTAAGTGTTTGATATAAAAGGGTAAAGATATTTTTGGTATTTGGATTGGATAAATTTGGTCAAAATGGTCCAAACTAGTGCTACCATTCATGAAACCAGCCTGGTAATGACTTAGAACAACGGAAGTCAAAGTATATGAACCAAGAATGGTTGTAACTTCGTAGGTGTAGGATATATATGGAGAAACGTTTTTTAGTAATCTACATAAGAAAATCCTGGAATATGATACCTCGCAACGGAGAATTCTTTGTTGGTCTGAAAGTTCATAAACCCGAGTAGAAGACAAGGTTTGAGTTGGTTTTATCAGTATGATGAGTAAACTCTACTGAGTTGGTGTCTACAAGGATAAACTCATAAAAGATACAGTTTTCATTTAGGTGATAGTGATGTATTGAATATCTGCGTAGAAGAGACGATTGGTAAAATATTTAAGTCTTTGAAGAATATGGGGTTAACAAATGAGGCAGTAGTTAAGTGTTGGCACTCTGGTTTAAGGAAATAGGTAGATTTTTGGTCGGTTGTTTTTCTGTAGTAGAGGTATAAAAGCTATTATTGTGGTGTTGGGTTAACGATTTTTGAATATGATAATAAAGAAAATTCTGCTAATATAGATAACTAGTTTTTTTTTTTATAGATAACTAGTTAGTGGTGGATATTTGTTTTCTTTGCAGGCGTGGTTGATTTTTGACATAATCTTATGTTTATATTGACCTTTTCTGTTCACTCATTTAGGTGATTTTGTATTTTTTCATGTGAATACTTTGTTAGAAAATCTGGAGATGATTAATTTTTCATTTTATATATTGTATATCAAAATCCAAAACCGATAGTAGAGCTTGCTATTTTACAAAAATCTGCTTGGAAACCTTTTTTTTTTATTAACCGTGGAGTTTTCGGGCCTTAGGCCCAAACAATCCCCCGAGGCCCGCATCGGCCACGTGATTTCTTCCATGAAGGTCTGGGTGGCCAACAGGTGTCAAACCAGAGACGCCGAACTGAAGTTCTCAAGGACCGTCCATAGCCAGAACAACTGGCCCAACCCCATTGGTTAAATCATCTTTAAATTTAGAAATAAAGTTTACATAGACAAAATTTTCCTTTTATTTGTGGAATAATTCTTTTGGGATCCTTATTTATAATTTATCAATAATTAAAAAATGTAAACATATAATATATTATTTTTGGTGTAAAATTTGATGTTATGATTTAAGATATTAAAGAAAATATGTCATCAAAGCAATAAATTTACTGTAATGTTAACACAAAATAATTGTTAGAGTTAACCTTAAGACTTAAGAAATTTAGGTTTTCATCATGGCCATGCTCTTATTCAAAATAGTGTGAACTGTCATATACATTATTTTCGCTAGTTTTGGGCCATAGGATTAAGAAAAAAGCTGCTGATCGAAAGACATTAGCATAAATGTTCAATGGTCTAGATAAAATAGTTAATTCTGAAAAAATCAGAACTTAGCTAAAAACGTAGCCCTTTCTCAAAACAAAAAAAAAACTTAGTTAAAAACGAAAAGAAGTGCAGAACTACTGGAATAAGACCCATACGTATGAATCAAGAAAAGTATGGGTCTATCTCAAGTACTTCTGCACTTCTTTTCGTTTTTAGCTAAGTTTTTTTTTTGAGAAAGAGCTACGTTTTTAGCTAAGTTCCGATTTTTTCAGAACTAACTATTTTGTTTAGACCATGGAACATTTAGACTAATGTCTTTCGATCCGCAGCTTTTTTCTTAATCCTATGGCCCTAAACTAGCTTAAAATAAGGTATATGACCATTCACAATATTTTGAATAAGCAGAGCATGGCCATGATGAAACCTGAAGTTCTCAAGGACCGTCCATAGCCAGAACAACTGGCCCAACCCCATTGGTTAAATCATCTTTAAATTTAGAAATAAAGTTTACATAGACAAAATTTTCCTTTATTTGTGGAATAATTCTTTTGGGATCCTTATTTATAATTTATCAATAATTAAAAATGTAAACATATAATATATTATTTTTGGTGTAAAATTTGATGTTATGATTTAAGATATTAAAGAAAATATGTCATCAAAGCAATAAATTTACTGTAATGTTAACACAAAATAATTGTTAGAGTTAACCTTAAGACTTAAGAAATTTAGGTTTTCATCATGGCCATGCTCTTATTCAAAATAGTGTGAACTGTCATATACATTATTTTCGCTAGTTTTGGGCCATAGGATTAAGAAAAAAGCTGCTGATCGAAAGACATTAGCATAAATGTTCAATGGTCTAGATAAAATAGTTAATTCTGAAAAATCAGAACTTAGCTAAAAGCGTAGCCCTTTCTCAAAACAAAAAACTTAGTTAAAAGCGAAGAAGTGCAGAACTACTGGAATAAGACCCATACGTATGAATCAAGAAAAGTATGGGTCTATCTCAAGTACTTCTGCACTTCTTTTCGTTTTTAGCTAAGTTTTTTTTTTGAGAAAGAGCTACGTTTTTAGCTAAGTTCCGATTTTTTCAGAACTAACTATTTTGTTTAGACCATGGAACATTTAGACTAATGTCTTTCGATCCGCAGCTTTTTTCTTAATCCTATGGCCCGAAACTAGCGAAAATAAGGTATATGACCATTCACAATATTTTGAATAAGCAGAGCATGGCCATGATGAAAACCTAAATTTCTTAAGTCTTAAGGCTAACTCTAACAATTATTTTGTGTTAACATTACAGTAAATTTAGTATTTTAGTGACATATTTTCTTTTATATCTTAAGTCATAACATCAAATTTTACACCAAAAATAATATAATATACTTTTCACACTTTTAATTATTGATAAATTATAAATAATTATCTTATTACATTTAAATTTTTATTTATTTATTAAAATTTTGTAATTTTATGTTCTTATAACATCTTAGTTACAATTAAAACTTTATATTACTAAAAAAAATAAAAATTATTTAAGATATATATTTTTTTTTTACCATATGATGTAATGATACTATTTATTTAATGATATTATCAATTAAAAATGTTTTTAATTTAATTTTTTAGTTTTGTGAAAATAAGATGAAAGATATAAAATAATCTAATATATTTATATTTAATTACAAATTTGGACTAGTTATAAAAAATATTTATACTATATTATTAAGTGGTTGAAACAAAATAAAAAACTATATTATTAAGTAAAACATAATAAAATATATATTTTTAATATTTAGTGTAATAATATTCACAAAATACTAAATTTGGTGGGTTAGTATTAATTTTGGTGTCTCATTAAAATTGAACTTACACCAAATTTGATATTTTCTTGGAAATGGCATAAGTAACCAAACATAATATGTAAATAATTATTGGGCTATATGCAAATATGACTCAAAACTCAAAGTCAGACACAAAACTAGCCTATGATTTTTTTGGAACTTTCATTTGCCCTATTCATCCCAAAAGTTTGGATTATTCACGAAAATGCCATTACTTTTTTTCGAAAATGAATTTTTTACTCTCTCATCCTCATCTTCTTCAAATATTTACAATATTGTTATTGCCATCAATACACCAACCACCATGAACAACCAATTTGAAGATCTTAATGCACCTAAAATTGATTTACACTCCTTCTATCTCATTTCTTATGAACTAAAAACAACATATTTTTCACCTTCTCTCTATATTCATCCAAAAAAAAGATCAAGATTTTGATTCTAAAATTTTCATGGTTCATAGAGCCATTCAAGCTTACGATTCTTGGTGGGTCACTTTCGTTTGAGCTTCTGTGTCTAAACAAGTTATCTCACTGGTTCAAGTTATGAAATCAAATTTTTTCCAGATCTATCCGTCAGAAGACTTTCGGATAAGTCTTCTGGTATTAGAAGACTTACACGAAAGTCTTCTGGTCAATACAGAGGTTAATTTTATAATATAATTTTATATGTATTTTTAGAGACGACTTCTATGGAAGTCTTCTACTTTTCTTTGTTAACAAAAAAAAATCTCGAAAATACCAGAGAAGACCTTCAGATAAGTCGTCTAGGATAAACAAGTTAGTTTTGAATCTGACCAGATTGCGTAAAAATTTTGACATTTCATGGACGACTTACTTGTAAGTCGTCCAACAGAAAAATAAAACTTCAATATTTAATTATAATTAGACGACTTCCATATAAGTCGCTTCAGGTTACTTTTGCAATTGAAAAATAAAACTTAAATATTTAATTTTATCTGGACGACTTACACAAAAGTCTTCCCATAGACGACTTACACGGAATTCTTCCACCATTTTATTATGAGATTCTGGTCAAACCTTAGTTATTACAAAAGACTTCCGTGTAAGTCGTCTACCGGAAGACTTCCATGTAAGTAATCCAGATAAAATTAAATATTTATGTTTTATTTTTCAATTGCAAAAGTAACCTGAAACGGCTTACATGGAAGTCGTATAACTATAATTAAATATTGAAGTTTTATTTTGCTGTTGGACGACTTCCTTGTAAGTCGTCTAGAAAAAGTCAAATTTCTGACATAATCCGTTCAAATGCAAAACTAACATGTTTATCCTAGAGGACTTACAGGGAAATCTTCTCTTGTGTTTTCGAGATTTTTTTTGTTAACAAAAATAAGCCAATATGTACAAAGGAAAACTTCCAAAGAAGTCTGTTGTAGAGTAGACTTCTCTGGAAGTATTCCTTTGTAAATTTTCAATTGCAAAAATGACCTAAATGGACGACTTCCTAGAAGTCTACCAGAAGACTTCTGTTGAAATTTTCTGTGTCGATGTTTAATAAACTTTAATTTTCTCTAAAACTATAAAGACTTTTTTAACATTTCTTGTTAATTCATGTATATTAGTCAATACTGGGGCTACTGAACGAAATTTATAACTTAATTGGTGATATCTATGAGGTTTCCAACATTCATTTTTATTAAAGTTTCTACCTGATTCGAGAAGACTTCCGTGGAACTCTTCTATGTTAGTTTTTGTTAACTTTCAAAAGTGTTAAGTAACTTCAAGAATATCAAGTAATATGGTTTAATGTGTCTTCTTAGATCATAGAATATACTTTTTTAACTTTCGTGAAATTTGAAATTTTAATTTTCACTTAAAATTTGAGTTTCCTGTTTAAATTTTAATTTCCCACTTATATTTCAGTTTTCCACTTTAAACTTAAGTCTTCCGAGAAGACTTTCCAGAAGACTTCTAGTGAAAGTGTATATCTTTGAACTTATGTAATGTTTGATCTTTTGAGAAATTGACTAAGTTTTCTTGAGAATTCTTCTCCCTCGGTTGTAATAAATTTGACTATTTTTTGTGTTATTGTGTTTTTCTATTGAAGTTATATCAATAACTTCAATAATTTCAAGTAATTTTGGCAAGATAATATTGTGGACAATGAACATAGTTACCAAAAAATATCTACAAAAATTCACATACACATACACATACAAATCACAAAACAGACCACAAACAGAACTACTATATATCAATCCTCCACAAAGACAAGCGTTGAATCCACTTGATATGGAGAAGATTCATTAGAAGACTTCCAGGAAGTCTTGTAGTGCATTATCTGTTAGAAGACTTTCGAGAAGACTTCCCATAAGTCTCCAAAGTTTGACTCTGACAAAACCTGCAAATCCAAAAATGTCAAATGGCTTCAAAAAGAGAAAATAAGTGGAAGATGAGTTAGATCTATCTTAAAGAACACACAAAAATGCATATCCAAAAAATTTAGATCTACCTTTAATGGAGTGGAAGATGAGAACCATACGATAAAAACCTGCAAAAACAAGATAAATTAGTAAGAAAGACATGAGAAAAATGAGAAATTAATATTAATTTTAGTGTTTTCATGTTTAAAGAGATTAAAGAGAGGTTGGAAAATTTTAGTTTGGGAAAAATGTAAGAGTTTTATGCAACAAGAGGTTACTAAATGAAGAACAATCAGACATGAAAGCTTACCAAAACGCCGGATCTATTATGAAAGAGGATACATGGGAGAAGACTCGACAGAATACTTCCGGAAGTCTTGTAGTGCATTATCTGTTAGAAGACTTTCCAGAAGACTTCTAGTGAAAGTGTATATCTTTGAACTTATGTAATGTTTGATCTTTTGAGAAATTGACTAAGTTTTCTTGAGAATTCTTCTCCCTCGGTTGTAATAAATTTGACTATTTTTTGTGTTATTGTGTTTTTCTATTGAAGTTATATCAATAACTTCAATAATTTCAAGTAATTTTGGCAAGATAATATTGTGGACAATGAACATAGTTACCAAAAAATATCTACAAAAATTCACATACACATACACATACAAATCACAAAACAGACCACAAACAGAACTACTATATATCAATCCTCCACAAAGACAAGCGTTGAATCCACTTGATATGGAGAAGATTCATTAGAAGACTTCCAGGAAGTCTTGTAGTGCATTATCTGTTAGAAGACTTTCGAGAAGACTTCCCATAAGTCTCCAAAGTTTGACTCTGACAAAACCTGCAAATCCAAAAATGTCAAATGGCTTCAAAAAGAGAAAATAAGTGGAAGATGAGTTAGATCTATCTTAAAGAACACACAAAAATGCATATCCAAAAAATTTAGATCTACCTTTAATGGAGTGGAAGATGAGAACCATACGATAAAAACCTGCAAAAACAAGATAAATTAGTAAGAAAGACATGAGAAAAAATGAGAAATTAATATTAATTTTAGTGTTTTCATGTTTAAAGAGATTAAAGAGAGGTTGGAAAATTTTAGTTTGGGAAAAATGTAAGAGTTTTATGCAACAAGAGGTTACTAAATGAAGAACAATCAGACATGAAAGCTTACCAAAACGCTCAGATCTATTATGAAAGAGGATACATGGGAGAAGACTCCGACAGAATACTTCCAGGAAGTCTTCTGGAAGACTTTCAGCACATTATATTTTAGAAGACTTCCCAGAAGTCTTCTAAAGTCTGATCCAGATATGAAAAACCTGCATATCCAAACCCAGATTTGAAAAACCTGCATATCCAAAAACGTTCAAACGGCTTCAAAACAGAGAAAATGAGTGGAAAATTAGATATATATACTTTTATAGAACACACAAAATATATATCCAAGTGGAATATGGGAACCATCTGATTAAAAACCTACAAAAAAAAGATAGATTAATGAGAAAGACATGAGACAAAAAATGAAAAATTCATATAAAGTTTGATGTTTTCATGTTTAAAGAGATTAGAGAGAGGTTGGAGAATTTTAATTTGGGAAAAAGGTAAGAGCTTTATGTAACAAGAGGTTACTAAATGAAGAAAAATCAGATGAAAGAAGCCCTAGCCGTCCCTTGCACCCCACGCATCTGGCCTCGCTTCCGCCGATGACATGGGGTCCTCACCTCCGCCGGGAGGGGAAGGTCTCCCTTCTACTCCATCTAAGTCATACTCTCAAGTCGCATCCCAGGGCTCCCGAGCCTTTGGAGACCAGTTACCGAATGTTGTTCGTTACTCTCCCGTGGCTGATCTGCAAGGGGGAGTCGCTACTGTGGATCTGCCGGAAGATCTTCTATCTAATTCAGAGCCTTTGTGGTCTGCTTATATTGTAGGACCCGGTACTGGAAGTGGCGAACATGAGTACTGAGCAAGTAATCGCGCCACATATCTCGACGGAAGGATCAGAAGATAAGAAGAATGCTTCAAAAGATGTAGGCATGGGAATTGCTTCGACTCAGGTAGTACAAGGTAAAGCTGTTGAGTCTGCAGAAAATACAGAGTGGATGACAATACCTTCGAGTAAATCACCACAAGGGCGTAAGACACTTGAGACGGTGGGAAAGAGCACGGAAGTTAACTCCTCACCCTCCAGATTCCACTTGCTTAGCACTGAGCTAGAGGAAGGAGAGGTAGAAGAGGAAAGCTCAGTTGAATCGCAGGCAGTTATTGAGAAGCGAAGGCAGATTCAAAAGACTAAAGTTGGGAGAAGTAAAAAATCTCAGAAAAATGGTTCCAACGTTAACGCCGGAGCAAAGAAGGTTCAAAGCAAAGGTGCCAATAACAAACAAGCAAATCACGCCTCCTCACGGAGGCACTGATATGATGATATCGTTTTTTGCGTAGAATACTCGGGACTTTAACAAAATGCGCAAACATACGGCTCTTCGTTCTTGGATTCAGTCTACTACTCCATCTTTTCGCTGTCTAATTGAAACTCGTGTTCAAGAAGACAACAATGTCTCTATTTTAAATTCTGCGCTTCCTAACTGGAACTTCATTACAAACTATGATCATCATCGCCTCGCAAGATTTGGGTCTGCTGGGCAGGAAATGTCTCAGTATCGCTTCTCTTCAAGAGTGCTCAGTGTATCACAGTTTGGGTTACTTCAGAAACCAGAGAACAATTTATTTGCTCCTGTATCTATGCCTCGAACTTTGTCTTAGAGCGACAGGGTCTCTGGAGGGAATTGGTGTCTATCAGGGTGAAATTTGCCTCAAATGGTGCTTCCTGGATTGTCATGGGTGACTTTAACGAGATCCTGGCATCCTCTGAACACTCATCAGGCGCTTTCTCGGCTCCGCATAAGCGTGGAATGTTGGCTTTTCAATCAATGGTTACCTCTTGTGATCTTACTGATCTTGCCTCTATTGGACCTACCTTTACCTGGACAAATAAGCAATCAGGAAATCCTATTGTCAAGAAGCTGGATCGGGTACTTGTGAACGATAGCTGGATGAATCAGTATCTCCAGTCATACGCAAATTTCGAGCCATCGGGTGTCTCGGACCATACTCGCTGCTGGGTTCATCTCGATACCCCACCACCTGGAAATAAGCGGCCTTTCAAGTTTTTTAACTTCCTTGTGGACCACCCAGATTTTTCAGATACTGTGGCCACGGTTTGAGAATCTACTGAGCCTCTCTATCACTCCACGTCGGCTTTGTATAGGTTCCATCGTAAGCTCAAGTTGCTGAAACCTGTTTTACGCAGGTTGAATAGAACAAAGTTGGGTAATATTCCTCAGCGTACTCACGAGGCCTTTGACGCACTCTGTGACAAGCAAAAGGAAGCTCTCCAGAATCCTAGTGCAAGCTCATTTGAGGAAGCAGTTGAGGCCATGACCGTATGGAACTACTGGGTGGGTATAGAAGAGAGCTTCTTGTATCAGAAGTCTTGTATCACTTGGTTGAAGAATGGAGACCAAAACACTCTATTTTTCTTCAAGGTTGTCCAGTGTAGAACGTCCCTTAACCAAATCGGACAGCTCCTTATGCCGTCTGGTGAAACAATTACAGATCCTCAGTTGATAAAGGCGGCTGCTGCTTCGCACTGAAAATTTTCTGAAACAACACGCCAATCCAGTGGTCTCCATGAATGCTCCTGACCTCTCTGAGTTACTTGACTACCGGTGTCCAGACCATACCGCTCAGATGTTCATCCATCCTATATCTGAGGCTGAGATAAGGAATGTACTGTTCTCGATGCCGTCCAACAAGGCCCCTGGTCCTGATGGGTTCCCGGCTGAGTTCTACTGTGCTTCATGGCCCATTATAAAAGATGATTTTGTTGTTGCTATTCAGTCTTTCTTCATATATGGTCTCCTTCCCAGAGGTGTCAATGCTACCATACTAACGCTCATACCGAAGCATGACGATGCTAAAGAAATGAAAGACTGCCATCCTATTAGCTGCTGCAACATCCTATACAAAGTGATCTCAAAGATCTTAGCAAACAGGCTCAAAGTGTTGCTACGAAAGCTGATAGAGCCCAATCAATGCGCCTTTGTGAAGGGTAGATTACTCCTTGAGAACGTTCTCCTAGAAACAGAACTTGTGAAAGATTACCACAAGCAATCTATTCACCCGAGGAGTGTCCTAAAGCTGGATATTTCTAAGGCCTTTGATTCAGTAAATTGGTCTTTCATAACTGATACGCTTCGAGCTCTGGGCATTCCGAAGATGTTTGTGCACTGGATCCATACTTGTCTGTCTACTGCTGCATTCTCCGTCTCACTGAATGGTGAGTTGGAAGGGTTCTTTGGAAGTGAACGTGGCCTAAGACAAGGGTGTGCTCTATCACCATACCTATTCGTTATAGCCATCAATGTGCTATCTCGTATGCTGAACAAGGCGGAAAATGTGGGAACTATCGGGTTCCATCCTTCATGCCGAGAGGTAAATATAATCCATCTTAGCTTTGCGGATGACCTAATGATATTTACAGATGGTGCAGCTGACTCTCTTACGGGGATCTTCACCGTGCTCTCTGATTTTGCGAGCATATCTGGTTTGGTGATAAACCCAGCCAAATCATCTATCTTCATGGCTGGCAGGATGGGTCAAGCTTTCAAAGATGAGGTCCAACGCCTAGGTATACCAGTTGAGTCACTGCCTGTGCGTTACTCAGGACTCCCTCTTACCACAAAGACAATGACTCGTGACGACTACGAACCTCTGATAGACATGATCCGCACACGTCTTCTCCCTTAGACCAGTCGCTCACTCTCATATGTGGGTCGATTGCAGCTTATCAAGATAGTCATTGCAAGTATAACAAACTTTTGGTGCTCAGTTTTTCGCCTTCAAAACGTTGTCTAGATACTATAGAGGGACTTTGTGGCGTTTCTCTGGTCCGTTAACACGCACAACGAAAAGCTAAAGTGTCTTGGGATGATGTATGTAAGCCTAAAGAAGAAGGAGAATGTTGGGATGATTCGGCGTCTCGAGAGAGCTGCATTCTCACGAGGCCTTTGACGACTCGTGACAAGCAAAAGGAAGCTCTCCAGAATCCTAGTGCAAGCTCATTTGAGGAAGCAGTTGAGGCCATGACCGTATGGAACTACTGGGTGGGTATAGAAGAGAGCTTCTTGTATCAGAAGTCTTGTATCACTTGGTTGAAGAATGGAGACCAAAACACTCTATTTTTCTTCAAGGTTGTCCAGTGTAACGCCCCTTAACCAAATCGACAGCTCCTTATGCCGCCGGTGAAACAATTACGATCCTCGTTGATAAGGCTGCTGCTTCAAGACTGAAAATTTTCTGAAACAACACGCCAATCCAGTGGTCTCCATGAATGCTCCTGACCTCTCGAAGTTACTTGACTACGGTGTCCGACCATACCGCCAGATGTTCATCCATCCTATATCTGAGGCTGAGATAAGGAATGTACTGTTCTCGATGCCGCCCAACAAGGCCCCTGGTCCTGATGGGTTCCGGCTGAGTTCTACTGTGCTTCATGGCCCATTATAAAAGATGATTTTGTTGTTGCTATTCAGTCTTTCTTCATATATGGTCTCCTTCCCAGGTGTCAATGCTACCATACTAACGCCATACCGGCATGACGATGCTAAAGAAATGAAAGACTGCCATCCTATTAGCTGCTGCAACATCCTATACAAAGTGATCTCAAAGATCTTAGCAAACAGGCTCAAAGTGTTGCTACGAAAGCTGATAGAGCCCAATCAATGCGCCTTTGTGAAGGGTAGATTACTCCTTGAGAACGTTCTCCTAGAAATAGAACTTGTGAAAGATTACCACAAGCAATCTATTCACCCGAGGAGTGTCCTAAAGCTGGATATTTCTAAGGCCTTTGATTCAGTAAATTGGTCTTTCATAACTGATACGCCGAGCTCGGGCATTCAAGATGTTTGTGCACTGGATCCATACTTGTCTGTCTACTGCTGCATTCTCCGCCTCACTGAATGGTGAGTTGGAAGGGTTCTTTGGAAGTGAACGTGGCCTAAGACAAGGGTGTGCTCTATCACCATACCTATTCGTTATAGCCATCAATGTGCTATCTCAGATGCTGAACAAGGCGGAAAATGTGGGAACTATCGGGTTCCATCCTTCATGCCGAGAGGTAAATATAATCCATCTTAGCTTTGCGGATGACCTAATGATATTTACAGATGGTGCAGCTGACTCTCTTACGGGGATCTTCACCGTGCTCTCTGATTTTGCGAGCATATCTGGTTTGGTGATAAACCCAGCCAAATCATCTATCTTCATGGCTGGCGTGATGGGTCAAGCTTTCAAAGATGAGGTCCAACGCCTAGGTATACCAGTTGAGTCACTGTCAGGCTACTCAGACTCCTCTTACCACAAAGACAATGACTCGTGACGACTACGAACCTCTCGATAGACATGATCCGCACACGCCTTTCCCTTAGACCAGTCGCCACTCTCATATGTGGGTCGATTGCAGCTTATCAAGATAGTCATTGCAAGTATAACAAACTTTTGGTGCTCAGTTTTTCGCCTTCAAAAACGTTGTCTAGATACTATAGAGGGACTTTGTGGCGCGTTTCTCTGGTCCGGTTCACCGAACACGCACACGAAAGCTAAAGTGTCTTGGGATGATGTATGTAAGCCTAAAGAAGAAGGAGGGCTGGGTATTCGACGTCTCAGAGATACATCTAAGGTTTTTGCATTGAGTCTGATATGGAGGCTTCTCACAAACTCAGGCTCACTATGGGTGGCATGGACAAAGAGATATTTATTACGTACTCATAGCTTTTGGGATGTTAGTGACAGATATGCTGGCTCTTGGATTTGGCGCAAGTTGCTGAAGCTTAGAGACCAAGTGGCTCATTTTCTTCGTTCAGAGATCGATAATGGCAAGGCAGCTTTGTTCTGGTTTGATCACTGGCTGAGTGTTGGACGATTAATAGACATCACAGGCGACTCGGGTATTCGTGTTCTAGGCATCCCCCGCTACGCGTCGGTCTCAGTTGCGGCCTCTGCTGGTCAGTGGAACATTCGTCGATGTCGGAGCTATCACCTACGGGCGATGATAGCCTCCATCAACTCTGTTCCAGCCCCGGTGGAGAATGCAGGTGTTGATCGACGTCTCTGGCATCATGGGGAGGATGATTACAGGCCGTTCTTCTCTAGTTCAGAAACTTGGAGACAGATTCGAACCCACTATCCCGCAGTTACTTGGAGCAAAGTGGTTTGGTTTCCACAAGCCATTCCCTGCTTCTCCTTTATAACTTGGTTGGTGTTCAAAGATAGATTGTCCACAGGTGCACGCAGCAGAGCTTGGGGCTGTATACAGCCTTGTATTCTTTGCGGAGAACCGGATGAGACCAGAGACCATCTGTTCTTTGCCTGCCCATACTCGTTTACGGTATGGATGGTGGGGTCTTCTTACTTGGCTCCCGAGTAAATCCTGACTGGTCTATCACTGTTGCGACCATTCTCTCTACTCGCAGACAGGAAATTGATACCTATCTCCTAAAACTTGCACTCCAGGCCACAATCTATACGATATGGGGCGAGAGGAACAGTAGGCGGCACCAAGACGTACCCAGAAGTACATAATACATTATTCGGTTTGTGGATAAAACTATCAGGAACAAGATCTCTTCCCTGAGAAGCAGGAAACCAGCTTTCTATAGTACCATGATGTAACGTTGGCTCAGTAGTACCTCTCCTTAATGAGACTCAACTCTTATTTTCAAATTGTTGTTTTTCTCCTGAAACCATAAACTCCAGTTGCCTGTAATTTTTTCTTTTGTTGATAATCAATTTAAAATTTCAACAAAAAAAAAAATCAGACATGACAACTTACCAAAACGCTCAGATCTATTATGAAAGAGGAGACATGTGAGAAGACTTCTGTAAGACTTCTTAGAAGTCTTCTAGCGCATTATATTTTAGAAGACTTCCGAGAAGACATCGTAGAAATCTTCCAAAGTCTAATCCAGATCTGAAAAATCTGCATATCCAAATCTAGATCTGAAAAACCTGCATATCCAAAAACGTTTAAATGGCTTCAAAACAGAGAAAATGAGTGAAAGATTAGATAAATATACTTTTATAGAACACAAAAAATACATATTTAATATTTATAAATCTACTTTTAAAGGAGTGGAAGATGAGAACTATGTGATTAAAAACCTGCAAAAACAAGACAAATTAGTGAGAAATACATGAGACAAAAATGAGAAATTGATATAAAGTTTAGTGTTTTCAAGTTCAAAGAGATTAAAGAGAGGTTAGAGAGTTTCATAGTGGAAAACATTACATTTTTGTTGGAGTATTTGAGAGGAAGTGAGAGAATGTGTAAATTTTTCTTTATATATGGAGACAAAAATTTCCATTTAAGTCAAATATTTTCGATTCAGAAGACTTCCTGGAAATCGTCGAGCACGTAAATAATATTTATCAAAAGATTTCCTGGAAGTTGTCTAGACCCTAAATATAAACCCTAAAATTAATTAACTAACTAAATACTTCATTAAACTTAAAAAGTACTTAATACACATAGAATTAAACATATATAGGTCAAAATTTAATTTAAAAAAAATTCCAAAGTCTAACCCTAAGAAAACATACAATACTACAACATATGTTACTTAACCCTAAACCAAAGAATACTATGACTCACAACATTCACTCATCTATGTTGAAAACAATTCAATTTTACTATATCTTAATTTATATCATTAACAAATGTTTATAATCACATGATTTCAATTTTTCCCCAGCAAAATGTTTTTATAAAATTTATAAATTATTTTTAAGATCTACTGCATCAGAAGACTTACAAAGTTTCAGAAGACTTTCTGAGGTTATATTCGTAAAAATGAATTCTGGTTTATTGTTTTGTCATAAGGGACTAGTTATGATTTCACAAGGTTTTTATGTTAGTTTTGCATTTGATTAAAATTTGGGTATATTTTTGCATTTAAAATCAAGTTTAAAGTCATATTGTCAGATTCTCCATAGTTGTTTGAGTAACCAAATAACATATACAAACAATTTTTGATTGAACAAACCTTTTTTTTTTGTCTCTATCATTTTAGATGATACATAATGAAAGTATTGTATTATGTTCTCTCACGTTAGTTTACAGTGTTTATTTGTTGTATTTTTCGTTCAGGTACATAAATTTTACTTTTATTGCTTAGGCCATCTACCAATGTTGGCACGACGCTGCTTATGATTATCAAACACGTTGCCTCACACGTGTTATTTTATAATTTTGGGAAGGTAATATCACCGCCGGACCACCACTCCACAAGGCCATTAGGCCATTCTTCACATCCGAGTGACTGGATTCCATCTGAGGTAGTGTATAGCTACAAAAATAAGGAATGCGACAGAAAGTTACACTCGAGGACAAAGGTACTTTCAGCGTATCACTGATTCTCCTAACATCTATGTGCTCACGATTAGTTTTTACTTACCTATTTAATTTTTTTGAGTTCATCTCATCCTTTGTAAAATCCTATTTCTAGAAAAAAAGAAAAAAAAACAGCATCAATCAAAAGTATTCGGCACTTTTTGTCTGCTTTCTTCATTTTCTCGTCTAAAAGCTATTGAGCGTTGCTTACAAAAAAAAAAAAAAGCTATTGAGCGTAAAGAGATACCGACTAGATCTCATTTGCTTCGTTATCCACAAGTGATGAGACTTTGAATTAGATTTTTTTTTTTTTTTTGTTATTCTTGTTTAGAAAAATTACCAAAGTAGCAGTCATGTTGCCAAAGTTCGATCCAACAAACCAAAAAGCGTGTCTGTCTCTGCTTGAGGATACAACCAGTAACGCAAAGCAGATTCAAGATTCCGTGTTGGAAGCAATACTTTCACGTAATGCTCAAACGGAGTACCTTAGAGGTTTCCTCAACGATCGAGTAGATAAGCAAAGCTTCAAGAAGAACCTACCCGTTGTGACCTACGAAGATTATCGCTCTTATATTGATCGTATCGCTAATGGAGAGCCCTTTGATCTCATCTGTGATCGATCCATTATTGTTCTCTTGACCAGGTACCTTTTTGAATAATGAAATCTCTGCGGATTCAGAGCAAAGTATTCCTGCTATGTGAATCTGTGATAACTAGCTAAAACAATTTTAAATGTTGTAATGTAAAATGAAAGATTAGGAAAGATTTGGATTATGTTGTAAATAGAAGGTGTGAAAGATGTGTTTATTCCCATCGACCAATAGGTCTTATTTATACAAGTAAATAGACCGTCATAGTAAATTCTAGTCCAATAAGGAAAAGGGTAATTTTCTATTCCTACAAGGAATTGGAAACTTACCATAATACATAAATAGAAAACCTAATACAATGGTAAATAGAAAAACAAGATGGTGCCTAGTTTATCTACTTTTAGGCGTGTGGGCCTTTCATCTACTGATGGGCTCGGACCATAAATGGTCCTTAACACTCCCCATTGGTCGAGACGTCCGTATCAGGGTTAGTATACATGTTTTGATGTTGCCTCATTAAAACCTTTCCAAGAAAACCCATTGGGATAAAACCTTGGATAAGGAAAAAGAGTACAACCATGTAACTCCCCCTGATCAATGCATCACTGAAGATCCTTCACCGATCTAATCCCAATCTGATGTATGAGCTTCTTGAAGGTCGAGGTTGGTAAAGACTTGGTGAAAAGATCTGCAGAATTCTCACCGAACGGACTTGAATGACCTGAACCTCGCCAGCCTTCGTAGCTCATGTGTGAAGAAGAACTTGGGAAGAACATGCTTCGCCTTGTCTCCTTTGATGTAGCCGCCCTGAGCTGTGCAATGCAGGCTGCATTATCCTCGTGACAAGATGGTAGGAGGATCTTTGGTCTTGGTCATGCCACAAACCAAACGAACATGTTGTGTCATGTTCCTTAGCCAAACACTCTCACGGCTGGTTTCATACATGGCTAGTATCTCCGCATGATTGGATGATGTAGCCACCATGGTTTGCTTGGTGGACCGCCAGGCAATAGCTGTACCTCCGTAGGTATAGACATAACCAGTTTGAGATCGTGAATGATGTGGGTCGGACAAGTAACCTGCATCAGCAAAACCAACTAAACTTTCCTTAGACTGGTTAGTATATAATAGACCCAAATCTTTCGTCCCTTGTAGGTAACGAAGAATATGTTTTATCCCGTTCCAGTGCCTTTGGGTAGGACAAGAGCTGAATCTTGATAACAAGTTCACTGCAAAGCTAATGTCTGGCCTAGTGTGGCCGGCCAAGTACATTAGAGCTCCTATGGCACCGAGATATGGCACTTCGGGACCAAGGACTTCCTCATCGTCCTTTCTTGGACCATACTGGTCTCTCTCTGGTTCCAAACTCCTCACGACCATGGGACTGGTCAATGGGTGAGATTGGTCCATATTAAACCTCTTGAGTACCTTTTCTGTATATGCCATTTGATGCACAAGGATTCCTTCTTTCATATACTCAAACTGTAAACCCAAACAGAATTTTGTTTTTCCGAGATCCTTCATCTCAAATTCTTTCTTAAGATATTCCACTGTTTGGGAAATCTCTCCGGAGGTTCCTAGGATGTTTAAATCATCTACATATACTGCAATGATCACAAAGCCTTTATTGAACTTCTTTATGAATAAGCAAGGACATAGCTGGTCGTTTTTATATCCCTCTTTCAAGAGATATTCACTCAGCCTTTGGTACCACATCCGACCAGATTGCTTTAATCCATAAAGAGATTTGTTCAAACTTATGCAATGTTGTTCTCGATAACTTCCTTTGTTCTTCATCTCTATACCATCTGGGATTTTCATATATATTTCATTATCCAGTGGACCGTATAAGTATACAGTTACAACATCCATTAACCGCATATCTAGACCTTCCCTTATGGCCAGACTTATTAAAATCTCAAGGTCGTAGCATCCACCACGGAGAGTACGCTTCCTCGCATCTATGCCAGGTCTTTGTGAGAATCCTTGTGCTACGAGGCGTGCCTTGTATCTCACAATTTCACCCTTCTCGCTTTTTCTCACAAAGACCCATTTGTATCCAACTGGTTTTATACCATGAGGTGTTTGGATGATCTTTCCAATACACCTCTTTTCCTTAATGATTCCAACTCCACGCTGATGGCCTCTTTCCATCTCGACCAATCTGGTCGTTGCATGCATTCATAGATGGACGGGTTCATGATCCTCATTTTCCATGATTTCAAGTGCTACTTTGTATGCAAATACATCATTCATGTCGACATGTTTTCTATTCCATTGTTTCCCAGACATTAAATAATTAATGGATATCTCATCATTGTTCGACCTTCGTACCATGAACCCTGGCCCCAGGTTCATTATTAGTACAGGTGGACCGCCGCCCACGCCCGGGACATAGGGTCGGATAGGGCTGAACCTGGGGCCGCACTGGTTCAGGTTCAGGGTCGTACCCAGGGTCGCACCCGGGGCTGTACCCGGATCGTACCTATGGTCGAACCTAGGGTTAGACCTGGGGTCGAACCCTCGACCTCGCCCATGTCTGGTGTTCCAATTGCACCTTTCCTTTCCTAGAATTTTATCTTTGGAACCAATGGGTCTACCACGCTTTTGACGTGCCTTAGAGTCAGTAGAAACTTGATTGTGTCCAGGATTGACATCAATTTTTATAGGTGCATTCAATGCTGGTATATGTGACATAGTCACTCTTTTCGGGTCAGCAAAGGAATCTGGCAATTGATGAGCTAGCTCTTGCAAATGCAATATTTTCTGAACCTCAAGATCACATTCATGGGTTCGAGGATCTTGCCAATTAGTGGATGTTTGATTCCATTTTATATCCTTTACCAGCTTACCATTATCTCCCCCTAATGCTGGATACTTGGATTCATCAAAATGACAATCCGCATACCTGGCCTTAAACATATCACCGTAGTTGGCTCAAGGTATCTTATTATGGTGGGGAATCAGATTCAACATATACTCCCATTCTCCTTTGTGGTCCCATTTTCGTCCTTTGTGGTGGTGCTATAGGCACTTGGACGGCACAACCAAATGTTTTGATGTGGGACACGTCTGGCTCATGACCCGAGAGCAATTGGGATGGTGAGTATTTATGTTCACTAGATGGTCTTATTCAATTAACTCAGCAGCATGTAATACCGCATGTCCCCAAGCTGAGACCGAGTTTTGATCTCATGAGTAATGGCCGTGCTATAAGCTGAATTCTTTTTATAAAAGATTCAGCCAGCCCATTTTGTGTATGTACATGTGCCACAGAGTGCTCAACACTTACCCCCATGGACATACAATAATCATTAAAAGCTTGGGACGTGAATTCACTAGCATTATCAAGACGTATAGTCTTTAAAGGAAAATCTGGAAAGTGGGCTCTCAGTCTTATGATCTGAGCCAATAGCCTCGCAAGTGCAAAATTGCGTGTGGATAAGAGGCAGACATGTGACCATCTTGTAGATGCGTCAATGAGGACCATAAAGTATCTAAACGTCCCACATGGTGGGTGTATTGGTCCACATATATCCACTTGTATTCTTTCCAGGAAATTTATATTTTCCTTATGCACCTTTGCTGGTGATGGCCGAGTTATGAGTTTCCCTTGTGAACATGCATCACATGTGAGATTTTAGGATAACTTGTAGTATTCAAACTGTGCCCGTTTGAATTACTTATGAGCTTTCGCATCATATTATGACCGGGGTGACCTAGCCGGTCGTGCCAAAGAGTGAACTGGTCGATGAAATCCTTATTCATCACCATATTTATCTCGACCAGACTGGTCTTAGCATGATAAAGTCCAGTCGTATGAGCTGGTATGGTCTCGAGGACCCTTTTATTGCCATGGACGATTTCAAAAATCTGTAGGAATTCCTTAGTCCCTTCACCCATTGTTTCTACATGGAAACCATTCAATCTTATGTCCTTGAAGCTCAACAGGCTCCTTTTAGAACTGGTTGAGTATAATGCATCTTGAATTTCAAGATGAGTCCCCTTAGGCAATAAAATGTCTGCTTGGCCGTAGCCCTCAATGAGGCTGGCCGGACCAGCTATGGTCGAGACATTTTCAACCTTGTATGTAAGGTTTATGAAATATTTCTTGTCTCTTAAGATTGTGTGGCTGGATCCACTATCCACCACAAAGATGTCCATGCCATCTTTCATTCTTCAAAAACAATAAATTTAAAGTTAATGAAGAATTTATTATAGATACTTTTTTTTATTTGATATTGTGATTCTTAGGTACTTTATATAAATAAATAAAATTTATTCCTTCATAATATAAAGTTTAAAACCATAAAAATAAATCCAGAGAATCAAAAATACCAAAAAGAATAAATAAAGCATACATATTAAGTAAAATGTCGAAAAAAATCTATTTTAATAGATCCGAAGTCTCATATTCCATATGATCTTCTTCATGGTTGTCATGATCCCTGGAGTCATCTTGGTCGTGATCCATATCATTGTCACCATCTAGGTACACCATATTGGCTTCCGGATTCTTTTGTTGTTTTGCTCGAAAACGCTCCACCACATCCCAAGAAGTTCTACAATTCTTGGCCCAGTGATTACCCATTCCACATCTATTGCAAGCTTCGGTTTTCTGTTGTGGTTTGAAAGAAGCACCTTTCCCACGGTATGAACCGCGGTTGGACCCAGTCGAGTTTCCTCGACCATGGCCTCGCCCTCGCCTCTTGTTTCTTTCCACCACGACCGGCCCATGACTCTTCCCACGGCCATGGCCGGATGAGTCATTGTGTTGGACGTTGTTGCTTTCTTTCTTGGTCTCAACGACCTGTTTAGATGAATCTGGTATTGGAGTCGATCCAGGAGGTCTAAGTTGGTTGTTCCTCATCAACAACTGATTGTTTTGTTCAGCCAATAACAAACAAGTGATCAGACTTGAGTATGTCTTGAAGTTTATCTCACGATACTGTTCCTGTAGTACGGAGTTAGTTGCATGGAAGGTGGACAATGTTTTTTCAAGCATGTCCGAATCCTTTATGTCCTCACCACACAGCTTCAAGACTGATACAATTTTGAACATGGCAGAATTGTATTCTTCCACGGATCCATAATCCATGAACCTTAGGTTGAGCCATTCAACTTAGTCTTTGGAAGTAAGACCTCTTTTGATGACCATATCTCTTGGAGTTGGTCCCAAAGTTCGAGTGGGTTGTCAACAGTCAAGTACTGATTCTTTAGAGCCTCATTAAGATGATGGCGAATCAAAAGTTTGCCTTGTAACGCTCTCTTTCACTACATTGATTCCCCGCGATGATTGTTTCACCGAGGCCCCTTGATTTCAATATAATCTGTGTGTCTACTGCCCATTGCAAGTAGTTATCACCAGAGACGCTATGCACCATAATCCAAGTTGGATATTTTCGACATCTGAAATCAAAAGATTTCATGCTTTAGTTTATAAACAATATGGTTTTGTTTATCTGAATGATACAATCCCAATTCAGATGTGATTTGTAATTTCGAAATATATAACCAATATTTTCAAAAAAATAGTTTATGCAACCTTAGCAAAACTCGGATCATATTATGGTTTTAGTCGAATGATGCAAACAAATACACAATGATGCAATTCAGAGTTCAATCATGATCTAGGTGATTCGACAATATGATCAAACAATCAAGAAGAATTGATTTTAGTTAAGCAACCTTAGCAAAACAGTTTCTAGGTGATTTATGCAATCAAGTTATTGAAAAAATAAACAATACTAGATGCAAATCAAGGAGAAAATTGAACCATATTAAAAACTCTTTTAGGGTTTTCAAAATTTGGTTTAATTTCAGAACTAGCATATTGCAATTTAACAAAATCTAGCAATTTCAGAAATTTAACAATTTCACATAGTCTCAATATGGAAAAAAAAATACCATATTTCCAAATTTTAATCAGTTCGAAATTTTAATATGAAACTAGAACCTCAGATTTGACATATTTCTATTTTTAATCAATCAGCAAAACAATATGGAAATTGTGCTAAAAAAATAGAAAATCGGATTAAAAAAAAGGAAAATTTCGATTTTAATCAACTTTGTCAAATTTTAAACTTCCAATTCGATTTAAACAGTTCCAAATTACTCAATTAACAATTCTAAAAATCAAATCAAGCAATCAGGAAAGTAAAAAAAACGAAATCAAGTTTAAATAAATTAGGGTTCTTGAAGAATTCGATCAAAATTTATGTTTTAACGGTTTGATCGATTTCTTTTGGTTTCAGGTTTGGGGTTTGATTGAGTTTTCTCAAATCAATTGTTTTTCGAGATTCAGAAGCAAATATTGCTTTGATTTTAATTGGTTTCCCAATCTCTAATCGAACTTATGGTTAATGAGCTCCGATTTACTCATGGAAGGGATTGGACTTATTAAAACTAGGGTTTTTATGGGGTTTTGCAAAAATCAATCAATCTCAAATTCGATTATGGTTCTCTGTAAAGTTTCAGATTTTATTTACCTTAACTTTGAAGAATCTGAACTGGACCACCAAGATAGAGAAGAGATGGAATTGAATTTGTCCTAGTTCCTTGCGCAGGTACAAGTTGACGGCACTTCAAAGAACATGGGCTAGAGGTCGCGTCCGAGATCGTATGGAGTCGAGGTCGGCGGCGTTGGATTCCTCTCTTCAAGGGCTTTGATTCGGTAGGTCGTTCGTCTACTGGTTCCTTGTGGTTGAGGAGAACGAGTAGATTGAAGGTGGCGGCCGAACTAGGGTTTTAGAGATTTTTTAGGTTAGCTCGAGTTTTGGAGGCTCGTGCTGATAACGTGTTGTAAATAGAAGGTGTGAAAGATGTGTTTATTCCCATCGACCAATAGGTCTTATTTATACAAGTAAATAGACCGTCATAGTAAATCCTAGCCCAACAAGGAAAAGGGTAATTTCCTATTCCTACAAGGAATTGGAAACTTACCATAATACATAAATAAAAAACTTAATACAATGGTAAATAGGAAAACAAGATGACGCCTAGTTTATCTACTTCTAGGTGTGTGGGCCTTTCATCTACGGATGGGCTCGGACCATAAATGGTCCTTAACAGATTAAATGTTGACTAGTCTTAGAAGAGCCTTGAATTTAAATTTAAGTGTTGACTAGTCTTAGAAGAGCCTTGAATTTAAATTTAAGTGAGTCTTTCCACATCAACTTTAATCTAGCTGCTTGGTTTAGTGATCAGATGTTGTAATGCTCTTGTTTATTTTTGGTGTTATTTGGCTGTCTTTTGTTAGATTCATTACTAGTGCCATAGCAACTTCTGTCAAAAAATTAAAGAGTGCGTTTCATATTAAAACACTTTGTTCACTTTTTTGACAGGATAAGACACTTTATGATGGAGGGACACTTTTTCCTTGTCCATAGTGTGTATTTAGACGGGATTGCCCCTCGATAGGTTAAGGGAAATAAGAGACCATGATTACTGTTTTATTATTATTTTTATTATGTTTTGTTTGTGGGGACCAACGTGCTTTTTGGAGGAGTTATAAACGTTGGTGTATATGAATCATCCACAGCCGTAGGATGCGTAAGGATCTAAGGATGAGATCTGATTTTTTTTAAAGAAGTGGGTTTCATCATAAATGATTTGTTTTTAATGTTATTGTTTAGATAGACTGTGAAATTGTGGATGTGGATATCAGAAACTCTGTTTATAAACAGATGAGAAAACGTAACATGAGGAAGTTCTTAATCATAACTTAGTCAACCATTTGGACATAGCATCATTATATAGAGAACATTCAAAATGTGGACAAATAAAGTGTGGATAAAATTTTGTGGATGTCGGAATTGATATTGTGTGAGTAACTCAAAATGTAGACTTAGATTTAACATCCACAACAAAACTAACCATTTGAAATTAGTAAGCAACCGGAGTACTTCAATAAGTGGAATGATGGAGATCTCATGACAAAACTTGTTCACATTCTCAAAACCGAAAGAAAACATATTAATGCACAAAAAAAATTGTGGATGTGGAGATGTGTTTGTGGATAAGTTAAATGTGGACATATTTGATAAGGAAAAAATGTAGACTAATGAATAACGACATATAGACTCGTGAGTAATTCAAAATGTGGAATCATATCTAACATCCACAACAAAACTAACCACTAGAAATTAATAAACAACCTGAGTAATTAAACAAGTGGAATGATGGAGCTCCCATGACAAAACTTGTCTACATTCTCTGATCTTTATCTAACCTCTAACCTTCTCCGCCATTCCAGTTTCTTCCTCTGCCGCAAGATCTACCAACGGCTTCACCGCTCCGACAATCACCGTTCTCTCTTTGTTCTCCTGAAGCAGGAATAACTTGTAAAGCTTCTGTAATCTCCCATAGAGTTCTTGTTCTCCTTCAAACAAGATCAGTTCCACCAATTCATATATAGACAAGATCATTTCCACAAAAAAAATAACAGATTCGTTATATTCATACATAGCAGAGGAAAGATTAAACCTTTAAGATGAAAGATGATTTTTTCCCCGAATTTGGTTTCGTATCTCGTGAACTAACTTTTTTGAAATCCAAACTGAATCTTTCAGACAGATCTGTGAAATTGGGAACAGAGAGTCACGATAGAGCACGGATTGGAGTTTCTGGATTTTTTCTTCGCCATTGTTCTTCGTCGATTTCGCCATCGATTCTCTAAGATTTGTGAGACAAATCTCCGTCGCCGTCGAGGTGTGGAGAAAACAAAAATAGGGGTTTTGAAATTGGGAAAGTGAAAGTATCTATGTTTTGAAATCACGTGTTTTATTTTGTCCTACGGAAAATGATTTTTAATTAAAAAAGGGAACCATGGTTACTTATTCTCGTTAAGCTAAGCCAATGGCCGAACGGAAAAGACGAAAGACTTTCGACAGCTATAATGTGTGTGGTAAGCAGGAAGTGTTTTATTGAGTAATGAATAAGACATAAAGTGTCCTAGAAAGTAAAAAAATCAAAATTAAAATGGTTTAACATTTTATCTAATTTTCTTTTAAAATTACATAATAACAAAAAAAAAAATAGATCAACCCACATGCACTTTTCTCGTCCTTTTTCTTTAAATAAAGTCAAAAAATTGCACGTGCGTCGATTTCATGCCTTTTACGGAATTTCATGTGGGTCGGCCACATGCAGTTTCTTTGATACCTCTTTGTGCTTGCAAAAAAATAAATAGAAACCATTTGAAGGAAATTTGGCTAAAAACTTATTGATACATGAGTTTGTTATTATTCAACGATAAAAAAAAAAAAAAATTGAAGTATATGATATGTAAAGAGTCAAGGAAGAATTACTTTTTATTTTGTAGCTCAGGTACTTCAGGAGGAGTTCCAAAGTTGATACCTTTGACAGAAGAGGAATTGGAACAGAGGATGTTGTTTGTATCTCTCTATAGACCTTTACTCTTCAAGTAATGTGTTTCAACTCCAAGACGTGTCTTGTTTTGTTATTTCCAAAAAAAAACACAAAGAGTAAGTTAAAAACAAAACAAAAACGTTCTTGGTACTATTTGCAGGCACATCAAAGGGCGCAGTGAAGGAAAATCTCTCATGTTTTATTTTGTGACCAGAGAAAGCGAAACAGCCTCTGGATTGATGGTCATGACTATGATAACTTGTGTTTTGAAAACCGTGACCCCAGCCAACAAATTTATCTGGTAAACCTCCCACAGCGCTGGCTCTACGGTACATTTCACTGAAACATTAGATTGATGTGCTAAAATTTATCTGGCTTGAATAAATTTAGTGTACTAGGGGACATAAAAAGTTTATGCTTTAGGAGGCTAAATAGTAAATACTAGACATGTTGGCCATATTAGGAGTGAACAGGCTCTCCTTGGTGCTTCTAGTGTTTTTTTTCAGGGCATCTCCAACCTCTCTCTATTTTTCTCTCCAAAATGGAGTAAAGAATACTCCAATTCTATTTCATTTCCCATTCCATAATGAAATTTACTTTATAAATGGAGTAATATATATATATATATATATATATATATATATATATTTATTACTCCATTATGGAGTAAGAAATGGGTCCAGGTTGAAGCATTTTAACTCAATAATCACTTTTACTTCATTTCAGAAGAAAAAATGGAGTTTTACATTTGGAGATGTTCTTATTGTTTTTGTTATATGATTTACAGGGATCGAGGGCATATAAGCCCACATGAAATTTCTGACTTGTGAAGGCACTACTCAGAGCATGTACTGCCAATTGCTATGTGGGCTTGTACAACGAGGAAATGTATCTCGCCTTGGTGCACCATTTGCTTCTACCTTCCTCAAAGTAATCAAGTTCTTGGAAAATCACTGGAGTGAGTTATGCTCGAACATAAGGACAGGCCGTGTCAGCGACTGGATCACAGATGCTAACTGTGTTTCAGTGATTGGTAATTTAATCCTCGCCGCTCCAAATCCAGAACTAGTGAGCATAATCGAGCAAGAATGCAGTAAAACATCGTGGGAGGCAATAGTGAGGAGACTATGGCCAAATGCAAAATGCATAGAAGCAGTAGTTACGGGTTCCATGGCACAGTATATACCAATGATGGAATTCTATTGTGGCGGTCTTCCTTTAATTTCAACGTTTTACGGCAGCTCTAAATGTTTCATAGGTCTCAATTTAGATCCTCTGAGCAAGCCTTGTGATGTGTCTTACACCACTTTCCCAAGTATGGCATACTTTGAGTTCCTAGAGATCAAAAAAGACTATCAAGAAACTGGTCATGATCCCGTGGTCATCGATCTTGTTGATGTTAAAATAGGACATGATTATAAACATGTTATAACAACGTTTTCTGGTGAATTTCTAATTAAAAATAAATCTTGTGTGTTTGGCCATGATTATGAACTTGTTATAATGATACTGTCATATATAACAGGTCTGTATAGGTACCGTTTGGGGGACGTTTTACAAGTGACTGGTCTCTACAACAATGCGCCACTGTTTCATTTTGTGGGAAGACAAAATGTTGTTCTGAGCATCGACATGGACAAGACCTACGAACAAGATTTGCTCAAGGCTGTGACAAACGCTAATCTCTTACTTGAGCCACGTGACCTAATGCTCATTGATTTCACTAGCCGTCTGGATTCCTCTTCTTTTCCAGGAGACTACGTACTCTATTGGGAACTCGGGAGCAAAGTGAAGGACGTGAGGGTCGAGCCTGGCCCTGAGGTTATGGAGAAATGCTGCTTCACCGTCGAGGAATGTCTTGACTTGGTGTATAGAAAAGGAAGAAAGAATGATAAGAACATTGGACCATTGGAGATTAAGGTTGTTAGGAGTGGCGCCTTTGATGAGCTTATTAGTTTCTTTGTGTCTCGAGGCTCTTCCAGAGGCGGACCTACATGGAAAGATGACACCCCTTAAATATTATAAATTTGTTTTGTTAGCTGTTTACAATGAAACAGTCTAGCTCTGCTGGTCATTATCCATATGGCTGACATCCCCAAAATTCTGTAACCAGAGTTCGATCATTCGCTTGCACCCATTTTTCTGTACTTTTTTTTTGTTACGGGCAAAAAACCCAAATGTTTTTAATGGATCAAAAATAGTTCATTTGTGCTGAAAAACTTTAATTTAGTTACTGTTTTTTATTTATTTGGATTTCTAACTCCAAATTAAATATTGTATTAACTTTTAGTTAACAAGTTGACAATTTTTCCCCTATTAACAATCTTTTATATATAGTAAAATTTAATGTTTAAATTAACATATTAAAAATCTAAAATTATACAAAATCACTATTTTTATATTATTTAAATTTTAATTAATTTTTTAAAAAATAAATTAAATAATTAGTTTAATTTATGACACCCATAAAAAAAAAATTCTAGGTCCGCCACTGGGCTCTTCAGTGAGTCAGTACAAGACGCCGAGGTCGTTGACGGATGAAGAAGGTTGAAGATATTGGAGGCGAACGTTGTTTCCAAGTTTGTTAGCAGGCAGGTTCCATCGTGGGAGCTACATGAGCTGCATTCCAGCCGATAAAACCATCGTTGTTTCATGTTTGGGACTTGAGAGAAGGGGTAAATAATTAATAAAGAGAAAATAAAACCCTTGTTATACAAGTATGTAATCGAATAATCCTATCGCAGTCATCCAGTCATGTTCTATAACAGTTAGGACAGCCTTTTTCTTTGTTGTTGCTGCTGTTAAGACAATCTTCTATAAATCTTTTAGAGCAATAAAAGTTTAAATGGTTTTACCATAAAAAAAGTTATAGAGCAATAAAAGTTTTAGAGCAATCTTCTATAAAAAAAAAAAAGATTAAAGGGTTGTACCAAAATATCTTAACATAAAAAATGTCAAATGACTCTCTTCAAAATAGTTAAAAGATGGATTTAAACTTTTATATACTTAAGGGCTTGATTAGTAGAGCATTAGCATGAGAATTATGCTCTTTATTATCCAATAAATAATTTTTACAAAAGCATTTAGGAAAGCATTTATAAGATGCAAATGTTCTCTCAATGTTCTTTGTCCAATGCTCACAAAATTATATTAGGCTTCAAAAATATTTTTTATCTTTAAAAATAATTTATTTAAAAAATATATATTTTCTTTGAAAATAAATAAATTAATTAATTAATTTATTTTCTTTAAAAATAAATTTTTATTTTAAAAAAAAAATTCTTTAAAGTTTATTTTATTTTTAAAAGTATATTTTTTTTGTTAAAATAATTTTTTTAAAAAACTTAATATTTATTTAAAAAATCTTTTTAAAATTAATATTTATTTTTAAAATTATATTTTTATTTTAGATAAGTAATTAATTTTTTAAAAATTAATATTTATAGCATATTGCTACTGCTTTGTTATCTGCTGTGCCAATCAAGACTTAATAAGTATATTTGTTTATTTTAATCTTGATGTAATTATAAAAAAAAACTGTTTAGTAATTGTTTGTCTATTAAACTTATAAAAGATTTAGTTAATAGTAATTAAATGAAGTTCTAAATCCAAGACAATTCTATAATTATATTTTACGAATAAATAAGCATAATTTACTCAAAATTTGTATTAAAATTTTTGAATTACATTTTTATGTTAGATGAAAATAAACATAAAATTATATTAATAACTATAAAATTAAAATTCATACACAATTTCTTAGATTAATTTAAAAATTTATACCGAAACAACTGTACATCAGAGATAAGCCACGATGATACACAGTCCCTTCTTAGCTAAAACAAGTGCAGCTTATTATTACAACTAGATCATTATCCGCGCTACGCTGCGGGTTCATTCATCTAATAAATTTAATTTGTTAATTTAGTATAATGTTCTTCAAATAACAATTATATAAACAGATTTAGAGTATAGAGATTTTTACATAATAGTGTTTTATATATATATATATATATATACTATTATTTATGAAGTGAATTTGTTGATTTGTCGATTTGTCATGCTCCTCATGATTTTAGGTAATTTTTCTTATTTGTCATGTTTTATTAGTTGTATTTGAGTTATTAATTTAAATATATTATATCATATATTTTAGATTTATTCATATTTTATATTCAATTATTAATCTTAATAAAAAAATTTATTATTATCTTAAGAATAATTAAAACTTTAAAGATAACATCATATTTAAATAGTTAAATTTATACTATATTACTTTAGTTATATTAAATTATTATATATGTTTATATTATATTCGGTTAATATAAATATATATAGATATCACATAAAATAGATAAATTCTTAGGACAATAAAAATTAATCATTGTAATAATTTTTGAAAAAGTTGGTAAAGAATTCAAAAATATTTATACTATTATTTACAAAGTATTTTTTCGCTCTTACGTTAAAAAATTAGAGTATTTAAAGTCTTTATTATCCTGAATAAATAATTAGATTAGATTTGTTAATATAGAATTACCCACAAATAAAAAAAATTAATTAATTTAATAATCATCATTATCTAAAAAGATACTATATTATTTTATTCAAAAATATTTTGAAAATAAATGTAAATCCTTGTATATATTTTTATGTATATATGAATGTTTTCAAGTTTATTTTACATTGTAAAATATATTTTTTTATCATATATAAAAGATTTAATATTTAATTAATTATTAAATATTTTAAAATATGAAAATAATTTATTCTAATGATTTTTGAATTGATAATATATTTAAATATAATTTTCGTAAAATTATTAAGCCTGCAAGTGCGGGCAAAACACCTAGTATAATATTACAGAAACAATTTTAATTGTATTTAGGCAATATTCTATTTTATATTATAGTTGTTGTCCATAAAGAAAGATAAATTCATCAAGCATTTGAAATTTTTAACGATCAGATATATTATATCTTTTGTTTCATTTGGAGCCTTTATTCCACGTAGACCTGGGCATTTTACCCGGATCCGAGGATTCGACCCAAAACCGATTAAAAAAAACCCGGACCGGATAGGGATCGAACCGATGTTTTTATCTTATTGGGTCTTGTTGAGGAGGACCCGCGAGTCTTGGACCCGACTCGGCCCGAACCCGAGAACTCGACGGGTACCCGAAATATCCGAAACTTTTAGTATATATTAGGTATATATGGATGTTTTAATATATTTGTGGTATTATGGATATTTTTTTAAGTTCTAAATTTGAATTCCTGGGAATAGTTTTGGTTTAGATTTAAATTTTAGACTTTAAAATATATAATTCGGATAATAAGATAAAAATTTCAGGTATTTTACATGTCTCCGGATTAGATTTTGGATATTTTTCGGGTGTTTAAAATTTCCAAACATTTTTTGTGTGTTTTGGGTCTTTTTTGGGCAAGACCAGAACTGAATCCGACCCGAAATCAAACCGAACCGATAAATTTTAATTACCCTATTGGATCCAACTATTTAAGACCTGATCCGACCCGAACCCGATATAACCCGAATCCACTCCGAACCGAGAATTTTAAATTACCCTATTGGGTCCTAAACTCTAAGACCCGAAGGATCTGGACCTGAAAAAACCCGATCCGAATTTGATCCGAAGATCCGGATGCCCAGACCACGCTTAGAGCCTCAAAGTGAGGCGAACACTATCAAATTTGCTAAAAACTCTTTTGGAAAAAAAAATCAATTTGCTTCGTTGATGGAGTCTCCTATGCTCTAGTATGGTTCATAAACCTCATATTTATCGAGAAAATTATATTTTAGGAATCTCGACATTGATGCCGTTTTAAAGATATCGTATATAATCTTCAGATTTGAGTTGGATATCACATGATTGGCGAAGAAAATGAGAAATGAAATAACGAAAAATGACAGAAAAAAAAATTTTAAAAGCCATTCAAGTTATTCTAAGAATCAACCAAGTTCTTAAAGATCTACTAGATCTTGACCCGCCCGACTGGGCGGGTGTTTTCTTTAACTTGTAAAATTATTATCAACTTATATCCAATAGGAGATTATTGGGTTGGATAAAATATGGTAAAGACGGTATTCAGTATAATATATGGTTGTTATTGTATTTAATGTATTTGTAACACGACAAAAATACAAATACCTTAGTATAAATATTTTTTGGATTGTTTATTTGATATTGTAACCCTAATATAGAAAAATGTAAATTTTAAATTAATAATTACATATCTATAGTATTAACGAACAACTCGTTTATTTTCTTGAACTATATGTTTACTTATGTATTATATATTGTTATAAATACCAATAACTATAATAAAACAACAACAAAAAATTGGTGGCCCAATAAATAATGGAGTTATCAAAATAGATCACAATACCAGATTAAAAAATCTGGCCCAATTGTATGGTAACAGTTTTTTTCCGGGAAAAAAAATCTGTTAAACCTAACAAATTAAGGTTTTTCTCTCTCTCTCTTTCTCTGTCGGCAAGATTATTTTTCATCTTCTCACCTAAATCATTACGATATCAAATTGAAAATTCCATCGGTGAAGATGATTTTGTTTAGTCAAGATTCAGCTTGGTAATTAAGATGGATTAAGATTGTTGGTTAGATTTTCTTTCTCCTGTGTTCTTTGTTATACACATGTTTATTTTTAGATCTTTTTCTTTCAATCTGTTTTGTAACCGAAGATTCACTATAGATTGTCCATATTTCGTAGATCAAGAAAATCAAACCAACACTTGTTCGACATGACATACTTCATAGCTTCAACCTCGTCCATCTTCTTCAGATATGTTCTCGACCATCCATACAGTGTTTGTTCAGACAATCAGCAAAGGTTTATTGATAAACAGTGACTTTATGCATCTGAAAAGATTAGTCTGATGACCAATTATTTAACCACATGACCGTTATATGTCCACAGAGAACAGAACAGCAGCTCGAAGATGCGCCAAGGCGAGTATACTACAGATCTCGATGATGTCACATTGCTCAAACGGCTTGTACAGAATCATGGTGGTTTTACTGACCTGAAACCTGAAGAATATTATGATTCGGCTCCAAGATTGTGTAAGTTAACCTTCTATAGTTTAACAAATCCAACATTTAGACAAAGTTTGGAGCAGTTTTTTAGTTCTGAAGATATGTTTGAGTTCAAATTGTCTTGCAGTTTGATTCGTTGGGGGTTTATCACTAATTACATTTTTACTTCTCATACTTTATTTGAGTTCAAATCACATTAGAGATATGTTTGTGTTTTCTCCCGAGATCTTTCATCTACTTTGTTATGCTTATACATTTATAATAGTTGCAGGAAATCTGCAATGTACTAATCTAATTTTTTTACTTATTCAAATGTTGTGTATCAGACACACTTAGAAATAAAATGTGACCGAAACTGAGGAAGAGAGTATGGTGTGAGGCTAATTTACTGGTCGTTGGCAGAGAACACTGCAGGATCAAGTCTGTAGAACAAAGTGAAGGTAAGTGATATACGTACGGGCTTTCTTTCTGTGAGCGTGTTAGAATTGATATGCAAAGATTATTAGTTCATTAGAGCTGAGATTAAACTCTGCTGCTATATCAGTAGTGTTTAGGTTACGGCTGCTTCTAGTATATCTTAGTTTTCGATGAATACTTGTGATTGCAATAGTCCTTTCTAAGCAGTTCTCTCGCCATCTTGAATACTTGTGATTGCAATTGAAAAAAATAAATTCATTGAAGAGTATCAAATACATTATTATAGGAATGAAGTTGGTCCGCAATAAATTGCAATGTGCCTAAAAACAGAAAATGATTTCAGTCTAGCTAACTTCTGAAAGTAGAGTCCATATCCTTGCTGCGATAACATCTGCAATGATAAAAACATTTCTTAGACTACAGAAACATAATATAAGCTAATCGAAACTATAGTTGAATCCACAGTTAAATTGTTACAAATTAAATAGTTCGGGGAAAGTTAATATTAAAAAGACATACCTCATCACCCTCTTTGTTCAAGATTGTTGAAAATCTCTTTAAAAACAACATTCATGGTTTTTTTCTGAGGCTTGCCATCTTTGTCCAGAATCAATATTTTTAAACCTTTCTTTGACGTCACTCTAGAAATTGCCACATATAGCTGTCCATGTGAAAAGACCGGTCTTGGCAGAAAGGGCCCAACTTCTGATAATGATTGTCCTTGGCTCTTGTTTATAGTTATAGCAAAAGCCACAGCTAAAGGCAATTGCCGTCTGCGCATTTTAAAAGGCAATCTAGTATCTGATGGTGTTATCAACAATCTGGGAATATATACTGTCTCCCCAACTCTTTCTCCAGTGATTATTCTAGCCTGAACCATAAAATCCATTAGCTGAGTGATCTGCAGTCTCGTTCCATTCATCAATCCTTCTGTAGAAGCAATATTCCTTAGAACCATAACAGGACAACCAACCTTGAGTCTAAGACTGTGGTTTGGTAATCCAGACACCTTAATAGTATTTAGGAAATCAGGACCAAGAGCTTCATCACTAACTGAAATTTTATCTATTGGATCAATACTATCTGCGCTGATGTAGATCTTTTCTTCACCTGGAATGACAATTCTTAATCAGCACAGAATTCGAAAAAAAAATCAGATTTTCGTTAGTTAAGGAGTAAAAACAGAATCTTACCATCAAGCTTATCCAACATGTATTCATTTATCATGTTAACATCTTCATTAGTAGGACATAGAATAGCTCTCTCCTGAAAAAATTTAGGTTCTTTGTTTTCTTGTAACGAAGCACTATCCCCATACACAGCTTTGCTTATGGCTTCTATAGGATCATCCGAATCCATAATCAAAAAATCTTCAGGAATATCGATTTCAGCTTCGCCATCGTTAGGCTCGGAAATTTTACCTTCTCCAACTTTTAAGATCCACTCAGAGAATTCCTTAAGTTCTTGTGCCTCTTCTGGTGTCAAATCACCAGACAATAACCGCATGTTCTTTGTGAGTTTGAAGACTTTACAGTGCTCCCAAAGATAAGAAGAATTCAGGGCAGCTAAAACAATTTCAGCCCTTCCAGCTCCATGTATTACAGGTAGAACCTGTCGAAAATCACCTCCAATTACTACAACCTTTCCACCAGAGGGTTTAGTTCTATGCTTCCCCATAATATCAGACATGCTCCTATCTAGAGCTTCAAAACAATGCTTACTCATCATAGGTGCCTCATCCCATATAATGAGTGATGCTTCTTTTACTAAATTAGCTTGATCTGATCCAGGAGCCATAGTACACGAAGAAAACTCATCAGGGCTAAGTGGTATGCCAAATCTTGAATGAGCAGTCCTTCCGCCTTGTAACAACAATGAGGCGATTCCACTTGATGCAACATTAAGAACAATATCTCCTTTAGAACGAATAGCTGCAGATATTAATTTCCAAAGGAAAGTTTTCCCAGTACCACCAAATCCGTAAACAAAAAACATTCCACCTCTTTCTTCATTCACGGCATCCAGAATTTCATCGAAAATTTTTCTCTGTTCATCCGTCATCTTCTGAACGTCTCTATCAAGAGTTTCTACCAGTTCTTGACGATCATAACTCCGCTCATCTAATATCAGAACATTTGAATCACTTTCTTCTGTAGGAGGAAGTTGTGGCATAGAAGTAAAGTTTGCAAGAGAAGTCCCATTTCGCCTCAGATGCTTTTCAATTTCTTGTAAAGCAAACTTCTTTTTCTCCTCATCACTTAACAAAAGTTCTACAAAAAAGATCAAAAACCTAAATTAGCACAGGTTGTAATCACAAATTATGCCCAAGTTCGTTTGAACAGACACTGAAATTAGCACAACAGAAAAATACATAAATCTAACCTGGTCTGTTGAAATAAATCCGACGATTATGCTCAATATCTTCAGACAAAATATGCCAAGTATTTTCCCATACTGTTTCTGGCATAGATAAGGTATTATTATTCAGCATCATAACAAATACATGTCGCAGATCACCTCCAAAGCTATCAAAACTTCTCCTCACTATATCGTCAATGTACTCTTGATCCTCATCTAATAACCCACGAGCAAAAGATGCATCTTTGTATTCAGGATATAGAACACCATTGAAGGTTTTAATGTCTTCATAACTGGTAGGCCCTCTCACAACGTTCAACAACACACGCAAATAATAAGCATCTTCCTGCTTACGGGGAGCATAATTTATTCTGCCAATGCTAAATCCTCTTTTCCGCCTAGTAAACTTCTTTAGCTTCTTGTTGTAAGTATAAAAGTTGGGAATTTGGACATAGAGGAGAGTTCTAGCAAACGCATCAATTTTACACAGCTCAAACCATGCTAAGAACATAGTATTCTCAATGAGCTTCCTATTCACAACAGCTTCCATCTTATCTTTCCCTTTGAAAATAACATGTTGCTTTCCAGGTAGATGAAAAATAAGCTTCTCAACTGCTGTAGATCGAAAGTGAATTGGAAACTGAAAAATTCTCCAACCAGCTTCACATACCGAAACATATCTACAAAAAATGATTTGTTGTAAAATAAAAAAAATATTTGACCAGCAAAGAGTTAGTGCACCATTAGATGTAAATATAGCAATGTGCATTACCTGCAGTCGAAGAAATCTTTGAATTCATTTTTGTTTTCTACATTTTCTCCTGCGGTTTCAAGCTGGTTCATAACTACATGCTCAGGTGGTTCCACAGCGACTGTCACACGGTCCTGTCCTTTGTTAAGGTACTTAAATAAGTACTTAATAGAACCAGCTTGGTTGCACCATTCAACATTGATATGAGCTCGGTAACGAAGAGACAGTTTCTTATTGTAAGGAATTACCCATCGATTGTCACATTTCATCCCATTCTTTAGCACAAAACTTTCAGACTGCTCGCGCCTTCTGTAAACAGGAAATCCTTTTCTATTAACTGTAGTCTTCGCAGCATATGGTTTGGGATATAACTTTGAACACTGTCCATTCTCCATGCATGGTGAATTCATATTAGCAGCTCCACAGGGACCATGCATCATCATATCTTTAATCACATCATATAGCTCTGGTTCTTCGTCTTTATTAGGGATTTCCGCACAAATTATCTTATCAATGTCATCTGTGGTGGGAAGCTTGGATTCTGGATGCATGAATAGCAAAATATGTGCGTGCGGCAAACCACGTTTCTGAAACTCAATAGTGTACATTGCTGTAAAATTAGATTTAAAAGATCAGTTAGTGTATGCAATAAATTATGAGGAAAAAATCAAACACTAAAGCCGAAATTAAAGAAACAAAAAAGCATCTACTTACATGAAACAGTCTTCCCAAGAATGTGCTTCTTTGTTAAATCATCCATGAATGATTCAAGTTTCATTTTGAAGATCCTAGAAACAATTTCTGATCTATCCTCTGCCTTCAGTTTTCTTTTCTCTAGAAACCTGGTGATCTCTGGCCATTTAGGATTGCATGTGTAAGTGATGAACAGATCTGGAAATCCAAAATGCTTAGAAATGGTCATAGCATCCAAATAATTGTTCTTCATATATCTTGGACCACCAGTGAAAGAAGCTGGCAACACAAATTCAGTTCCTTGGTCATGCATATCGATTTTTCCTGCAGTCTCTGACTGTTTGATAGAGTCATAACTATCAGATCGCAAAGTAGACTGATTAAACTTGAGATATCGTAGACGGTTAGACTCAATAGTTGTGAAGGCATCCACCACAAATTGCTGAAACAGACGCCTAGCATATAAAAGAGTGTGTGACTCATTCCTACGCTCCTGAAGGCGAAAAGCATAATATTGCCTCATACTAATTGTCTGCTTCTTCAGCTTCTTAGTAGCTTCTGTTACTCCTTTCTGAATACCAAGCCTAAAACCATCTTCTCCATATGTAAATAATAGAGGATACTGCAGTGCTAGATATGAGGGATGTATCTCATTAATCCTCATTAATTTTCCAGAATGTTTCTTAAGTACTATATCCCTTTTATCCATCTCAAGATTAAAATCTCCAGGAATCAAAGCTGCAACTTCTGATGCTGTTGGTGTGTTGTATGTTCTGCCATCCTTTAGACGATCACTAATGATCCTCATATGAAAAGCTTCCTGAGGATTGGTATTAAATCGTTCTCCTGCTGATCTGAAGTTCTTAACATATGGATTAACTTCATCTAAGACTTTCATCAAAACTTCAATAATTTCTTTCCTCAAGTTGTCCTTTTGCTTGCCTTTAAAACTCCTTTTACCTTGCCTGCAGTTCAAACGCTAATTAGTAGTCCAAAATTCGCAATATAAAATATAGATCATGACATGGTAGAAATTAATGAAGTTCTCTTCAATCTGAAATATGTTTTCAAGGAGAAAATTATACCTTAAGCAATTGGCTCTGTTCTCAGCTTCATTTTCAGTATCACAGATGTACATCTGCCCAAATTTGGCATCTTTACCATCTGGTGGTTTTAAACTACCCAAAAGATGGTAATTTTCTCCGTGCAATTGAAACATCTCTGGCCCTACTCCTTTTCTTAGAGATTTTTCTACTCTCCCACCAAGCGAAGTAAATGAGAAGACCATGTTATAGGCTCTGATATTTTTCTGAAAATGCTTGCATCTTTTATCATCTCCTTCAATCAATCTTTTAAGTTTTGTTGGTGGATCTTTTAATAGAGGCAAAACTACCTGACCTTGTCCACAACAGAGTGAAAAAGAAGGATTTTTGCTATTTTTACGCTTGTTCATTCTTTCGCCATACCACATAATAGCACCACAGTGAGAACATGTATATGTTGGATCACCTTCATCAATGTAATCTGTATATTGCAAACAAAAAATCTTAGATGGTAAAATGATTCAAATCAAATGGCAATTAAAAAATAATAATGTTAACATTTAAATTCAATTCTTACCATCATCCTTTCGACCAGTTTTGGTTTTATAACGTTTTGTTGCACGTGTACTTGCTTTCATATCAATGAATGAATCTTTATGAAATTCAGTGTGAGGAGAACATGTTTCCGGCTCAACAGAATCATCAAAGTGGGTATCCTCACTCTCTGTGTCTGAACTCTCCTGGGAACTATAGTCAAACTCTAGAGAATCATCAATTTCTTCAATTACTCCTGCATATTATTTAAAGATCAAAAATATGTGTGTAAGCCAAAGTAATACAAAAGAAACTTAGTAATTCAGGAAACCTCTAAAATCGATATTGTCGTTGATGTCTGCAATGTCATCATCACTGTCATGATCTTCGCATGAATCATCTCCTCTGTTTGATTTTATTTTTCCCTTGTCATTTCCCAAGGTCTTTGATATATTGGTAATGTCTTTTAGTACTGCCGGAGGGTTCTTTCTTCGTTTCTTTGAGATTTTAACATGAGAATCATTGTCTCCTACATTGATTCTATCTCTTGCTAATGATGGAAAGAAGAAGAACATAATTAGGCGTACACATATTATGTAAATGTCTTATATATAACATCTATCTTTATATTTTTCTCACAGGTTATTGAAGTGACAGAACTTCTCTGTTCCGGAGTAATGTTAGCTGCAGTGAAGATGTAAAACACAGTTCAATATATAAGTGAGTAACTTCTTTCACTTTACTTTGACGCCTTCATATTTAAGATAGAAAACGCAAAACTTTGAAGTATGGAACACCAGTTACCTATCTTCCTCTTGTGCTTGTTTGCTGGAGTTTTTGGAGTGGTTGATATTTGATGTTCGATAGAACCAAATAAACCAATAGCTGGACTGATAGGCACAGGTTGTTGAGTTGTCCTTTGCCTCTTTGTTGGTTTTTTCACATGCTCTTCATTTCCTTCACCTCTGTTTAAATCTCTTGCTATGAATGTGTAAAAACAATTCGGAATGAGTTCACAATTAGGTGTAGACACTGCACAAAAGAAATTGGAAATACAATATCACTGCATAGAAAAATTTACTTACATGATAATGCAGTGAGACAGCTCCTCTGTTCTGGAGTATAGTTAGAAGCATTTGAGGACAAACCCAAGACTTGCAAAGAGAAGTAAAAACTCAAGATTTCAATAAGAATTATTACAAATAGAAATTACGAAAATGCATACATTAACATAGCAAAAATATATAGATTACCACTTAATCCCTTTCGTTTGTCTCTTGGTGTTTTTGGAGTGTTATAGATTTGTTCATCTATAGAACCAATAGATGTGGTGGAATTCTGCTTAGAAACACCTTCACAAAGCCTCTTAAAAATAGAGGTTAATGGAACTGAATCATTTTCCCTTTGCACTCTTGGAGTTCGATGTCTGCTCTGTTCGTCTCGTATTCCGGCAGTTGGGATGTTTTCATATGGATGAAGAGGCCGATTCTCTTTGTTAAAGACACCTTTGTGAAGATCACGTTTTCGTTTCATAGATGCTTGCAATGAGGAACTGAGGTTATTTTCCGGCTGCGATCCAAATAGAACTTGACTCGTCAGTTCTGGTTTACAAAGTCATTCCAAGCTCCCTGAAAATTCATGTAATGGTGATTGCCTGCTAGAACTCGTTTTATTTTTGTTTAGAATAGTTGCCAAAATTAATAAAATTGGAATTAATAATTTTAGGAGTTTAGTTCCTTTTAAAATTTATATAGAAAGTAAATATTTACAAAATTAAAAGTGCAATCAATATTGGTAAGATATAAACTGTATTAGATTTGAGTATTACATGAGGATCTTCTAAACTGTATTAGATTTTTTTTTTTAATTCTACTTTAATAAGATAGATTGGTATAATGATTTTGTAATTTTGAGGGAATTTCGATTTTCTCAACGTATTTGTATAAGAATTTCAAGTTTGTAACTGTATTATCTTACTAAGCATAAGTTTCTGTTATTTTAGGTCAATCAGAGTTGTGGGGGAAACCAGAGTAATCTTCCAACTTCCACTTATCAACATACACAGAACTCATGTAAGTTGTAGACTTTTTCCTAAACAGAATGCTAAGTTGTATGGTAGAATAGGACGTGGAATTATAGGTTTTGGATCTGTGAAATATAATAGTTTATAGTTATGACGATTTAGGATCTATCGACCACGCCAAGAAATAAAATAGAACAGCTAATAATGAAATACGTAAATATTGTCCACGGAAAGCCACATATATAAAAAACACATGAATCATATTACTAAAATCATATTACTAAAATCATATTACTAAAATCGAAAACGCTCTTAAGTAGAAAAACAAAGCATAAGAATTTTAAAACAAAAGAAATAAACCATGAAAAAAAAACAGAAAGGCAAAATCCACTTCAGCAAGCAACTAATGGCACAATCACTTAGTCTTCTCCAACTTCACTGGCTTAGTGCACATCTTCTTAGAGGTAGAGGTAATGCCTTTAAGCTCAGCATCTTCTTCTTTGCGCTTGGCAGTTGGTGTTGTAAATCCTTCAGATGAACTCTCAGAGTTTGGTTTGAGCATCAGAACCTTGTAATAAGAAATACAAATACAAAAGATCTGAGATAAGTATATAAACAATCTTATACAAATCAACTGAAATGGATCCAAAGAAGACTGAATAACAAACCTCTCCACTGGACAGAGTGCTCGAATTAGTGTCTAAAGCCGAAACAGGTTCAGATTGAGTCTCGAGTTTAGGAAGACCATCACCAGTCCATACTTCCGAAACAAAGAAAGTGTTGGATCCACTATCTAGATTGCCCGAGGTTATTGAAATACCAAAAGAAAAGGACTTTCCAACTAAACCTTCCAGGAGTATGGGGATTACTTCAGGATCTTCTATCTAAAAATAAAGATCATAGTAATAGTAATACTATTTAAATTTGGATAACAATAATACAAATGAATTTATATATTTTTCTATAAAATATACTTGCCTCATCATATGAACCATCCCAAAGTTCAACAGCCCCACTCCCAATAATGGTACTGGCTATAGTGTCAAGCATCATCAATTTGCATGAACCACTGTCATCTTTCACATTCAAATGCAGCTTGTACCTGTTTATATTCACAAACCCATTAATGAAGACCATTTTAATTCAGATTAGTAGGTATAAATTTCGCAACATAAAAAGAGGCACTTACTTCGGTTCAACCTTTGTGACATTTGAGTGACATTTATCGCAATACCATAATGGTTTCTCGTTTTGAGCCAACTCATTCCTACGAATCCTAATGACACGTTTATTGCAGCCACAACATCCAAAGTAGAACCAACCCCAATCCTTATCAACAGATTCAATTGAACATATTATTTTGCAACTCTGAACCTGCAATACACAGAAAAAAGTATCATAACAATGTTTGATAGTGTGATATATAAAATGCTAATACAACCTCAATTGCCACCAATATCTCAGCAATGGATCTGAATTGAACATTGTCCCAATCTGTTTTTTGGTGCTTAATCACTTGACTGGCACTCTTTTTGCCCATAATAGTAAGAGGAAGATCAGCTTGCAACAGTCTGTAAATCGCCACACCAAAAATATATTTATTAAAAACAGGACATCAATTTGATTTTCTGAAATAACCAATACTATTTGTCATGGTCACTTACTTTTCTCTGAACTCGATGGCTTCCTTCATGGTTGGGTTGAGGATTACAAGTGAAGCATCAAATGCATTTGTGATTTGTAAATCACCTACAGAACATTCACACATATTTTAAATAAAAATATGATTTTATGTGAAGTTATTATTTTATTCGAAGATGTATATACCTTGGTAGAAGCTGTTTTTAGCAAACCTAATCAAGCAGATTAGGTTTTCGACATTGTTATCTTCAATAAAGGGTTCAAATTGTTCTGCATATTTCCCCCACAAGCAATACCTCACATCATGACCACTGCATAAAAATTATACTAATATCACAAAATCTTTTATATGAAATCTTTATTAAGTTCCACAAATAGTATGAAGCTTACTTGGTGTCACGTAAACGAAAGTGAACTTTCTTTCTGTCTTGCCCTTGGACTTGCAAGATTTGTATTCCGTCAAGACTGAAAACTTCACCAATGATATCTGAGTAAAAGCGACAGAAATTTCATATAACCCAACTCCGCAAGTTACAAAAATATTTTTTTATTAGAGTAATATATACAATAAAACACAAAGTGAGGATCATACCGATGAGGACATTTGCATCTGAACCTTGTCTACCAATATCTTCATAACTCACAAGATCAAGACAAGGATCATCGTCCTCAAACACTGACCTCCCTATGACTGTGTCACTCGTGGAAGTTATTTTGTAAGGTAGCGGAGTTGGGCGATATTTACCACCAGAAGCTGAAACCTTGAAGTTTTCAATGAATCTCCATTCACCAATAGGGAGACTTCGCCGAAGACGAAACATCTGAGTTTTTTTGCAACTTGCGTGAATTTTACCGCCCTAATAAAAACATATATAGAGCAAAGATCAATATTGTACGCAGAGATAAAACAGATGTATCAGATAAGGAAACAATTTCGCCTTACTGTTTGATCAGCAAGAACACATTCCAGAGTTTCCCCTCCGTAACTTGTGTTTTGAGTCCATGAATGGAGTAGCTTGACGTGCACTTTCCAAGAATCCTTGTGCGGTTTGACTTTGTTAACCATCACAGAAGCTTGGTTGTTAGCCATTGATTTTTGTGTGAACTTTGAATGTTTGTGTAGAAAAAGAGGGTAGGAAGTGCTTTATATATATAAGGCGCCGATTGTTATTATAGAGAAGAATATCTAGGTAGTATACGCCGATGATCTAGATATTGCTAGATTATAGCAATTATTAAGTGGGAATATCTATCTATTATACGAAAATTGGAGATATGGAAATGTAGATATTTTCGTGGTTAATAATTTTGTGATCTCGGTTTGAATGAGGAGGTATCTCTAATAGGAATAATAGGTAAATTAGTTACTTCCTAGATAAGAACTTAAAGATCTTGGAAATATTTAAGAATAGTAAGTGAAAAAAAAAAGGCAATGTAGTTATGAACCTCCACGATATTTCCGTGATGTCAGTAAAAAATCTGAGGCACATAATTTGGAACAATATACGCTGAAGATATATAACTTGCACCGTAAGTTGGGGTTTTATTAGTTGGCATATTATTCTAACGGACTCACTTATGGCAATTTGGCTGATTCGGTTTAATTATTTATGCGGATTAGTATTGGGTCATTCCATAGGTTGCACAACTAACATTATTATCATTGGACAAACCCAAAATTTGTTTTCAGATTTAACTAAAGCACAGGCCCACTCGAGACATTTATGTGTTTTATTTTGGCCCACGACCTTGCACGACTTATAGTTAGGATTTGTCCTATCTTTTTTGTAGAACATAAGCAAAAAACTGATGTTATCTTTGTATCCAAACAGCAATTATTTTTTTAAGTATGTAATTCATGTTGCCAAACAAAAAGAAAAGGTACTTCTAATTTAATAAGATAGATGCTTTGATTTTTGATATCTCATTACTTTTATGATATTTTAGACTCTTGTTTTAGCTTATCAAGATCATTGTAAGTTGCATTTAGGTGTTTATATTGCATTTTATATATAACTACAAAAATTTGGGGCTAGATTGCATTTTTGGAAGTTTGAGGTTAATTCATGAGGTCTTTTCTGCAAATTCAAGCATTTGTGTCCGATTTGAAAACAAACAAAAGATGAGGGACCATCGTGCAATTATCAGGAAGGTCTGGTAAGCACAATTAAAATGTTTGGGACTTTTACGATTTAAGAGTCTGAGGCACATTTAAACATAATAAGAAACTTGGAGGACTGAAAATGGAAATATTAAGAAACCAGCCATTGTTGTTGATCGATCCTTCTCATCTCTGGAATCTGGGCTTGAAGACGATGAGGAACCTGTTCCATGGAGACCGACGGCTTAGAGCTGAGAGCACGACCCGGAGATGGAAAGGTTGTAGGCTTGAGACGTGGAGAAGCGATGTTGACAAGCCGCGAAGAAGAGCTCAGCCACGATATAGATTCACGACAAGGATGAGAAGAAGACGAAGGCGGATCAAAGCTTGTGCTTTGTTCTGAGAAGAACAGCCGCGAGATAACGCGGCGGCTAGGAGCGACTTCCATGACTGCAGATCTCGGAGGAGCACGAATAGTCAGATTTGCGGAGGAGCGACAAAGGTTGCTGTGTGGCTGACAATCACGGAGCACCGAAGCGGGCACAGAGAAGTTAGGTCGCGGTTAACTAATAGCTGTTGAAACAGGATAGCTATAGAAGAGATGTGTCCGAGAGGAAGATGAAGCTTTGGCATCTTGGTGAAGATTATCAAACACAGATTTCTTGACGAAAGAAAGAAACAGGAGGATTATAATGTCATGATGTGTATGAATAAAATGAATTGATTGGTTTTCACAGTTTTTTCATTTATTGACATGGCAGTCTCGGAGAGATTTTAAAAGCTGATGTGTCACTTGCTGGAGAGGAACTTGCCTCATTATAACGGAGATTCTAAATAACGTGAAAGAAGCTCCTCCTTTGAATCTTAGAGAAAATCACATTTGTATGGATACTTCTAACTATTATTTTAGTGTGGCTGGTGGTATGGACAAATGTTTTAAGAACAGGAATTGGTCTGAAAATCAGAAGTAAACTCGCACCTTAAAGACGATGAAGAAGAATAAGCCTTAACTTAGGAGTCTCACGTAGTTCATGTTTACAAATTGAAAACAGAGATACTAATCACCTCTTCAAACTCTCTTACTCACTCACTCACTCAGTCACTCACTCACTGTTTGTGGACTCGCTATATAACATAACAACACAGCTGCATTTTAGAAGAAGAAACCAAAAAAAAAAAAACTGGAGCAAGCTTACTCTTGATGATGATCGATGACAACTAAACATTTGTAGTTTCAGCTTCAGGGTGGTAATAAAGCATCTCGTCCCACATCATCTCCCTGATCATTCTTTCCTCCATATTCTCATCTATGTCAAGTGCGATAGGGACATGTGCAGGTGGGTTAGATCCAGGATCAAACAGACCCGCCATGTATGGGTGCAAGAGTGCATCAGTCACAGAGATTCTCTTGGTTGGATCAAACACAAGCATCCTCTGTAGCAAATCTATAGCTAGAGGATTGGCATGCGGGTACAGATTAGAGAGATGTGTACCCCTCGAGAAAGGAAGAGATTTTATGAACCTTCGAGCTTTCGGGTTATCGATAAACCGAATATCAGCTTCTTGCTGGCTACCAACAACATTGATGATCAGCTTAAGCTGGTTGAGACATTCAGTCCCCGGGAATATCGGTTTTCGACCGAGAATCTCTGCGAATATGCATCCAACTGACCAGACATCAATGGAGGTTCCGTAGTTGTCACAACAGAGAAGAAGCTCAGGTGCTCTGTACCAACGTGTAACCACGTACTCTGTCATGAACTGCTCGTTGCCTTGGCTAGTTCTTGCTAACCCGAAGTCACATATCTTTAGGTCGCAGTTAGCGTTGACTAAGAGGTTCCCTGGCTTCAAGTCCCGGTGAAGGATGTTGGCAGAGTGAAGATACTTCAACCCTCTTAGCAACTAAACAAAGACAAAACATAAAACACAACCTATGTCAGTAACTCAAACAAGACATACAGATAGTCAAGACCGTGCACAGCCGAGTGAAACGTTGGACTTGCTCCCAAAAAATTTTGAAGGTTTTTACATAGAGCATATGCCCCTAAATTATTTTTTAACTAAATTTCTTAAGAAAGGTTTCATACTCCCAAAACCTCAGAATCGGCCCTGCAAATAGTTATATTACATTAACATTACCTGAAACAAGAAGTACTTGCAGTGATCATCAGAAAGAGACTGAGAGGACTTGATGATCTGATGAAGATCAGTATCCATCAGCTCATAAACCAAATAAACATCTTTGAAACTTGATCTAACCGAAGGCAACATAACATCTTTAAGCGCGATCACATTCTCATGCCTCACATGCCTAAGAAGCTTAAGCTCTCTCAACGTCCTCAACGCATCAACTCGATTCTCAAACACGTTATGAATCTTTTTGATAGCGACCCTCTCGTTGGTCTCACGGTTGATAGAAGAGCAAACCACACCGTAAGCTCCTCTACCAATGGGTTTGATAGGAACATACTTAGTGTCGATTTCGAACAGAGTTTGCCACATGGAGTAGTAATGCTTCCCTTGTTGTTTGATCCCGTTTGGTGGGTCAACTAACATCGCCATTGTGTTACTTCTGCTGAGAACTCAAATTCCTCAAAAAGGGTTTATAGAGAGAGATAACGAATCATTGAAGCTTTTTTCTTCTTTACGTTATTCCTTGTTGGAAAAAAAAAGTGAAAAGATTCAATCTTTTTTATCCTTTGCTTTACTTAGCTATCAATCTTACTACTCCCCAGGGAAAAAAAGTAGCAAACTTTCGGCGTAATCATAGTTCAAACTCTTTTAACGAATTAAAAAGAAAAACTAAAATTAACTCAAAACGACAGAAGATTTGGACATACCCTTGTAATAAGAGAAGCTGGATCGTTGTTGGTTGATGTGGTTGGTGATCAGAGGAAGAAGAGAAGGGTATAACTGGATCTGAATTGAGATGGCTTCTTCATAATTATCTCAAGAAGATATAAGAGAGAGAAGTGGTGAGACCCATACGGGGAAATGTTTAGAGAAGAGGAAGAAGAAGAGGAAGTAATACGTTGTGTTGATGAAGAAGCCTTCGGATAAAAAAATTGTTTTTTATTATATTTGGGAAGTCTGCTAATTACGAAAACGACATTCTTTTGTAAGATATTTTGTTTATCCTACTTTAATGAAAAAGCTTCAGTTACAAACTATCTAGATTCTAGAGACAATTTGAAATAAATATCTGAAAATAGTTACATGGACTCTCAATATTACACATATTTAATACTCTTTTTTTTTGACAAAGAACAAATGTTTAATACAATAAAATTATATATTTTTTCTAGATTTTGATTCAAATATAAGAATTCGATTTGTATAAATTGAATAAAAAGAGCTAGCCTTAGGTTTTATTATATTCTTTTTTGTATATATAAATGTAGATTGTTTTTTTTTGTCAATAAATGTAGATTGTATAAAATGAGAAAGAACGAACAATTTGATGGATCTAGTAACTGGCTAAGCACGTGGATGCAGCGAAATATGACAGGTGTCCTACGTAGATTGGCAATCTTCTCTTTTTGTTCGAAGTTTCCACTAAAAGCGTGTAGTTAAACCTAATTCGAAAGTCTTAGACTATCTACATTGGTTTTCCTTGTTCAACACCATTTCTTTTCTTTTTTTTTATTCCACCTCATTTTCACTTTTTTCCATATAATTATTAAATGATTATTTTCTTTTTAATTAATACAATAATTTTACTTAATAAAATTGAACATTATATCCTACATTTTTAATTCATATTCTTGTTTTATATAATTTAATAAATATATATTAATAGCATTTTCTATTTTAATTAACTTAAATAGATTAAAGGAAAACTAGAAGAATTTTGAATATTAAAAATTATTATTTGGATATATTTAACAAAAAATAACATTTATATTTTATATCTAAATGAAATAAAACTAGTCTCTATCTATACATCATAAAAAATGTTACATTTTGGTATAATTTTTTAAAAAAGAATTTACTATAAAATAAGTATATTTGAATAATTTAAAGGAATTAAAAAAGTATAAAACTATCATTAACCAATAAGAATATGAAAGAGGCAATGTAGGGCTCCTTTCAACCCGTTAAAAGTCTTCAACGGACAAATAATTCACCTGGATTCTTGTTTAAGGTGAGTATGGTCTCAAGAGAAGTAAACAATACTTAAAATGGGTCGAACAGAGGTATTTATTAGATTTCGAGATGAGGTTACAAAGGTGGAGAAAGTGAGTAAAATGCCGGAGCTAGGAGAGCTTTTAAGCCGGAAAAGCGTAACAACGGAGAGACGATTGTACGGATGCTAAACCCTAATCTCGCCGTCCTGCTTGTATTTCCTTGTCCAGATGCCTTTCTCCTTTGCTTCCCCCCTTTTATAGCCTCTGCTCGGATGGGACTTGACCTAGTTCCTCCTTTGGTGATTGGGCCTTTGGCGGCCTGTCGGGCTTCGATCAAATCTTGTCGGGCTGTTTAGCGGTTTCCTCTTGTTAGATGCGTTGTTGGCTAAAAGTAGTGTAGCCGAGCGAGGTCGCCGAGCTTCGGCTCCTTGATCGTGAACCACCTAATTGCTTCGTTGGGCCTTTTGTTCGATGGGCTTTGTGGATGGGTACAATCCATCCTCAACAGTAAGTCCCCCCCAGTTTATCGAGATCGCTACCGGTCTTCGATAAATTGGAAGTTTTAGTTCGAGAACAAAAGACTAACCGTATGTCGGCGTGGTTCCCGAGATATGAACTCATCGTAACCGTTGAGAACCAAAGACGATTGTTGGTTTTGGTTTTCGATCGGAGCTGGGAAGACGAACGAAGACGACCGCTGCACGCCTGAGGCCCATTTAGCCCCTTTAGCGCAATGATGACGCTTTGATTCGCGGCGCCATCTTTTCTTATAAATGAGCGGCCTTCCCTCACTTCTTTCATTTTCTCCGCCGCAAGGTATTTTCTCTCTCTTCTCTCCTTCTCTCTAAGTTTCCGCTTAAGATTTGTTTTCTTTTGAGATGTCGTCGAACCAACGATTATCTCGAGCAAAAGGGAAAAGGGTAGCATCTGCCCGAGTTCGCCCGAGGACGCCGCTGACGCTCACCACGAGGCTATGATGGATAATGAGGAATATGGATCTGGCTCAGCGTCTCCTGGTCGCGGAGGCTCGTGACAATTCGAGGTGATGACGATGGTCGAGGCGGTGGATGCTCGGATTATTCGATCAGCTATTACCCGAAACATCTTCACGAAGAGGGTCCGTTGGAGGTCGAGGATACGGCCTTCAATCGTTGAGGGACAGGACTGGCGAATGTTGAAACACGAGATCGTATCGTTCGGTCGAGGCGTTCTCCGTGGTCTTGTCGCGACACGGCGTTACATTTATCATACCGACACCGAGCAAAGACCGTGGTCTCCCGAAAGGTTATCGGTCGCGTATATGAGTCGTACTTCCGTGACGACACGAGGCTGTGGTTTCGATTCCCGGATAGTTACAGCTTACGCTTTTCGAAGAGTCGCCCTGAGCCAGTTGATGAACGGCTCGATTCGGTTGATGGTCGTATTGTCGGTAATTGCAGCCGAGGCCGGACGCCGCTAAGCGTCCGGTCGCTCGAGGAGTTGACCTCGGTAGCGATTCGCGGATGGACTGGTGTCGACGAGGATGCGCCCAAACTACAACGTGGTTACGGGTATCCGCCCAAAACCACCGACTGGCAGCGATCGTACTTCTACGTGAAGTCAATAGGTCGGCGTCAAGAACCGCCAAAACGAGCTATCGCGTCCTTTGGAACTTCGGACATGGGTACAGCATTATTATTTTTAGCGATCGCAGCGTTCCTCCTCGACGCTATATATTTTCCTTTGTGTGTGCAGTTATCCACCAATATCGCCTGCACTCGAGGATTGGAAGCAGAGTGCTCGGATCGTCGCGTCACGGAGACAAGACTGTTGGAAGAATTTTTCCAGCGACAGGATTCGGAGATCCATTGATTGGATTGCTGCTCGTGAGTGTCTTCTTCCTTCTGAGTAAAGGAAACTGGGGAGTTTTTTTTTGCTGTGCTCTCACCCCTCTCTTTTGGTTTTTGCAGAGAAGTGGACTTCGATCTCGGTCCCGTACATCAACAGTGCTAGGATCAAGAAGAGATTGGCACTTTTCCGCGTCGGCCGAGCAAAAAGAAATCATCAGAGCGAGAACGATGAAGGAGTTGCCCGACCTAAGCTTGATTGTAGCGACGCAAGTTGGTTCCAAAGGCGGTGCTCCTACACGTGGAGAGGGAACGTCGGTGCCAAGGGAAGAGAACGTTGTTCCTACGGTAACCGAGCAGACGCCTACCGGTGGACCCTCCATGAAGAAGGGATCGAAGCAAAAGAAGACTTCTAGTAGTCGGACGGTGCCCGAGGGAGGAGAGAACGTCGAGCAAGCGCTCGTGACTGATCCTCCCAAGAAGAAGGACAAAAGCAAGAGGAAGAGACCGGAGGTAGGGTCCGGAACTCAGAGCGATAACCAAGTGGAGCCGGAGTTCCCCATCGATATTGTTCAAGAAAAAGCCGAAGAAGAAAAGCTTAGTCAAGCCCCACGTTTCTTCCGTCGTCGAAGAAGAACTCCAGGACTTAGCTCCTGATAACGCTATGATGGGTCGCGACTCGGACGACGATGAGAACCAGACCGTGGCTTCACGGATCAGGAGGAGGGAAGGTTTGATTGCTAACGAGAATGTCGCTGGGACTCCTGTGAGTGACCGGGGAGCCGTTGGGAGCTTGGGCGTCCTGCCAGTTTCCGAAAGGGATAGTGGTCGTTTACTCGAGAGATCGCCGTCTCGGAGTCAAGGCGGGTCCGAGACTCGCGTACCTGGTCGTCCCTGGGAGACCCCGGGGGACGAGATCACTTTTAGGTTTAAACGTGAGCTTCCCCTGGTCTTCTATCCGGAGGAGTGTGGCCGACTTGTGCAGTTGGTGAAAGGCGGGCCCGACGAGCTACCCCCAGTAGCTGATCTTGCCTTCGGTGAGGATTACAAGCAGGCTGCTTGCTCGTCGATTAGGGTAAGAACATAAATGTTTCTTATCCCCCTCTTTTATATATATACTTTTTTAATGGGTGGTTACGAAAAATTTTTTGTTCCTTTGCTTGGGCAGAACCAAGGCGACTGGAATGTCGTGGTTGGGAAATACGACATGGCACTACGACAGGCGCAAGAGCGGCTTCGGGAGAGTGAGGAGGGGAAGGAGAGACTCGAACTTGCGCATGAACAGGCTCTTCGGGAAACCATTCGTGAAAGAGATGCGGCAATCGTCAGGGAGAAAGCTCTCAGGAGGGAATTCAACGAGACGAGGACTGCCGACGCGGCCGAACTGCAGATGTGCAAGGAGTCGATGAAGGACCTTGAGCACGTGGTCGGCAAATTGGAGAGAGATAAGGCAGAACTCGAGGAGGAGAAGGCCAGGGATTCGTTGAAGCACGCAGAAGAAGCGGGGCGGCTCCGGAAATCCCGTAAATACGAAGTCACGCATGAGAGGATTCGCGTGATGATCGCAATGATCGCCAAAGCCGAAAGGTGCTTTCATCGGATCCGCCTTCGCGAAGAGCAAAGGGACAAGTATGACGATGCCCGGTGTCTGTACAGCCAAGCCTTCGGGACGAGGAAATGCCTTGAGCAGATAAGGGATTCAGGTGCCGACATTCCGCAGGCGACTATCGATACCTACGCCGAGCAAGAGGAACACTTCAGGGAGGAAGCGGCTCGTCTAGAAGTGAAGGAGATCCCTGAAGACTACCTCCGCCTTTTGATGTGCCCTGGGATAGCGGACCGAGCAAAACAAACATGCATGGCTTGATCATGGGAAGCAGCAATGATATATGTTCATTGTTTGACTCATATATTCCAAACCACGACGCTTATACGCATGAAATTACTTGGAGAACGTGCTCAGCTCAATTCCGGAGCTCCTCGAAGAAGAATCAGCTCAAACGTAGTTCAGATGTGGGAGTTATGCCATTTTCAAATCAGATGATCTTCGATTCTCGCGAATTCAGACATGGCGCATTTAATGAAGGGATGTCTTGACCAATCTTCCTAAAATTCGACAACCTTGACCAGTCTTCCTCAAAATCACCATCCTTGACTAGTCTTCATCAGATTCCACACCTTTGACTCATTTATCATGTTCTAGTCAAAGATTTCTTTTTCTATGCATTGTTTTTACACAAATATATTTATTATCTTTTATCATTTCATCTATTTGTAATCCTATAAATAGGAACCGAATTCATTCAATAAAGTCTAAGTTTGAGTTATATTTGTGTTTCTTTTCTCTGAGTGAGAGAGATAGTTCTTTAGATAGTTCATCGGTTTGAACCGGCTTGTTGATTTGGTGGTCAGCCAATCATCTTTGTGTGTTATTTGGTGGTTCGCCAACGCACTACATCCGTTCTTTGGTGGTTAGCCTTAGATCGTGGGTATATCAAGAGTCATTCCGCACCTCTTGACGATCCATTCAATCCATCCCAGTTCCAGAAGTGCCTTTGCCTTCTCGGTTCATATCCAACACCCGGCTAAAGTGATCCTTCCCGATTTAGGGTGCATCATTTGGTATCAGAGCCACTTTGGCTGGTTTGTTTCTATCTTTTCATCTTCTTATAAATATTTCTTCTTCTTTCTATCTTAAATCCGGGCCACCTTCTTACCTAGGCCGTAAAAAAAAAAAAACGAAAAAAAAAAGTTTCAAAAAAAAAGATTTGATTTTTGGCTAGGTGGTGGAAGAGTAATCCTGCTGGCTGAAGAAATCCAGCCTTGGGGTGGTTAAAGCGATTTCACAAAAAAAATCTCTTTTCTCTCTATCTATCTCTTACCATTGTTGCTTTGGGGTTCTGATTGTTGAATTTTGACTGTCTATCATCCTTTGAACCAGTGAAAAGAACTCCGAGTGATCACCTAAAAATCGTGAGCTAAACACTTTGAGAGTGTGAGGGATTTTATTGCTAACTCTTTTGTTAAGTGTTTTTCGGATGTTTGGACTTCTCAAGAAATCAAAACCACAACAAGGCGTTTACTTCCCTTTTAAAACTGTGTTAGAAAAGAGCAAATGATTTTTGGAAATAAGAAACAGTTTGTTTCTAATGGGTTTGATTTTGTGCAGAAACAAAGAAACCAAAGGAAGAGGCAAAACAGGTTCGATGATGATGAGAAGAGAATCATAAGTGGTAATCGTCCCTTCACCAAAGCCAAGAGAAGCAACCGTGATGTGTTTGATCAGAATGAGCTTCAGACTTATGCCAGCTTGGAAGATGTTGCATAAGGCAATTCATGCTATCCGACAGCTCAAAAGGAAGGAAACACCAACACTTCTTCAGCATCAAAACAGCAATGTAAGTCTTCTTATCTTTCAAATTCTGATTTGAAAACTAATGAGATTTCTTCTGATAAAAGCAAAGCTGTGAAAACCACAAGCAAATCTCATTTTACCAGGTGCTTCAAATGCCATAGGATCGGTCATTATGCTAACAAGTGTCAAAAACAGAAACCGTTGGTGACTTTGGAGAATGACAATGTTGAAACCGAGCCAGAAAGGGAAGAACTTTCAGTCCCATTGACAATTTTTGATGACTTCACACATGAACCAATGGAGGTGCTAGATGAAGAACAAATCCATGATCATCGAGCAAACCAAGAAGGGTCTTCTTCCATTCAAGAGTCGGACCAAACTCAAGATAAGCAATGTGTTGATTATGATTCATGTGCTTATACCCCTTTTCCTTTTAATGTTTCAGATTTGAGGACAAATCTTTTTAAGAGGAAGGGAATGATGTGCCCCGATAGCGGACCGAAAGCAAAACAAACATGCATGGCTTGATCATGGGAAGCAGCAATGATATATGTTCATTGTTTGACTCATATATTCCAAACCACGACGCTTATACGCATGAAATTACTTGGAGAACGTGCTCAACTCAATTCCGGAGCTCCTCGAAGAAGAATCAGCTCAAACGGAGTTCAGATGTGGGAGTTATGCCATTTTCAAATCAGCTGATCTTCGATTCTCGCGAATTCAGACATGGCGCATTTAATGAAGGGATGTCTTGACCAATCTTCCTAAAATTCGACAACCTTGACCAGTCTTCCTCAAAATCACCATCCTTGACCAGTCTTCATCAGATTCCACACCTTTGACTCATTTATCATGTTCTAGTCAAAGATTTCTTTTTCTATGCATTGTTTTTACACAAATATATTTATTATCTTTTATCATTTCATCTATTTGTAATCCTATAAATAGGAACTGAATTCATTCAATAAAGTCGAAGTTTGAGTTATATTTGTGTTTCTTTTCTCTGAGTGAGAGAGATAGTTATTTAGCTAGTTCATCGGTTTGAACCGGCTTGTTGATTTGGTGGTCAGCCAATCATCTTTGTGTGTTATTTGGTGGTTAGCCAACGCACTACATCCGTTCTTTGGTGGTTAGCCTTAGATCGTGGGTATATCAAGAGTCATTCCGCACCTCTTGACGATCCATTCAATCCATCCCAGTTCCAGAAGTGCCTTTGCCTTCTCGGTTCATATCCAACACCCGGCTAAAGTGATCCTTCCCGATTTAGGGTGCATCACCTTTCTCCTCTGGTGCTGGAGTCCCGCTTCCTGATCGAAGACGTCTGGGGGCGGATCGACCCGTACGGATCGAATACGGACCTGATCGATTCGGAGGCAGCGTTTGCCCTCCGAACTCCTCGTAGCAATTCTGACCCTCCTCCCGAGAGATGCGAGAGGAGTCTTATTCAGCCAGCTGGGTCTTCTAACCTTCGCGCAGATCATGCAGCTGCTCCGGTAGAAGAGGCCGTACCTCCTACTATCGTGATAGTCGATTCGTCGGCGAAGGCGTCGGGGGTGGGCAGCTCATCGGCTTCTAGTTCTGGTAACCCGAAGACCGGAGGCGAGCATCCTGCGGGACCTAGGGCAAGTCTTCCTCCGCAGACCTTTGGTCGAGTTTCGGGTCCCTCTGTGGGAGAGTAGGAGCTTTCTTTTGTTTTCTTGTCCCGGATCCCGGCTCGTTGCAGCCTTTGTTGTTTCAAGTACCCCTTTTTTTTTACTCTCTTTTTGTCTTCGTGCTTATGGCTCTTTGTAGTTTCCGAACTCATCTGTAATGTATGCCCGGTTGGGCCTTGTTGTTTTATCGAGAACTCGGGATTGAACCCCTCCTTGCTTTTCTTAAAGCACTTTGAATTTTTCCTCTTAAGGCTTGCTCGTTTTGAGTATGTTACGGTTGGTCGTAACGACTTAGTTTAATTCCTAGGATAATCATTTGCATGCTGGTCCATACAACTGATTTGGCAATAAACCAACAGAACCTAACCAAGACAAGATTTTTCAAATGTCATTCGAGGAAAAGGTATTTGAGACGCTACACGGTAATCGAGAGACGTTTGACCGGCCAACCCACAATTCTTCGATTTGTGATGAGGTTCAAAAATTTCACTCGCGGGTTGGTCGATGTAAAATGCATCGGTGACCGTAACCCGGTTTTCCCCTTTCGACGTTATCTGATCGGGATTCGTCGATTATTCGGGAGAGTGTTAGTGCGCCGCTCGTGTTCTAAGGGCTAACATCGTTTGCTCGTGGTGACTTCCGTTGTGTGGGATGAGTCTCCGAGTCTAAGTTTTGGACTTTGGTTTTGGTTGGGGCTGGACCCCGTAGAGGGGATGCCTACGTACCTCCGAAGAGGATCAAACCTTTCGTAGTTCGTTTTTCCCGAGAAGGGGGTGATGTAAATCAGTTGCTCGGACGTGTAGAAGTGACCGTAGGGTGCATCTACTCGGTTTTTTTTTTTTTGTGGCTTGTGACCTACTCTCGTGAGTGGTAACGACGAAGATGCACAGAGTTCCAAGCTCGTGGGACTGCTTCTCCGCGGGAAGTCTCGAGTCGATAAACTCCCGGTTTGACGACTTGAGTTATTTTGTAAGATCCTTCCCAGTTTTCTCCGAGTTTTCCGGCATTGAGCTCTTTGGTGTTTTCGAAGACCTTCCTTAAGACTAAGTCACCAAGTTCGAGAGGGCGTGTTCGAACCTTCTTGTTGTAGTAGCTTTCAATCTGGTTCTGATAGTTCTGGATCCGAAGAAGTGCTTGGTCGCGCTTCTCTTCGAGTTGATCGAGAGCATCCATCAACATTTCCTGGTTCAGTTCGACGTACTGGGGCATCTTTGCTCGGCGAAGGCTCGTGACATTGGCTTCCGCGGGAGCCATCGCTTCCATCCCGTAAGCGAGGGAGAAAGGAGTCGATTTGGTCGCGCCTCGTGGGGTTGTTCGGTGCGACCAAAGGACGCCGTCGAGTTCATCGGTCCAGTGTCCCTTCTTGAGATCGAGACGCTTCTTGATTCCGTCGATGATAATTTTGTTAAATGATTCGGCTTGTCCGTTCCCCTGGGGGTATCTTGGTGTCGAGGTGCTTAGTCTGATATCCCACTTGGTGCAGAAGTCCTTGAAATTCCCCGAGATAAACGAGAGCCGTTGTCGGTCACGATCTCGTATGGTAGACCGTGGCGACAGATAATGTTTTTCCAGACAAAACCACGAACTTCTTTTTCGGTAACTTGTGAGAAAGCCTCGGCCTCGATCCACTTAGTGAAGTAGTCGGTTAGGACTAGGACGAAGCGACGTTGGCGAGAATTTGGCATTGGCCCGATGATGTCCATTCCCCATCTCATGAACGGATAGGGTGCTGCGGAAGTGCTCAGTAGCTCGGTAGGACTGTGGATGCTCGGAGCATGTCTTTGGCATTTATCGCACTTCCGAGCGTATGCTTCGCAGTCAGTGTTCATCGTTGGCCAAAAGAATCCTACGTTTCGAATCTTCAGAGCGAGTGCTCGTCCTCCAGAGTGGTTTCCTCCTGCTCCTTCATGGGTTTCTGCCATGACCAATCTTGTTTGCTCGCCGTAAATACATTTGAGCAAAACTTTGTTGGCCGCTACTCGTGGAGTTCTTCTTCCATGATGACGAGGGCTTACTTCGAGGCGCTCATGCTCCATTTATCGGCTGGAACCGAACCTCTGGTGAGATAGTTGATGAACTCTGTTCGCCAGTCATTTGCTGGCTGATCTTGATCAGTCATCTCGACATCTTCATTAGTTGCTTGTTGGGGCGTTGTCTCGGACACTGGAGTGACAAGGTCCGCTGCCTCTACCGAGATGTCGATGCTCGGTTTCTCAATATGATGGATCGATAGTTCTCTTCACTTGGTGCGAAGTTTGCTGCGGCGCCGCCAATCGTCGGCATCACGTTGTCTCAGCGCGGTACCTTTGTTAATTCGAAGAATTCGAATTCCTTAGCCAGAGCTTGGACGACTCGAAGGTATGCGTCCATCCTGTCATTCCGGGCGTCGTACTCCCCGCTGAATTGACTTGCGACAAGTTGTGAGTCACAGTACGCACTTAGCCTTTTGGCTTTAACTGCTTTCGCGAGACGGAGACCAGCGATGAGTGATTCATATTCTGCTTCATTGTTGGATGCTGGGAATCCGAAACTAAATGACTGCCGGATGAGTTCTTCTGTCGGGGACTGAAGTTGAACTCCTGCTCCTGAACCTTTATTCGTCGAGGAACCGTCGACGTGTAGGATCCAATTTGCTTCCGGGACTTCGAGATCTTGGGCTAGTTCTGGGGGTAGCTCCACGAGGAAGTCTGCAAGGACCTGGGCTTTGGCGGCTGTTCGGCACTTGTATGTGATATCGAGTTCTCCGAGCTCTATTGCCCACTTGGTTAGTCGACCGGCTCTGTTTGTGTTTTGCAACACGGTTCGGAGTGGTTGATCAGTGAGAACTTCTACCGAGTGGACTGGAAGTAGGGCGGAGTTTCCTTGCCGACTCGACGATCGCTGTGGCCATTTTCTCAAGTGTTGGATACGGGTTTCTGGTCGGTCATCCGCCTACTCATGTAGAACACTGGTCTCGCTTCCACGATCTTCCTTAATCAAGACGCCGCTGATTATGCGACGATACCGCGATATACAAGGATAAGACATCACCTACGTCCGGCTTGGCCAAGACTGGGGGGGTCGTTAAGTAGTGTTTGAGTTGACTGAAGGCTTCCTCACACTTGTCATCCCAGAGAAATTTCTTGTTTCCCCGAAGGAGATCGTAGAAAGGCAGACACCTGTCCGTTGATCGGGAGATGAACCTATTGAGCGCCGCGATTCTGCCAGTTAGTCGCTGAACTTCCCGGCAGTTTCTTGGACTCGGGAGATCAAGGACAGCTGAGAGTTGCTTTGGATTGGCTTCGATTCCTCTCTGTGTCACGATGTAACCGAGGAATTCTCCGAGCGAGCGCCCGAAGGTGCATTTGGCGGGTTGAGTTTCATCTTGTACATATTAAGGATATCGAAGCATTCTTTCAGGTGCGCCAGATGGTCGTCTGCTCGGAGCGACTTGACTAGCATATCGTCGATGTAGACTTCCATCGTCTTACCGAGCTGTTTGGCGAACATGCGGTTGACTAGCCGCTGGTAAGTTGCTCCGGCGTTTTTCAGCCCGAAAGGCATCACCTTGTAGCAGTAAGTCCCTCGATCGGTGATGAACGAGGTCTTCTCTCGGTCGTCAGGGTGCATCAGGATCTGATTGTATCCTGAGAAAGCGTCCATAAAGGTAAGCATCTCGTTTCGGCGATCGACTTCGGCGAGCGATCAATGTTTGGCAACGGATAGCTATCTTTCGGACAGGCCTTGTTGAGGTCGGTAAAATCCACGCACATACGCCACTTACCGTTTTTCTTTTTGACGACGACCGGGTTGGCTAGCCACTCGGTGCGGACCGGAAATTGACCCTGCGTTAAGTAGGCGCTCGACCTCTTCGACAACCGCTTTGACCTCTCGGGACCCAACTTTCGCCTTTTTGGCGAATAGGTTTGATGTTCGGGTCTACGTTCATTTCGTGGGTCGTGATAGAGGGATCGATTCCTTGCATGTCGGACATCGACCATGCAAAGGTCGATAGGTTCTGCTTCAGGAAATCCATAATCTTGAGTTTCAATTCGTCGGACAAGTATGCACCTACTCGCAGGGTTTTGCTCAGATCCGATTCGTCAACTGGTACCTCGAGTACTTCTTCCTTCTGGGGATATACCTTGCTGACAGGTGGTGAAACTGAGTTGACGAGTGATTGGGAGCGTTGTAGCTTGATTGTGGCGATTAGGATATCTCGAGCGGCGCATTGATCTCCTTTAATCGTCTTAATGGTTCCATCGGTTCCCGGGAACTTGACACACTGGTGATAGGTTGATGCGATTGCTCGCATGGAATGCAACCATGGGGTTCCGAGTATTACATGATAAGGGGTCTTTGTGCTGACCACCGAATTTGACCAGCCTAGTCACTCCTCCAGCTTGTACCGAGAGTCGGATGGTTCGAGGTCACCGGAAGATCCATTGAAGCCCGTGAGTGTTCTGGAAGACGGTTTCACGTCCTTTAGGTCGATGCCCATCTTTACTAAGGTCTCGCGGAAAATGATATCTACCGAGCTCGGTATCGATTAGTACCTTAGTGGCGTCGTACTTATCGATAGCGGGGCGACGAGTGGAGTCGTTGTGGGGTAGACTCACGCCCGAGTAAATCATTTGGAGAAAGAGATCTGGGGGTCATTGGGGCTTCGCGCCAACGCTGAGATGTCTCGCATGCGTCGATGGTCTTTGACGGACCGGACTGAGTCTCCGCAGGTGGTGATCCACCCATTATCCGTTGATCCGTGGTCTGATACTGGCCTGCTTCTTGAGGAGAAGAGCTCGAGATCTTTACTCTCCTCCGGTCGGTCAATCTTTTGGCGGTTAAGCAGCGCAGGTCGCCTATTCATGCGTTCAGTTGCTCGCGGAGTCGAGCTTGGCCGTCGGGCGTGAGCTTGGATCTTTGGCGTTTAGCTTTGTCACGAGATCGAAATGCTGGGAGATTGGCGATCTCTGAGTAGCTTTCCTCTTAAGTAGTTCGTAGATCTGACGACTCGGGAAGTCTTCGATTGCACTCGAGGATGGCTCCTCATCGTCGGATGAAGACTCGGCTGGGCCAATAACTTCGATCCTCCGCCTGATCGCTGGTTGGTCCTCATCAGCCGAGACGCCGCCATCGCCGCCTTTGTGAGGCTTGCTCGAATCTTTCGCTTCGGGTTATCCTTCTTGGATTTCCTTGGCCCTTTCGCTGGTTCTTCCTGTCTTTGTTCCTGCTCCAGCTGTTCTCGCTTTTGGTTTCGAGAGGGGATCTTGAGTTCACCGCTTTCGATTGAGGCGAGGAACTGTGCGAAGAGCGTCTTGCACTCTGAGGTATCGTGGCCTTTGACTCCATGGAGTTTGCATGACTTAGTGAGGCCCGGGGTGCGAGATGATCCGCTACGAATCAACCGAGCGATGTAGTGGCAGCCGATGCTCGGGGAGACTCGTCCGGGAATCCGCTTCTGAAAGGTATTCCACTTTTTCCCATTCTCGCCGACCAATGAAAGGAGACTGTTCTTATGATTATGTTTGTTTGTGGTAGCATGCTGGCGGGTTCGATATGAGTGTTGGCGGCGTTTTAGGCGCCGGTTGCTTCGCAGCATTGTGCTTGTTCAAAATGGCTTTAGTATCTTCTTCCATACGGATGAAGTTATGCGACCGAGCAATGGCGTCTTGTAAGGACAAAGTGGGACTTCGGTAGAGGTCTTCTCGGAATTTGCAGTCGACCTGGAGAGTGTTCATTAACGCATCGATAGCAATGTTATCGGGATGTTGATTCTTGACACGATCGACTTGAAGCGCTCCATGTAGTCGCGGAGACTTTGATCCTTCGTCTGTTTCAAGTTCCAGAGACTTGAGGCTGTGGCTTCGCGCTTAGTAAACATGATGTAAGTCTTGAGGAAAGCCGAGGAAAGCTCTTTGAAGCTGCTAATCGAATTTTCGTCGAGTCCGGAAAACCAAGTCAGGGCCTGCTCGTTTCACGTGTCGACGAAGAGCTGGCAGTAACCAGCGTCTTTCTCTTCCGAGGAAAGTCGGGCTCTTGCCATGGCAATATTGAAGGCTGTCAAGTGCTCGACCGGTCCCTCCCGCTTGTAATCGTAGGCGCAGCTTGTCCATCTTCCGGAGCTTGACTCTGGTTAGCTCCTTTTGAAAGGCCCGAGATGTAGAGGCGATGACGCTGTCAATTTCGGGAGCTGCGCTGGTCACCTGGTGAATTCTTGAGCTCATCTGTTGGAAGTTCAGCTTGAGCTCGGCGATCTCTCGGATAGTTACCGAATCGGATGTTGTCGGAGGAGCGTCGGCTGCTAGGGTTTCGATTTGCTCGACCTCGTTCGTCGTGATACCGTCCGCTGGAGTTGGAGGGTTGGTGTCAAGAGCTGTCGGCTAAACGGTTGGCTGGTGGATGGTACGCTGAGAGCTGCGGCGATGGCGGCGAGCCGCTCGCTCACGTCAATCTCCTCAGGAGGGAGTCGGGCCATGACCGAGCTCATGAACTCCGACGAGATGATAAGAGGAGGCGGAGGAGGTGTGAGTTCCGGTTCCCCTCCTGAGGTACCAGGGTTCGTACCTTCGGTCGTCATATCGGTCTAGAAACACTGAATCTGTTCAGCCCCACGGTGAAGCCAATTGTTTAAGGTGAGTATGGTCTCAAGAGAAGTAAACAATATTTAAAATGGGTCGAACAGAGGTATTTATTAGATTTCGAGATGAGGTTACAAAGGTGGAGAAAGTGAGTAAAATGCCGGAGCTCGGAGAGCTTTTAAGCCGGAAAAGCGTAACAACGGAGAGACGATTGTACGGATGCTAAACCCTAATCTCGCCGTCCTGCTTGTATTTCCTTGTCCAGATGCCTTTCTCCTTTGCTTCCCCCCTTTTATAGCCTCTGCTCGGATGGGACTTGACCTAGTTCCCCCTTTGACTGATTGGGCCTTTGACGGTCGGGCTTCGATCAAATCTTGTCCCGGGCTGTTTAGCCGGTTTCCTCTTGTTCGTCTGTTGTTCGGCTAAAAGTAGTATGTAGCCGAACCGAGGTCGCCGAGCTTCGGCTCCTTGATCGTGAACCACCTAATTGCTTCGTTGGGCCTTTTGTTCGATGGTCTTTGTGGATGGGTACAATCCATCCTCAACAATTCTCACATTTTTCAATAGGTCTATTTTCAATTAAACAGTTAAATTTGCAGTCAAGTAAAAATTATTTGAGTGTAGATGCTGAGATTCGAGCTTAGGACTTCACGACCACAACTTGGATTTTTCACCACTAAACTACAGCCATTTGGTTCTTATAATAACGACGATTAAATTTTTTTAACTAACATTACAATATGTTCAAATCTTGCTAGAGATGGAATCGTTTAAGCCGAGAAAACCTTGTACAGATTTGACGACCCAGCTTCTCCAAGTAGGGCCAAAACAATGCGAGTACCATGGATCGGATTAGTCGATAAAATGGCCCATTATAGTTCTAGATTTTTTTTTTTTTTGAAACATTATAGTTCTAGAATAATATCGACAATTTGCTTCTTTCCTAGTTGGACGATGGCGTCATAAGTGTCTTTGGAGTTCAGGTCCAAACCAAAACTAAAGAGCCCAACGGTGCACTTGAGGATCCATAGAAGAAGTTGGAAGCTTTTTCATACAATCTGATATCTTTTCATATCAAAAACAAAAAAGACAGTGACAAATAAAGAAACTACAAAACGTTCAGATGAGAAAGATATTATTTTACTTGACCAAATAGATCCACTATTCATCTGTTTTATCTTACTCCCTCCGTTTCATTATAGATGATGTTTTAGAAGGTGTATTTTGTTTCAATTTAGATGAAGTTTTGATATTTTAAGGTTAACTTTATTGGAACTGTTAAACCAATTAGATTTTACTGTCTTTTTTTTATTGGTTAATTGATTAAAAAATTATATCTTTAATATACATTTTTAGAAATATTTAATTTTCTTAATCTTTGTGCATTAAATCAAAACATCAAGTATTGTGAAATGGAGGGAGTACGATTGTCCAACCATTTTTTAATCAAGATTAAATTAATGCACCCATATGTGATAAGGAGAGGAAGTCATCTTTTTATCTTGCAGTCTTAAGAAGGCAAATTATGGTGTCAATCCATCCCCGGCTAGAAGTACAATTAACACAAACATGTGATTGTAAACAATTGTATTTCCCTTCAGTCAACAATGTACAAGACGTAATCTTTAAATACAACGAGTTTGTTTGTCAGTTCCTCTAAGCTAGCTTTAGATCCAAGAATATAGGAGATATCGTTTGGCATATTCTAACACTCCCCATCAGTCTAATCGTTTGGCGCCCGAACGGATAGACTGGATTTGAACTCATTGAAGAGGGTTGTAGGCAGAGCTTTAGTGAAAATGTCTGCATATTGATAGGAGGAAGGAACGTGGAGAACTCGAACTTGACCCATATTAACCTTCTCACGAACAAAGTGAATATCAATCTCCACATGTTTTGTTCTTTGATGCTTAACAGGATTGTTGGAGAGATACACTGCACTGATGTTATCGCAGTAGAAAAGAGTGGCAGTGGTGATCGGGCATTTAAGCTCTAGAAGAAGGTTTCTTATCCAACAAGTTTCAGCTACTACATTAGCAACTCCTTTGTACTCTGCTTCTGAACTTGATCTCGAAACAGTCGGCTGGCGTTTCGAGGACCAGTATATGAGGTTGTCTCCAAGGTAGATGCAATAGCCTGATGTAGATCGTTGTGTGTCCGGGCAGCCAGCCCAGTCAGCGTCAGTGTAGGCTGTGAGGACGTTGGAACTGGATTTGTATAGCTGTAAACCGTGTGATAGGGTACCCTGAAGATAGCGCAAGACTCGTTTGAGGGCAGTGAGATGAGTGACTCTTGGATCATGCATGAACAAGCATAGCTGATGGACCGCGTACTGTATGTCAGGACGAGTTAGAGTGAGGTATTGCAGAGCTCCTGCTAGGCTGCGGTATAGAGTCGGGTCATCTATCTTGTCGCCTCCTTCTTGAGAAAGTTTGGACTTCAAGTCGACTGGTGTGCTTATAGGTTTGCAGTTTTGCATCTGAGCTCTCTGCAAAATTTCTTTGGCATAAGCAGATTGCGTTAGTAGCATACCTTTGTCGTTGTAGTCTACTTTAACACCCAGAAAAAATTTTAGTTTGCCCTCGTACGACATCTCAAATTCCTTTTTGAGCAAGGTTGTGAGTACTTGACGAAGATGAGTAGATGAAGTGGTGAGAAGGATGTCGTCTACGTAGAGAAGAATGAAGGCTTCGTCTGATCCTTTGCTGTATGTGAACAGAGATGTGTCACTGCTGAAAACCAAGACGTATCACAAAGGCAGAGAATCGCGCATTCCAGGCTCTAGGGGATTGCTTCAACCCGTAGATAGCTTTCTCGAGTTTACAAACATGGTGCGGCTTGGACTCGTCAGTCATACCTGGAGGCTGGTGCATGTAAACCGGCTTATCGAGAGTTCCATGGAGGAATGCGTTCTTAACGTCCAAATGATGAACCTCCCACGATCTCTGCAATGCAAGGTGTAGCACTGATCGTATAGTCACTGGTTTCACAACAGGACTAAATGTTTCATTGTAGTCGAGCCCATGTTCTTGTGACTTTCCGTTAGCGACAAGTCAAGATTTGTGTCGACGAACGTTCCCATCTGCATCAAGCTTATGCTTATAGAGCCACATAGAACGCACAATGTTAGCATCAGGAGGACGACGTACAAGATTAAATGTCTTATTCTTAATCAAGGCATCGTACTCAACAGTCATAGAAGGGTTCCAGTTAGGATCTTTTAGAGCTTTTAAGTGGCTGGTGGGAATGGGTGAGACAGTGGAAGTGTTTAGGTTTAGAACAGTTCTCTGTTTTCGAGTGCCATCTCTGCTCCTTGTTGTCATAGGGTGACGTTGAGGAGGACCAGGAGGAGGAAAAATCAGAGGAGCAGGAAGAGTTTGAGCCGTTTGGATGAAAGGAGCAGGAGTCATCGGTTTCTCCAAAATATTTTTAAAAATTAGAGAAGGCTCCGAAGTGGTATCGAGAAAATTATAAGGAAGAGATTTTTGAGTGGTTTGATTTTCGGCTATAGGGAAGATGGTTTCATCAAATACCACATGGCGTGATATAATGATTTTTCTGGTTTTGAGATCAAGGCAGCGGTGTCCTTTGTGGTCTGTGGGATAACCAAGGAACAGGCAAGGTGTTGATCTCGCTGCAAGCTTGTGAAGAGACGAATGGTTCAAGTTTGGAAAGCATAAGCAGCCGAAGGTTTTTAGACGATGGTAAGTAGGCCTTTTGTGGTAGAGAACAGTGTATGGCACTTTGTTTTTGAATGGAAGAGGAAGGAAGAATATTTAGGAGATGAACAGCAGTGTGAAGAGCTTCCACCCAGTAAGTAAGTTGGTGGTAGGCGAGCTTGAGAGAGGAGGGTCCTGATAGCATTATTGATTGTTCGTATCATTCTCTCGGAACGGCCGTTCTGTTGAGAAGTGTGGGGACACAAAAATCGGACCACAATACCATTGGAAGAGAAGAAATTATGGAACTCGGTATTGTTGTACTCGCCACCATTATCGCATTGAAAAGATTGGATGGAGGTGTGAAACTGCGTTTTAAGAAAGGCAGAGAAGTGAGTGAATTTTGAAAACACTTCAGATTTTCTTCTTAAAGGATAAACCCACAAGAAAATGAGAAAAATGATCCAAGAAAAGCACATAATATTGAATGCCACTGTTGCTAGTTTTTGGTGACGTCCATAAATCTGAATTCACCAATTTAAAAGGAGAAGAAACAGTTTTATTCGAATCAAAAAAGGAAGTTTTAAATGTTTACCCAGTTGACAAGCCTCACAACAGAGAGGAAGTTTGTTATTATTACAAGAAATAGCATTATTAGAAGTTAAAGTACGAAGAGAAGCGTTGTTGACATGAGCGAGCCTTTTATGCCACAGATAAGGAGAGTCAGCAACGAGAGCTTGATGAGTAGAAGTCGGTTTACTGATTTGGCAAGGCACCGAGTATAGCTCCCCCGAGCTGTTACTGCGGAGCAAAATCTGCTTTGTGTTGAGATCCTTTATAGAGAAACCAAAGGGGTCGAATTCGACCGAACACCAATTATCGTTAGTAAACCGACGAACAGAAATAAGATTTTTAATGATATTGGGAGCAACAAGCACATTTTGTTAAGACAAAGGACGAGAAGAAGAAGCTAAATGAGCAGAACCAGAAGAAGAAATGGGAATGCGAGAACCGTTACCAACCATGACTGTAATTCCAGTGCGGTTCTTAAGAACAGAATTTTATATACCTGACGTCGATGCTAAGTGTGCCGTTGCACCAGAATCCATGTACCAATTGGCTGCACCAGGATCCGCCAAGGTCATGGTATTGAAGGCGTGTGCAAAGTCTGTTGTTGGCTGGCATTGAGCATCGCTGAGAAGGGCCTGTTGAGGACGTTGTGGAGCAGAGCCGAGGATGCCTCTAGGTTGTTTCTGAGTCCAGGGAGTGGGATAGTTGTACCAGTGCATCATTGGTCCTGGCATGAAAGGCGTTGGCCATGCCGGATTCCAGTTGGTGTTCCAGTTGTTGTTCCAAGATCTCTGTTGGTTGTTGCGCCCACGACCGCGACCCCGATTGTTTTGTTTCCTGTTGTTGTTGAAGCGCTGAGTCTGTGGTTTCTCAGTAGTTACTGTGAGAACTGTCGAGGATGAAGCATTAGCAGATGGCGCTGGAGCTTTGTTGGCTTTCTTAAGCCTTGTTTCCTCATTGAGAAGCATGGTCTTAGCGTTGTCGAACGAAGGAAACGGTTCCTTGTGTTTGATAACGTTGATGATGTTATCGAATTTTTCATTCAGGCCGTCGATGAGATACATCACAAGGGTTCGATCTGAGACAGGAGCATCGAGATTGGCTAAGAGATCGGAGATGGACTTTAAGGCTGACAGTACTCATGAACAGAGCGATCACCAATTTCCGTGGTGTGTAAGTCATGATTCAGTTGAATTGCTCTAGCTTCCTTGTTGTTTCTGAATTGGTTCTCGATGCGCAACCAGATGTCACGAGCGGAGCCACCGGTTTGGAACGTTGAACGAAACAGAGGTTGAATCAAAGTTCCGTAAAGCCATAGCTTAACCAGGCCGTCCCTTTCTTCCAGGGAGTGTCGTCGTCATTTTCTGGGAGAGACGTGCCGTCGAGGTGGCCGAGGACGTCGAAAGCGAGGCAGTGTGTGAGGAAAAGCTCACGCCAAGCATCGTAATTATCATCTTCAAAATCCAAAGTCAGAGGGATATGACTTTTGATATTTGTAACGCCAAAGGCTCGTTCAACGCCATTAATGAATTGAGCCTCCATTGATAAAACGATGAAGGAAGAAGAAGAGAAAAGAAACGAGGAGAGAGAGAGATTATTGAAAAGAAAAAGAAAGAGAGAAGGTCTCAAGAGCTTGTAGCTCTGATACCATGTAAACAATTGTACTTCCCTTCAGTCAACAATGTACAAGACGTAATCTTTAAATACAACGAGTTCGTTTGTCAGTTCCTCTAAGCTAGCTTTAGATCCAAGAATATAAGAGATATTTTTTGGCATATTCTAACAGTGATGTGGTGTAAGTGTTGTTGGATCAATTATTCAAGGTCAATGGGCTTTAAAATAATTGTCTGGATGTGAAAACGAAATGGGCCTTATGGCTACAAGGAAAAGCCTATTGGCTTTAATAAGAAGAAATGGGAAACATCCCACATCGGTAACAAGAGCTATTTCCGAGTAGTATATATATGTACACTCACATGCATTTGCTTAAACAGATTGGGAGAGAGGAAGGTTCTCCATGCGCACGCCGCCGCCGCCGTCCGGCCGGCTCGGCGTGGTCTTGGTTTTGGTCTTGGGTCTCCGGAATAAGATTCTTTTTGGACCAAGTTAAGCTCAACGTTTTGCCATTTAATTCTCAAAAAACAGCATGACGTTCGTATGTAAATGACACATAGTTCGTTTAAAAACGACACGAAGTTTATCTGTTTGAAATGGATTAGAACGAATCAAAGTGGAGAGATCTTGAGGAGAAAGTTTCTCAACGCATAACTTCCGAGATATTTTCGCTACAGTTTTGTAAAATCGCTCCACGACTCTTCTTTAAATAATCCGTCTCCTCCTCTCTCATTTCTCACTTTTTTACACCGCAAACCAACAGCAAAAAAATATCTCTGCGTAAGTCTATAGTTCGAGAGTGTTTCGTAGTAATTTAATTCGATAGGGCATTCATGAGTGAAGCGTGAATCGTCTGACATGGTTGTATCCTGGGACTCGATATTTCGCACAATACCGTCTCACTATGGAGCGAATATTTAGAGTTAAGGAAAGAGATCGTATCTCGCCTCCATGTTCATTTTGTTGGTTTCCTTAACGTCGTTTTGTAAATATCTATCGTTTGTATCGATTCCGATTTTCGGCTTCTACAATCTTAACTCTAAATCGCTTTCTATCTAAAGTTGTATTGGGGTCGATCTTACGATTTATAAAATGATCTATTAAAGGATTTGTAAACGGATTTCAAAACAATATTTGTGATTTGTTCTGTAGCACTTCCGCGAAACGTTTCTTACTTATTTCATAACGATGTTTGCGATTTGCTCTGTAGCACTTTCGCGAAACGTTTATTGATGAAACGATGTTTGCGATTTGCTTTACCCTTATCCGCAAAACGTTTCTTATTTCTTCTCAAAACGGGTTTGCGGTTTGCTTATAGCATCATCCGCGAAACATTTTAGATACATTCTAAGTCTATACAAATGGTTTCTGAGAACGTTTTTAAGCGAGTTTGCAAAACGTTTTCTCAGACTTATATCGATTTTATTTAGTTCAAACACCAAAAATGAAAATCGATTTTATACTATTATTTTTTTCTTGAAAATAATATGTTATTTGTTGAATGGAGTACTGATCCGTCTTCATGTTTTCTCAACAGAAAAATGACGGATCCTATCAACTTTGACAAACGTTGGAACCATTTCTGCAACAACAACAACAAATATCCTACCAGTGGGTAATGGTGCTGATGAAACCACTCGCCGTAGCCTTTTCGGTGCTGTTCTTTATCAAACGGGTTCAACTCTGGAAACACAAGTGCTCCGGTTGCAGTAGCAACTCCTCCGACAGTACCTGGTGTGTTCATTCAAGGATTGATGCCCGACAAGTTTGATGGCAAAGGCTTCAAAACGTGGCAGAAGAAGATGATGTTCTTCTTGACAACAATGAAGCTGGATAAGTGCATCCAGGAGGACAAGCCCCTGATCCCTTACGGGATTGATGATGTGCACACTCTCGCAAGTGTTGACATATGGATGCATTCCGACTTCATCTGCAAAGGATACATTTTGGGTCGCCTCATTGATCCATTGTACCGGGTCTATTGTGATATCCCCACTGCGAAGGAGCTATGGAGATCACTGGACAAGAAGTACAGAGGTGAGGACGCTGGCTGCCAGAAGTATGTGGTTGCAAAATTCCATGACTTCAAAATGGTGGATTCAAAACCCATCATGGACCAGGTGGAAGCGTTTCAGCTCATTTGCCATTAAATCGCTGCTGAAAGGATGTCCATCTGTGAGACATTCACAACTCTCAGCTTCATTCAAAAGCTTCCTCCAAGCTATGCGGATTTCAAGAACTACCTGAAGCACAAGAAGAAGAAGATGGGGCTCGAGGAGCTCATCATGAGGCTTCAGATGGAATCCAAGAACCGACTTGCTGACACTGCAAATGCTAAGGAGCATAGTGTCAACATGGCTGAGCACAAAGGCAAAGGAAAGGCACATGCCCACTCACCTGCTAAGCCTTCTAAAGCAGCTGCAGCCCTTAAGGCTTATGGACCAAACTTCAAGAAGAAAGACATTAAAATCAATGCGAATGTGGAGAAATTCAAGGGGAAATGTCACTACTGCCGCAAAGTGGGGCACAAGACTACTGAGTGTCGCAGCAAGATCAAGCATGAGAAGGCTCAGGCAAATCTCACTGAGGAGGATCTCGTTGCAGTGGTGACTGGGGCCAACATGGTTGAAAGCAACAATCCTAAGGAATGGTGGTATGACATTGGTGCAACCACCCACATTTGCACTAATAAAACGATGTTCAATACTTATCAGGAAAGAAAGACCATGGTGATGATGGGAAACACTGCAGTCTCCAAGATTGAAGGCCGCGGCAATGTGATTTTGAAGATGATATCTGGACGTGAGGTCACTCTGGCCAATGTGAAGCATGTGCCTGACATTAGGAGGAACCTGGTCTCGGAACCTTGCTCAGCAAGAATGGATTCGCCACATGTTTTGAGGCGGACAAGCTCGTGAGTAGGAAGATGGGATGTATTTGGGAAAGGGGTATGTTAGGGATGGACTTGTCAAGATGAATGTAATGACAGTCCCTCCAAAAGTTGTAGCTCCAAAAGTTTCAATGAATAAGAAGAAGCCAATTGCTTATTTGGTTGAGTCTTTTAATATATGGCATGAAAGATTAGGCCATGTAAACAACAAATCTATACAAAGATTAATGAACTTAAATCTAATTCCTAAATATAAAACAAGTAAACAAAAATGTGAAGTATACGTACAGGCTAAGCTCACAAAAACGCTCTCACCTCGTGTTGAAAGAACTAACAAAACTCTAGATTTATTTCACACCGATTTATTTGATTTAAAATACACGCCAACTAGAGGTGGGAAAAAGTACTTTGTGACCTTCATAAAATACATGCCAACTCTGCATATGTTTAGAGTCATCTCTATTTATGTGGGGGATTGTTGGATCCATTATTCAAGGTCAATGGGCTTTAAAATAATTGTCTGGATGTGAAAACAAAATGGGCCTTATGGCTACAAGGAAAAGCCTATTGGCTTTAATGAGAAGAATGGGAAACATCCAACATCGGTAACAAGAGTTGTTTCTGAGTAGTATATATATGTACACTCACATGCATTTGCTTAAACAGCTTGGGAGAGAGGAAGGCTCTCCACACACGCGCCGCCGTCGTCGTCCGGCCGGTTCGGCTCGGCTTGGGCTTGGGCTTGGGCTTGGGCTTTGGCTTTGGGTCTTGGTGGAGGGTCTCCGGCCCAATAAAATTCTTTTTGGACCAAGTTAAGCTCAACGTTTTGCCATTTAATTTTCAAAAAACAGCATGACGTTCGTGTGTAAACGACACGTATTTCGTTTAAAAACGACACAAAGTTTATCTGTTTGAAATGGATTAGAACGAGTCAAAGTGGAGAGATCTTGCGGAGAAAGTTTCTCAACGCATAACTTCCGAGATATCCGAGATATTTTCGCTACAGTTTCGAAAAACCGCTCCATGACTCTTCTCTAAATAATTTGTCTCCTCCTCTCTCATTTCTCACTTTTTACATCGCAAACCAACAGCAAAAAAACCTCTCTGCGTAAGTCTATTGTTCGAGAGTGTTTCGTAGTAATTTAGTTCGATAGGGTATTCACGAGTAAAGCGTGAATCGTCTGCCATGGTTGTATCTTGGGATTCGATATTTCACACAGTAACGTCGTCTCACTACAGAGCGAATATTTAGAATTAAGGAAAAAGATCGTATTTCGCCTCCATGTTCATTTCGTTGCTTTCCTTAACGTTGTTTTGTAAATATCTATTGTTTGTATCGATTCCGATTTTCGGCTTCTACAAGTATTTACAACAATATCTGCTGTAATTGTCTTTGCAAACCAGTCCTTTGAAAACTTTAGATCAAAATCCTCTATACTCTTCGATTTATTTAAATGTGACATACATATACTTTTCAATCATATGGGAGACCAAGTGAAAGTGAGTGAAGTTTGAGTCTGTCTCCTATTTGTATTAATGCATGCTTGAATTTATAAGTCAATCTTATTTAGTAGGAGAAAACTTGGTAAATGTGATGACAAAGAAAAAACTTGGTATATGATTCGCTTAAGAGACAAGTAATGTCATCATGTGAAATTTAGAGTTTAGAAGAGAATCATCTTCGCTGACCTAGTTACCTATATAGCACCAGGACCGGCTATGAAATTGTTGGACTTGAAACAATTATAAAATGATAAAGGGTTTTAATTTAATTAGTTAAAGGACCGAATGACATACACTATATATTAATAATCACTAATATTTTGGAAATCATTGGCTTTTCACCTTGCTATATGTTTGTTTTATAAACTTTTGGTTAAATTTCTGATGATTTTAAAATACCTAAAATTAAATACTATTATTTATATATACATACACATATATGTAGTTTTAGAGATGTTCTAAGAATATGATTATTCAGGATTTTTTAGGGCGGAATTCTTAGGAGAATATAAAAAAAAATTTCTTAACTTTTAGCTAAAAAAGTTAAGAAACAGTTTATTATATTTTCCTAAAAACCCGCCCTAAGAAACCCTGGATAATCATGCTCTAAAGATTCTCCGAGGTCCTTGTGCATATAAGTACTAGCCCACGTGGGAAAGTAGTTCAACCTCTATTTTGTACTAAATTTTTTGTTGACTAAATTATATCTAACAGTCTGAGAGAATCATTTTTTCAGCATTTACATAATTCTCTTAAGAGTTGTTCACAAAAAAAAAAAAACATAATTTTCTTAAGAAAAAGTTGGCAAGTGAGGAACAAATATGTTAATGATCGATTGATACATGAACATGACGTATCATCTCTTTCACAATTTAGCCTTTTTCAGTCTTACTAGGGGACAAAAGAGTACCAATGAAGACGTTTAGCGAGAGCAGTGGAGCTGAATTGTTAGTTGTACATGTGATTTTAGGATCAGTTATTGTTGCTTGGCTTTTTCTTGCCGACTGTAATTTGTTGAGAGTGCATGATGTGCATCTTTCTTGGTTCTTTATTCTTGATTATCTATTTCAAGCTGATGTTTTTGGGGCAATCTTCTTTATAAATTTTTAAAAAGTTTCTTCCTCCAACTCATTCTTTTTTTCGAACTGTTCGTCTCCTCATTCGGATGTTATAAATTACCTAATAGCATTTGAATTCAAAAATAAGCTTCTAGACTCTGAATCCCTTGGTTGCTCAAAAGAAAAGACTCTGAACCCCTAGGTTGTTAAAAAAAAAGACTCTGAATCCCTTCCCAATGTTTCATTTATTTAAGTGGTCCGTCTCCACTCGAAAATCTCTAAAAATTAAACGACACATATAGTCTTGTTAGCATCATTATCGTACGCCGTAGTTATGAGTAGTAGACAAGTGGCCATCGATAAATCCAAAATTTTGGGGACATTTGAGATGAAGGTCATTTGCTGTACATTTAAAAATGATGTACGTTTAAAAACATAACATATTATTTGTGCATCATATCCGTTTTTTAAAACTTACTAGAGGTGTCACCGCGCTACACGCGGTTTGTTTATCTATAAAACTTGTATATTTTTTATATTAAACTTAAACGGCAAAATTTAGTTATATAACTTATTTGTTTTGATATAATATTAACAATTAGAAGGATTATTTTGAAAAATATAAGTTTTTTCTTCGAAATATTGTTAATTTATATTTTGATATATATTTTAGATTTAAACATAGTTAAAAATTCTATTAATCTTTTAGTAATCATGTTAACTTTTTATTAAAAGTTTAAATACTCTATATTTAATAAATTTTTAATATTTTCTATTATTTTATGTTTCATATATATTCATAAATGTGTAATCATTTTGAATACTTAAATCTGTAAAGTTTGATGACCAATAAAAATTATTCAATAATCTTTAATTTGAAACTATATTTTTCAGTATTAAAATTTGTTTGGTATTTACTATTTTTTAAATGATAATTTATTATAAAAATGTGAAATCTGGAAATTTCAATAAGAACGATTCCATGTTTAGATACTACGTAAAAGTACTTTGGATAGATTATGCGTATTTCAAATATGCAGACGTTATTAGTTATTGTTGTTGTGTAGAAAATAATATATATATAACATTGCAATATTGTTTGTATGTTAGAGTAGAAACATACTTCCATTACTATTTTACACTCTTAAATTAATTATTAAACAGTTTAAAATGGAGTTAAAATAGCGGAAATCAGAATATAATTTTTTCGAGATTTGTAAAACTTTCTCATATTGCATTGATTGGTGATGTTTTAACCTAAATTGATCTTTACAGAAAATTATTTCATAATGCACATTGATTGGTGACTAAATTGAACTTTACACAAAATTATTTGGTATAACATTATAAATAAATGATGGAAAATTAATCTAAGTGTATTATATTTGGCTATAAAAGAAGAATATATAGTGCAACAAACATAGTTAAGGAGAGGAAGATATCTCTAGAATCAATATTTTAATGATGTTGATTAATTGTTAATGTCCATTTAGTTATCATGTAGGGTTGTCTAGTATTTGTTAGGGCAGTTAATTTTTCTTATTCATCTTGTTTTGTTATTTTATTGTATGTTCTTTTTTTAGTAAAATTAATGAATACATTAATTATATCATATTTATTTTATATATGACCAGATTTTCTTAGGTTTTTATATTAATTTTTTGTTAATTTATAATTTATACTTGGTTATATGGATAATACATTCTATATGCATATCAAAATTAAGATAAACCTAATATTATTTATTAATTAAAATCTATTGTCTCTTGATGTGTTAAAAATGTATATATTTAATTTACATTATCAGGTTGTGTGCATTGTTATCCTAATCTAACATTTGTGCCTTACATAATTTTTTTTGGTATAGATTTATTTTTTTCCCGTAGTTTTGATTGGTAAAGATTATCCCATCTACAGAATTTTATAAGCTGGAGTTATAGATGACAACTTTTATATATTCATTAAAAATGAGAAGAAAAACATGAAGCTGTACATGTTCGTCAATGAGAACTTGAAAGAACAAAAGAAGCATCACATTTGATTATATATATTCAATCTACGCATACCCCCTCCCCAAAATATGGTCAATCCTTATACATAATGGTCGGAAATACAATGAATAAGAGAATAGTGTACACTGCAAATCTACACAAACCTCCATCAAATACTAAAGCGTAGATGATTACACTATTAGATAGCACATTTTAACTAAGTATAACCTTATCCCTTATTTGTCTTGGGATTCTTTTTATAGTCTTATTTCAGTCAGTTCGCCACGGGGCAAATTCTTTCTTTAAACCTCTTCCGTAATACCTTCGTCCAGGCTTCCAACAAATATTTTAAACTCCTTAAGCTTACATCTATCATGGAGATCATCATGATGCTCTTCTTTTTCTTCGTCCACATCAACAGCTTCTCCAAGCTTAAATTCATCATAAGCATGCACATTACTACCTTCACTCCCAAGCTTCTCCGGACCATTTCCAATGTCGTCGGTAAACCCACCTGCATTTTCATCCGCCTTTGTTTCCTCCTCCAGTTCTTCCTCCTTCTGATTAACCAACTCATGATCCTCTTGTTTCAATTCTCTCTTCAAACTCCTCTTCACCATATCCATAATCAGCATCATACCCTGGTTTATTGTCATGTAAATCCAATCTTTCATCTCTTCCGAACTCTTTACCTAAATCTCATCTGCGAGTAAAAGCGAGTAAAACATCTAGACAATTGAAGATATACCAATGCAAGTTCACATAAAGAAAGAAAGAAGATACCCAAAACAGTGCCCTGCTCTCATATACCTAATCTGATAGATGCAATATTTTTTCTAACATGAGATTTGTCAGCCTCAAAAACTGCTGTTTTAATAAAATCAACAATTAAGTCAAGCAAATATGAGTAGTTCTCCCTCTGAAATTCCTACAACTCATTGATCTGAGAAACCGCTGCTGAATATAAAAACTAAGCAAAATAAAGTTTGACCTTATATTTAGTGTGATAACTGAGGAGAGAATTAGATACAGAACATAAGAAGAAGAGTCAGTATATCATATTTTGAAGACAACGAATAAAGACATAGATAATGGTATTTAAGATTGACCTAGGATCCTTCCAATGCAGGTGCATTGTGACCAAGTGGTTGTAGCATCAAAGCTTTAGATTTCTGTCATGGCTTATAACAGGCACACTTTAGTATTCATTCTTTGGTGTTGGCTTAACACCTGAGGACTTGAGGAGGCATTTAAACTCTACAACATGTACATATCATAAACAAAGAAAAAACAAAAGAGGGTGGTCAATATCAGGAACAATGAATGATAAGAATTTGTTTGTCTAGAGAAGAGAGAACGTGTAGCTGGAAGATTGACTCCCATGGATCTCTCTTAAAACCTCTACACGCTCCATGATTGTCAGACTCAAGTTTTGAAGGGCATCTGAGTCTTGTCCAGCCAAACTCTATCTGAACTTGTTCTGCACAAATCAACACAATAAGCAAAGCACAAACATAATAACAAACTGATCAAGATGCAGAAACTAAAGGATTATGTGGCCCACATAATGTGGGTGTCTGTTAGTCTATAGTGGGTGAATCGACTATATAGATAAAAAATTTTATAAAATACGAAACAGGAGGAAAACAGGAAGCGGCACTTGTTAACCAAGGATTAGAATCGCAAGTTCAATGATCATGCCAATTTCAGATGGATTACATCGCATGATCCGAGAACTGTATATATTCTTACATGTGATTTATCATAAACTAATAATGAAGAATGGGAGAAATAGACAGAGAAGATTCTATGATTCTACAGTTGTGTGTACATCGTAGTAAGAAAGGAATTTGACGATTGATAGATTCATCAATTGACAGGCGTTGTTTGCGGATGTGTATGGTTTCTCTTCAACTGAAAGGGGTTTGTAAAAGTGGTGATTATATATTATGAATCTCAAACGGTGTATTAAAGAAGAACATGGGAAATAAGGAGATGAATATATATAAGATATATAGTGAAACGCCTAACGTTCTTGTTTTTTTTTTTAGCCAGTGAAGTGGAGATCAAAGGAAGGAGGAGCATCGTATACGTCGGCTACGGTTTAATAAATTTATAATCGAAGTTTGTTTTTTTCTTTTTTTGCAAAGGAATATGACATGACAATTTGAAACATATGATTAGCTGATTTTTTTTTTGCTGAGGTGGACAGCCTCTCCTTTCAAGTTATTCACCTTTTAGTATAGTATAGATTTTACAACATATTATTTGTGCAAAAGCCCCGGGTCGTAGATGTTGTTATCGCTCTATCTCATTGTGTTTATGTGATGTCTTGTTTGTGAATTTTGTGTTCTGTTGTGGTTACTAATTTTCAAAGATTTGTATTGTAATAGGGTTGGTGTGGTGATGAACTCTGATACATATTTTTTTGTAGTTGTGTATGTTCTTCCAGAAAAACAAAATTGTAAGGTTTGCATCTTCGTTGGGGCTATAAGCTCAATTGAAAGAGAATGTAACTGAACAGTTGATGATGATCTTGCCGTCTTTGTGTAGCTGGGAAAGGATTTTTAAATTTTTCCTCCTGTACATATGTTTGATTGTGTTATTTTGGTGGATATATTAAGTTCCGGTTTAGCTGTATTGACGAGAATTAGTTACCTTTTTAGTTGTTTCTTCAGGCGGTAATCAGTAGTTTGCAACATCTTTATTTTTTTCTTGAGTGACAAATTTTGTTTTGTACCCTTTGTTATATTGTTTCTTCAATCTTTCTTTGAATTGGATTTCTAGGACCACCCAAAGCTATGAATTAAGATGATACTGGGTTCCTTGGTAAACTATACGGGTGAGCAATCATGTTATAGCAAGTTCATGGATTGCTTGCATGTTTGTTCAACTTATCTCGTAAGAGTCTGCATATACCATGATCGTTGTAATTTTGTAAATCATTGATGAGTTTATATTTATAAGCACTTGACAATTTAAGAGTAAAAGAAGATTGTTGACTATTAGCCTGCATTTTCATTTTTGTAGTTGAATAAGGAATAAAAACGGCAATTAACACATGAAGATACAAAAAAGCAGTTGTGTAGTTTGCAAATTGGTTTTTCGTGAATCTTGAAAAGACAGCTAAACATATCTAGAATGCTAGATTAATCTTGGTCCATGGCTCCATTGTCATGTAGCTGTTGGAACCAAAATAAGTAGCACCGCCAACAACAACTCCAACCATCAAAAGTGAGTATTTTGTTTTTCAAATTAAATCATTTGATGGAATTGAAGAACTGTTTACCTAAACATCTAAAACTACACAGGTGTTTAGGTATCTTGATCTCTTTTATAGAACAAAGAATTATTGGGAACATAATCACTGTGATTCGTCCATTTAACACCATTAAATCACATCCAAAGAGGTTAGAGTGACAAAGGTAGAGAAGAAAGATATCTTGGCCAGCCAAATAGACTAAACTTCTTTAGATTCTGCAAAATCCAATGTCATTCTTGAATCTCTGCAATCAGGTTTAGCCTAAGAAAACATCATTTTGTATATCTCAGAGGAGTCTAAAGCGATAGAAGCTCTAGATCTTCATTGAAGAGGAAGATTAGAGATTTAAAAGACTTATTTGGGCCACTTATGGGATTCAGCATATTGGACTACGGATTGTCATAAATTTTAATATATTAAAACGAAAATCACATCATAAATAATAAAACTCATTATTCAAAACACGAAGGAAAAAATCATGTGGGATCCACAAATGCTGAGGTGGACACCTTAGAAAAGAGAAAACTCTCTGATTATATATTTGATTTATCATTTCCATTTTAACTAAAAAATTTTCCAAAAAAATTATTAGTATTTCTCTACATTATTAACTGAATATATATGAATGATCGTAAATGCAATAATACCATATTTTGACAGAATTTAGTGGTGTAATACAAACAATTGTACTTGAATTTCAAATAAACTAAAATATTATAGATTTGTTGGTTTAATCTATAACTAGTCCAATTTGAGTGATTTAATAATTCATATAAAATTATTTTATTAAAATCATTAATTTAGAATTCTTTTCCAAAAGTATGTTATACATTCTACAATTTTAAAATTCTAGTTAAATCAAAATTTGATGTGTGTATTTCATTTTGTAGTCAGATTAATGTATTAAAACAAGTTGTCAATACAATTATTCTGAAATTTATAAAATTTACTAAATGAAGTTTATATATAATATTTGAAATAACAAAATTAGATAAAAAGTTATCTATAGATATCTAAATTTCAATGATTTTTTTTTCTAAAATAAAACTATGAAAAAATGAGATCAGCCTTCTTTGTTTTACTTATGTATTTTCTGAGTTTTTGAAAAGGCTCCTTATGTTAAGTTCTTTTTTTTTGTGAAACATAAAGTGCAGAAAGGAAACAAAAAAGATTTAAAAAAACATAAAAGGAAGACAAAGCTTCATATACCTTAAATGGACTTTAGAAAAACAAAAACTCAAACACTAAGAAACAATTACACATAGAGACACATTTTAAGTTTCTAATTACATCTAAAAACACTTGTTGTATTACGCATACTTTTTGATTGTAAGTTCTCTAAAATATCTTTGGACTAAACTAAACCAAATCATGTCTCTTTTTCTTTTCATTATACAACCTCTCTTTCTCTATCTTTTTTTCTTTATTTTTTTATCATAAATTGTTATTAACCAAATCATTTTTTTTCAGTTCATATGTGAATCTCAAAAGAATATTATCCAACAATTTAATTTTGGTAAGTCTAATTCTATTTTCTCGTTGGATTTTTCGATTTGTCATGAACCAGTCAAAGCTGCAATTCAATTTAATTTTCTTAGTTCTCCGCCACACCAAATCTTCCAGAAAGGGGGAAGAAGCAAAAAAAAAAGATGGTGTCTCTGAAGCTCCAGAAGCGGCTCGCCGCGTCGGTGATGAAGTGGTCAATCCGAATGAATCCTTTGACTTCTCTCTGGCCAATTCACGGCAAAACATCAGGAAGCTTATGAAGGTCAGGAAACCAACTAAGATCCACTCTCCTTCCAGATCACGTCGTATGAAGATTACCAGGATGAAGGGACATCACTCTAGTTAAGGTAAGAGGAATGGTACCTGTGAATCTAGATTACCAAAGAAGGTACTGTGGATGCGTAGGATGCATGTTTAAGGAATCTTTTAAAAAAATACAGAGTGTTTAAGAAGAATGACAAGTACCATGACATGTACATGCATGTTAAGGGTAACATCTTTAAGAGCAAGCATGTCTTGACTGACAAAGCCAGAGAGAAGACTTTTTATGATCAGTTGGAGGCTAAGAATAAGGGTGTGACAATCCGTCCTGTCTGTCGGACTCCTGGTTCACGGTCCTGCAGAGCATCGATCCCAACCCCTCCCTTATGAGTTCTCACTAACTCCATAATTAGGTTGTTAGTGCGCCTCAAACCTAGGACCTCACCCTTTAAAAATTCTCTCACAGGACAAGTTGTCACCAATTGATCTGCAGGATATAGTGATAATCTATATAAGATCATTTCACTTGACTTGAAGTTTTTGAATGGTTTATGAAATTGGTTTGTTGAAATACTTTCCTTTGCCGAAAAACAAGTTATGTCACTTAATTGGTTATGCTTTCACATTTTAAGCTTAAGAACTTTAATTTTCTTTGTTTTGTTTGTGATTTGGAGGAGACAACATATGATAGATCCAATGTTTAAAAACGAGGCTGGAGCGCTCGATTTTACTCAGGTAATCGAACATGGAATAGATCATATAAGTAACGATGTTCTATTTGTTAAATCATGATGCCACCTTCGTTGGTGGTGAAGAGCAAGAATAACCTTCACAGTGTTTAACAAAGAAGTGTTTTTGGATAGCGCGACCTTCACAGTGTTTAATGACGAGGATAGAACGACTTTTGGTGGATACATATCCAAAATGTGGATACGTTTATGTGTATAGCTAGTTCAGTGGATAAGTATCCATAATGTTCAAAATCAAAACCATATCACATCATCCATCACACTTCATTCATACACCCGTCCACAAAACAATATTTTTGTTTGTCGATTCACTTATCCACGACTTGTATGTCTACAAATTATCAATCCACGATTTATATGTCCACACTTCTTATGTACAAGTTTTTTTGGGTTTAAACAATGTTTATCTATTTATAAGTTATAAAACTATATGAAAATGGATGTCAAAATATAAAGATACAATTTATTATACCAAGCATATTTACTTTTATATTTTAAATTTTGTAAAAACAAGCAAAAGAGAAATGAGGGGTGTATTAATAAAAAAAAAAAACTTCCTCTCTAATAATATCGTCCATACATAACAAGTAATAAATAATTAGTTACTCTTCTTCTTCTTCTTAGTTATACTTTAACCAGACAGTCTCATTATATTAACTGAACAAGGGCAATTTTATCTCAAGTATCTTTATCTCTATCAAAAAGTATTCTCCAAGCAGAAAGTGTCTCTAGAGATAAAGATAAGTTAAAAAGTGTCTTTGTATGTAATCAACTCAAACAATAAAGAGATACACAAAATGAACTAGTCTATAACGAACAAAAACCCTATTTTAACTTGATCCAGAGCCGCCACTGAAAAGACACACACCCACCATGAGCGAAACTGCGAACGCCATCGTGAAAGCGAGGAGGAGACAAAGCACAAGACGGACCAGAACAAGCACTCACCGGAAAACCACAATTTGAGGGAATCGAAAAGAGTAATAGAGATGAAGGACTGTGAGTGCAGAGGCTCATCGAGAGCAGAAAAAAAAGGAATAAACAATTGTTGGTGCCGATCCGGTCGCCTCCAACCATTAATGTTGTTATCAGCCCCTGCTAGAGATGCTTTTCAAAACTCGCTATCGTCTTCTATACGGCGAGATTACTCATCGAATTCTGCAATCCAAGCACCTCCAAAACTACACTACCACAACAGCTATCATAACGAGGTGTCACCTCTCTCCTCCACCAGCACTTAAGCTCCCAAGATCTAAAGAGGTGACTAAAGGAAGAAAGAAACTGTACGACCAAGAGGAAGAAATACACCAGATCTTGTTCTCTAAAGATTCAAGTATGCATAACTGAAACCACCATCAGGACGCAGCCGGAACTGCTGAGAGAAACATGACCACCACATCAAAACTGTAGAAGAGGCTTACTAACCCGAAAATGAAACATCAGCCAAATAGAAGAAAAAGGGAGTTGCTCACGGTTCAAGCACCGGCGAGAACAATGGAGACCGGAAGGCTGAGATCAGAGTAAGAGAGAGTAAGTTTTATTAAGAGAGAGTTTAGAAGAATGGAAAGGGAGATGAGGAAACTTGTAACACCCGTCTCCTCCTCTCTCGAGACCGGCGTGCTACTTATCGAAAAATACCAAATTAAACCGAGTTATTAAAAACGAATAAAATACCAGAACATTTAATAAATATATTTGAAAGAAATACATCTTTAAATGTAATTATAAAAAATGTGTCAAATAAATCAAATTGAAAATCGAGATAAAATACAATTATCCCAAGACACCAAACCGTCCAGATATCCGACTACTCGTCAAGCTCACCTGCAATGGGAAGTAGGAGAAGAGATACCCACAAGAGTTGGAGAAGAAGAAGAGACGGTGAGAGTAGGTGAGGAGCCAATTATTGGCGACATTGCTGGAAGACAAGACATAGAGATGATGTAACAGTACACGTCGTGGTGTACTATTATATGTTTATCCAATAGTATAGTTCGACGAAGTGTATATTGTTCATCTTCTTCAATAGCAAAATTGTAAACCCAAACAAAGATATGAAGAAAAGTTATCATATGATGGACATTTGTTTGATCTCATGATTAAGAAAGAGTGAGTGATGCCTCACCGCGACAAAGGAGGAGCAGGAGTAGGAGTAGGAGTGGAGATGATGTAATACTACTTGTTTCGTTGTACTATTCTATGTTTATCAAATGGAATAGTACAACACAACATGTACTGTTCATCTTCTCCAATAGTTCTACGCAACCTCCGGTTTTTAATCTTCATATATCGAAGAGTAGTAAAACTATAAACCCAAACAAAGATATGAAGAAACGTGATCGGACACAGTTGTTGGATCAAATGATTAACGGCATGCGAAGTATTACTTTCCAAAGATTTCATAAAGCTTTTAAATGATCATTGGATAAAAGAAAGAAAACAGAGATCAATGTAGATCTTGGAAAAAAATAGTTTCTGAAAAAATGAGATCAACGATTGAAGTGAGAGTGAGATTGAACAGTTGAATGAAGGGTAGTTTTTGTCTTTATACATATTATACAAAGAATATCATAGCTAAAGAGTTGCTATGGTTATGTACTTAATTTTTTGTGTTGCTATGTATATGCAATCCAATTTCCCTTGGTTCAATCCAAATTAATTAAATTAAAAAAACCAAACCAACCGGTTAGGAAAACCGGGTTGTTACAAAACTGTTGGAGCTATATAGTTATATTAGGACCGCCCCGCCCTACGGGCGGGATGAAAAATAACAAAAAATTTAAATAGTTAGAGTAAATATTTAATATAAATTGTTATTATTTCAAAATATACATATTAGTTAAATTGTGTACATGTTATTGTATTTGAAGACTAAATAAACCAAGTTATCTGAAAAATTGGTTATGATTTTTTTTAAATCAATATTACTTGTTATTTTTTAAAATTTGATTTTTTAATTTCTTGTTAATAGGTTTAAGATGATTTTATTTTGTTAATTATTCTATAATTTAATTATATATTAAGAATTATATGTGGTATTACATCATTTCTTGTAATTTTCTGGAGTTCGATGACCATAAAAACCCCGTGAGATTCTTTTTTTTTTTAATATTTGTTAGTAGCAAAGAATCAAACTTGTAAATAAATTCACATATTTTTGTTTAATTTTATATACTTTAGTGGATTATCTTATATTTTAACTAAATTTAGTTTTTACTGTAGATTATAGTTAAAATTGTTCTATTTTAGTTTTGGTATATAGAGTTGATGATCTATTTGTTTTGGTTTATGTTATCTAGTTTTTTTTTCTTATATTATAATGTGTCTCTTACTCAGTCTGTAATGTAAACTTTTTTTCTCATATCAGTTGTGTATGTACGTTCAAAGATTTTTTTTTTTTTTGAAATTCATGATGCAACCTTTTAAAATATTATCTGTTTACTTAGATATATAAAATAACCTAAGATATTATATATATATATATATATATATATCATAAAAACAAACTTATAAAAAATTTCTTATATTTATTGTTTCCTTTATGTTTTGGTTTATTTTGTTTCACCAATGACATATAAGCGATTCATTTATACTTTTAAAATTTGTAAAATAACATTAAAGTCTATTATTCTAGTTCCATGAAATAATGCCTAGATGGGATTCTACCAACTGCTAACACTTGTTTTGTTTAGTTTCTTTATATGTTTATCCAACATTAGTTGACTGACTCGGGCTCTCTTCTACATATTAATCAGATGACCTCGCGTATAAAGACATAGGAACGGTTAAGGACGCATTAAAGAGTAGAAAATTTACACACCAGTGATGATACTTCTCGGTTTAAGCTCTAGAATTGAATCTAGCAGCTTTGAAATGCCATCTGCAGGTGTGTTAGAATTGAAGTTTGTTTGTAAATGTACTGAGAAATTAATATTTTAATAATAATTAATATTTTTAAAATATGTAGTATACTATATTAGTTAAATTTTATAAATTTTAATTTCAGATATTGTTAGTAGGAATATTTGATATACTTTGTGTGTGTTAAATCTAGATGATAGAATACAAAATTTGTATATGTAATTAATTAAAATAACACAAAATATTGAAATGTAAAACAAAATTAGAAATGAAAACATTTTATAGTAAAATAAAATAAATTTCTCTGTTTCTGATTATATAAATTTTATAGTATTTTTAATTTATGATTTAATGAAACAATATATTTACATACAAAATTTTAAAATATGATTTTATTACTTATGGAATTTTATTATTTTTCACACATATCTAACTTGGAACTAAAAAAATTTAGTAAGTTACCATGTTCTTTGTTTATCGATTGAAACAGTATGTATCAATTATTTATGTTTCATTAATATTTGTTGATATTTTTAATATCCACATTATCGGTTGAATTGTTTGTTTTTGTTACCAAACATAATTGGCAAAGTCAAAAAATTGATTGACAGTACCAACGAATTTGTTTAAGAAAAACACCTTTCAAACTTTATAACCGAATCTGAATCAATACCAAATTGGTTTGGGCTAAGCGTGTTAGATTTGGGCGTTGATCTCAAAGCTATGTGCGTGAATGAAACAGTTAAATTAAAGTACACATGTATTTATTTATTTCAAATGAAAACAAACTGATTCAACATCTTCGGAATACTTCAAAGCAACTAAATCTGAAAAATCATTTCAGCATATGAATGGAGCACCCGTATTACTATCCCTCTGATACAGTCAAGGTTGTTGAGCATAACATTCATATTCAAGAAACTCTCTCACACCTAAAACCAGTTCTTTGTTTGTGATCTTCTTACCTTTTTGTCTCAGCAAGTATGATATGCATTTCATCGCTGAATGCTCCATAGGCTTGTCCTTGGTTCATAATCTGAAGTTTGATCAGTCTGAAAACCACTAAGCTAAGTATTCTAAAGATTTATAACACATAATTAAAGCATGTCAATGAACAAAACATCCAGGGTAAATCATTGCCATATATGGATGAAAACATTCAACAATAAAATATCAAACTACTGTCTAAATAACATCTGATTCCACGCACCTCGACGACAGCTCTATGAAGCTTTTAAGTGGAGGTAGAATATTGTTACCGGAAACATGAATGTTGTATTGTTTACTCGACAAAGCATCTTGCTGTCATCATGAAGAAGCAAAAAAGCCACTTTACACATCACTCCATCAATCTTTGATGAAATCATGAAACAGATGCAAAACATTAAGCAACACCAAAACCTTCTTTGAGCTCTTGCACACGTCAAAACCTTCAATACGCTCTGTTTTCGACATGAAAAAAATTAGATCAACAATGTCAGTGAGTGGGTTACTTTTTCCAGACTTATACCAGAATTAGTAGATCTCCATTTCCTCTCTTCTAACTTTCTTCTCTAACTCATGCTCCTCCTCTTCTTTCTCCTTAAAAAAACTTTCCTTATTATTGGAATCATCATCTTCCGTGCAATTCTAACATACAGAAATGTTAATTTTATTAAAATAAGAAGAAAGAGAATGATCACTATTCACTAATGATATACAAAAGACAAACTGCAATCAAAAAGTCCATGAAATGACGTCATTAAGTAAAGAGTGTTCTTCTGAAGAAGTCAGCACAAAATCTATCATCTTCCAATTTTCACAGACAAATTCAAAATCATCAATGGACCTGGAAATTGTTAGTCGTTACGCTCTCTTTTTTGAGAAGATTCGATGGCTACCTTTGTAAACTCCCCGACAGCGTTCGTTAACTGGAGCAGCCACAGGTAAGATGTTCTTCACCTGCTCTCTTCTCTTCCACCTCCGCGTATGAAGCGCCGCCGTTTGGTTTCAGACGACCCCGACTTGGAATCGGACCTCGATCAAGAGCGTTAACTTGATTTACCGGCGGAATCTCCATCTCTTTCGCATGATGAGGGAGGTAAGGAGAGGAATCTCACATATATTTATACGGAACCCACACCGCCTCTCAGATCTAAACGACGCTTTGAAGACACATCGTGAAGAGTGAATCAATGATATTAAACACGAAGTTTTTACTCGGACCATTTCAGATGATGAGAAGAAGCTCAAACGGCATCGGATCGCCGTCACAGGAAGAGGAGAAACGACCTTCGTCTCTTTTGTGCGGCCGTATTAGGATTAGGGCGAATCTTTTCAAATGGGCCAGACACATATTCAAAATTCTCAGCCCAAAACCCATACAAAAACATGAAGAAGCCCATGACGCATAGAAAAATTATGCTGTGCGTTTTGATTATATGGACACGTGTCGACGTCTGGAAGCCCTAATTAGTGACCTGGATGCATATGTGGCATAGCTCAGGAGAGAGTAAAGTGAACTTTATAATAATAGATAGATAGACTAGTATTACGACATGTGCTATGCACAGGTTAATTCATTATTTTCAAAAATTATTTGATCATCGTCATAATTTTCAACCGGAATGAATATTATTTTAAATATTATATGAACAGTATTAGAGGTACATGCATTGAAACAAAGCGGTTGAATGGATGAAACAATAACTTTGATATCATTATAAGATGGATACATGTTTGTAGAAATTTTCAAAAGTAAATAAAATATATACCAAAAATACAAAATATACTTGAAATACAATATTTGATGATTTCGTACAGAATAATAAATACTTAATGTACAAAATTTAGATACAATGAATATAATAAATTTAATTTTAAATTTTTGTAGTTTAAAATTGACATTTTATGTTAGTGCCTTGTGTTCAAAAAAAAATGTTAGTATCTACCTTCTTTTAAAAAAGCCCACATTTAAACAAAATTAACCGACGTTGCTTATTTTGACAGTTTGTTGAATTTATATAACTAAATTTACAACTTTAGTTTGCCTTTTATAAATTAAAGTCTAGCAATAATATTTTTTTTATTAATTAAAGTAAATTCACCTTTGGATTCAGAAATTCAAGTGTGAAACGTTATACGTTATGCTATAGCTTTAGCGTCCTCGATTGCAGTACTGAATACTGAAAAATTAGTTATCCAACGAATGAAACATTAGTCAACAAATTTATAAATAAAAATATAAGAGAATGGAAACATGCAAAACCTTATTTGTCAGGCCAAGACTTTGTGCTTCTTTGATTCAACTGGAAGCTCAAGAGTGTAGTTATTGTCTTCCAAGAGAATAATATTCTATGCTCCATATCTCTGATCCAAACCGTGACCTCTAAGGGATCTAAAATCGAATATCTTCATAATTACCATACCAGTATCAATTGTTTCTCATAATTCCACCATATCAATCTTAAAGTTTGTGGATAATAGACATCTAGTATAGATCTAAGGGAAGAACAAAAACAAATAAAATTGGTGCAGAAAGAAAAAGAAGATACCAAGAAACACGATGTCAAAATTGAAAATTAACAGAGATGAAAAGATCGATTGTCTTGTTGAAGAAGACAGAAAAGGGGAAAGAACAGAGAGTTAATTATCAGATCAAAAGCTATATATAGAAGTGGAAAACAGTTTAACGTGGTAGACGTGGATGAAATATGGAAATATAACCGCTAAAAGATAGGGATCGACAGAATTTTTTCAATCAATTTTTTTATAAAAGTATTTTCCATTTGTCAAAAATTGATTAGTCATGTGACTTGTGTTTTAGTATATAAAAGATTTCTTTAATCTTGATTTGTTCTTTAATTTTTCTGAATTTTTTTATGAAATTCTCTACCAACAAAAATAATAAACTGTGCCAGCCACCTCGATGACGAAGAGTGTAATATTGTTTGTAAACTATATATCAATTCTATATTTTTGAGAAAATAAAAAATACTATCCAGCTCCAAAAATAATTAATGTGAAAATACTATCCAGCTCCAAAAAACTGGAACCAAACTGAAATAATCAAAACTGTACCTAACTCTTAAATATTCAAATGGTTCCTATATTTTTATATCTGAAATAATAGAGCTGAACCGGTACCGAACGGGTACACAAATATATAAAAATATTAATTATATATAAATATAACTTAACTAAATATATATTTATAATATAATTTTTAATGTATTCGAAAATATTTGAAGTAAACTAAATTATACAAAGTAAATTATTACAAAGTATTTGAAAGTATCTAGATATTTTTATCTGAAATATCTAAAGTAATCCTGAATTATCCAAGATTTTTATCCGAATCATCCTAATTATTTGATGTTTTACCCAAAATATCTGATATTTAGCTGGAATTACCCGAACTACGCGAAATAACCTAACTGGAACCAAATGATAACCGATTTCTGAGTATTTTCCGGTTTATAGTTTTATTATCCGAATAAACCGAACTCAAAGCTACCCGAATCCAAAAAAAATAGTGAAGTAGAAAATGGGTTTTCTAACTCCTAACTGAACTACCCGATACCCAAAATAAACCGAACCGATACTCGAAATGCGCATGCCTAGTGCTAGGGAAAACTGAGAACAAGGTAACAAATTTTCTAATTAAAGCTCTCTCTCTCTCTCTCTCTCTCTCTCTCTCTCTCTCTCTCTCTCTCTCTCTCTCTCTCTCTCTCTCTCTCATGTCGTGAAGCAGAGATACGATTCCTCTCTCTCTGTTTCAAGTATTTGTTTTTGTGTCGTGTTCTCTCTGTGTCACGTTCTGTGTCGGGAAGAAGATAGAAGAAACCCTTAAAAAGCCCCAACTTGATTTTGATTTAGAGTTCGAATGGTAAAAGCAGTTCAAGCGGTGCAGATCATGCGGATCAAATGGATCAAGTGTAGATCAAGCGGATCAAGGGATCAAGTGCAGATCATGCAGATCAAACGGATCAAGTACAGATCAAGCAGATCAAACAACTTATTACATTCATTATAGCTGATCCAATGGTCGAACGGAACCAACCAGATTTTAAATTTTAATTTAATTTTAAATTAAATACCTATATATAAGTATCACTATAAAGTTATTTTGATACAATTTTATATCATTGTTAAAATCTAAAATGATATGAAAATAGAAAAAAACAATTAAACGATATAAAATATGACAAAAATTAATTTATTTAGACAGACATTAGAAAGATATGAAAATTTTATGTGTTTAAGAAAACAAAATCGGTATTATAGTATCAAACCAAGTCACGACGTCTGATTACAGTTTATAATGAGAAAAGCAATTTAAAATAGATTATATATTTAAATAATTAAAATTACAATAAAATACATAATATATAAATATATAATACTTAAATGACAATAAATATTGTACTAAAGCAATGTATTTTTAAGATAGAAATTTGAAAATATTAGTAATTAACTAGATATGTCTATCTTCCATTAATATATATATATATATTCAAGTACAATATTATACATAATAAAAAACACACACATCATATAAATAATTTAGATAAATGTTAAACTTATATAACAAAAATAAAAAGATAGATAAGTAATCAATGAGAATTTTTTTATTGTAAAGTTGTAAGTTAAATAGAATGAAAATATGATTTTTATAGAAGAATATTAAATATATTATCAGTTTGTAATAAAATCATTTATTGGTCAAAAGAGAAGAAAGTGGGTTAACCACCTCCAAATGCTAGTGGATAGAACTGCATGTAGGAGATCTGCATTTTTTAAGAAAAAGACAAAAAAATCTATACTTCTTGCAGATCTCCTGCAACATAAATATATTTTAAAAACAGAAAATTGTGAATGGGGATTAAATGCAGTTCTCCTGCAACACTATATGATCTGCCTCTCTCATGCCCCTCTCATTCAGAACCTTAGTTTTAAAATTTTGGTCGGGTCGGGCTGGGTTTTCTAATGTCGGTTGGATTATTCTTATGGGTAATCGCATTTCCTAAATGCGTTTTTTATTTATTTTGATTTCAAGATTGATTAGAGAGGGGGATTTTAAAAGATTAAGGGGACAGGTAAAGAGAAATTATAAGTTTGGGTGGATCTGTCAAGAGCTGAGGGTCTGTATATCTGATAGAGAAGCGGAAGCTATGAGAACAAGGATTCGACAAGAACTCGACGAGAACTCGTAGAATCAAAGGGAACTTGTTGTTGTTGATACTCTCAACGTAAACAAGGGGGTCTTTGAAGATGACGATACTCTCGACAGGATCAAAGAAGGCTAGAGTACTCCTCTAAGTGCTTTGAAAAGCTCTGATTGCAATTGCAAAATATATTCAATAAAACGTGTTCTGTTACAAAGGAGATAGCTTGGTATATAAACTACTAAAGATAGATCCTAATCCTAAACAACTCATAATTATCTAAAGCAAATAATATAAAGAAAAGGAAAACAAAGTTCGATAAAACCCGTATAGGCCTAACGAAGTATATGGCCCAAACAAACTAATGATCCACTGCATCAGGTTCCCCCGGAGGACGAAAAAATCGCCCACGAATCTGCAGGCACATTGTCGCCATGGAAGTGAGACAGGTGCTTGACGTTGAACACGTTGGATGTGTGAAAATGAGAAGGTAATTGAACTCTGTAAGCATTCGGATTCAAACACTCCAAGACCTCGATAGGACCAATCTTTTTGGACTTAAGCTTGTTGTATTCACGCAAAGGCAGCCTCTCTTTAGTCATGTACACCCACACCATGTCGCCCGGTGCAAAGAGGACTTCACGACGCTTCTCGTCAGCTGCTGCTTTATATTTAGCGGAAGAAGCCTCTAAATTTGTATGCGCTTGTTGGTGGAGACGTTGCAGGTCTGTAACAAAGTCAATAGCTTCGCCGTGGTGCCTGGTCTTGTCTGGAAGAGTAGATAAATCCAGCGGACACCTCGGAGTCAGTCCATAAACCACACGGAATGGTGAGAAACCCAAGCTGCGGTTGAGCGCATGATTGTGCGCAAACTCTGCTTGACACAACTTAGAGTCCCAGGACTTGATGTTATCACCCACTAGGCAGCACAAGAGGTTTCCTAATGACCTGTTTGTCACCTCCGTTTTCCCATTGGACTGAGGATGATACGCAGAACTCATATCAAGGGATGTACCTAGCAGCTTCCATAGAGATCTCCAAAAGTGACTCAAGAAACGAGTATCACGATCTGAAACAATGGAAGTAGGGAGCCCATATAGACGATAGATCTCTCGAAAGAACAATACCGCCACACTCACTGCATCAGTAGTCTTTTTACATGCAATAAAATTAGCCATCTTCGAAAATCTGTCCACGACTACAAAGATGGAATCAAAGCCCCTTTGAGTGTGAGGTAACCCGAGGAAGAAATTCATACTAACGTCTGTCCAAGGCTGAGTGGGTATAGGCAGAGGAAGATAAAGGCCAGCGTTGGACGACTTACCCTTACCTTGCTGGCAAATGCGACAGCGTTCCACAGAGCGCTCGACGTCTCGACGAACACAAGGCCAAAAGTAAGATGTTGTCACCAACTGCAGTGTCCGATCACGTCCCACATGCCCCTCGTTGTGGAGCTCGCTTATGATCTGCAAGCGCAGACTACAATCCGGCACACACAGACGCAAATCGCGAAACAAATACCCATCTTGTACGGTGTAATCCCCACGTACTCCATTCATTGCATCAATGTAAATACGCCCAAAAAACGAATCAGATGGATAAAGATCAGCGAAAGTCAAGAATCAGTCACGCTTGTATGCATTGCGGTCAGCAAACCATGACGGCGACTCAGAGCATCGACCACTCTGTTAGTCTTTCCCGATTGGTGCTTGTTGGAGAAGGTGAATGGCTGAAAGTAAGAGATCCAAGCTGCATGTCTCGCAGAGACTTTTGCCTGGCTGTCAAGATGTCTCAAGGCGTCATGATCACTGAACAAGACAAATTCGCGATGCACCAAATAATGTCTCCAATGCTTAATTGCTTGGACAATGGCGTAAAACTCCACATCATATGTACTGTATCTTCCGCGTGCTCCTGCCAATTTTTCACTAAAGAAGGCGATAGGACGTCCAACTTGGCTGAGAACTGCTCCAACCCAGAGTTTAGATGCATCACAATGAAGTTCAAATGTCTTGGAAAAATCTGGTAGCACTAGAATAGGGGCTGTCGTAAGCTTGTCTTTGATCAGCTCGAAGGCCTTAGTGGCGTCTGCTGTCCACTCGAACTTCCCCTCTTTCATGCAGCTCGTTATCGGAGCCATTATGGTGCTAAAATGGCTATGAATCGCCTGTAAAAGGATGCCAGCCCGTGGAAACTGCGCACTTCTGAAACTGTAGTAGGGACTGACCAGGACTTGATAGCTTCGATCTTAGACAGATCGACTGAGAGGTCCTTGTCCGAAATCACATAGCCAAGGAACAGAACCTGTGACACTCCAAATTCGCACTTATGCTTTGCTGCAAATAGTTTCTCTGAACAAAGGACAGAGAGAACTTGTCAAAGATGATCTGCGTGTGTCTTCAAGGAGGAGCTAAAGATCAATATATCGTCGAAATAAACAACAACGAATTGGCCAATGAAAGGCCGTAAAGCTTGGTTCATAACCCTCATAAAAGTGCTCGGCGCATTAGACAATCCAAATGGCATGACCAACCACTCAAAAATTCCCTCCCTCGTCTTGAAAGCAGTTTTCCATTCATCTCCAGGTCTTATACGAATCTGGTGATAACCGGTTTTAAGATCAATCTTGGAGAAAACCGTCGCAGAACCAATTTGATCCAAGAGGTCATCCAATCGTGGGATGGGAAATCGATAGCAAACTGTTATCTTGTTTATCGCTCTGCTGTCGACACATATACGCCACAATCCATCCTTCTTAGGTATCAAGAGAGAAGGCACATCACACGGACTCAAGCTCTCTTTGATGTAACCTTTAAGTAGCAAATCTTCAACTTGCCGCCGAAGCTCTTCATGCTCGTTCGGGCTCATCCTGTAGTGGGGTCTGTTAGGTAATGTTGCTCCAGGGACAAGATCGATGTGGTGTTGGATATCACGGAGAGGCGGTAGACCATTCGGGAGTTCGGCTGGAAAGACATCGCTGAACTCTTCTAAGACCGAGACAAGTGCAGGTGCTGGTGACGTTGATAGCGTTTGATGTATCGACGAAGGTAATAGCGCAAAAGCCACTCCCTCTGTACGCAACTCGGAAACAAACGTCGAATACGAGCATATCATCGTCTTTGGCTGCTCCGCTGGTACGATGGGAGGAAGAACCGGCTCAGCTGGAGGAGTCGGTAGCAACAAGATCTGATGTGTCTCCCAGATAAAACTATAGGTGTTTCGGGCTCCATCATGTATGATTTTGCGATCAAACTCCCAAGGACGCCCCAATATCAAGTGACTAATGTCCATTGGTGCGACATCACAATATGTTCGGTCTTTATAATATGGTCCGATCGAGAAAGGAACCAACACTCGCTGCATTACCCGCAGGCTGCTATTCTCCGTAATCCAGCCAAGGACATAAGGAGCTGGATGCTGCTCTCGAACGAGTCCCAATTTGTTGACCACGTCGTCTGCAGTGACATTCTTCGAGCTCCCCGAATCAATAATGAAAGTGCAAACACGTCCTCTAATAGTACACGTAGACTTGAAGATATTAGTGCATAGCCACTTCACATCCTGTCTTCTTGGTACCGTACATGATCTTTTGAGCACTAGTAGGTGTCCAGTGTCTCCCTTCGTCGGAATGGCTTCCTTTTTCTCGTCCTCATTGTCCTCATCATCGTCATATGAATCATACACTGGCTGGGATTCATCTTTTGTAGTATCCAAGACCAGCCCACGACAGTTTGCATGTGGACATTGGGTATGTCGAAGACCAGGTTCACCACATGTGTAGCACTTTAATGCTGGTGGACGAGTAGAGCGTCGAAGTGTTTGCTCTTCCGCAGGCCGAGAAGATTGAGGCTGAGCATCACTTTCTTTCGTTGTTGAAGGCGCTTGTGTTTGCTCTGTGGAACGAGTACGCGTTGGTTGGTTAGACCAATTCGAAGGGCGCAGTTGCTGTTCAAAAGACACTGCACGCCTATGAGCTTCAGCGATTGTTGTTGGGTCGAACTGTGCCAATGCAGATTGGAGTTGCGGATGCAGACCTCCGATGAAGTGTGATACCAGCTGTTCCGCATTGTCATGAATGTCTGTCCTGGTCAATAAGAGTGAAAACTCTTCTGCATACTCATCCACACTACGAGAACCCTGGCGAAGGTTCTGAAGCCGATTATACACCAGTCGCTCGTAATTATGTGGTAAAAAGGTCGTTCTCAGGTGATTTTGCATCTTAAGCCAAGACACAATTGGTGCTTTACCAGTACGGTGTCTGGTCGCCTTCACCTGTTTCCACCACGACGCCGCATGACCACGAAACTTCATCGCCACAAAGGGAACACGACGGTCTTCCGGAACTTGTTTGAACTCCAAGAGTTTGTCAACTGTCGCGATCCAGTCGAGTAGAGCCTCTTCTCGTGGACCACCATGAAACTCTGCTATGTCGACTTTGAAGGAAGATTCCCAACGTCTGTCTCGCTGATGCGCTGGATCATCATCATCTCTGTGTTGCCGCGCATTACGACGATGATCTCTGTTCCTTGCAAACGGATTTGTGTCAAATGACATCTCATCCTCTGTTTCTTCATCCTCGTACAGAGGATTTTGATTACACCGATCTAATCGATCAGCCAGCATCGCTCCCATCTCCATGAAAGACGCATGCATCGTCGCCTGAAAGCTTTCCTGCATCGCCAGAAAATCCTTACGGAACTCAGACAAATCGCCACTGTTAGAGGCGTCGGCTTGTTTCTTTGGTGGCATGGTTGCAAGAAAATTTTGATTCCCGGAACATTCCGTGTCTGATACCAACTGATAGAGAAGCGGAAGCTATGAGAACAAGGATTCGACAAGAATTCGACGAGAACTCGTAGAATCAAAGGGAACTTGTTGTTGTTGATACTTCTTACGTAAACAAGGGGGTCTTTGAAGATGACGATACTCTCGACAGGATCAAAGAAGGCTAGAGTACTCCTCTAAGTGCTTTGAAAAGCTCGGATTGCAATTGCAAAATAGATTCAATAAAACGTGTTCTATTACAAAGGAGATAGCTTGGTATATAAACTACTAAAGATAGATCATAATCCTAAACAACTCATAATTATCTAAAGCAAATAATATAAAGAAAAGAAAAACAAAGTTCGATAAACCCCGTATAGGCCTAACGAAGTATATGGCCCAAACAAACTAATGATCCGCTGCATCAATATCTATTAGGTGGTTTTAGGCAGTCAAACCATTAATTTTCCTTACATCATAAACCTAACCCTAATCTCTCCCACCCAGCCTCTAAATTTTAAATCCTAAACTCTAATCATTGAACCCTAAACTCAAAATAAACCCTAATCCCAAACAACAAAATTTGACAAATAGTACATAATATTTTGTAATAGTAAACTATACTATATAACTAAGAATTACAGAATAGACTTTCTAACTAGAAATTGGTAAGAATGAATTTTTCGAATACTCAAATATTCTAGAATAGAATACAGTGGCAACGATGAAACAACTGGTTGTTGTGGTGGCGCGGATGTTAAAGGTGGAATGACAAACATTATAAATATTATCTTACATTCCTATTCTATATATTTCTAATAGAATAGAACATTATAGTTTGAGAAATTATTTACAAATGAAACTATAAGTACATTGAACATGATAAATATAGTTGTACTAGGTGTTTTTCTGCCTCATGTGCAGAAATAAAAATTTAAAAATTTAAATTGTATTAAAAGTAAATTTTGTTAATTTTTCGATTTTATTATCTGCTTACAATATATGGTTAAATTATATTTTAAATATATGTAAAAATTAAGATAAAATAAAGAATTTTCATTAATATTTATGTATATTTTAAAATTTTAATCTTGGAAAGATTTTTAATCTATTTCTTTTGGCTGCAATATATTAAATAAAATTCTATAAATTAAAGAGAAAATTTTGTTAGATATATAATTTTCAAAAAATAAATAATATATCTTAAAATTTATAATATTAAAAATAAACTAATTATTGGGATAAGAAAATTACAATTTTTTTTAAAAAAAAGCTGTATAAAATTTTGAAGAATTGTTTTAGTAAAAATTATAAAAATATAATTAAACAATATTTAGAAAATTTTAAAATTTTATTATATTTATATTTTTATAATTATATTATTTATTGTTACATTAATGATTTTTTTCTTGTTACATTAATGATAATCTATGAGTTATTATTATATTCTTAAAAGCTTACCAAAACTATAAATCAACATTAAATGTAAATATTTTTGTCATAATTAACTTCAAGCCATGTCATCATTGTTACTAAGACATGCCATCATTTTTATTTTAAAATCAAAATGGTGATAGACACATGACAAATCGCTTCTCAAATAATGTTTAGAGGATAAAGGGTATAAATTGATAACGAATTGACTAACACAAAGAGGATTCTCGTCTTCTTCTCCTTTGGTTTGATTTGGATGTTGCGTGTTCTATGAAGTTTTTCAGATCTTGGATCTTATGGGTGGGATGGCTATAACAGATCCCGCACACGACTCCATCATTCATGACTGACCAAGGCTATGCCGGTTCATTGTCTCTTCAGATTTTTGACAGGAGTTGGTTGGGGGTGGGATTTGAGGTTCTCACTGGCCTTTGTCTTCCTCCTATCTCAGTTTGTATGCTTTGATCAATGGTGTTTCGTTGTGGGTTTTCTACCTTTTTTTATTATCCTTATGGTGTTGTTGCTCTTTGCTTGTTCGAGTCTTCTGACGGTTCCACAAAGATGATGCAGTCTTCTTTGATGTGTTTTATCCGGGTTGTGCTCTTATCTGTTTCATCGTATATTGCCTCCCCTCTGTGTTGTTTGCGGGGTAGGAATGATTGGTTGCTTGGTTTGTGTTCTTCTGGTTTCTTTCGAGCTCCTCGCTTGGTCAAGCATCTTATCATGGTCTCGTGCTGGCCTCTTTCTGTTTGACTCCTGCATAGTTCGAGCTTTTTAGACGTTCTGCGTCAACCGATTTGTGTTATTTTGGTTATGTTTCTTGGAGTTGTTCTGCCTCCCTAATGATTGCAATATCATATTGGTGTCTTGGTAATAGCTCTCCATAACGAAATCACGTGGCAGTGGACCTATATTGTACTCAATGCATCTGAGTGGGTAAGTTACTTCATCGTGTGTGACACTGCAATAGCTCGAGCTTACGCTATGCTCTTCTAAAACTCATTGAATGCTTCTCATAGATCCTCACTTTCTGTTACTGATGAGGTCTTCTCTTTGACTCCTTGGAGTTTCTTTGTTATAAGGTGCCTACTGGTATCTTGATTATCTGCAACTCTGGTGTTTTTTGCATTTGTTTTTGTTGGCCTTTGGCTATGTAAGAACTACGAACCTTAGGGCATGTGCATTGGGGGATTTAAGGGAGGGTTCACACGTTTTTCGAGAGAAACAGTGATGAACTCGGCGTGCGTGGGTTCGTCATGGTGAACCCGGTTCGTCACGGTGAACCCGGTTCGTCACGAGTTCACCACGTGGTGGACTGTGATTCTCGGATATTTATTTATTTATTTTTTTTTGAAAAAGTAAACGAAAAAAAAAAAAAAATCCAGCTGGCAATCTCCACCTCAGTATCACTGATGTGGATGCTCTTACGGTTGATTCAATGTTACACAAAGCGTTAAAAAAAAATACAAAGTCTATTCTATGTTAAAAAAAAAATACAAAGTCTATTCTTTTTTTAACCTTAAGTAGTATTCTATGTACAACACTGATTAACCAATATAGTGTATATGTTCTATTCGACACCAACACACACTATTCTATTTAGTTTTGTTGGTTGGTATTCTATTCAGCGCACAAGAACATCCACAAAGCAACAACAATACGAACATGTAGACTCTTCACATTTATTCCATGTTACTCGGGTAACATAGACGACTTGAAAGTAGCATCATGCCAAACACAAAGCCCCAGACTTTCGGTTTAATGTGTTTACAAATAGCAAATCAGACATGGAATAGAAAATTACTTCAAACTCAGATTTCTCTAAGCTATTCCATTTGTACTCAGGTAGGACAACCGAATTGAAAGTAGAATAGAATGAAAACTGGATTCCAAATGCCCTAAACTTTTGGGTTACATCGTTTACACATACTGACTCCCTCATGCAACAGAGAATTACTTCAGATTCTGGGATACCTGTTCCGGCGTCCTCGTGACTTTCATTTTCGAAATCTGAGAAGCCTACCTCTTCCGTCAATGACAGAGCCTTTGAAATCGGAAGTGTTATTCCACCTTGCCGCTATGCCATTGTCGCGACTGTTGAATTATAAATCGGTGAAACCTTCCACCCCCGTTACAAACATAGACTGCGAAAACGGTTTGGTCCTCCATAAAACTTCTGTGGTAATGAACTTGCTGCCTTCGAAGTCGTTCAAAATGGAGAAGAAAAGTATTTACCTTTCCAAATTTTACCTATTAAAAAGTTACTTTTTGAACGGTTTGTGATAAAAGAAAATCCATGTTTCATTTTACACATTAACTAATTATTAATTCATTTTTTTTGCAGATGGAACTGGTTGCATGAACGGGTATAACCATATTACTATATATAATACAAGCTATATCGTTGAAAATTAAGTCAATTTATCAGATGATAAATTATAATTTTATTTTGTGTTATACGGTGCAATTTTTCAAAAAATAAAAATAAAAAATCGGCAATGACTAATACTATATTTGAGGACTGGTCAAACGCAACATGAGTATAAAGAGATTTTGATAAAACATCAATATTTTATCTGAGAAAATTAATCTATGTCACCTATACCATTTAATTAAATTGATTTTGTTTCTTAGTCATATTGAATGTATTGTACAGTAATTTTATTTCATAAGTTCATAACCAGGACTTCTAGCTGTACTGGTAAAGGTCTCACAGCTGTGAGTCACTAGAGAATTAACATTTTGGCATCGCCAGGGACAGAGGACCGACACGTGGCACCACATGACTAGTCTGGACCACTTCTGTGGGGCCAGGATACCTCTATATAATTCAAAAAAAGAATGTATTGTACAGATTTCCGTTTTGTTTTTGTTTTTATTTTATTTTCTATTAACTTAAGAGTATCCCCACACTAATTTTCAAGAAATGATGCAGTCCAAATATGCAAATAAACTGCAAGTATGCATCCATTTTTGTGTGAAATATATCTTAGTTTTATGCGGCAGGTAAATCGCTTGGAGTCTCAGACGGTCTGGGCCAGACCCATCTTTTAACTATTCCACTACAAGGCTCCGGAGTAATAAAGTTCTGTTAAAAAAATGATAATAACATAGAGCACATGATAATAACCCCTTCTCCAACCTCTATAGCTTAGGCTGCTCAGCCCCTTATACAAAATACATATAAGTATATAACTGTTGTGAATCAGTTAGAAAACTTATATTATTCCATAGCCTAAAAGGCTCCTTATATACAAGTTTAGACCGTCATAAATAGACCGTCATAAGATAAATGGAAAACTAACAATTCCTAGTTTAACTAGGAAAAGGTAAAAATACAAATATGGAAAACTACAAAGTAGATAAGTAAAAAGAAAACATAGTATGGGCCGTCTCTTCTTTCCTCATGTGGTTATGGGCCGTCCACCATATGATTTATAACACTCCCCCTTAGACGCCATAACCGTTCAGGATTCGTAGTATGCTTAATGTTGCCTCATTAAAACCTTACCGGAAAACCGATGGGACAAAACCATGGTGAAGGAAAAAGAGTACAACACACACTACTCCCACGATGAATGCATCATCGAAGGTCTTTCGGTCGGCGCATCCCAAGCTGATGTATGAGCTTCTTCAACGTCGCGGTTGGTAATGCCTTAGTGAACAGGTCGGCTGAATTGTCACTGGATCGGACCTGTACCACTTGGACCACACCGGCCTTCTGCATCTTGTGTGTAGAAAAGAATTTGGGCAGGATGTGTTTCGTCTTGTCCCCTTTGATGTATCCATCTTTGAGTTGAGCAATACATCTTTGCATTATCGTCATACATCACGGTTGGACCCTTGTCTTCGTCATCTCACAATCTGATGGTATATGTTGGGTCATCGACCTCAACCGGACACACTCACGGCTGGCCTCATGTATGGCCAATATTTCGAATGATTTGAGGAAGTGGCCACGAGTGTATGCTTCATTGAGCGCCATGAAATGGTGGTTCCACCGTAATAATAAACACATAGCTGTCGAGATCTAGAATTATGTGGATCGAAGGTCTCGGCATCAGCAAATCCAACTAAACCATCTTTGTTTTGTTGGTATAAAACGAACCCAAATCTTTCGTTCCTTGTAGGAACCGAAGAACATGTTTTATCCGTCCGTGCCTCTTGGTGGACGGGGAGCTAAACCTAAAAAGTAGGTTCACGGCAAAGCATATATCAGGCCATGTGTGAGTTGCTAAATACATCAATGCTCATATGGCACTGAGATATGGCACTTCGGGACCAATGACATCCTCACCGTCCTCCTTGGGACAAAATGGATCTGTGTCCAAGTTCAGAGATCTCACGACCATAGGGCTGGACAAAGGGTGAGACTTGGACATATTAAATCTCTTGAGTACTTTTTCTGTATATGCCATTTGATGCACAAGAATTCCATCATTTATGTACTCAAGCTGTAATCCCAAACAGAATTTTGTTTTGCTAGGTCTTTCATTTTGAATTCTCTCTTTAGATATTATTTGTTTGGGAAATCTCTCGGAGGTTCCAATGATGTTTAAATCATCAACATACACTGCTATAATCACAAAGCCCTTATTTTCGAATTTCTTTATGAAAATGTATGGACTGATAGGATCATTTATGTATCCTTCTTTTATGAGGTACTCACTTAATCTGTTGTACCACATCCGGCCAGATTGTTTTAGTCCATAAGGTGATTTATTCAACTTTATGCAGTGTTGTTCACGAGCTCTCTTTATTTTTCAATTCAATACCCTCACGGGACTTTCATATAGATTTCATTATCCAGTGGGCCATATAGATATGCTGTAGCGACATCCATCAATCTCATATCTAGATTTTCTCTTATGGCGAGACTTATCAGGAATCTAAAAGTGGTTGCATCCACCACAGGGGAATATGTTTCCTCATTAATCGATTCCGGGTCTCTGTGAGAGTCCTTGTGCAACGAGTCGGGCCTTATACCTCACGAATTCTTCATTCTCATTTCTCTTCCTCACAAAGACCCATTTGTATCCCACTGGTTTTGTATCATTTGGTGTTCGGATTATTGGACCGAAAACACCTCTCTTCTTTAAAGAGTTTAACTCCACGTTTATGGCTTCTTTCCACTTAAGCCAATCTTTTCTTTGCATGCATTCATATATAGACGTGGGTTCTTGATCCTCATTATCCATTAGTTCGAGTGCTACCTCACAAGCAAATATATATGTGATGTCGACATCTTTTCTATTCCATTGTTTTCCGTGACAGACATAATTTATTGAGATCTCATTATTATGCGGACCATCGGTACCATGAACCCTGGCGCCCCGAGGATCACTGCTTGGTACGTCCGGACCAATATCCATTTCTATGGATTTATGTGCGCTCTCATCTCGGGTAAGATCGGCCACTTCCTTGTCTGGGATTCCAACCTCGGATATAGCACATGTTTTTGTTTTTCGAGGTTTCTTATCTATGGAACCAATTGGTCTACCATGTTTCAAACGTGTTTTGGAATCTGTAGCAACTTGATTGTGTCCCTCTTGAACATCAATCCGAACTGGTGCATTAATAGCTGGTACATGTGACTTAGTCACTCTTTTTGGGTCAAGGAATCTGGCAATTGATTAGCTAGCTTTTGCAAATGTATTATTTTCTGGACCTCAAGATCACACACTTGAGTCCGAGGATCTTGCCAATTTATGGATGTCGATTCTATGATATTTCTTTTACCGCTTATTATCTCCCCAATCTTTGGAAGTTGGTTCATTAAAATGACAATCCGCATACCTGGCCTTAAATAAATCACCCGTAGTTGGCTCAAGGTATTTTATAATTGTGGGGGAGTCAAATCCAACATATATTCCCATCCGTCTCTGTGGTCCCATCTTTGTTCTCTGTGGTGGAGCAATAGGAACATAAACCGCACAACCAAAGGTTTTTAGATGGGAGACGTCTGGCTCATGACCCGTTAGTAATTGGGATGGAGAATATTTATGTTCACTAGATGGCCTGATTCGTATAAGCTCGGCCGCATGAAGGACCGCATGTCCCCATGCTGAAACCGGCAGCCTCGATCTCATGAGTAATGGTCGGGCAATCAGCTGTATTTGTTTTATAAATGATTCAGCTAAGCCATTTTGTGTATGTACATGTGCCACGGAGTGTTCCATCATACCCCATGGACATACAGTAATCATTAAGCGTCGAGGCGTAAATTCACTAGCATTATCAAGACGTATAGTCTTCAAAGGAAAATCTGGAAGTGAGCTCGTAATCTTATTATCTGAGCTAGCAATCTTGGAAATGCCAAGTTGCGGATCGATAGGAGATAGACATGCGACCATCTGGTCGATGCATCAATAAGGACCACAAAATATCTGAATGTCCCACAATGTGGGTGTATTGGTCCACAAATGTCTCCTTGTATTTTTTCCAGAAAATCAATAGTTTCCTTTGTCACCTTAATAGGTGATGGCTTTACCATGAGTTTTCCTTGTGAACAAGCAGTACACATTAAGTGTTTAAGGATAACTCGTTTTTCTTTTAGTGAATGGCCGCTGGTATTATCAATCAATTTACGCATCATAGTTGACCCGGGATGACCAAGCCGGTCATGCCATAAAGTGAAATTTTCGATGGCTGTTTTGTTAAATGTCGCATTGGCCTCAATCATACTGATTTTAGCATGGTAAAGACCAGTAGAGAGTGCGGGTATTGATTCTAAGACCTTCTTTTGGCCATGGGCAATCTCAATAATCTGAAGGAATTCTTTATTTCCTTCGCCCTTAGTCTCAATATCATATCCATTCATTCGAATGTCTTTGAAGCTTAATAAACTTCTTTTAGAGCTGGGAGAATACAAAGCATTCGAAATTTCTAGATGTGTTCCCATAGAAAACAAAACGTTGGCCTGGCCGTGGCCCTCTATGAGACTAGATATACCCGCAATGGTGGAAATGTTGGCGTTTTTAAGGGTTAGATTTATGAAGTATATTTTGTCTCTTAAGATCGTGTGGCTCGACCCACTATCCACCACGAATACATCCTCTTTCATTTCTAAAAATAAAAATGTAAGATGATACTTAGAGACTTCGTTTTATATAATTTATATAAGATATTTTATTATAAAAGTAATTCTTATAAGATAATTCATAATAAAATTCATTCCAAGAAATGACAATATAAAAATGAAAACACCAAATCATAGTATCAAAGCAAATAAAACAATACAAATGTTGAAATCAGTCTCTTAGAATATCTGAAGTTTCATACTCCATAAAATCATCTTTTTCATGATCAAAATCGTTCTCATCATCATGGATCACCATGTGGGCTTCAGGATTCTTCCCTTTCATACTTTCTGTGTATAGCTCAACTAGATGCTTGGGAGTCCTACAAGTCTTTGCCCAATGGTTGCTCATTCCACACCTATGGCATACATATTTGGTCGAGTTGTTTGAGTGCTGCGGTTTGAATGAAGATCCGCGGCCTCGACCATGACCTCGTCCAAACGAGCGTCCCTGGTTCTGTTCTCGACCAGATTGGTTACCTCTTCCGCGGCCATGTGAATTGTATTGACCACGGTCACGTTCTCTCCATCCACCACGGCCTCGACCGTGTGGTTTACCATGATGGACGTGGTTAGCCTATTTATCAGTCTCAGTGGCCGCATGGGCTTCAGGTAATGGTGTGGATCCTGGAGGTCTCATCTCACTGTTCATCATCAGTAACTCATTATTTTGCTCAGCAAGTAATAAGCATGAAATCAAGCTTGCATAAGTCTTGAATTCTTTTGCCGCGGTAGTGTTCTGAAGCAACACATTGCTAGTGTGGAAGGTAGAGAAAGTCTTTTCAAGCATATCTTCCTCTGTTATATCCTCACCACATAGTTTAAGTTTAGACACGTTCTTAAACATTTCTGAGTTGTATTGATCCACATACTTAAAGTCTTGGATTCTAAGGTTTTTCCATTCGTGTCTAGCCTTTGGTAACAGGATCGTCTTTTGATGATCGTATCTGCTTTCAATGCATTCCAAAGGTCTAGAGGATTCTCAATGGTTAAGTACTGATTTTTGAGACTCTCAATCAGATGATGGCGAATAATTAATATTGCCCCATAACGATCTTTTTCGTTAGCACTGTTATTCTCGGTAATACAATCACCGAGACCCTTGGATTTTAGTATGATCTTTGTATAAAGAGTCCATTGCAAGTAATTGTCTCCAGAGACATTTAGGGCATCAAAATCCAGGTTATTGATTTTTGACATCTGAAATCAAACATATATATATACTTTTAGAAAATTTTATATCTTTATATCAATACTCTATGGCACACACATCAGAAAAAAAAATTTCTAACAAGTATATATGATGCAAACAATATGATCAAGGTTATAATGCATTAGGTCACACGACCATTAGGTCACACGACCATACTGGATGAAGCCACACGACTATAATGAATCATCAATCCTAACGCTTGCTAGAGGCGCATCGATCGATACTCCTATAGAGTCATCGATCGATAGATGCGAGGCATCATCGATCGATAGACGCGAGGCATCATCGATCGATAGACGCGAGGCATCATCGATCGATAGACGCGAGGCATCATCGATCGATACGTACAATGGCAGGTCGATCGATCGACCTATTGATCAAACATGAATGCAATATAAGCCACACGACTACTGATATGGACAATCGGATTCTATATGATTTTCAATGCAACCGGATTTTAAAAAACCTTAGCAATCACAGTTTCTAAGTAATTTATGAAACAAGAAACTTCAAACAATTTTTAGTTAATTCAAATAACAAAATTCGGATGAGATCCTAACAATTTGTTTCTAGGTGATTCAAAATTTTGATTTAAATAATCAAACAATCATTATCAGGATTTTATAATTAATAATCAATCGACACAAGACATCATCGATCGACACGTGCAATGGCATGTCGATCGATATTCGAGACCGAGAAGCCCAAACTTTTAACCTCAATTAAAATCAAGCAAGCAGTCAATCAATTTAAATAGATTCGATTTAATTTTTAGGGTTTATGAAATCGACCAGAAAAAGGGGGTGATCGATTTCTAGGGTTTTCGATTTGATCATCAAGATCAAAGGGGTTTAAGGGACACGGTATGATCATAAGATTTAGGATGATCATAGGATTTTGAGATTCAAAACTTTTTAGGGTTTTGAGTTTAATTGTTTAAAACAATCTCTATCGGACTTGAGAGCTCCGATTTACTCAAGAAGGGTTTTTGGATCTATTATCTTAGGGCTTTCAATATTAGAGATTTCAAATTTTAGGGTTTAAACTTTATCAAAACAACCAATTCGTTTTATGGGTTTTAGGGTTTAGAATTTTAATTATCTTTAGATTTGAAGGGTTGAAAACCGGACCACCAAAGAGAAGGAGATCACGAGCTGGTACTGGCCGCAAGAACGGAAGCTCCTTGGTCGGATTGGAACTGCTCGGATGGATGCAAGTCGGATGGATCTTGATCTATGTCGGTTGAACCAATATCGATCGATGCGCGTGGTGGTACGTCGATCGATCTAGGGTTTATGAGATGATCTCGAACCAGAAAAGGAAATTAGGATTAAGGTTTATGAGAAAGTAGCTGGCGGCTTGATTAGGGTTTAGAGGTGGTCGATTTTTAGCTAGGGTTTTTAGAGAACAACTCGTGCTGATAACGTGTTGTGAATCAGTGAGAAAACTTATATTATTCCATAGCCTAAAGGTTCCTTATATACAAGTTTAGACAGTCATAAATAGACAGTCATAAATAGACCGTCATAAATAGACCGTCATAAGATAAATGGAAAACTAACAATTCCTAGTTTAACTAAGAAAAAGTAAAAATACAAATATGGAAAACTACAAAGTAGATAAGTAAAAGAAAAATATAGTATATACCGTCTCTTTCTTCCTCATGTGGTTACGGTCCGTCTACCGTATGATTCATTAGTTTTGAGTTCCTTGGCCGGTTAAATCCTAACTAATTTGGTACACATATATAATTGGATAATATTTTAGTTAAACCGATTAGTTGAGTTGACGGGTCAAATTTAGGACCTTCCAAGCGGAGAAGAAGGTTTCCGAACTCACTAAAAATAAAACCCTAAACCTCTTTTCACTTATACGGCAGTCTGTAGTCTCTCTCTGCTGAGGACCACGGCGACAACATCTTCCTTCCTCCTCGCCTACATCTAAACCGCAGGTATGTGCCTCTATTTTCTTCTTCTTCTGTTCAGTATCTTCATCTCGTGTTCGTGAATACTCGATTCTGTCTGTCTTCAGTTTATCTTCGTGAATGATTGGTTCTAACTTCTAAGTTCTGAGAAACTACAACAATTCGAATTGAAGATAGATGGGAACACTAACCGGGTTTTATGGCTTAAAAGACATAAAATCCGGTTACAAAGTAGGTTAAAGAGAAAGGGTTCTGTAATAAAAACCTTGTTTGATTTTGTTTTTCTTTTGGTTGTTGGACATTGCAGGTCATCTTCCGGAGTGGTGTATTAAGAAAAAATGGGTACCAAAGGTGACTTCTTTTTTTATGCAGCAAGAGTAAAGTTTATATCTTTATTGGAGTTTCGTAGATTTGAGATTTGATAAAAAAAAACTGTTTATCCAATGTAGCAATGGATCAGATGAGCGAGAAGAAGCGTGGAAAGAACAAGCTGAAATCTAAGAAGAAAGCAGAGGATGTAGTAGATGTTATAGCAATGGATGATATGAGCGATAAGAAGCGTGGGAAGAACAAGTTGAAATCCAAGAAACAAGAAGCTGAAGAGCATGAAGAACAGCTTAAACGGCTTAAAGAAACAGTGAGTTGTTGTCTTGTAACATGTCTGATTTTGTGATTTGTAATTAATATGGTGGAAGCTTTTGAGTAACTTAAACAAATGGATTCTTTCTGCAGCAAGCTGAGTTTTTTGAGTATATGAAAGAGCATGATGAGGATCTTCTCAAGTTTGATGCTGCTGAGTTTGAGGTGAGACTAGTAGAGATTGAATTTGTTGCATCTTGATGTGAATTGTGCTCAAAGCTTTAATCTTATGGTTAGGATGATGCTGATGTTGAAGCTGAGACTGACTTAGAAGACACTGAGAAGCAAGCTGTTGATGAAACCTCCGTTGTAAAGAAAGTTAACGAGCAGAAGACGATTACAGCAGCCATGGTTGATTCATGGTGTAAGTTAATCCGAGAAGATGCTAAGCTAGGTGCGGTGCGTTCTATCTTGAGAGCTTACAGAACTGCCTGTCACTACGGTGATGATACAGGAGACGACCCATCTGCAAAGTTCAGCGTTATGTCCAGCGCTGTGTTCAATAAGATAATGATATTCGTTCTGAGTGAGATGGATGGGATCCTTAGAAAGCTGTTGAGGCTTCCTGCAACTGGAGGAATGAAAGATACGATCATGGAGCTGACTAACACAAGGCCCTGGAAGAACTACAATCACTTGGTCAAATCATATCTCGGGAACTCACTTCACGTCCTGAACCAGATGACTGACCAAGGGATGATATCGTTTACTCTCCGGCGGTTGAAACACTCATCCGTCTTTCTATCTGCCTTTCCAAGCCTCCTTAGGAAATATATTAAGGTCTGTTTTGAGGAAAAACATCATTCTCTGACTGTTTATTTTCCTTTCTCACTTGCTCTTCTTTTTCTTTAGGTTGCACTTCATTTCTGGGGAACAGGCAGTAGCTCCATCTCTGTTGTTTCGCTGCTCTTTTTGAGAGACTTGTGCATACGCCTTGGAACCGACTGTGTGGATGACTGCATCAAGGGAATGTACAAGGCCTATGTGTTAAATTGCCAGTTTGTAAACGCTGTGAAACTGCAGCATATTTCGTTTCTTGGTAACTGCTTCATTGAGCTTCTCGGCACGGATATCTCTGCTTCATATCAGCATGCATTCGTCTTCATAAGGCAACTGGCAATGATTCTACGTGAAGCGCTCAACACAAAAACAAAAGTACTTTCTCAATAATATTCTGAAATCGAGTTCTTCTCTTCAACTCTTACTTACATTTGGTTGTTTTTGCAGGAAGCATTTAGGAAAGTGTATCAGTGGAAGTTCATCCATTGTCTTGAGCTTTGGACCGGAGCTGTTTGTTCCTACAGCTCTCAGTCTGAGCTAAGACCAGTTGCTTATCCACTAGCCCAAATAATATCTGGTGTAGCAAGACTTGTTCCCACTGCTCGCTATATTCCACTTAGACTAAGATGCGTTAGTATGCTAAACCGGATTGCTGCTTCGACCGGCACTTTTATACCGGTCTCAATGCTTCTTATGGACATGTTGGACATGAAAGAACTCAATAGACCTCCCACTGGTGGTGTTGGCAAAGGTGTCGATTTACGCACACTGCTAAAGGTAAAAGAACTTATTTGGCTGTGATTAGAATGAAACTTTGTCCTGCAAAGTGAACATTTTTGCTTTCAAATTTTGTGTCTCCTAGGTAAGTAAACCGGCAGTGAAGACAAGAGCGTTTCAGGAGGCATGTGTTTATTCTGTGGTGGAGGAGCTTGTGGAGCATTTGACTCAGTGGAGTTATTCCGTTGCTTTCTTTGAGCTATCATCTATTCCGACCCTAAGGCTGCGTAGCTTTTACAAATCCACTAAAGCTGAGAGGTTTAGGAAAGAAATGAAGCAACTCATCAGCCAGGTACCGTGAAGCAATTCATTAGCCACTTATACTTACTCTGTCTTGTAACTTGCTATATGTTGATATGTTTTGATGAATTTTTACTTTCTCTTCAGATTGAAGCGAACTCAGAGTTTGTCAACCAAAAGAGAGCGTCTGTTGGTTTTCAACCCAATGAGCCTGCTGCTGCATCATTCCTTGAGGTTTAGTAACTCATTTCTCTTGAAGAGTCTAAAAATAATTGCAAAACATATAACCGAGGTTTGTTCTTATTGTTCTTTTGGGGTCTTTTCTGTACAGGATGAAAAGAAGGCAGGTGAAAGCCCTTTATCACAATATGCAGTGATTATCCGCCAAAGAGCCAAGCAAAGAAACGAATCACTGGTGGAATCAGAGTGAGTTACAATTAGACCACTTGCATTTTTGTTTCTTGTTTTTAGCCTCAGCTAAGTAGTGTTTATTTTGACTGCTGGTAATGATGATCTGTCTGGTTTATCCAGTGTTATTGTGGGTGAGGACTCAGCGGTGTTTGGGAAAAACGCACCAAGCAGTGATGAGGAAGAAGATGAAGCAGATAGGAATGAAAAGGGTGCTGCAGCTTTCAGTTCCTCCTGGTTACCTGGAAGTGACTCCAAGTATGTCTCTCTTCCTCTTGAGAATGTACACATCTCTTGGTTTCATATGTGAATCGCCGATTGGTGTGATAGATCATGGTATGAGTATGAATTGTTGTACAGGTCTAGGGTACTGGTAGGTATATTCAGTAGTTTGGTTGATTTGGGGAAATGTACATAGGAGCTGAACCACATTGTCCTTAATGTTCATTCTTTATCTAAAGAGATTTGTAAAATTGCAGAGAAAAAGAGGGCGAAGAAGAAGAAGAGAAGACGAAAAAGAAGAAACGTAAGAGGAAGAGTCAAGCAGAGAAGAAGCAAGTTGAGGAAGGTGCAGGAGAAGATGATGTTGTGGAGGATTTTGTGTTGAGTTCTGATGAAGAGAATGATCTGTTCGATATAGAAGGAGACAAAGATGAGGATGAGGATGAGGATGATGATGATGTTGATGAAGATGCGGCAGATGAAATTGCAGAGCCGGAGACAAAGACCTCTAAGAAAACTAAGGGCACTTATAAGACTTGGCATAAGAACTACAAGAAAACCAAGAATAAGAAGAAGAAGGCTCGAGTGGCTTAAGTCTTTTGGTCTACTTCGTTGCCTACAAAAGTCACTTTTTCGAATGTTTTGAGAAACATCATCCAACAAAATTTTGGGAGAATGGAACTAATTTCTGCAAATTTAATTATTGAAATTTGAAACTACTACTATGATGTTTCTTTTTTCTTTCTATTTTGTCTATTAAATTACATTCAATAACTGAAATAGTCAAATCTACCTCGAAAAAAGCCTCTGAACGGAATCATTTTCTCCTTCTCTTCTTCTTCTCTTAATTTTCTTTGCCTCCAATCTCCTTCCTCGGTGGTCGATTTATCTCGCCATCACTAGAGATGGATTCTCTTTGTCTTTCTGTTTCTGCTGATACTTATATCTTTTAGTTTTTTCATGTTTCAATTTTAGAACTGAAAATTGGTTTTTAGATTAGCGCAAGAGGATTCTCTAGTTTGGTGTTGTAGTGTTGTCACTGCTCTCAGCGGTTTAATGGCTGTGTGTGTTGTAGAAGTCGAAGAGGTATATTTGCGTTTGGTGTTGCATCTCGGGTTATGGTTATTAGCGCGTTGATAGGACTTGTGGATCATTGGGTTCGTGAGTCTTGATTAGAATGAGCCAAGGAAGTACGCATTTTGATGGTAGTATCTTAGCTGTTTTTCTCTTAGGGATAATTTGTCTTGTTGCTTATCGTTTGGTTTTTCTTCTGTGTGTGTTCATGGAGAGTTCGATTGGCAAGGTTTCATCTTCTTAGTGTTTGAGTGAATTTTTTTCTTAGATCGTAGAGTGTAGACCGAACAGCGTGTTCCCCTACTCGAGGTTTGAGGTCTCTGGATCTTGGTTTTATCGTTTGGCGGGCGACAGCAACGATAATTGTGGTTTGGGTGCAGAAGTGAAAGGTACCGGGTGTCCGAGCTATAGGCAGCAGCGGTAACTCCCGATCTTTTTAATATTTTCTCCTTTTCGAAGACTGTTAGGTGTTATGATGTGGCTTTTGCGTAGATGTTATTCGTTTCTGGTTTTAATATCGATGTATTTTTTAATTTCTATGGTTTGTCTTAAGTCGCCCCGATGTGGGTTTAAGTCACCCCTGTGTAAGTTCTAATTGCCGTTTTCTATGGGCTTTTGTTTCTGGGATTGTTTCGTTTAACCGCCAGTTTTGTATGAATATAGTGAGTATCATAAATTTCAATTTGTGGGAAAAAAAAGAATTGAAATAGTCATCCTCTATTTTTTTTTTAAAAGGAATAATGCTTGGGTAGACAAAGAATACGCTCCTAGTAGTTTCCTTCTCTCTTCTACAACGTTATGAATAGGCATGCCGCATGTGGGTTCGGTTTGGGTAAGTTAGGTTAATTCAGTTCAAACAAAATTTGGTTCACTTGTTATTATAGAACAAGTTGTTATATAAAAATCTGCCAAAATTAACGAAGTTCTTAGTTTTGGTTAGATTTTGGTTAAATTTAGTTAAAATGGACAATTTTGATTATCATGGTTAATTTGGTTCTAAATTTTGGTTAGAATTAATATGATTTAGAAAAGAAAAAAAATTACTAGAAAACAGAACTTACCAACTGCCCAATATGATCGATAACCAAATTTTATCTTTTAATCTGCTAACTAAACCGAAGTAATTACTGAATTTGAATTGGATTCCAAAAACTTTTAGTTCTGTTAAGCCTGTTAGGCAGGTTCGGCGGGTTTCGTTTGGTCAAAATAACATGTCTAGTTAGGAAGTTTCTTCTTGGGATGTTTGCAAAACAGCATTAAACAAAAGGAAAGAGCTAATATGTATCTTCAAATACAGTGACTGAAATAGGGATTCTCAATCGTCATTTTTCGTTGTACATTGCAAAAAATGTACCAAGTTTAACATGCAATGTAGTATAAGAAGGCTTCAGTGATAGTGAACTCAAAGCAAACCGGGAGTAACGGACTCTACCGAAGTGTGTTCACTAACGCTGCAGGCCAGCTTTGATGTAAGCTGCGTAAAGATCCCTGTGTTTTTGAAAACCATACATTGTAACTATGATAAGAGAGTAAACTTATAAGTACTTTTGGTGTTTTGGAGAAAACAAACTTACATGGAGTCCTTAATTGCGTCTATGGCAGCTTGAGCTGGGAGGAAACCTTCAACAGCAACTTTCTTGTTCTCGTTCTTCTTGTCTACAAGTTGTGTTAAGTGAAAACTGACAAAAACGAAGCATAAGCCAAGAGAAAACAAGCCTCAGTGAAAACTGAAAACAAATGCAATATGTGATGATTGTTTTGTGGATACAGTCCTCGAAGAAGCGGCGGATCTCAGCAAGACGGTGAGGAGGAAGCTCTTTGATGTCTCTGTAGTGACGGAACTCTGGATCATCAGCACAAACTGCAATGATCTTGTCGTCTTTTTCACCCTGCCAGGTGAGACATGGTTTCTTATTAATGTTAAAACATCAAAGACATGGAGAAGATAGAATGTATGGGTTAAAAGGTTTGTTACCTGATCAATCATGGGCATTAAACCAATAGCACGGGCACGAAGGAACGACCCAGTCAGCACAGGCTCCTGCACAATAGTTATCAATCATCTCACGTTAGTTATTTCAATGTCTTTTTGATGTCAAGTTTGCATGAACAGTTGACGATAAGGAAAGGCGAGAAAAAAGATACCTGCATGAGTACCAGGACATCTATTGGATCACTGTCCTCACAAATGGTTCGAGGAATGAAACCGTAGTTGTGTGGGTACACAATGGATGAGTACAAAACACGATCAACCTAGAGAGGAAAAACAACATTCAGTGATCAGATTTGTTCTTCTTTTCAAATCTTCCAACGAATTCATAGACTGTGTACATCCAGCAAGTAAGACTGATGCACATAGCCGCAGAACTAATCAAAGGTATCAGAAGATCTATAAACACTTAAATCAGGTACATACGATGTACCTTAATAAGACCATTGTTCTTGTCTAGCTCGTACTTCACCTTGCCACCTTTGCTAATTTCAACAACCTGATAAACAAATCAAATCTCGTTTTTTTAACTCTCAAAATGATCTAGTCCTCCACAGTGCAAAAGGAGATAAAGCTTACACAGTTGAAAACTGCAGGAGCTTCCGGGCCTACAAGATTCAACAAACACTCTTATAAGCAAAACTCTAATTGCAGGGAACTTCATCAACCACAAGATTAACGTACCAATCTCCAAGTCGTGCCACGGATGAGCAGCAGCTGATCTGTTTGTGAAGGCTGCGAAATTCCTCTCATTAAGAGCAACATTAGGGTTCCTCAAAGGGAAAGCAGAAGAGCTCTTGGGGCTTACTTCATCCTTGTTATCAGACATATCGAAATGCTCACTATAACTCAAAGCAAAACCGTAAGCGTTATTGATACAGAGCCATTCAAGCATAATAAACTCAAAACAAACCGTAAAACTCAATAATTCTCGCTACTGAACAATTTGCACAATAATATAGCGTTTCAAATTTCAGAAGAGAGATGAATCATCCATACCAATCTACGATAATCATCGTTCTAAGCAAGCACTATAGCATCTAGGGAACAATCTTAACATACGAAAGCATAAGAGATAACGCAGATCCATCCTCGATTTCATGTGATTACGAATCAACACGATCTAAATCACCTCCTAGTCTAAGAGCACAGATGCGACGAACAATCCAAGGTCTCGACGCTCAAAACGAAGAGATAAAAAACACAGAAAAATCAGTGAAACTACTCAGATTCAACGCAAGGACGATAATCAAGCACCATTAACCGAAGAAGATGAACAAAAAAGGAAGGAGAAGAGATGATCTTACAGATGCAGTTTCAAGATTCAATCGGGAAACGGAAGAAGAGATTCCTTCACGTATTCCTTTTCTTCTCTCGCTTTATGCAGAAGAGAAGTTACAGTCCCGTACAGTTTGGATGTGAGTGTGGCGCTTCTTTATTAGACGTTGGAGGAAGGAGACGGTGACGTCACTTATTCCTTGGTTGTTGTTCATCGTCAATCTTACGATGAATCGTGTACGTTGAGTATAAAAGAGGAGGGATCGAACGGACGTGGTTTTATTATTAACCTTTTTGTAATTGTTATTTTTTTTTTTAATAATAGGCCTTTGTAGTGTCTACTTTTTTATTCGAGTGAAAAAAGAAGAAAAAAAAGGACGACACTGATGTTGCCAAAAAAGCATTTGAGTGACTAATCAGTATCCGACGCGTGTCCATATAATTAGGCGCTTTCTTTCTCTTTAATTGTTGTTGCTACAGTTCCTTATTTTTTAAGTTAAGAAAATTATGATTACCCAATACTTAAGGAAACATATTACTTTTGAATTTGTTTAAAGCAAGTGACTAGAGTTTATTGCCTAGACTTTTTAAGACGAGAAGTTATAAGTTTGACTCATAATGTTCATTTATTAAGGTCGTAAACAAATAAACACTGCCGGCTCTTGGGAACTGTTTTTGATATACCTTGTAATTTCTTTTAACACCAAGATGTATTTTTTTTTTAATATCAATATATTCGCTCTTTCTAAAGACAAATAACCTATATTTTGTTTTTAGGTTCACTCGAATCAAACGAGCTCTACACTTGACATCCCAATATAGAAATTCCATTTTAGGTATTAAAATTGAAGTTTGTAGTTTTCATTCTGTAAACAATCTACAATTTAACAACATTTGCAGCGTAACCTATATATTGAAATTAGTTCTAAAAAAAAGAATATATATACTCTAGTGTGAGATTATTACCATTACGTACTATGCGGATATGAATCCACGCTACGGTCCATTTGAATTCTTTAGGCCTATCCATGGCCGCAGACTCCCAACCGTGAAGCAATTCTGGTCTTTATAGACCTGCTTAATTCTTTTTATTCAAAAAGAATATATATACTTTATATATAAAATTAGCTTTTTCTCTCTTTGGAAGAGAGGGGGGAGGTTAATGACACGTGGCTTTCTAATTTTTGTTACTATGTTCACGCTAATTGGATTTCTTATTTTTCGTTTGGGCTGTAACTTACATTACAGATTTTTGTTAAAGACAAATTATGTTTTAAGTCGACAGCCGCCGGAGTTGGGTAAACGGCAATGATTACGCTTCATTTTCGCAGCCCCTGTTACGCTCCGCATTAACGTCATTCATTCAAGCTAATCCCACTAACCATTCTTCAATTTAGCTTAATCACACCTGAGGAGCTTAATTTCGTGTATATATACACCAGAAGATTGTGTAAGTTTGCTCGCTTTATCCTTTACCTTTTTAAGAATTTTGATTGTTTTTTATTTGATTTAGTTTAGGCCTAATTTAATTATGGTACGATCTTGGCAACTTCTTAAATTCATTTTTCAGAGGTAAAGGCTTGCTGATACAAACAAATGATGAAGTGATATGCACTTTCTCATCTTTAGCCATGAATCAAATCAGAGTAACGGATAAAGGGTGGTGAATTGATGCGAAATCCCTCCTTGAACATATTTGTGCTTTCTCCGTTTGATCAAGGATCAATGACTGGGTTTCTTCACTCTGTAGGGACACTCCTCTCTGTCTGAGTGTATTTGACGGGCTTGCAGCGCTCCTGGATAAAAAATTGCTTGGATCTGATGTTGAACCAAAGGTTTTGCAACTAATATTAATTCTAAGTTAGTTAGAGTTAAGAACAACCTCCCTATCAACATTTGTACACTTGGGTCTCCCCATTAGATTGTTGGAGTGTTGGATACATTAGAGAAGGAATTAACATAACTCAACCATGGGTTTGAGAAAGTCATGGCACATGCTATGTTACTGTATACAGTAGTTCGACATCAGTGTCGGTTAGCACAGCCATCAGACATTATATCTATTTTATGGTTGACTTTGATTTTAAGACGCCTGCCCATTTTTATTTTGATCATGACTTTGGAGCCAGCAGCAGTTACCTTATGCAGCACCTAATCCCACTGTAAAATAATGTTCTCGTTGGGTTTGTGGCAACGACGAAGACTCCTCCTCCGCTCCTACAAAGTATGTTTTTTTCCGTTTATGAGATTTGTGGGAACTATGCATTTTAAGGTTACTACAAGCTTCTCCTTTATTTACTAAACTGTACTTTAGTTAATTCTTACGATGAAATAACCCAGAATTATAAACCAGATTATTTTTTTTGGTCAAAATAAACCAGATTAATATGAAATACATTTGTCACTTTAAGCATTAAACGCTGTTAATTCCATCTTAAAGTTCAGTGTCCCAAATATTTGTTGGACAAAGACCTAGGAAAAAACAAACGGAGTGCAAAAAATCACAAGATTCATATCGGCATCTAAATATCAGAATATATTTTTAATTAAGTGGAATTGTAGGGTGTACGTTATAAATGGTGCAGAATTGTTAGTGTTTTATGTATTCAAATTATAATAGCTAATAATACGCAAACTTTATTGATCCACTAATTGTTAGGGAATTTTTGCGTAGGATCATTGTCAATACTACAAAACGATGGACAAGCTTTGCATTTCGTAAGATTTAAGAGTAATGAGACTGAAAGAGATGTTTTATTGAGTAAACGAGCAGGAATTACAACAGTTTTGGGTATAAATCCTAGTTCTAGCCATCTAGCTCTTATCTCTTAGTCTTGAAATGTCGATCTTTTGTTCTAGGGTTTGGGCTCCCCTTATAGTCGTTTCTAGGTCGGTTCTAGTTGGCCAATAGGGTTAGACTCTTCTATATTCAGAAATATGAAAGGATTCCCATATTGAAAGATTTTCATTTTAACCGGAGGAAGGAATGGCCGCAGGAATCAGACTCGGAGCGTCTCCTAGAAGGGACCCGGAGACCGGTGTCCTGCCCAGAGTCTGGAAAAAATTCAATAGCTGAGTATTTTTTTCCCAACACTAATTACTCTCCAATAATTAGAAAAACCTTTACAGAAGCAAATATACCAAGCAAAGCAGATAGGTCACATGTAGCAACAAAGGTTGTTATTCTCACAAACTCATCTCACCACTCTAGTCTTTTTCAAAGGCTATACATATTTTCCTTATAATATGTATTGAATTAATCCTCCCCAAGAGCTCTGCTTTTTTTAAAAAAAAAATCAGTGGTGAAGAAAGCAACTATTCGTTACGGAGATCAAATCAACAACTTCATTGTTTAATCAGTGGTAATGAACTCAAAATCAAACTACGAGGTAACTAACCAGTGCCTCCTACTTTCTTCCAAATACCCTTCAAGAACTTCATTCTTTGTTGTTTGCACAGGTTGTGATGTTGGACCCCCATGATTGAACGCGAGAGCTATAACCCAGACCAACTCGACTAGCGGAACAATACTTTTAGGTAAAATGTTCTACACTTTATAAATCCACCTCCAGGCAGTGTAGAGTAGACTGTAAACGTTGTAGATGTGGTTACCATTAATTCAGCGTTTTGACAATGTAGATGATTTGGGAAGGTAAGCAAGCAACAACACAAACCAAACAGTTTACTTTGACCAACCACGATACAATATTATATTGTTTCATCGCAGGTGTAAGACTACCATTATCCCTCCAGTACTAGCTAGCTTCTGGATCTCCTCAAACCACATGTAAGACTACCATTATCCCTCCAGTACTAGCTAGCTTCTGGATCTCCTCCAACCACATCCAACGTTACATAGACACAAATTTATAAATCAAGCTTCATGACTATATCATGTAATGTATCATATGACGGATAGATCTTCTCAAGACATCAGATTGGAGACTGGAGAGGTAGGTACGTGTTATTTGACGGATAGATCTTTTAGGTACGTGTTATTTGACGGATAGAGCATTGCGGGTTCAAATTCGTGCCTTGAAAAGATCTATCCGTCAAATAACACGTAGACAAGACGAGACACTGTAAATGGGTTTTTTAGTTATTTTTTTAGTTGCTCACCCGTCCGTAGACAAGACATATATATATTTATTGAAATTGTAACATACGGACGAGACACTGTAAATGGCTGAAAGTAGGTGGGCTTATGCAAAAGCCAACAGGCCTGTTAATTTCCCAGAGAGCACCATAAACCAGGACACGTGTCTCATATACTCCACCACGTCATCAGTTTCCTTTTTCTTTCCGCGAAACCAAGCAAACAGACTCTCTGTCTCTCGTGTTTGATTCGAAGATCATTGTGATTGAATTAGGGTTTAGGCATGGAGGACGAATCAGGAAACGAAGGAGACGGATACGCAATGAGCGATTCACCGCTTGCTCGATGGAGAATCGAATTCTCGAAATCGTTTCAGAATCGCCTCGACAGATCGGCTCCACACCCCGTTCGAAGATGGCTAGTGACTTTAATCGCCGCGGTGATCTACATCTACAGAGTTTACTACGCTTACGGATTCTTCGTCGTCTCATATGGTCTCGCGACTTACATCTTAAACCTCTTGATCGGTTTCCTCTCTCCCAAAGTCGATCCAGAGCTCGAAGCCTTGGATCCCTCTGCTTCTTCTGAGTCCAGTAAAGATTCTGACGAGTTCAAGCCTTTTGTTCGTCGTCTTCCTGAGTTCAAGTTCTGGTAGATTTCTCACAAATTCAATTTGATATCAGACTTTGTTGCTAATCTAATTTAGGTACTTTAATACTAATTAAAAGAAAGAATATACATGTAAATAGTAATTATCTTGATTCTAATGATGCATCAGGTATGCAGCTACTAAAGCTTTTTTGGTAGCGTTTGTCATGACCTTCTTCTCGTTTTTGGATGTGCCTGTGTTCTGGCCCATCTTGCTTTGCTACTGGTTGTTTCTGTATTTTCTCACCATGAAACGACAAATCGTGCACATGTTCAAGTACAGATACGTTCCTTTCGATATTAGAAAGAAGGTAAAAAAGAAAAGCAACTCAATGGGTTCTTGTTTTGTATTCAATTTGGACTGAATCTTTGGTTAGGAGTAAATAGTCTTGAACATAGATTGTGTTGTTGTTTGTTTTTGACAGAGGTATGGTGGAAATGATAAGCCTAGTAGCAGCAATTCACCTCAAAGTGATGAAAATACGCCTCAGACCTGAAGCTTTGACCAGGTATTATTGGTCAGTACATGGTTCAAGTTAGGGGAAAGATTACAAACTAAGAGAACAATATTAAGTTGATTGTTATAGCAGACTGTGGTGTTAAAGGAATAACAATGTTTTTGATGCGTAACAGAGCTGAGAAATATCAATCTTATGTTTGACAAACGAATTCTCGAAATCGTTTCAGAATCGCCTCGACAGATCGGCTCCACACCCCGTTCGAAGATGGCTAGTGACTTTAATCGCCGCGGTGATCTACATCTACAGAGTTTACTACGCTTACGGATTCTTCGTCGTCTCATATGGTCTCGCGACTTACATCTTAAACCTCTTGATCGGTTTCCTCTCTCCCAAAGTCGACTTACATCTTAAACCTCTTGATCGGCTCCACACACACGTTACAAAATCCTCTAAATAAAAGCCCTAAGACTCTCCCAGACACGGTGCTCGAGACACAAACCAGATCTAATTCTCCTCGGCGCCGGCAACGGTGCATCTCGCCGGCGCTGGGCCCTCTGACAATGCTACGCCTCTCACTCACTCTCGTGCTCCTGTTTCACTGTTCTATGTGCTGGTTATCTTCGTGTTATTTGGATGGTGGGAGGAAGGCAAACCCGACAGACGTTAAGACGGAGACGAGGACTTTTCGCCGCTTCTTCTGGTGATCCTTCCTTGCCAACTAGTCTTTCCTCGAGAGATAAGTCGAGAGGATTCTCTCGCTCGCTATACGCCGGTCTTTGGGTTCAAACCCGGCGTACCTTATTCTGTTCGCCGTCTGACAAGTCATAGTGTGCTCTATGTCCAAGCCGTTCAATCGTTTTTGGAGCATCGATATCAACCGACGAGCTCAAGCCCCTCGTCTCTGGCGAGACTTGAGTCCCACAAGCCACCGCGGGTTGCTCCTATTCTTCAAACCGGCGTCAGATCTAGAAGCTTCACGGATTCAGCTCCGAAGTTCTTCGCTATACTTTCACTTCCTCCATACCGTAAGGTGAAGCCCTTCTCCTTCCCGTCGATTCTCCTCGACGGCGATTCGCTTCCGCTCCGGCGAAGCTCTACCGGCAACCTTTCTTATGGCGCCGAACAGCCCAAATCCTTTGCAATCCGGCCAATGCTGAAAGCTATCGAGGTGATATGTTCCTCTATCTGGACTTGGCTCAGATGTAGTTTTGAACCTGTTAGGCATACACTTTACCTGCAAAGACCCAAATCTTTAGAAGAAAATTTGATTCGACAAGGTATGTCGTTTGGTGATTGGGTCGTTTCCTTAGAGAATTCCGGTGGATTCACGGGTTTCCTTCCTCCATGTAGTACAAGCTTATATCTTTCATGTGGAAAAAATTTAGCAGAGGTTTTACCGGGTTCGGTCCTCTTTCGATCATCCTCCTCTTTTAAGGAGAAACTGTTACCACCATTCTCTCTTTCCATAGAAAGAGGAGTTTCCTCAATCATGTTGCCAAGCGTCTGCTTCAGCTCCCTCATCGGTTTGTTATCTTGCGTAGCGGTCTCTACGGGACCTGAAGATGCAATCGAGATTACTTCGGTTTTTCTCGTAGATGAGGTTCGACCTCAACGCCACATTATGTGACTATTCTCCAGCTATCCGACTTTGTCGTGAAGGCTACCTTGACGCATTCAAGCACTGTCTCGAATTCGCTGTCATCTTCGATTGAAGACTTATCTTACTTAGTTTATTTATGTGTTGTATGCTATGGTTATGGCCAAAGAGGATGGATAATTCCCTCTATCTATTGTAGTGATGAAGTTTGAGTATGAATGAAAGAAAGTTTGTGATCAAAAAAAAAAAAGAATCTTCTATTATTAAATGGAGCTCCTTGTATATGCTGTCGCTGCCTTGTTTTCCACACGTGTCCAAGTGTTCTCATGGCAAACAGCTGTAAGTGTTTGTAGCCTTGATATATTGTTTGAATTCTGTTTATTTTAACAGCCTCGGATATCTTGCAATGCAAGTCATGGAGACATTGCCTCGGAATCACTGATTACTCAGCAGCAGAAGTAGAAGAGGGATGGTAATATGTCATCTTACTAAGAACATGTTAATTGTACAAGGAGGAAGAAACCATTAACAGAGGAAGTGAGATAATAGTAACAATACATTACAGAGAAAATTATTGGCAAGAATGTTGTACAAAACTCAGAGACCAGGTCCAGCTTCCTAACGAAAGCAACAGTTTCAGATCAATCGAAAGATATAACTGAAAAAAAAGACTTACGTTGTCAGGTGGTTTGGAAGAGCTTGCGGGTGAGTTCTCAAAGGCTCTGTTGGGTATTTATTAAATATTTCCACTTGAACCCATTAAACAAAACACACATTAATAAATCTCTTCTTTCCTCGTCCCACATCGATAACCATGGAAGCAAATAGACTGTTTATATATCACCAGAGTCACAAACATGATTGTCCCTTCGGGGACATCCGATAAAATTGGAACGATACAGAGAAGATTAGCATGGCCCCTGCGCAAGGATGACACGCACAAATCGAGAAATGGTCCAAATTTTTTTCCTAGGTGTCTCTTCTTCTCGATACTCAATCCTCAACTCGTGCTCCAATTCCATGTTTAGATTCGGCGAGCACATATGTAAATCTAAGTCAATAACTAGTCTGTACATAGCGGAGTGCAATATTTATTCAGCTCCATTCCCATTCAAACATGTTCGTTCTGTGTGTATCAAGTATCAACTCGGCAATCTTTGATCCAATTATATGCGTTGGTTGTTGAGAGAGAGAGATAGAGGAAGTGGCAGGTGCTCCAAAGAAACAGAACAAGCACCTGATTCTTGTATGTTTGTGAGAACAACATGTTCTGCACTTAGTCAATATTGTTTTTTCCACCTTTTTTTATATTTTTGTTATTTCAACCTCACAAGTATATTCTCTAGACAACTCTTTTCCTCAATCCTAACAGTTCTATGTTTCTTACGTACACCAGACAAAACCAGAGTTCGGAACCTTTCTTGTATTCTGCTGCCGCTGCTGCTTCTGAGTCCACTAATGATTCTGATGAGCTCAAAAGCCTTTTCTTCGTCCCTCTTCCTTAGTTAAACATTCGATTGTTTGCTCTGTTCTTTTAGGTTTGACTCCTCATCAAAAAAAATCCTGTGTTCTTACTACTCTGATTTTAGCTGTATATGCAGCTTTTAATGTAGCATTTATCATGACCTTCTCGCTTTTAGATGTTGCATGCAGGTCTTCTTGCCCATGCTACAGGTTCTTTATGCATTTTCTCACCCAAATCGTGCACATGATCAAGCTACGTTCCTTTCTTTCGATTTTAGAAAGAAGCACAACTCATGGGTTCTTCTTGTTCACAGTTTCAATCATGACCTAGTCTGGTACTGTTTGTGTTCTATTCGACTCAGCCCGAATCTTTGCTTACAAGTATAAGCGTCTTGAACACAGATTTTTGAGGAATTTTCTTGTTGACAGAGCCTAGTCGCTGCAACTTTTCTCCAGGAGATGAATTTTTCTTATTTTTTTTGTTTAAAGAAAAAAAAAACAGCTCAGAGGCATAGACAGTAGGTAGTACTGACCGGTACTTGTGTTAAGCTAGTGATAGGCTAAACGGAAGCAATTACATGTCTTGGATTCTACTTTGGATAGCTAATAACAAAAAGCTTGTTCTAATCGCCTCAAAGAAGCAGGAGTGAAAGTCATTTTACTCATCATGTAACTTGTCATTAACCTGTAAGCAAGATCTGCATTTGCAAAAAAAAAAAAAAAAAAAAATGTTATATAGAGAAGGATCTACAATTCAGAGGTAAGTAACATACAACCCAACACAATATGCACAGATATTCCAAGAGAGTTTCCCAAGTGCAAAAGCCTGCTTGATTGATCTGTCAACATCATAATCAGAAGTACACCGTGACAACACGAACCTTTTGGCCTAAACAGAGCATCCGCTCTCCAATTCTTCTCAACGTACACCGTGACAACGTTGATTTCGAGTTATTCATCTCCTCGTCATCTTCCATCGCCATGGCAGCAACTGCAAGAATCTTCACTACTTCTCCCATCAATCTTCGTCTCCTTCTCACCAAGATTAACGTAAAACCATATTCCCTTACTCTCAAATCAACTAACCACCACCTCTGTTTTTTTCCCTCTCGCAATGCCCTTCTTCGGGAACCCTCAATCTCCGCCGCTCATACACGAATCTCCTCAAATCCCTCTTCTCGCTAACGTCTAGTTTCCGACTCGAGTATCTAACGTCTAGTTCACGAAATTCTCCACTTTATCAATTGAACTCTCATTTCCTCCTTAGATACTTGTCTCTGCTTATCAATTGTATCAATACTCCGCTTTAGAAGCTATGATATCTTTAAAAACCTATATTTATTGTTTGTATCAATCCGGTTCGAGGCTTCAACAATCTTAACTCTTAATCACTTTCTATCTAAAGTTTTATCCGATTGATCTTACGGTTATACGAAATGGTTTTAACAAGGATTTGCAAACGTTTTTTGGTTCTTTTGGAACGGTGTTTGCGATTTGCTATTAGCTTATCCGCGAAACATTTCTAAGTTTTTGGTCTAAATGGGTTCGCGATTCGCTTTAAAGCTTATACGCGATATATTTCTGATCTTTACTTAAAAAATATTCTATATACGGATCGTTTCTGCGAACGCTTTTAAAACGAGTTTTTGAAACATTTTAAGTCTATACAAAAATGGTTTATACGAACGCTTTTAAGTGAGTTTGCAAAACTTTTTTCAAACTAATATCGATATGATTTGGTGTTTTGAAGCGTTTTAGCGATCTTCTAAGAACATCAAAAATGACAATTGATTTTAGACTAATATTTTTGCTTTAAAATAATGTTATATATTGAATGGAGTACTAATCCGCTTTCATGTTTTCTCAACAGAAACAAAAATGATGAATCCTAGCAACACCACCCCCATTGACATCACCATCAGTCAAACTCCACTTAATGTGTCAGCAACTGATGCAACATTGACAAACGTTGGAACCATCACCGTGACAACAACAACTACCCTACCAGTGGGTAATGCTGCTGATGAAACCACTCGCTGTAGCCTTTTTGGTGCTGGTCTTTATCAAATGGGTTCAGTTGAAGGAACCTCAAATGCTCCGGTTACAGTTTCAACTCTTCCGACAGTACATGGTGTGTTCACTCAAGGACTGATGCCATACAAATTTGATGGCAAAGGCTTCAAAATGTGGTAGAAGAAGATGATGTTCTTCCTGACAACAAAGCTGGAAAAGTTCATCCATGAGGACAAACCCCTGGTCCCTTACGGGATCGATGATGTGCACACTCTCGCAAGTGTTGGCATATGGGTGCATTCCGACTTCATCTGCAAAGGATACATTTTGGTTCGCCTCATTGACCCATTGTACCAAGTCTATTGTGATATTCCCACTGCGAAAGAGCTATGAATATCACTGGACAAGAAGTACAGAGGTGAGGATGGTGGCTGCCAGAAGTATGTGGTTGCAAAATTCCATGACTTCAAAATGGTGGATTCAAAACCCATCATGGACCAGGTGGAAGCGTTCCAGCTCATCTACCATGAAATCGCTGCTGAAGGAATGTCCATCTGCGAGACATTCACAACTCCCAGCTTCATTCAAAAGCTTCCTCCAAGCTATGCAGATTTCAAAAACTACCTGAAGCACAAGAAGAAGAAGATGGGACTCGGGAAGCTCATCATGAGGCTTCAGATGGAATCCAGAAACCGAATTGATGACAAGGCCAATGCTAAGGAGCATAGTGTCAACATGGCTGAGCACAAGGGCAAAGGAAAGGCACACGCTGACATGCCCACTCCCCTGCTAAGCCTTCCAAAACTGCTGCAATTCTGAAAGCTTATGGAACAAACTTAAAGAAGAAGGACAATGAAATCAATGCAAATGTGGAGAAATACAAGGAGAAATGTCACTACTGTCACAAAGTGGGACACAAGACTACTGAGTGTCGCAGCAAGATCAGAGATGAGAAGGCTCAGGCGAATCTCACTAAGGAGGATCTCGTTGCAGTGGTGACTGAGGTCAACATGGTTCAGATCAACAACCCCAAATAATGGCGGTATGACACTGGTGAAACCACCCACATTTGCACTGATAAGGCGATGTTCAGCACTTATCAGAAAAGCAAGACTCAGGAGAAGCTGTTTATGGGGAACACTGCAGTCTCCAAGATTAAAGGACGCAACAATGTGATTTTGAAGATGACATCTGGACGTGAGCTCACTCTGACGAATGTGAAGCATGTGCCTGACATGAGGAAGAACCTGGTATCGGAAACCTTGCTCAGAAAGAATGGATTCGCCACAAGTCTTGAAGCGGACAAGCTCGTGATTAGGAAGAATGAGATATATTTGGGAAAGGGGTATGTTAAGGATAGACTTGTCAAGATGAATGTAACGACCGTCCTTCCGATAGTTGTAGCTCTAAAAGTTTCAATGAATAAGAAAGAGCCAGATGCTTATTTGGTTGAGTCTTTTAATATATGTCTTGAAAGATTTTGCCATGTAAATAATAAATCTATAGAAAGATTAATGAATTTAAATATAATTCCCAAATTTAAAATAAGTAAACAAAAACGTGAAGTATGCGTACATGCTAAGCTCACAAAAACGCCCTCACCTCGTGTTGAAAGAACTAACAAACCTCTAGATTTAATTCACACCAATTTATGTGATTTAAAATACATATAAAGTAGAGGTGGGAAAAATACTTTGTGACCTTCATAGATGACTGCACAAAATATTGTTATGTATATTTATTACATAGCAAAGATGAAACCTTAGATAAATTTAAAGAATTTAAATTCGAGGTAGAAAATCATCTTAAAACAATTATTAAAGTAGTTAGAAGCGATAGAAGAGGTGAGTATGATGGACCGTTCAACGCATTCTATAAAGAACATGAAATTATTGATCAAACTACATCTCCTTGTTCACCAGAATCTAATAGAGTTGCTGAACGCAAAAATCGAACTCTAAAAGAAGTGATGAATGCAATGTTGCAAGAATCTGTGTTACCCTAGAACATGTGGGGTAGAAAATCATCTTAAAACAATTATTAAAGTAGTTAGAAGCGATAGAAGAGGTGAGTATGATGGACCGTTCAACGCATTCTATTAAGAACATGAAATTATTGATCAAACTACATCTCCTTGTTCACCAGAATCTAATAGAGTTGCTGAACGCAAAAATCGAACTCTAAAAGAAATGATGAATGCAATGTTGCAAGAATCTGTGTTACCCTAGAACATGTGGGGAGGGGAAGCCTACCACTAATTATATCCTCAACAAAATTCCACACAAAATAACAGGCAAAACTCCATATGAATTGTGGAAAGGTAATTTATCTTCGTATAAATACCTCAAAGTGTCTGTATGAGTCTGTTTCTATGCTGATGACACAAAAAAACCTCAAAGTGTGGGGGTGCTTGGCAAAAATTGTGGTACTGCCACCAAAGAATGTCACGATTGGACCTAAAACAGTGGTTTCACAAAGACGAGTATGCACGTGTGATCGGAAGTCTCATGTACTTAACCAATTGTATCATACCAGATCTAGCGCATGCAGTAAACGTACAGAGTCAATATACAAGTAATTCATGTCATATACACTGAAAAGCTATAATGAGAGTACTCAATTACTTGCGCTACACCAAAGATTTGGGCTTCACTGTGGTAAAGAACCATCGGTTTTAGAAGGATACAGTGACGATAACTGGATATAAGATTCTAAAAACTCAAAATCCACAAGTGGATATGTTTTTACACTAGGAGGAACATCAATATCTTGGAAATCTACCAAACAATTAGTTCTAGCCAGATCCACCATGGAATCTGAGTTCATAGCTTTAGACAAAGCAGCAGAAGAAGCTGAATGGCTTAGAAATTTTTTGGAAGATATTCCTATGTGGGAGAACCATGTGCCAACTATACGCATACATTGTGATAGTCAATCAGCTATAGCTCGGGCTCAGAATAATCTTTACAATGGTAAATCTCGTCACATCAGAAGACAACATAAAACCATTATACAACTTATCTCAAATGGTGTAATGACAATAGACTACATCAAATCGGCTGATAACCTAGCGGATCCATTTACTAAAGGTTTACCACGAGATGTTGTTGCTAAATCAACAAAAGGAATGGGTTTAAAGCCTATAACGACTGAGGATTCTTGATTGCAATCCTACCTAGCATGACTGGAGATCCTAAGACGTAGGTTCAAAGGAAAAACAAAATCAAACAGAATCTAACAAAAGCACTTTGAGACACAGTAGTCTCTTCCCAGCTCCTAAGATGATAAAAGTGCTGACGAATGTGAAAAAGATAATCATATGCTTTTAATGATTCCATAGCTTCTAAAGCGAGTATTATTCAATACTTTTCATGGTCAATCACCTAATGAGTGTGAAATGGGGTCGTTTCTAGGAGAATGAATGCAAAACTAGATTCTCTAAGTTCACTCATGAAAACCAGAAATAGTTCAGGGCCACAATGAACACAATAGAGAAACTAAGTTCTACGAGAAAATGAAGATGCATTATGCATGTTATCTCGGTCTACATAAAACACCGGTTGGTTCAAGACATCATGTTCACCTTCTGGTAAAGTAAACTCGACAAATATTAACTATGAGTGGTCCAAGGCTTAAATATGCCACCAACTCAAACACAGTGAATTTTTCACAAACACTCTCGATAAGTCTGTCTAGTCTAGTCAGGATTAGAATAAATATAGTTAGTAAATTTTATCGAGTCTGCATTTAGTTTGCATGTGTTTAGAGTCATTTCTATTCATGTGGAGGATTGTTGGGCCAATTTATTTAGCCTATTGGCTCAAATAATTTATGGCATATGTGAAGACGAAATGGGCCTACTGCTTCTTAATAAAAGCCTTGTGGCTTTAATGAATGAAAACTAAAAACATCCCACATCGGGAATATGAGTATGGGAGCAGTATATATATATGTCTTCACTCTCCTGCTTGTTCAAATGGCGCATATGAGAGGATAGACTCGCACCCCACGTGCATGCCGCCACCGTCCGGCCGGCTAGGTGTGGGTCTTGGGTCTTGGGGGTCTTGGCATTGGGCCTCCGGTCCAATAAGATTCTTTTTAGACCAAATTAAACTCAACATTTTGCCTATTTAATTCTCAAAAACAGTATGACGTTCGTGTGTAAACGACGTGCAGTTCGTCTAAAAACAACATGCAGTTTATCTGTTCGCCCAAAGATAAAAACGAGTCAAACAGGAAAAGCTTGCGGAGAAAGTTTCTCAACTCTCCACTCCCGAGATTTCCGAGAGATTTTCGCTAACGTGCTCCACCAGTTGCGAAATTTGAACTCTCATTTCCTCTTTAAATACTCGTCTCTTCTTCATTCATTTCTTCAAGTTTTTTTCACGCAGACAATACCAGCAAATATCCCAACGTAAGTCTAGAGAGTGTTTCATAGCTATTAGTTCAATAGGGCGTTCACAAGTCAAGCGTGAATCGTCTGCCATGGTTGTATACTGAGACTCGATATTTGTATAGTTCCGTCTCACTACGGAACGAATATTAAGAGTTAAGGAAAGAGATCATATTTCGGCTCCATATTCATTTCGTTACTTTCCTTAACATCGTTTCATTTTTCATGTCGTTTATATCAATCCGGTTTCGGACTTCAACATGCCATGGAATGGAACTTTTTGTTTTTATAGTTAAGTAATCAGCTTTGTAAATATATAACTCAGTACGTAGGAAAGACCATAGCCATGGTTAAAGCCGCTGATTCTTTTGGTTAGTTACCCATCACTCACAGATTAATGGTACATTTTTTATATCTTACAAATGTGATCTTGTTCTCTTGTGAGATGTGATGCTTTAGGCATGTGAACGAGGACAGACCATCTTGTGCCCCTTGCTTTCCATATATTGTGTTGAAATATGCCTTGAATCTGTGAGTTGTCATAAATCGGGAGATTCAGACGTCATGGATCGATCGACGCCCATATCGTAGTATCGATCGATGCACATACCGAAGTATCGATCGATACTCAGACCAATCCAAGAAATATGGAAAGTTTCATTAAATATTTTCATATATATATATATATATATATATATATATATATATATATATATATATATCCTTAGGGCTTTACCCTATTCTGTAGCACGAATTGTACTCTGAAAAACTTGTCTCCATCAATAAAGTACTCTCTTTGTCCGTGGACGTAACCTTAGGGGTGAACCATGTTAAATCTCTGTGTCTTTCTCTTCTTTTCATCTATCTCTTAATCTATATCTTCTCACATCCGTAACAACAAACTGGTATCAGAGCTTCGGGTTGAATCTGGTGAGAAGATGTCTGGGATGAACATGAATATCGACAAGTTTACTGGAAGGAACAGTTTCAGTCACTGGCAAATCAAGATGAAGGCGTTGCTGAAGCAACAAGGTCTCTGGGCACCGTTGTCAGGGAAGAAGGTTGAACCTGTTACAGCTGAGATGGAGGTTATTGAAGAAAAGGAGTATTCAACGATTTTGTTGTGTCGGCAGATGAGATCATCATGGAGGTTTTCGGTGTTGATACTGTAGCTGATTTGTGGTTGAAGTTAGAGAGTTTATACATGACAAAGTCTCTGACTAAGAAGCTACTTCTGAAACAACGTCTCTTCGCTCTGAGGATGGAGGAAGGTACACGACTTCAGGATCACCTTGACAGTCTAAATTTCATCATGTTGGATCTGAGGAATATTGATGTTAAGGTGGAGGATGAGGATGCTGCGCTGATTTTTTGGTATCACTACCAAACTCCTATGAGAACTTTGTTCACTCATTCATAGGGAGTAAGGATACAGTGAGTTTAGAGGAAGTCAGGTCGGCACTTCACAGCAGGATGTTGCGACACAAAGCATCAGGTTCTGGTACAGACGACCAAGCTTCTGGGTTGTTTGTAGGTGGTGGAAAGAACTTTGGAAAAGGCAAAAGGTCGAAAGACAAAAAGTCGTTTCCAAGGGGTCCTAAACCAACTGATATTTGCAATTACTGCAAAGACAAAGGGCATTGGAAATCGGATTGTCCTAAGAAGAAGAAGCAAGTTGGTTCCGCTTCTGTAGCCGAGAATGAAGCTAAGTCTGATAATGATAATGATATTGCGCTGGTTGCTCATGGAAAAACACATCCTAGAGATGTATAGGTCCTGGACACAGGCGCATCCTATCATATGTGTCCAAGGAGAGAATGGTTCTCAGTGTATGAGGCAGTGACTGATGGCAAGATCAAGATGGCGAATGATTTTGCTTGCGATATTGCAGGAATCGGTTCTATTAAGCTCAGGACACATGATGGTAGAGTTTCACGTTGACTGGAGTTAGACATGTTCCATCTATGTCCAAAAACTTGATCTCAGTTAGTCTTTTGGATAGCAGAGGTTTCAAGTATTCAGGTGGAGATGGGGTTTTGAATGTCTACAGGGGTTCATATGTGATTCTCAGAGGTTTCATTCATGGTACTTTGTATTTTCTGGATGGTTCTACGGTTTCAGATTCAGCAAATGTTGCATCTCTAGAGGTTCACAAGGAAGATATGGGCAAGTTGTGGCATATGAGGCTTGAACATATGGGTGAGCGTGGGATGCAGATTCTGTCGAAGAAAGATCTTCTTTGTGGTCATAAGACAAAGAGTCTTGAGTTCTGTGAACATTGTGTGTTTGGGAAGCTACATAGAAAGAAGTTTCCTAAGGTTGTTCACAAGACAAAATGCACGCTGGATTACATCTATTCAGATTATTGGGGTCCCTCCAAGGTGGAGTCACTGAACGGTCACATGTATTTTGTATCTGTGATTGATGACTATTCGAGGAAGACTTGGATAATATTCATGAAGCAGAAAACTGAAGCTTTCAATAGCTTTAAGGAGTGGAAGATACTGGTGGAGAATCAAACTGAGAAGAAGATTAAGAGGCTTTGTACTGATAATGGTCTGGAATTCTGTTCATCAAAATTCAATCAGTTTTGTAAGGATGCAGGGATTGCTAGGCATCATACAATCAGGTATACACCACAGCAGAATGGTGTAGCAGAGAGAATGAACCAGACATTGCTGGAGAGAGCGAGGTGCATGCTGTCTAATGCTGGTTTAGAGAAGAGGTTTTGGGCTAAAGCAGTTAATACGGCTTGTTATTTAATCAACTTGGGACCGCATACAGGGATCGAGTGTCGAATTCCCAATGAGGTGTGGTCAGACAGGTCTGCTGATTACTCTATTCTGAGAGTCTTTGGTTGCACGATTTACTATCATGTTAATGAAGGAAAACTGGAACCAAGAGCAAAGAAGGGAGTGTTTATGGGCTATGGAGATGGTGTCAAGGGATACAAAGTTTAGTCTCCTTCTGAGAAGCAAGTGGTCATGAGCAGGAATGTTGTGTTTGATGAGAGTTCTATGCTCAGAGCTTCACTGAGTCAATTTCGGGGAGCGAGCGGAGGATTTTGACAAGCAGGTGGAGCTGCAGGATGTGCAGTCCGACGAACACTATCGATCGACGACATATGATCAGTGTCGATCAATTTCGGATCAACAGTGTCGATCGATTTCTGATCAACAGTGTCGATCGACGTCAGAAGAAGAGATCGAGCGATCGGTGACTGACGAGCAGCCAGAGTCATCTTATTTTGGAAATCAACGTGTTGAGTCTGAAAAATGCAGTATTGCTAAAGATAGACCAAGGAGAGTTGATGTCAGGCCACCAGAGAGATATCGGTTTGATGATATGGTGGGTTATGCACTACAGGTTGCAGAGGAAGTGGACACTTATGAGCCGTCTACTTACAGATAAGTTATTTCAAGTTATGCATCTGAGAAGTGGTTTCCTTCAATGGGAGATGAGATGGAATCTCATGAAAAGAATCACACATGGGATCTGGTCAAACTACCACCTGGGAGAAAGGTTGTGACTTGCAAGTGGATTTATAAAATAAAAGATGTTCAATCACCAGAAGAGGGAGTTAAGCATAAATCTCGAGTTGTTGCTAGAGGCTTCAGTCAAATAGAAGGCGTGGACTACAATGAGATCTTCTCACCTGTGGTCCGACACACTTCTATCAGAGTGCTATTGGCGATAGTAGCACATCAGGATCTGGAGTTGGAGCAACTTGATGTGAAGACTGCTTTTCTTCATGGAGATCTTGAGGAGGAGATCTATATGATTCAGCCTGAGGGTTTTCTGATTCCTGGTAAAGAAGACCACATGTGCAAGTTGATGAAGTCCTTGTATGGACTTAAGCAGTCTCCTAGACAGTGGTACAAAAGGTTTGACAGCTATATGGTCAAGTTGGGCTACGACAGGAGTCCTTATGATTGTTGTGTCTACATGAGCAAGGTGGAGGATAGGTCGTATATCTACTTGTTGCTGTATGTAGATGACATGCTGATAGCTGCTAAGAAGAAGTGTGATATTCAGAAGCTGAAAGAGCTACTGAGTTCTGAGTTTGAGATGAAGGATTTGGGTGCTGCGAGGAAGATTCTAGGAATGGAGATCTTCAGGGATAGGACGAAGAAAAAGCTGTTCTTGTCACAAAAAGCCTACATTGAGAAGGTCTTGACGAGATTCGAGATGCCTAATGCTAAGCCTATCGATACTCCATGTGCTGCAAATTTTCATCCTACCATGACTGATGAAATGTCTGAAGGGGAAATCGATTATATGTCACGAGTTCCTTATGCTAGCTGTAGGAAGTCGATGTATGCTATGGTCTGTACAAGACCAGATCTTGCACATGCAGTCAGTGTTGTGAGTAGGTTCATGGTTCAGCCGCGAAAGGAGCACTGGATGGCAGTGAAGAGGATTTTCCGGTACCTTAAGGGTACATCTGATGTTGGTCTTGTCTATGGAGACAAGGATCCAAGACTGTTCTTGGGTATTCGATTCGATTATGCAAGAGATGTGCACGTAGGAGATCTATGACTGGTTATGTATTTACTCTGGGTGGTTGTGTTGTGAGCTGGAAGGCGACTTTACAGTCGGTAGTGACTCTGTCTACAACTGAGGCAGAGTATATGGCATTGACGGAAGCTGCTAAGGAGGCGATATGGTTGAGAGGATTGGTCAGTGATCTTGGTCTTCATCATGATCAGGCTATTGTGTTTTGTGATAGCTTGAGTGCTATCTGTTTAGCCAATCAGGTTCATCATGAGAGAACCAAGCATATTGATGTAAGATACCATTTTCTGAGAGATGAGAAGAGGATTGAAGTGAAGAAGGTAGGAACAGCTGATAATCCTGCGGATATGTTCACTAAGCCGGTTCCTCACAGCAAGTTCAAGCATTGTCTTGACTTGCTGAATATCTCAAGTTTTTAAATCTGGCCTTGATGGGCGTCTGGTCCTAAGGGGCATCTGGCTCGAAGAGAGCATCTGGCCCTAAGGGACATCTGGCTCGAAGAGATCTGGCCAAAGTGAGGGCATCTGGCTCTGAGGAGCATCTGGTCCGACGGAACATCTGACATCTGAGTTCGACGGAACATCTGAGGCAAAGAGAGAGTCTGGTACATATGTATTCTGAGCACAAAGAAGTGCATTCTGGTACATCTGATTATGGAGGATTCAAGTCAAGGTGGAGATTTGTTGAAATATGCCTTGAATTTGTGAGTTGACATAAATCGGGCGATCCAGGCGTCATGGATCGATTGACGCCCATACCGTAGTATCGATCGATGCACATACCGAAGTATCGATCGATACTCAGACCAATCCGAGAAATATGGAAAGTTTCATTAAATGTTTTCATATATATATCTTTAGGGTTTTACCCTATTCTGTAGCACGAAATGTACTCTGAAAAACTTACCTCCGTCAATAAAGTACTCTCTTTATCCGTGGATATAACCCTAGGAATAAACCATATTAAATCTCTATGTCTTTCTCTTCTGTTCATGTATCTTTTAATCATATCTTCTCACATCCGTAACAGCATATTGAAACTGGTTTGTGTACATAATCATGGTTTAGTCTTTGTATACATCTTAATCATTCGACTGGCGTATGATAGAAATGAGTATATATGTTATTATAAAGATGAACAATAGATTCCTGGTTTACTTGCAGATTTGGGCAGCTGGTGTTACTGCAGCTATACTGAAGAAACGTAGCTCCACCAAAAACACATCCAGTCCAAGGAGCCAAGAAGAGGACGCACAAAAGAAGGAATCGAAAACATGATGCTATCATCTCTAGAGAAACTCTTCCCCATCATCTTAAACATCCCAGACGTCAGCATGTATGCTTCACTCGCTATATATACACCCCATTAGCGAGGCGCTGTCTGATCGCCATGAAACATTTGTAGCAGCCTCGAAATTTTGAAAAAACTACATAGACATAAGCCCCCCCAAAAAATATTTTAATCCCCCAAACCGGTAAAAAAAATTTTTACATAAGATATTGTTACAGATCCCCAAAATTTCAGGGCCGGCTCTGCTCATTAGTCAACTAGTTGTGATTAACCGGCTAGACCGGGTCTGTGACGAAGGTCTATTATACGGCGGATTCAAATGAAATTGGATCGGCTAAGCCGGTCGGTTCGACGTTTCGGTTATGAATGATATAACCGGCTTGAAAGGGTGTGGGTTTGGTGAATCTTAGAGACAAGGCACAATTTCGCGGAGGAAGAAGATAGAAAAGTCCTTTACTCGACGGCGAATGGCAGCAGCGGAAGATTCGAAGGTTTCTGCGGCGGATTCGTTCGGTGCTGTCGTTCTGGGTGGTACCTTTGATCGATTGCACGATGGACATCGGACTTTCCTCAAGGCGGCGGCGGAGCTAGCGAGGGATCGAATAGTGGTTGGAGTATGTGATGGCCCGATGTTGAAGAACAAGCAAGTAAGCGATTGATCATTCCCTCTCGATGTTCTCTTTTAGCCGTTTGGTATAACTGAAGTCTCTCTCATATTCATTGACGTTGCAACTGTTTCGCTCAAGTTCTCTCATCATGAGCTTCAAACATGTCCTTGTAGTTGGTCTCAAAAGGAAGACTCTTTGATCATTATATACTGAGTTTTGTTCTCTGATTGTAGAGCTGAAACTATTAGGCTTTGTCTAGGTCCTATTTTCTCCTCATTTCACTCTTTTGTGTGTGTATAGTTTGCTGAGATGATACAACCCATTGAAGAAAGGATGCTTAATGTGCAGACCTATGTCAAGGTAATTTTACAGCATACTTTTCATTAGTCTTCTTATTGCCATGACATGTGAACTAATTTAATGTTAAATGAGTGACAAAGGATTTTTTTTTTCTTTCTTTCTCCGTGGTCTTGTGGTAGTCTATAAAACCTGAGCTGGTTGTACAAACCGAACCCATTACCGATTCATATGGTCCTTCAATTGTCGATGAAGCTTTGGAAGCTATCGTTGTCAGGTTGCCACATTATTTTTTTACAGTTTTATTCTATTCAACCATACATGTTTAGAGACTCTCTTAACTAATCTTAATCTGCAGCAAAGAGACATTACCAGGTGGCTTATCAGTAAATAGAAAAAGAGCAGAAAGAGGTCTTTCTCAACTCAAGGTTCGTCTTTTTAATCCACTAGCCTTAACCTGGGGATGCCTTTTGAGAGATTCAATCATGAAACCCTTAATCTTTCCTTGGACATGATTTGTTGCAGATTGAGGTTGTGGAAATAGTTTCTGATGGATCGAGTGGAAATAAGATAAGTTCGAGTACTCTGAGGAAGTTGGAGGCAGAGAAACAAAAACAACATGGAGAAGAACAAGAAGCATCATCTACTTGAGCTAGTCATATGTAAAATCAACTTTGTTTGTAACTTTTAATACCCTTGTCTGTATACTGACTGAAACTGATCAATAAAAGGTCAACGCTTTGTGTTTCAAAAAAAAAAGGTTCAACGTTTTGTATTTACCTTTGGCAGAAACGGTGTCGCTCTGTGTCTTCGTGCTTTGTTGTTTAAATAAGTAATACACGACGCCGTTTCTCATTGAATGATCAACCTGATAACGTTTCTCAAAGCAACGGCTAATTTTGTGGAATTAAAAAGGGATTTTGAAAAATATAACTGAAATAATCGGATCCTTGAAGATCTTCTTTATAACTAACTTCTCCTTTCAAAATTTGAATCCTTCTTATTCTGATCTTAGAGAAACCGCAGAGATAGAGAGAGAAAGTAGCCAAGTTGATTGAGAGAGAAGAGCCGTTCCTTGCGAATCAAGCATTCCTTTTTGGTTAATACATCTTCTTCTTCTTTCTCATAAATCTTAGGGTTTATTTAGTTTCCACCATTGTTGAACTCTCTTTCATCTCTCTGTCGCAGTTCATCTTCCCGGAGAACAAAAACAAACTCTGCTTTTACGAAACCGTAATCTCCTCTGCTTGGATTGGATCTCTTTTACTTGCTTCGGCGTCTCAGTTTCTTTACTTGATTTACAGGGTTTCCACGAAGTTTCTTACTCTGCAAGAAAGATGAATGATCTGATGACCAAATCGTTCCTAAGTTATGTGGAGCTCAAGAAGCAAGCCAAGATCGACACCGAATCAGAGCACGACGTCGAGAAAGGCGACCTCAGTGATCAAGAAACCCTCTCTGGTTTCTTCGCAGAGATCGAAACCATCAAAACCCTAACCGAAGAGATCGCTCATCTCTTACACGATCTCAAGAACCTCAAAGAAGAGACCAAGTCCACGCACAGCGCCAAGATCCTCCGCGGGTTGAGAGACAGGATGGAGTCCGACATCGTCTCCATCTCTCGCAAGGCCAACGCCGTCAAAACCCTAATCGACGCCGTCGAGACAGAGAATCGAAAGAGCGGCTCTTGCGCGGACAGGACACGTGTTGCGATCACGAACGGCGTCAGGGCGAAGCTGAGAGAGACGATGAGCGAGTTTCATCGCTTGAGGGAGAGGATCTTCGCCGAGTACAGAGAAGACTTGAAAAGGAAGTATTTTTTAGCGACCGGTGAGGAGCCAAGTGACGAGGACATGGAGAAGATGATATCCGGAGATGGGTTAGTGAAGACGTTTGAAGTGAAGCTGGAGATGGATTTGAAGACTAAGGAGAGGCATGAAGCAGTGAATGACATTAAGAGGAGTCTTAACAGGCTTCATCAAGTGTTTCTCGACATGGCTGTTCTTGTTGAGACGCAGGGAAATAGGGTTGATGATATTGAAGCTAATGTGGCTGTTGCTGGTAGCTTTGTGAGTGGAGGAACCAACAGTTTGTTCTATGCGAATCAGATGAAGAAGAAGAACAAGAAGTGGGTTATATGGGGTTTGATTTTGGGTGTGATCATTCTTCTTGTGTGTTTGATCTTTATGCTTGCTTCTCGTTGAAGTAGAAGTTCTGGCTCCTTGTTTGGTTCATCGAGATTTGTTGCTTCTTAGTTTGAAACTTAGTAGATTCTTTTTATCCAAGAATGTTGCAGTATTGTAGCTCTATGAGTTCATTACAGTAGTCATGGAACTAACCATTTAGCTTTGAGGTTTGCTTTGATTTGATGAATCTTTCTTTTTCCACCTTTCATCTTTTTTTTTTTTTTTTTGTAGCCAAAACATGAAATGTCATATACCAAACTTTTAGCTTTATGGGAAAAACTAGCACATGATATAATTTTATGAGATTATTTTGTTTGATTAGTACTTGTGTGCATGTAGACAAGACTATATAACTAATTGACTACAAGGGATTCAACAAGATTCAAACAAAATCTGGTGAAATTAACAAATGCGTGATACAAACAATCACAACGAACAAACAAGCAAATGAAAATGAAAGTTACCAAAGTCGTCTTTATTCTTATGATTGTACTCAATCTTAGTAAATAAACCAAGTGTATTGCATTGTGATCTATATCTGTAACCATTAGGTATTTTCATGATCGTGTAACAGGATTTTTAAGGTTTTGTTTGATTAATGTTTATCCACATTTCCTTATTTCTGGAGGCTAATGCAAACTTAATTGTGTGCGAAAAATTGCCATAGACGTCCCTTAGAGATGGGCACAAGCCAAATACTTGCCATTTTTGGCAAACTTGGTACTTGGTTTGGCTTGTTCAAGTAATGAAAATTTAGATTTGCATTTGATATGCTTGAAATGAGTACTTAACACTTTCAAATACTTGCTAAAAATGGTGTACTTACAAATACTTATCCCGCCGTCTTACTACTTGTTACTTATGAATTATTTACAAGTTATTTGATATTTTTTGTAATTTTTCTAATTATTTATTTATTTTAGCTACTTAAATTTGTCCCAAGCTAAACATTTTTTTTCTTTTGTAAAGAATATTAAAAGAGAAAGAGAAAACATTTTCATTCATATCAAGTATATAAAATAAAAATTCTAAATGTTTCTAAATAGATCACTTTTTAATCTATTTCTCCAATAAATAAGTTATTCTATTATAATTTAGAGATTTTTTTTTGGTTCAGGAGATAAAACGGGTAACAAACCACGAGTATCAAACTACGAGTAACAAGTCAACAACTTCAAGTAATTACTTTTTTATTTTTGTACTTGATACTTGTTTTGGACATGCAAATAATTGAAATAAACGACTTGATACTCGACTTGATCAAGACGACTATTCAATTTTACCCAATTTTAAGAGCCAAATATGAACTAAGTATTGAGTACAAGTCGCTCAGCCCTACCCCCTCCACCCCCACAACCTGCCCTTAAGAAAAACAAGAACACGATATAATGTTATGATATTGTTCTATTATATTAGTACATATATGAAGCTTATGAATCGAAACAGAAGTTTAACATTAGCTAGCTGCTAGAGTTACAACAACAATCAAACAAAATTTGGTAAGTCTGACAAATATGTAATTTAAACAAACAAGCAAGTGAAAATGAACTTAGACATGGTTTGTATAAATTCTTAACTCAATTGGTTATTTAATTGTTAAACCAATGTTTAAGTTGATTATTAGTCAGAAAACTAAATGATTAGTCACAATCTAGAAACACTTGACAATCCAGTTGATTGATAGGTATAAAACCTGTTTGTAATAAGGATTATTAGTTGGTCTTTAAATTAGATGATTGGCTGATCACTTGCTACTTCAGTCTTTACTTTCAATTGAATATCAGGTTTTGAGAATATTGAATAGAAAGAGTGATGGGGTCATTGTAAGAAAATTGACAAAGTGCATGCTGGCAAAAACACATATGGTTCCCAATCTTATCAAAACTTTGTCAATCCCACTGGACAAAACACACAAAATTGGAATCAATACCCATCATGCTTTCTTCTGCTTTTATATATGGACCCATACACATATACCTTACTTATGCAAGTTTGTGCGTTACATAATATTTACTTCTTTCTTTCTTTGTGTACAAATACGTTTATAATGAGTGTATATTTATAGGTGATACAATAATGAATTGTGGTCCACATACCAAACGTGACCGCTCCTCCTAAGTTTTAATCAACTCTCCTGGTAGTTAATTGTAATGATAATTTTGTTGGCTTTTAAAATGAAATGATTCCCAATCTTCGAAAAAGCTATTTGTTTAGTATCTATCACAGTCTCTTTACTCATTTCAACCTTTATCGTTTTAATGGTGATAATAGTGGGTAAGATGAAGAGCTGAAATAAATAAAATATGAATGAAATCAATCATTAGATTGAGATAGTGGTCATTTTACAAAACTATATGATGTTTTTTACTTAAGCTATATGATGTATTTTTTCTATCATAAGAAGGAAGTTAGAAAATATTACTATAGATTTTAACTTTGTACTTTTAATCGTTATAGTTAATAAACTATGGAAAGCCTTCGTAGTTAGTACTCATATGTTCAAATCATATTGTTGAACGCTCTCTCTATGCTATTTATTCAAAACAATTTAACGCATGTTAAAGCAATCAATTCAGTGACCTAAGCATTAACTACAGTAACTTTTCCATCTTACTCTGTTATAAACTTATAATCATTAACAAATTTATTCATGAACGGTAGGCAAGCTATAAAAAATGTTGTTAAGATGGCAACAATCTTATACGATTGTCTGCGAAGTTATCTTTTGCCTCTGATCTCTCACATTACATGTTAGAGCAGTTAAAATAATTGTTATTTTTAATGAATTTTTATATATAATTTATTATATAATTAAAAATAAATTTTATGTTAATAATATTAGATAATTGATTATAAATTATTATAATAAAATTGTTAAAAATAAAACCATATTTTTAAAATAAGATAATTCTTAAATATATTGTGTTGTTATCTGGAAATAATATTTTTCTATTATAAAAGTTAAAATTAATATATAAAACAATTTATATTTAAATATTAATCAAGCAAAAATATTTGTATAAATATATTTTCTAAAATATTTCTAATAAGTGAATTTTTTTAAATTTCAACACAGTAATAAGCATATACATTTTGATGAAAAGATTGTTGTTTGATTTAAACTTTTTTTGAAACATAAATAATAATTTATTATACTAGTTTTTGAATTAATAAGACCTAAACTAATAAAATATTCATAAGAAGATTATGCACACATTTACACGCAAAACACCTAATTCATATACATATATATGTGGTTGTATATATACACCTATATTATTGAATTTTAGATAATATTTTGGAATTGAAAGTTCATAAGAGAATAATCACACAAAAAGTAAACTACATTAAAAAAACTATGGTCTAACTCCCCATCTAAGTATAAGTAATAAAACATCAAGTTTAGAAATCATGGTAGTAAGTCACCCTTTTCATATTTGACTTAGTATGCTTTATAAGAACTCAACTGGGTCATGAGTTTATAGAACTGATCAGACCCGTACCGAAAAATTGATTCAAATTCTATAACTGGGTCCAATTTTCTATTCATCATTCAGTTTTATGGTGAAATATGGTTCTTTTTAGTTATACACTGGAAGTTTTGGAACAAAAACATAATTGTTGATTTTTAAGTTCACTTTCTCTCTCTCTTACTATAATGTTGTCCAATTCAAAGAATCAAATCAGCCTAATTTTTTTTTTTGAAATTCTTACCAAAATCCTAATGCTAATCAAAGCTGAAAACTAGTAACATAGTAGATAATATTTTTTAAAATGTCTAATGTAAGACATTGATTAGTATAATTATTCCCTCGACCAAGAACCTTACAAAAAGTGATATTCAATCTCCACCATAACCTTGGACATGCCGTATTCATCAGAAAAAAAATTATTAACTTTAACTTTTTCACTATTGCAAAAGAATCATATAATTTGTACACTATTAGAAAAAATTTCGACATAAGTTATTGGCATTTTAATATTATGGAAGATATGAATATCCGATCAAATCTATTTTTATATGTAGAGTATGAAGGTTGATATTGGTGATAAAGTGCATATAGACCTTGTAAATTTTAGAAGCGGTGTTCGCAATAAATTGTTCTTTGATAGTGAAAATGATGTCTTCACAAATGAAATGTTAGACATTTATTACTCATCTTAAAGAATTTCATCAATATAAGGAATTTTCTCTTAATTTTGAAATTCAATGTATTCCAAAAGCAAAAAACACAGTGACGGACAAGCTTACATGCAGGGTTTGAAGTGTTTCCTCAGCTACGGTATTAGATATTAATCCTCTTATTTGACTTTTCGAATCAGTGATCGGTTAGAAATAATATTTTGTTTCTGATGGCAAAAAGCATATTGGTATTTTAATATGAAAGTTGAATTGATATAAAAACAAAAACAAATGCATGTAGACAAAAATATAGTCTAGTATAACATTTTTCTTTTTTTTTCTCTCGAAAACACAAAAACCTAAAAAATTTCTTCTTTCCTCCGGCGGGGCACGGTGTCCCCCGTGTTCTCCTTTTCTTTCTATGGTTTTCCTTACTTTTCCCTCTTCTCTTCTCTCTGGCTCCGACATGCTAAATCCCTGGCGGCATCCTGAATGATAGTTTGCATGGATCTGGCAACCAGGTGACAATTCTACTTGAAGGTGGTGTCCTCCTGTGTCTAGGAAAGGTTCTAGAATCAAGGAAAGAGGAGGTGTCTGATTTTTGGATGGCGACGTTGGGTTTGCGATTTCAGATTTCCTTGCAAGTCCTAAATCTAATTGGAGATAGAGGCGTGTAGGATTTAGAAAGTATCTATCGGTTGAATCTGTCTCTTGGATTTTGTTCAGTAAAGAGTCGAAGGTGTCTGTGGTTTATCCTCCCCTTGGTGTCTTGGCAGCAAACTCCTCTTCACCCTTTCTCAAATCAGTCTTTCCGGGTTCCTTGTTGGCTCATGGGGATCACTGCTTCTGTTGGCAGGTGGAATATTTTGGTGCTCAGGCGATGGCAGAGCAGTCCATTCCCATCTTTTTTTTGTCTATTTAGACCTGCAGTATTGTTTCTTGGTGGACTCAATCCTGATTTGCGCAATCTCGGATTGGTGTCTTTTCGATGTTGTTTTTCGTGTTGGCAGTTCCGCTCCGTCGTTGACGACTGTTTCATGCTTGATATTTGAATTTTCCCTAGTCCTTAGGAAGAGGCATGTGGGAGGCTGAGTTCTTTGTTTTGTCATCGAAGCTCTTCTTTTCCTCTCTGTGGCGGCGCATTTTGGTGTTTGCCTTCTTAGTGTCATGGTGTGGTCGTTTGATCTCCGATGACAGGTAGATTCCTTTTTATTTTTGCAGGTACTGAGATCCCAAGCGACTAGGCTGCTCTCATCTCAACCCAAACTTTCAGTGCTCGGGAGGCTTGGTTTTCAGATTTGGAGCTTCTTAGGTATGATACACTTTCATACTATTATAAGTCGACATTGGAGGCAAAATGGATGCAGTTAGATCCTTACCAGAATTAATTTAACCAGGTGGTAATGGAAAGTAGGATCTGGGTTTTTCGGCAATTTGACAATCCAAAACCACTTTTGTGATAGGTATTGACTTTATTCAACTCCAATGTAAGAACTGCTCTAATGATGCCCAATTAGATGATGAAATAATATAAATATTCATTCAAGAGTAAAAATAAAATATAAACTAATCGGTAATTTATAAAATGAAATAAAAGATTAACTTGACCTACAAAATATCTCTTTAGAGTTTGGCTAGGGCAAGCTGAGAAAACTCTCATCAAACACGAATCAAAAAGAAAAAAAAATGTGAATATAATAAAAGGTGTGTATCTCACAAGTTATTGCTTTAAGATAACTAAAATTGTTTGACAGACAACAATCCTATGGGTGGAGAATAATTAAATTTTCACTTAATACGATTAATTTTTTTTACAAAGATTAATGCGATTATTTTACATTTTGTAGTTGTAGCATGTTACCAAAATCGAATATCATCAAATTCTTTTTTTGTTAGCATCCACTTATCAAAACTTCTGAAAAAATGTTGATTAGGTGGCATAAATTTATCAAAACTGGAATCGGGTATAATATGAAAAATGGTTGAACTAGTTGCCATTAATTTATCAAGACTCAAATCGGGTAGTATGAAAAAACGTTAAACCAGGTGGCAAAGATCCCCCCCCCCCTCCCCCTCAAATTTATAAATTGAATATGTTACTGTAGCTTGCTGCAATTTTGACTTAAAACCATGTATGAGGGTTTAAAGTATTTTCAACCTCAGCTCCTCTCACATGATGTAAGTATGCAGTAAATATGGTGTCAAAATGGGTGGCTTTGATAGGGATTTTGAAGTTTAGTATTATGTAAAGTAATATACGTCTATGTATCTGATGTATGTGTTATTTCAAAAAATTTATTATCGCTGGATAAGGTCAAACAAAAATGAAGAAGGATAAGTATGTTCGACTGCCCAACAGGCCAGTAAAGAAATGTTGTTTGGAATGAGTATAATAGATTGAAAAGATTAGTTGTGTATCATTGTATCTATTGGGAAGGATACAATAGTATTTTCTCACTATAGTAGATGATTACTCACGATCAGTTTGGACATACCTACTTCTGGAGAAGTCTGAGGTTCGAACAGTTCTTCAGAACTTCATAACAATGGCGTCTAAGCAGTTCAACAAGGAAGTTAAAACTGTTAGGAGTGACAATGATACTGAATTTACATGTCTCTCCAGTTATTTTCGTGAGAATGGAATAATACACCAGACCTCTTGTGTTGCTACACCTCAACAAAATGGTAGAGTTGAGAGAATGCACCACCATATACTCAATGTATCATGTGCGTTGTTATTTAAAGCAAGTCTACCAGTGAAGTTTTGGGGTGAAGATGTGTTGACTGCATCTCATCTTATCAATCGAACACCATCAAAAGTTCTTAACGGTCGTTCGCCGTACGAGTTGCTTTATGGAAAATCTCCAAGTTACAGTCACCTTAAAGTTTTTGGGTGCTTATGTTATGTACATCTCAAGTTGAGAGACAAAAATAAGTTCAGTCCAAGAAGTGCTCGATGTATTTTTGTAGACTACCCATTAGGTCAAAAGGGTTGGAAAGTGTATGATTTGGAGAAGAAGACATTCCTTATCTCCAGAGACGTGATTTTTTTATGAAACAGAATTTCCCATGTCGGCAATGTCAGTTGCATCAACACCTACATCTCTTCCTGCACCGCAAATAAATTTATCAAGTGATGACGATTGGGAGATACTACAAGCTTCTACCGAGGTCGCAGTAGACCCTAAGTCAGGTGACAGGGGGAGTTCAGATGAACTCGCTGCTTCTCCAGTGCATATCGAAGCGAAAGCGAGCCACGATCCACGAGGTTCGAAGCGAGACTAATACCTCTATTCCAACACAAGTTGTATCTACTGAAACAGCTACGAATACTGAAAACTTGGGAAGAGGACAGCGAACTCGTACTCCGTCTAGTAGATTACAAGACTATATGTTGTATAATGTTTGTTGCACGGAAGAAACCCCTCTCGCTCACACATCTACTCCTTCAACGTCATCTAGAAACAGTCCAGGTAAGTCACTCTACCCTCTGGATGATTATGTTACTGATCTAAACTTCTCAGTGGCACATCAGGCATTCTTGGCAGCTGTCACAGCTGGTGTTGAACCAAAACGATACTCAGAGGCAATAAAAGAGAAAGTATGGCGTGACACAATGAAACATGAAGTAGTTGCTCATGAAGAACTAGGCACTTGGGATCTTGCAACACTTCCTCCTGGTAAAAAGGCCATCAATTGTAAATGGATGAACCGCATCAAATACAATGCAGATGGAACCGTTGAAAGACATAAGTCTAGGCTGGTAGCTTGTGGAAATAAGCAAATTGAAGGTGATGATTATGCGGAAACCTTTGCTCCTGTGGTTAAGATGTGCACAGTTAGGAGTTTGTTGGGTATTGTTGCAGCGAAAGGATGGGAAGTGCATCAAATGGATGTGCACATTGCCTTTCTTTATGGTGATCTTGAAGAAGAAGTTTACATGAAACTACCTCCTGGATTCACTCACTCCGATCCAAAGAAAGTATGTCGTTTAAGAAAAGCAATCTATGGACTTAAGCAAGCTCCTCGCTGTTGGTATGCTAAGTTGTCTACAGCTTTAAATGATTTCGGCTTTGCTAATTCCTATGAAGATTATTTGTTGTTCATGTATACGAAAGGTCAACAAGAAGCTCGAGTTCTAGTTTATGTTGACGATCTGGTCATAGCTAGCTACTAACGATCTGGAGTTACTTGAGCAAATTAAGGCGTACTTGAGTAAGTGCTTTCGTATGAAAGACCTTGGAAAACTCAAATATTTTTTAGGTATTGAAGTTGCTAGAGCTGCAGAGGGAATCTTTCTTTCTCAAAGAAAGTATGCGTTAGACATTGTGGCTGATTGTGGACTTCTTGGCGCCAAACCAGTTTCAATTTCGATTGAGAAAAATCATCATCTTGCATCTGACAAAGGACCCTTACACTCGAATCCAAAGCAGTATCGTCGGTTAGTAGGTCGGCTTGTCTACCTCTCGATCACACGGCCTGAGCTCTGTTACACCATTCACTTGTTCTCAATTCATGAAGGCTCCTCATGTGGCTCATTGGCAAGCTGCCTTGCGTGTTGTTAGGTTTCTAAAAGGCAGTCCTGGTCAGGGCATTCTTCTTCGAGCAAACAGCAACCTGGAGTTATCAGTATATGTGGACGCAGATTGGAGTACATGTCCAGTTACTCGTCGTTCTTTAAGCACATTTGTTATTCTTCTAGGTGGGTCACCTATATCTTGGAAGACTAAGAAGCAAAAGACAGTGTCGCACTCTTCCGCAGAAGCAGAATATAGAGCAATAGCTGCAGCAACAAAACAAATGAAGTGGATAGTACCACTCATGAAGGATCTCGGTCTTAAGATTGACAAGCCTGTTCCTTTCTTCTGCGATAGTAAGGCTGCAATTAACATTGCAGAAAACCCAGTTTTCCATGAACGTACTAAACATATTGAAAGAGATTGTCATTGTGTTCGTGATGCTATCAAGGCTCGTCTCATTGCTACGCAACATGTTCGTACTAAAGATCGGATTGCTGACGTTCTCACTAAGGCACTAGGGCGTTCTCAGTTTCAATTCTTGTCGTCCAAGTTGAGTGTTCAGAATCTTCACTCTCCAACTTGAGGGGGAGTATTGGGAAGGATATGGACTATATCTACATTCGTGTTTATCTAACTAAGAGTTGTATATATCTATTATAGATAAGTTCTACTTGTCCTTATCTTACGAGGTTTAGGAGATCACAATCGTGTATAAAAACAAGAGCAATTGCTCAATGTAATTCAAGTCAACAGTTTTACATTATCATATCTACTTTACAGTATCAAATCAGCATGAGAAAATAAAAGTTGAGTATTGTCCATTTGTACGTACATCATTTCTAGTAGGGTTAGACTTTGGTTTTGGCTCAGTTATTTTGATTTTTGGTTGGATTCACATGATAATATTAAGAACTGCTTAATATCCGATAAAAATTTCAGTTTTAATTCTGTTATGGTTCAATTTTTTTTTGGATAATTCGAATAAAAATCAGATTTATGGAGATCATTTGATAATTTAGATACATTTAAAAATTTCGGATATATAAAAATATTCAGATAATTTGATTCTTTCGGGTAGTTGGATAATTTAAAATATTTCGAATAAAAAGTCGGATAACCCAAAACTTTGAGTTCTTTGATTTATTGTATATAGTAGCTTTTGAATAGTTGGTAATATATATAATTACTTTTTAGGTTTATAAATTGTATGTATAATGTTCAGAAACCGATTTGATTTCAGTTCGGTTTTGGTTTTAATGTCTCAAAAATATTGAATAGGTTTGAATATATGTGAACATTGGTTTAATTTCAGATATATATTTTTTTAATTCGCTTCGTTTAGATTTTATTTTTGGTGTATATGCCAAAAGCTTATCTCTAGTTTTCATTTTTCTCTAGTACAAACTTTGTTTTAAAATGAAATATATTCAACTCTTTTTCATTTGTGATTATAAAATATATTATAAAGTAAAATTACTCTAAAATGAAATAATCATATTTATTAATTTATTTACTAACAGAAATAGAATAAAGATGAAATAAAACTCAATTTTATTTTAGAATTATTCAAATTTGAAATAAACAGAATAATAAATTAAAAGGTTTTTAATACTAAAATCGATGTAATAAAATAAAATGGGTTTTGGAACGATAATATGTAGCAATATTTTTTGAGATAGATTTTTTATTAGCTCACATTAAGTTTTAATAAAAAATGGAAAATGGACAATACACATGAAACATTGTCATAAAAAGAATAGCTTAACATCGCTGTTAACTTTTTTTTGGTGGACATTAAGAGAAGTTTTCTAAACCTTTTTGTTGGAAATTTTGGATCAAATGAAAAACGGATTATGGTTCTTTTAAAAAACCTTGAAATATTTACATATATAATAGTAGTAACATAGTTTACCGACCAGATATGGTGATGCCACATGCAGTAAGTCATATTATCATTTAAAGTCGGGTCGTTCCAAATAGGCTATTTAATTGTTTGATTAATTAAAAAAGTTTAAGAGTTAATCTTTTTCCGACCAAACTTATTTTTCTAATATTAATAATTAAATTATTTTCTTATCTCTCTTTCTCTCTCTCTATCTATCTGCCTTTAACGTTTCTTTGAAAACTACAAGAAAAAGCAGAGACTTCGGATTCCTTTTTCTTTTCTAAGAAGAGAGAGAGAGGTTCGTTTTGCATCCCTGAGATCGGCGGCGGAGTTATACGACGGTGGAATCATGCAAAGGTAGTCCCCGAAGAAAAGAAACCGTCTTTCTTCCCGGAGACGAAGACGCAGCGATGATTGTCTCTGTTTCTTCGTTTTCTCTCTCCGATCTGGTCTCTCTGATCCGGTGAAGAAGGAGAAGAAGCTCCTCGCCGATCGAATCTTGCCGCTCCTTCTTTTCTCAAAAAGAGATTTATTTTCAATCTTTTCTTCGTTTGATCCATCGAGGTTAGTTTCTTTTTTTTTTTTGTTTTAATTGCATTTCACATCTTGGAAACGGTCTTGTCCTAGATCTGTTGCATATAGTTCTTGTCGGAATATAAAGACTTGGTATGTTCGGTTTTGAGTAATGTTTCCAATGGATCTTATGAATCTAATTCGAAGATCTTGTCTTTTATGTCTATCAAAGTCTTACGCTTTGTCTTATTCCTTATGATTAAAAACATGATTCTGATTTGCAGTTTTTGGTATGCTGTAAAAGAAAGAGATGTCCTTTAAAAGCATCCTTCGTGATCTGAAGGAAGTGAGGGATGGACTTGGAGGGATCTCTAAGCGAACCTGGTCAAAGTCTTCCCACATTGCTCCTGATCATACGGTGACACCACTGGAGAACATTCCTCAGAGCCCCTGGGCTTCTTTGCCTCCTGAGTTGCTCCATGAGATTATCAGGAGGGTTGAAGAGAGCGAGACCGCTTGGCCCGCTCGAGCAGCTGTTGTCTCTTGTGCTTCCGTCTGTAAATCATGGAGAGGAATCACAATGGAGATTGTGAAAATCCCTGAGCAGTGTGGGAAGCTCACTTTCCCAATCTCATTGAAACAGGTAAAGAGAGTTTCCAGACTCTGTTCATCATCATCATCATCACGTTCCAAGGTCTCAGTCTCTTGTTTGATTTGTGAGTGCAGCCGGGTCCGCGAGATCTTCCTATTCAATGCTTTATTAAGAGGAACAGAGCAACAGCTACATATATTCTCTACTATGGCTTGATGCCTTGTGAGTCATCTTTATCTCTTGACAATGGTTAAGTCATTGTTCTGACCATGATCCTTATTTGAGTTTCAGCTGAGATGGAGAATGACAAGCTATTGTTAGCAGCAAGAAGGGTTAGAAGAGCGACATGCACTGACTTTGTAATCTCACTTTCTGCAAAAAACTTCTCACGGAGAAGCAGCACTTATGTTGGCAAGCTGAGGTAAGCAGATTACATTTGGTTTTAACCGTTGGAAAGCTCTCTATTCTAAGCATCATCTACATGTATTGTTGGGATAGGTCTGGTTTTCTAGGAACGAAGTTCACAATATATGACAACCAAACAGCATCATCCACTGCACAAGCTCAACCTAAGCAAGCATCCCCTAAGTTACCTGCTGCTAGCTATACCTCAGGAAGCATAACCTATGAGCTTAATGTTCTTCGCACAAGGGGACCTAGAAGAATGCATTGCGTTATGGACTCTATACCACTCTCTTCTGTTATTGCTGAGACATCAGCAGTTAAAGAAGAAGTGTCTTCCTCTCCTTCACCAAAAGGAGAAACCAGCTCAACAGACAAAGAGAGTAATATCTCTCCAACCTTGTTGGATCAGCCGCTGGTTCTCAAAAACAAATCCCCAAGATGGCACGAGCAGTTGCAGTGCTGGTGCCTCAACTTCAAGGGGAGAGTGACCGTTGCTTCGGTTAAGAACTTCCAGCTTGTGGCAGACATTGACCCTTCTTTAGATGCGATGCCTGAAGAACATGAGAGAGTGATCTTACAGTTTGGCAAAATCGGCAAGGACATTTTCACCATGGATTATCGTTATCCTCTCTCTGTTTTTCAAGCTTTTGCTATATGCATCAGCAGCTTTGACACCAAACCGGCTTGCGAAGGATAAAGTTAATCCATCTATCTCTGAAAATCATCATAGAAGGCTGTTCTGATCTTCAGAGTTACACATATCAAGCCATGAAAATACTTTTTGTACTATGTTTTAAAACTGCCTCTCCTAATTCACTGTGACGAAAACTTGATGGGGCTCTTGGTGGATAAGCTTAATGAAGTTATGATTGTTGTATCCATATATAAACAGAAAGCATTGAACAACAACAAATGCTCAGTAAAACCTAATGTAATCTTTCACAATCAAACTTTCTCATCTCAGCGTGGGATAAGTGAGAAACTCCGCTGAAGTAAAGTGATGGTTGGCGCAGAATAGTATTCCTGCAATCGAAAAGATAAAGAGTCATGCAAAGGCAAGCACAACTTTTACATCAACGGAGTGAAGGAGAGAAAGATACGCACGGTCTAGGGCCGTAAACTTTGATCTGGCGGATATGAGTATCTCTGCCGTTGAGGTGGTTTGACAAAATGGATATCTGCAACATGAATGTATTGAAAAATGTATCCCTGGCAAGAGAAACACAATGGTTAAACTTATCAGTTGCTCACCGAAACAAGTTCGTTTAGACTTGTGGAAAGTAAAACCTCAAAGACAATGGCTCAAAAAACTGATACTGGAACCACAACAAATCTAAGAGTGGAAACTCGCTAGCTAAAGACATGTCTAAGCAAAATATAACAGCACCTGCAAGAGCTTCTCTGAAGAAAAGACTTGTCTTAAAGCTGATCACAGAGCTAATAACATAGTAGCAAATAGGAACCAACTCGAAACGGAGCCAAAACACTTGTGGGTCTTAAATGGGTTCGAAACTCCTCTACCTAAAAAAAACCCGGACCAACTAAAACACCCGAATGCCCAATACTAGAAGCAAACACTCTGTTCATCTTATCAAAGCAGCTAGCTGTAGGGGATGGGTTATACCCCTCCTCAAGGCCCATCAAATAAAGGAGACAATCTAGGATCGTCGGCCCATCGTCTCTAGGCGGCCTTAGCCGACCGGCTAGACAGGCCGAAAGAGAGATGTCCAAACACGTCTCTAAAGAGACTCCCAATAAGGCCCAATAGAAAAGGAAGCCCAAGGAAGAATAAACGTGCTAGGGCGAACGGCAAGACACGCCTTATAAAAGGGAAAGAGGCGACAACGAAAGGGGGATCGAGACTTTCACACACCCACTCGAGCGGCTAGATCTAGGGTTTCAATAAGTTCAGAAGATACTCGCCGCCTCGTGTTCCTCCGGCGGTTTAGTCGTTCTTTCCACCCGTTTGTAATCACACACTTCAGATCTATAAAACGTCTTTGTTCGCCCCGTTTCTCTCTTTATATTGTTCTCAAACCAGTTTACCCTCAAACAATTTGGCGCCCACCGTGGGGCCCTGAACAAAGTAGCGTTACTGATCCATCATGCACGGAGATCCGAGTACCTCCGGCGGCGTCGGGGAGGAGCCAAATCCACCCTCGAACCGAGACCCTCTTCCGCTCGACTTCATGAGCTCCGTCATGGCAACCGCTCAACAGGGCGAGATTGAAGCAAACCCAGCTCAACTTCGCTATGCTGCGTTCGCGGCGGCGGCGGCTCCGCCGGACAAACGAGTAACCCTCGACCTTTCCGGCGACAACTCTTCAACACTAACCCTACGGTTCCAGTCGCCGGCGGCGCCCGAAGAGTTAGAACCCACTGAGACTCCTCCGGCGAAGCAGCTCCAGCGGGTCGGATCTCACAACCATACGTGAGATAGCGGCTCAAACTCAACTTTCAACAAATGAGCTCCACCATTCACAAGGTCACCAGTGCTGCGCCACAGATCAGCGTTCGCCTCAACCGAGCGTACCCGTTTACCAGCATACGACCGGCGTCAACTTCGAAAAATCGAAAAGATCGCGTCCCACGGTACAAACCGGTGGCTGTCCGTGGAGCATATGACAGCCTTCAACATCGCGATGGCTCGCTCGACTACCGATGATGAGAAGGATGCCGCCATCGTCAACTGTTCGTGGAGACACTTCACGAACAAGCTTTAACCTGGTTCTCGGGACTCGGAGAACTCAATCAGCAGCCGGGGAACTTTCGTCGGCGTTCACGAAGACCTACATCATGTTTGCCAAGCGAAAGCGACAGCTTCCAGCTTATGGAACCTCAAGCGGGCGAAAGACCGAGCCTTCGCGACTTCATGGAACGCTTCAAATCGGTCGTGTCGGGATCGACATCCCTTACCACATCGCCATCGACGCTCGATGAACACTCGCACTTGGATTCCAAGTTCAGAAGACTTGTATCGAAGGCCTTCCACGTCTCTCCAAGACGCCATCGCCCTCTCGCACAACTTCATCCGCATGGAGGAAGATACCAAAGCAATCCTGGTTAAGCATGGCGTTGCAAAGACACCGATGCCTAAACCGCCGAAGCAAAGCAAGAGCCACGCCAGCACGCCCATGCCGATAAAACAATCGAAGAGCGGTCTCTTGTTGGTTGTCGGCGAAAACAACCGACCAGTCACGAGCTTCCGATGCGCAGCGAGCCTTGGAGCGTGTACAATCGCGAGACTGCAGCCCTGAAAAATTCTGCTAGCCCGCCCGCCAGCTCCACCCACACTACCAGCGCCACCTACTACGGTGCGGATCCTCTAAAGGAGTTGACCTCACCAAGCACTGCAAATACCACGATGTCAAGGGCACGACACATCTGAATGTCGGATGGCGTCGCCCAATTCCTTCGAAGGTTGAGAGCGGCGACTTCAAAGTCCAACCTCCAAAACCAAAACAGAAAACCGGCAAGAGTTGGTCCAAGAATAAGGAGAAGCGCGCCCAACGAAAGTCTGGCGTTGAGCAACGACGAGAGAATAACAAACCCGCAGACGACGCTGACAACGACGCCTCCTCGGCGGACGAGGAGCAACCGGCGAATCGACAGCGCATCGAAGTGATACGTTCTCAGCATCCCCATCGTCGGCGATGAGGATGAGTGCCCACTAACGCCAGCGACTTGCGGAACCTCCTCAGCGCCAAGGCCACAACATCGCGATGAAGTCAACCGCCGACCTTCGCTTCAAGCTCCTAGCCAGCAAGTCTAGCGTCACGGAAACCGCCGAGCATACCTCGTCGGCCGATTCGCCGATCACCGATCTGCGCGACCAACTCAACGCCAAGGAAACCGATTTACGCGTGCGGCTCAATCGTTCCAAGCCAACAGATCTTAGAAGGCGGTTAGAGCGACCAACGTCATCTAACGAACCGGCGCCATCGAAGCCGGACGACCAGAGCGTCTCTGTGGACCTTCGCGCGTTCTTAGATATCAAGCGAGCGATCAGCGGCCACGATTGAGCGTCATCTTGGCTCGTCACCACAATGGCGACTCTGTCCGTTCGGTAAAGGTTACCGACGCCAAGCAACCGCCTCGAAGCGATGGCCCATGAAGCCGCCGAGCCACACCCCGATCAGCTTTTCTTCCGATGATCTGATTGAGTCCACGCCCCACACAACGATCCTTGCTAGTCGCCCTCGAAATCGGTGAATATGGCGTAACCAAAGTACTTGATCGACACAGGCAGCTCCGTCGACCTTATCTTCGAAAGCAACGCTGGAAAAGATGGGAATCGATCTCGCCAGCGTAAAACCTTCGTCGAGGACGCTGACGGGTTTCAACGGGTCCTCAGAAACCATTCTAGGCACAATCCGTCTTCCCGTCCGAGCACACGGCGTTACCAGGACGGTTAAATTCGCCGTGGTTAGCACTAAGGCACCCTACCATGTCATCCTTGGGACACCGTGGATACACTCGATGCAGGCAATACCGTCTACCTACCACCAGTGCATCAAGTTCCCCGGGGTAGACGGGACAACCAAAACCGTCCGCGGAGACCAGCAAGCAGCGGGACACGCTGATAGCCACCGTCCAGCTACAACGCTCACCATCCCTCGTTAGCGCTGTTTCCGTCCCACCAGTTCACCCTATCCTCGAAGACGACATCCTAGAGATGCGGTGAGCGACTCCGATCGGTAAGGCGGTGCGAATCGGTGCGCTTCTAGCCGGCGACATGCAGCGAGCACTACTCCGCGTTCGCCGAGATAACGTGTCCACCTTCGCATGGTCCTTATCGGACATGAAAGGGATTGATCCGGCTATCACAACCCACGAGCTTAACGTCGACCCCGCGTTCAAGCCCATCCGCCAGAAGCGCCGCAAATTAGGACCGGACCGATCGAAGGCAGTGAACGAAGAAGTCGCACGACTACCGGGGCGGCTTCGATCCGAGAGGTTAAGCTACCGGAGTGGCTAGCTAACCCGGTAGTCGTAAAGAAGAAGAAGCGGAAGTGGCGTGCGCATCGACTTCACCGACCTTAACAAAGCATGTCCTAAGGACAGCTATCCACTACCGAGCATTGACCGCCTCGTGGAGTCATTGCGAGGAGCGAGATGCTCACCTTCATGGGCCGTTCTCGGATACAATCAGATTATGATGCACCACGGCGACCGCGAAAGCGGCCTTCATTACGGTCGAGGAACATCTTGTTATAAAGTCATGCCATTCGGACTGAAGAACGCCGGCGCTACATACCAACGGCTCGTTAACCGCATGTTCGCAGACAAACTGGGTCAGACTATGGAGGTGTACATCGACGATATGCTGGTCAAGTCCCTGCACGCGGAAGATCATCTTAGCCATTTACGCGCCTGTTTTGAAGTACTCAACAAGTGCGGAATGAAGTTAAATCGGCCAAATGCGCTCGAGTCTCTTCAGCGAATTCCTCGGCTACATCGTTACCAACGAGGCATCGAAGCCAATCGAAGCAAATATCGGCCGTCCTCGACCTTCCTAGCCCCAAGAACAGCCGCGAAGTCCAGCGGTTAGCGGCGCATCGCCGCCCTCAACAGATTTATCTCCAGGTCGACTGACAAATGTCTCCCTTTTTACGACCTTCTCCGTGGCAATAAAAAGTTCATTTGGGACGAGAGGTGCGAGGAGGCATTCCAGCAACTGAAGAAGTACCTCACGACCCCGCCCGTTCTTGCCAAGCCAGGCGAAGGGGCGTCTGTCACTACATTGCGGTGTCCAGCGCCCAGCGGTCAGCGGCGTCCTCATTAAAGAGGACCGAGGGAGCGAAGCCGATCTTCTACACAAGCAGGCGCATGACCGGCCGGAGACTTCGTTATCCAACCCTCGAAGATGGCCCAGCCGTAGTAGAAGCAGCGAGGCTAAGCCATGCGCTATCGCACACCACGGTTGAGGTACTCACCGATCAGCCGCTCCGCACCGTCCTGCGAGAACACAAACCGGGCTGGTCGCCTCACCAAGTGGGCTGTGGAGCTCGGCGAGCTAGATATTACTTACAAAAATCGAACAGCCGCAAAGCTCAGGTCTAGCCGACTTCCTTGTCGAGTTGGCACCGAAGCTGGAGCAGGATTTGCAACCACCAAACCAGAACTGGATACTGCATGTAGGCGGCTCCTCGGCGAACAAAGGCTCAGGCGCTGGTGTCCAACTCCAGTCCCCAACTGGTGAACTGATACGTCAATCTTTCAGCTTTGGTTTCCCAGCGTCGAACAACGAAGCCGAGTACGAATCATTGATAGCCGGCCTTCGTTTGGCAAAGGCCGTCAAAGCAAAACGTCTAAGTGCGTATTGTGATTCACAGCTAGTAGCCAGTCAGTTCAACGGAGATTACGGCGCTTCGCAGCGACGAATGGGCCTTACCTCCGTGTCGTCCAAGACTTAGCAAGAGAATTCGAATTCTTCGAGCTCACTAAGGTGCCTCGTGGCGACAACGCCTGCGCGGACGCACTAGCAGCCCTTGGCAGCAGGCTCCGTGATCAAGTCAAAAGAACCATCCCAATACATCACATCGACGAACCAAGTATCGGCACTTCAGCCGAGGCGGTAACCATCGTCGCCCCTATCAACGACATTGAGATGACCCAGTCCGACCAACAGCCCGTTGACTGGCGCTCAGAGTTCATTAATTACCTCTCGAATGGTGTCTTGCCGTCCGAGAAATGGGAAGCCAGACGACTAAAAAGGCGCAGCGCTCATTACGCCGTCATGAACGACGAACTATACAGATACAACGCAAGCGGGGTCCTCCTCAAATGCATCCACGGTGGCGAGATCCGGCGTAATGGCGAAGCGCCGCGATGGTGCGGGAGGAAACCACTCGGCCGGGCGCATTGGCTTTAAAGATCAGAAACTCCGGACTTTTCTGGCCGACTATGAACTCGGATTGCGAATCATACTCCCGCCGTTGCGACAAGTGCCAGCGACATGCGCCCATTATCCACTGTCCAACCGAAGTACTGCAGACGTCCACCGCTCCCTACCCATTCATGCGTTGGGCTATGGACATCATCGGTCCTATGGTGTGTTCTCGAGGACGCCGTTTCATCCTAGTTCTAACCGACTATTTCACGAAATGGATAGAAGTAGAAGCCTTCTCTCAAGTGACCGACAAGGAAGTCCGCGGTTTCGTCTGGAAAAACGTCATTTGCCGCCATGGCCTCCCGTCTGAGATAGTAACCGACAAGCGGCTCCCGGTTTATGTCGGAAACTTCAAAGAGTTCGCGGAAAATGGAACATTCGGCTAAGCCCCTCCACACCAAGATACCGCAAAGGGCGGCCAGGCGAGTCGTCTAACAAACTCATCATGGACGGAATCAAGAAACGCTTTGACTTGAAGAAAGGCCAGCGGGCGGCGAACTTCGATGGAGTCCTCACGGAGCCATCGCACGACTCCAAGGGGGGCGACTAAATCAACACCCTTCTCTCTCGCCTATGGAGTCGAAGCCATGGCCCCAGCTGAAGTAAATGTCAGTAGCCTCCGCCATTCCAAAATGCCGCAACACGCCGAGCTCAATGAGGACATGCTCCTTAACGCACTTGACGAACTGGAGGAACGCCGAGATCAAGCTCTGCTCCGAATCCAGAATTACCAGCACCAGATTGAGAGTTACTACAACAGGAAGGTTAAGGCAAGACCACTGGAGCTGGGCGATCAAGTTATGCGCAAGGTTTTCGAGAACACCAAGGAACTGAGCGCTGGAAAACTTCGAACGCGGTGGGAAGGACCCTACACGATAGTCAAAATCGTCAAGCCTGGCGTCTACCGACTTCAGACATCCAGCGGAGAAGACGTCCCAAGGGCATGGAACTCCATGCACCTGCGTCGTTACTATTCTTAAGACCCATCACTCTCCCGACTAAGTAAGGATCCAGCATCACCTTACTTAATCTCTTCGTCGGGAGCAGACCGCCAAGCCCTTTACTTTCTTTACCGATCGAGTAGATGAACAAGCGTCACTTCTAGCCGATCGACTAAAAACGCTCATTCTCTTAGGTCGGGTAGATGACCCCATGTCACTTCTACCCGCCCAAAAGAGCCGGTAGATGCACCCTGCCGTCACTTCTACCGGCCGGTAAATCGCCCTCAAAGCCACTTTTACTCGGTAAAATCGAACTCTGAATGGCTTGATCCCATCCAGATGCGTAGGCAGCCTTTACCGGTCCAGCTATAACAAAACAACAGTCTAAATTTTTAGTCGACTTGAATCGCTTTCCACCCAAGGAACGACTGTTACACCCTCCTGCGACTCCCGTTCCTTATCAAACGAGACGGAACGCGGATGCACGCACCCACTATTCGGTTAAGTCCTGATCAGACACCTAACCGAGGGACTAGATAGCAGCGTTTGACCAACAATCGGCATAAGCGGACTAACACTAGGCGAATTCTTAAAGTCTTTTCTAGCATCGAGTGCAGGTTTGGCCGACCAAAACTTCGATTTGCTCTGAGAAGCGACCGAGAACCTTTCGCCTCTAAGACGAAAACAAGGACGGATGACCCGTTTGTAAATAAAATCATTACTATCACATGGCGTCGGACAAACAGACGGCTCTACAAGAAGGGTTCGAAATAAAACAGGGAAAGAAAATCCATCGCGATCATACATAAAAGCGCCCATGCGGCGACCAAGCCGATGAAAGTTTAAAACTAGCGTACAACAAACCGAGTTGAAAGGAAAAAAAATTTTACAACAACAGTGATCAAGCAAAGAGCCTCGGGTAGAGCAGCGTGAGGATCGGCGTCAGATCCTTCGCTGCTTAGCCATCTTCTGGAGCGGTCTGACTCGGGAGCATCCGCCAAGACCATCTCATCTTCATCCTTTCCACGAGGATCACCTGCTCAGCGAAGCCGGCGGCGATTTCCGGCCAGGTCTAATCCCTCCAACACATGCAGCGGCTCCCGCATCCTCTTCACCGCCGTCTTGAGAAGAATCGTCGACCTCAGCGACCTCGCCGGACCGGCGTCACTCGGAGGATCCTCGCGCACCAGAGGCGGCCCTCCTCGGCGACATCTTCATCGATGCGGGGTGCAACTCCTCTTCGGGCGAGAGTCTCGTCGAGGCCGACCAACTGGCGCATCCTCGGGGAAAGGGCTGGCGTCCGCAGCTCTTGAAGCCGACTCGAACCGACTAGATCCTCGTTCGACCCATACGGGTCAAGCGTGGCCATAAACTCCTCATTTACGAACGCGTCGAAGAACTAGCGGAGAGAACCAGCGTCTCCTCAGGTAGCGGGCCGACATCGAGCCTGCGCAACAGCGGCCTGATGCTCCGCCTCTTGCTGGACAAAGGCGTCGACCAGCTCTTGCGTAATTTCCAGCCTCTCCTCTCGGATCATCTCGAGACATTTCCTGGTACCGAAGCCTGCCGAGCAAGTTCTTCTCCTTCTTGAAATGATCGCGGCGCCAAGTAGGAACGCGGGTCGCGGCGCCTAAGTTTGTCGGTCATAGCCGTACCCGAACCCTTTCGCGAGACCTCCTGGCAGCGAATCTCGAAGCCGTCTCTCCTCAATCAGCTTCGGGCAACGGCATCCCTCTCCGCTTACCTTCGGCCCTCTCTTTCTCCAGCTGGGCGTTCGCCTTCTCGAGCCGCCTTCTCCGCAGCGCAAGCACCTGTTTAGCCGCGCGATCAGCCTTAAGTGCAGCCTCCAGACCCTCGAACTTCACTCGGAGAGCCTCCTTCTCCTCAAGAGTCTTCTGGTTGATCCGTTCCTGATCAGCCCTCAACCTCTCGATGACACCGAGCCTCAGCCTAGAAAGCTTCACCGAGGCACCCAGCTCGGTCATTGTTTGCTTCAGCGCTGTATCATACCTCTCTACAAGGACGTTCATGCAGCCGTCAGCCTGACAGATGGAACAACGACGACGTCAAGATACTATCTCAAAAAAAAAAATACGGCTAGAGTTTAAAAAAAAAAATGATTGGAAGCAATACCCGTCTGCTTGCCAAAGCTGCGTCGATATAGTCGTCCTTGAAGTAGAGATCGTCGACCATAGGCATTTCCCTTGGACTGCCCCTAATCTGGCGAGAGAGCTCGGCGCATCGGCTGGGATTACACACCAGCGGAGTCTTCTCGTTATACACGAACTCCACGCGATCGGAGAACTCGATCCTCGGCCTCTTCCCGAGAGAGCCTTCGGACGAGCTAACGCGCGGAGGGACACTGCCTTGGTCCTGAGAAGAGAGGACGCGAGGTCCGCCAGATGACTCTGTCCTAGCAAGAATCCCTTCAGACGGCGCCTCCTCTTGCGGGTCGCGAGCCGTGACCTCCTCGCCAACGCGCGGAGATCCTGCGCAACTGGCGCTTCGCTAGAACCGGGAGATTGCTGTGCCTTCCGAGTTGAAGCCTTTTTCTTCGATTTCTTCTTCGGATTTTCCTCCTGCGCCTCCTTGGACGAGTCTTCAGCGGGACTCTCGTGGCTGTCAGGATCCACGCGCGGTCTCTTCGGTCTCCTCTTCTTCTTCTTTTGAGGGTCCTCCGTCGCCTCTTCGGGGGGAATGGACTCGCTTTCGGGAACTGAACCCTCCCCCAAAGGCACCTTTTTGCTCTTTTTCTTCTTCTGTACCTTCTTCTTTGGCGTGGGACCTGGAGGATCCGGGTCGACGGACTGGTCGACCGGGTAGGGATGATCGGTTTCTTGAGAAGCGTCGCCTCCGCTCTGCTTAGCCGACGCAGCCCCAGTAGTCGATTTCTTTAGCAGCTGGAGCTTTCCTTTGAGTAAAGCGCTCAAATCCGGGGTCCCTTCCATCTCCGCAGCGCCTTTTGAGTATCTTTTGTTGCTTTCGCGTGAAAAGGTTTAAGCGCGACTTCCTTGGTCCGATTATCAGCGGCTGCCTTGACTCCCAATCAACTGCATACGAAGCAAACGTTAACCTGTCAGTACATATAAATTCCACATTTGGAAAAGTAGTAAGTAAAAAAAAGAGAGAGGAAGGGGGGGACCTCTCGCAATTCGATCTGGCGGCGGCGTATCCACTCCCTGCTCAAGTCAGGCCAGCGAAGATGACTGTGCGTGGCTATGATCTGTGCACTCTCGAAGAAGTCCTCTGGATATGCGATCGTATTCGGATGACGACCTGCCAAACAAGAGGAAAAAGGGTTAGCAAACGGCAAAAATAACTGGGCAGCGACTATCGTTCTCTACCAATCTTCTTGCTCCACAAGACAGGAAAATCGGCTTCCAGCGACTCAGCAAAGGCATGTTCGTCCGCCTTGACGTAAAAATATGCCCGCTGCCAGTTCTTCGTCTTCCTCGGATGACCAGTCAGGACATTGTAACTGGGGCGCATTTTTACCGAAAACAGACAGTTCGGTTCGGCCTTGGTAGTCGTCAGCTCCTCGAAAACTCGCACTGACATCGAGACATCAGTGTCCGCCCCCATCACGAGCAGCATGACTGCATTACGGATTGAGCCGATCTTTAGTTGACTAATTGCGACACCGCGCCTCCTGACGTACGACGTGATTAGTCGAGGAATCGGAAACCAAAGCTTGGCGTCGTCCTCAAAGTACGACTCGTACAGGCACTGGTAGCCGATCGGAGGGGACCAGGGCCTCTGCTCGGCGGACGGGATGATGTACGCCACGCCAGCTCCTGTAGCGCCGAAGGAGACCCCTCACGGAGCTATGAGTGGAGCATGTCCGTACACATTCCCCAGCGCTGACCCTCCGCCCGCGGGTCCCTTGAAGCTCAGCGGGAAGAGCAGCCAGTTCCTCAAAAATCCCGCCAGGATGATAGACGGTGGGCCTACAATCGATCTGATCGAAGCGAACATGCCTGTGCCTTTCCCAGAGTTCTTGTTGACTCGGGACATAAGAGTCGGAACCGTCGCTTTCCGTGTCACTAGAGTCGCCCTCATCTCCTGTTCCTGCGGACCGACTACCTGCGGGACTAACCCGCACCTCATCACTCTCTTCATTGGAAAGTGACCCGCCTTCTCGGATCATCCGATGCGCGTCAGCGACCAAGAGGCGCTGAGCCATGTCAAGGCTCGGTATCTGCGCGCTCAGCGTCCGATGGATCAGGCTGAACTCGTCCAAGGGACTCCCACAGGCCGTGACATCCTTAACAGGACTAGCGGAAACGGCGACAGCTTTCCCCTTCTCTTCCCGGGATAATCGACTCCTTGAAGACATAACACGCCAACTCAAACGGCTCGAAGATTCGAATTACTCTACTTAAAACTTAGAGAGAGAAAGAAGAGAGAAGGGAGAGAGAAGTACCTGAGATTCGCAGAGAAGAATGACGAAATCAGAGGGGAGTTAACTATTTATAGCAAAAAGTAGGGCACGCACCCCGCGGCATTAATTATGCCTAAAAAGGCCTAATTGGGCTTAAGAACCCATTAGTTTACTCGCGACGGTTCGTCTTCCCGCCCGAACCGATATCCGGTTATGACAAAACCAACGCTTCGCTACAAAAAACCGGTCCACACCGAACCAGTCTAAACCAAAAGACGGTTGAGCGACTAAGCGCGCCACTACCGAAGGGGTCCAGCTAAACGGTCCATACCGAGTGTGCCATTACCGGTGTCAGCTGGCGACTAAGTCGCCATCCAAAAGACGCTGCTCAGTCGCACGGCAAAACACGCGCCCAAAAACGAAAAGACTCCTTCGTCCGATTGAACCTGATCGATCATGAGACTTGTGGCACTCGAGCGCGCCACTAACAGGGGGGGGCTAGCCGAGCGACTAAGTGCGCCATCCAAAAGACGCGTTCAGTCGGACGGCCAAACACTCACGAATGAAAGGTCGACTATCCACGCAATACGACTCCTTCATCTGATCAAACCCGGTCCTTAAATTCATTTAGACCTCAAAGGCGCTCACAAATGAACTGGGGGGGGCTTATTGTAGGGGATGGGTTATACCCCTCCTCAAGGCCCATCAAATAAAGGAGACAATCTAGGATCGTCGGCCCATCGCCTCTGGCTGACCTTAGCCGACCGGCTGGAACAGGCGAAGAGATGTCAAACCGTCTCTAAAGAGACTCCCAATAAGGCCCAATAGAAAAGGAAGCCCAAGGAAGAATAAACGTGATAGGGCGAACGGCAAGAAACGCCTTATAAAAGGGAAAGAGGCGACAACGAAAGGGGGATCGAGACTTTCACACACCCACTCGAGCGGCTAGATCTAGGGTTTCAATAAGTTCAGAAGATACTCGCCGCCTCGTGTTCCTCCGGCGGTTTAGTCGTTCTTTCCACCCGTTTGTAATCACACACTTCAGATCTATAAAACGTCTTTGTTCGCCCCGTTTCTCTCTTTATATTGTTCTCAAACCAGTTTACCCTCAAACACTAGCTAAGCTAGGTTGTTTACAAAAGAACAAGAAACCAGAGTTTTCATAGTGCAGCACATACCGTGAATCAGTTCCAGAGAGAGATACGTAAACCCAACCAGATGGCTTAACAAGTTCCACACTTTTTATCTCCTAAACAGGTAAAGAGGAGACAACAACAAGAAACATCAGTCTACATCACAAGTTAGAAACAAAATCCCTTCCAAGTTTAAAAAAAAAAAAAAAGATAAACCTATAAGTTATGAAAGCCATCACCAGCACGAATAAGGATCTTACTGGGCGTATAGCGGTATAGCTCTCGTCCAGCTTAAAGTCAACGTACAGAACCACTAACTTTCAAATCACAACAGAGGTCAAATCAATAACAGAGATAGTAAGATATGAATCCTTTTTGTATCAGAATCATACCTGTAATCTCACGAGAGAACACAAAAAAGAAAACTGTTCATTTTTTATTTTTTTTAATTTCGAAAACCGTTCATTATGTTACTAATCATTAGGGATGGGACGGATCGAAAATCCGGAGAATTTCGAGGTATCCGGATCCGGATCCTTATCTGGCAGATCCATGATTTTACTATCTTTATCCGAATCTGGAGTTCTCGGATATTCGGATGTCGAATATCCTTCTAAAAATTGTAATATCCGGCGCATATCCGGATCCGGATTTAAAACTTTAAAATAAATAAAAAATAATATTAAAATATATAAAATATTAACAAATATTTAAAAATAAAAAATGTATATAATGTTTTTAATTATTTTTATGTATGATATTCCTAATTTTATATAAAAATTATGTATACTATTACAAAAATGAAAATATAATAAATAAAATTAATTTTTATAAATATATATTACTATTTTACAAATAATATTAATAAAAATATGGATCCGGATATCCAGACTAAAAAATTGAGATATCTGGATCCGGATTCGGTTTTGACGGATCCAATATTTTACTATCCGGATCCGGATTCGGCCCCTCCGGATATCCGGATTTTCGGAACGGATCCGGATCGGATCTCGGATCGAATCCGGATCCCGGATAATAATTCCAAACCTACTAATCACAATCAATCAAATTATATTAAAACCTTCAAAATAATATTCACTTACGCTTTAGACTTTAAAATTATTTAACTAGCATATTAAATTATCAAGTTAACATTTGTATCATAAAAACATTCAATCTGGCTTGGCTTGTTCATTAAGTCAAAAACTGACTTGTTTATTGGTAATTATAGCGATGTGTTGGCTTCTTTTTTTAAAAAGATATTTTAAATTATTAATAATAAAAATTACAAATAAATAAAAATTAGAAAATAAATTCAAAATCGATCTTTTTTGAAAAAAATAAAATATTTTCTTAATAACAAGGAAAAAATCAAGCTTTTCAAAAAGCTCTATTTTTATGAAATCTAAATAAAAGCTCTAATGTTTTTTTTAAAGAAAATTGCATACCACTGTCAAAATAATTTATTTAGATGATTTAAAATATTTTATATCATATATAAATGATGTCAGAAACCATTACCGTCAAAAATTATTGACAATATGTCAGAAAATGATATTGTTAATGGTGTTATATTCAAAATTATCACTATTGTGAATCAAATGGAATAGTTCATATTTTGCATTCCATTTTTCTAAAACTTTTCAGTCTATTTCCAAAACTTTACTACCACTTACGACTTTAGTTTTTTATTGTCTCTTCTTAACATAAAAAAATATTATTACGTATCTGGTCTCTTTAGTAAAGTTACTAACACATATATTTAAAATATATATATATATATATATATATATATATATATATATATATATATATATATATATATATATATAAAAGGATTTGCTTCCCTCCTGTTATGTCACGTCGTCCACGTCAGAAAGTCGTTGATTGTGAGTGTGACACATATACATCTCCTATATACTCACCATTTAATTTAATCTTTACGTGACGTGTGTGTGTTTGGGGATCTTTTACGTAATGGGCTTGATCGTTTATATCTCACTGACTATCTATTAAATAAGCCCATTATTGTTGTATTATAGGTTAACTAACTCGCTTCGTCTTCTCCGCAAGCATCGTTTGGGTCGTTAGATGTTCTGGACATTGAATTTGTAATTAGCGATGCGCAACTGTTATCGAATGGATTCAGTTAACAATATTAAAGTTTTCATTAACATCACGGATCTACTCATCCAACAACTTTCATTCAATGCACCTCTTATCTTAACGTTTGTGGATCTCGATCTATAAATCAATGAGTTTGGAGTTGTGAAGATCATCACTTTCTTCTTAATCATAGTAATGTTCACAAATAAATCATCCCAGAATGGGGATCTCTTCCCATCTGCTCGCCCACTTGAAGGCATGAAGTCGTAACATCCCGTCCGTCGAAGTCCGGTTTTTGACAAACCTTAGCAGAGAATCAATGATGACTGGAGTTCTTGTTGGATCAATCTTCTAAACTCCTATTAGGCCGGATTGGTGAATGGCACCTTGATTGGAGCAAGAGTCTATCTAACTTGATCCATGAATTTCTAAAACAGGATCATCGGGATCATCACTGACTGTTACACTCCCTCTCGATTCGTAAGCAACCACATGCAAATCCTCTACAAACCCATGATCCAGGTTCCTTCTTGGCTTTTTTTTTCATTTGTGTTTCGACTGTGATGTTTCATGTTTGTAGATCAACGTTTCAAAATATTCATCTTTAAAATTTGATCTTGAACTGAGAAAGTTGGATAGGTTGGTGTTACTTTCTACTCTCGATGACTTTGGTAATGTTGCTCCTCTCTACTCTTTTTGGTTACATAAATAAGAAAGTTGTGTACTTTATGAATCAAAGGCCTCTGTTTTGCAAACTAATTGGTAGTAGCTCAGATAAGAAGAGCACATGGAATCATGGGTGATGGATCTGAACAACAGTTTCCATGTCCACCACTTCTGTCATTATGACTGAGTGAACGTGTCCACCTTATCTGTGACACTTTACACCCCTTCCACCTATACCTTCGTTTCCTTCGAGATAGTTTCATCATCGTGGTTGATCATTGAACGCAACAGCAACATACATCGATGACATTCTGTCAGGGAGACAGATCAATGGCTCCCATTTGTGAGGTGGATGAGACGAAGATAAAGGTTGCTTCAAGGTGTGAATTTTTTTCTGAACTGTTATGTTTTGCAAATCAGTATTCAGCAAAATATGATTTTTCCGTATGATGCTGATACAACAGGTTAGAATTTTCTGATCTTGCATTTTATTTCCTATTTTCAGTAATATTTACTGCCGTTTGATTAATCAACTACTTTGCATGGGCTGTGGTCCGATATATGTTAATTTGTTAAAGGGTTTGCATGTTCTTATATGCATCTCAAATGTTCTTAATCATGAGTGTTTGTAGAAAGAAAAGGATTCTAGAAAGAAGTGTTCTTGAGTTGCAGTGAAGATTTTTTCTTTTGGCTGTGAGCAAATAATAAAAATATGGATCTGTACTCAATTAATGAGAGAATGAGAAACTTTACTTCGCAGAGCAAGACAGAAACCATACATGGTTGATGGTGTTGGGGCATTGGAAAAAAAATGCTATTGGGGAAGAAGATGTAATGATTACTTTTGTACTGTAAGTGTTACCGAGACTTAATTGTCAAATTAATCTTCTTAAATTCTGAATTAATTCATCTCTTGAACTGTCTAAGCATAAAGGAGGATGTTGAAAAAATCAAGTGGCAAACATACACGGGAGAACCCACACCAATGCAAGAAAAAACTAAGGAAAAGGTATTGAAACGGTTGGATAAGGTTAGTTTCTTACTTTCTTTCATTTCCTTTGTATCATCATACTTTAGTTTTGTAGAGCGTTCCACCTCCTCATCACTCATAATTCATAAATACTTGACGCAGGTTCGAAGAACCACATGAGAATGACCATCCCACATGCCACCAAGATACTGTATGCAAGGACGTTCACATTCCAGTTTAAGCTTTCGGGATTCAGTTTCACTTCTCTCACGCATTATAGATCGCCACCAGCTAATTTTGCTGATTGGGTGAGTTAATAACAAACGTCGTCATCCTCTTTACATGTATGACTTATGATTAAACTCTCATGTTAGGGTGTACATTTCTAATTTTCCAGACACTACTGTGTACATTTTGGTATGTATTGTCTTTGTATTGTTTCTATGAGTTCCCCTCCACCATCATCTTAAGCTATTTATAATGACTGTCTGAGTATATGATAGTGTTACTCATCGACAAATGTACTCCAAACCAAAATTTACCAATCTCAACAATAAGAACAAAAAAAAAGAAATATAAAAACAATTGCCTTGATATTGGATCGGCCAACTTACCTCAAATATATTCAAGACTTTCAATATATGATTGTTTCGTGTGTTCCGTTCGTTGTCTTGGTTTTGTTTGTAAAAGTTGAAATTAATCATCACAATTTCGAGAAGTTGGCATAGATAATAATAACCATTCCAAAAAAACGCATAGACACAGTAGTATGAAATATAATTTCCAATTAAGATGAATTTCATGTGTTAAACCGTTTGTTTAATTACTTTGCTACAATAGTTTAGGTGAAAAATGTTACGGAGATACACAATATATATACATAATGTAATTCAAAAATATACAATGTAATACAAAATATTAATTTTAAGAATAAATAAGAACGATTCATAAAAAAGATGAAAATGGTCAATTCATGAATCGTTTTGTTAAAATTTCGAGTAAATTAATGTAGAAAATAATGGCATTGGCATCATAAATTTTTTTAAATTAACCTAGCTTATTATTTTTTAAAAGAATTAAAAATAGTCAATATAATCTAACTTTCAATATAGAGAAAACTAAATATATTTTAATGTATCTTAATGGTTACTATAATTATAAAACTAAACATTTGAAACTAAAATAAATCTTAAAATATAAATCTATTTAAAGAATACTGAAGGTTACTGTCATTTTAATTCAGAACAAAAAATATTTAAATATTATGATCTCATAATTCTTTCATTATTTGTTTGTTTATAATTATAAGAATTTTTTAAATACTTCATAAATTAATATAAAATAAATTTTATTATAGGTGGGCCGACCCTAGTTTAATATATAAAAATGATTTTTTATTTAAAATCTTAAGTGAAATACTTTTTTTAATATATGAAGTTAATTTAACAATCAAATTGAAGCTGAAAAGGATATTGTCTATACAAAAACAAATATCACGAAACTCTAAAATTTTGTTTGAAAATTAAATGCACTTCAAAAAATTTGTCATTTTATATGGCTGTTAATAACGTGACATGCAGCTGTCACAAAGAGCTTGAATTCATCATGCTATGTGATAATTTTTGTCCAAGATGTGAGAGCTTGATGAGTCTATAACTCATTAGCTTCGAATGTCCACCAGTGCTTCAAGCGTGGACTCTAGCAGCTACACCATCTCATCCGAACATTTTCCGCATGTCTAGCATCTACACTAACACGGATTATCTTTTTTAAAGGAAGAATAGTATTGAAGATCTAAAAATAGATAGAGACCATTATCCATGAATAATTTCACTACAAGAAAACACAACATTAGCGACGAAGATTAACGAGGAAAATTAAACCTCGTAAAATAACGTCGTCTTTACGAGTTACTTACGGCGAAAATAAAAGCAACGCCATTTCGTCAGAATTAACGAGGAAATAATTTCCACGTAAAAGGACGAAGGTAACGTGGTTCTTACGAGGAAAAATATCTTCCACGTAAATTCCACGTAAAACTAGCGTGTCCTTTACGAGGAAAACTTTTGCGTGTAAATAACGACGAAATTTCGAGTCTACCAACTTTGTAGGTGAAACCGCGTTTTTGGCTATCTAACAAAATTTCGTGGTTATTTCGTAGTAAAATCTCAACTACCAGATTCGAAAATTTTCTATAAATATGAACCTTTGAAGATCATTTTAAACACACCAAGAAGAAAAAAATATAAGCGTGAAAGAAAAAATGTCGGACTCGGAATATTTTCGAGTTGCGGAGGTGGATGTATATGCATAGAGATGCTAACGGAGAGTGACGAAAGAATACCTTGCGGGGCTGGAGACATTTATGCATCAGGCGATTCCACAGCTGGCAGCGATAAGATGTTACGTCCTTGTCGAATGCAACAATTGAAATTGGCAAATCGTGAAAATGTTTGGAAGCATTTAATAAATAGAGGTTTCACGCCAAATTACTATATCTGGTTTCAACATGGAGAAGGTTATAATTATGATGAGAATCATGAAGCTAGTAGTAGTAATAGCAATTTTCAGGAAGAACAACCGGTTGATCATCATCATTTGCATAATGAACATAGTTACCATCAAGAAGAGCAGATGGTAGATTTTGATAGGGTTCATGATATGGTAGCTGATGCATTAAGTAGCTCATGATGAAGATGAAGAACCTAATATAGATGCAAAAAGTTTTATGAAATGTTAGATCTTTGAATCAGCCACTTTACGATGGTTGTAGAAACGTCTCTCTAAATTGTCGTTGGCAGCTAGAATGATGAATATTAAAACTGATCACAATCTATCTGAAAGTTGCATGAATGAATGGGCAGACTTGTTTAAAGAGTATTTGCCGGAAGACAATGTGTCTGCTGATTCTTATTATGAGATTGGCTGGTTTATAGTCTTGGCTTGCCTTGGAGATAATAGATGTTTGCATTGACAATTGCATGATCTACCGGGAGATGATGAGAAGTTAGAAGAATGTCGATTCTGCAGAAGCCACGATTCAAGCGCAAGGGCGAGGGGCGTAATAGGTACCGTACCAAAGGATGTGGTACCTACCAATTCTGACAGATTGAAAAGATTGTACCAATCGAGCGACTGCTGGGAAGATGAGATGGCATGCCGAAAGCACACTCGACGGATGGTGAGATGACTCATCCATCGATGCAAGAGCCCGGAAACATTTCAACAAAGTACATCCGAATTCGCTAGCAATAGCCGGAATGTGTATCTCGGATTATGCACGGATGGATTTAGTCCATTCGAATGTCGGGAGACAATATTCATTGTGGCCAGTCTTTCTTACGCCATACAACCTGCCACGGAGATGTGCATGCAACGGAGTTGCTGTTCTTGACCATATTAATACCTGGTCGAACCATCCAAAAGGTCTCGGATGTTTTCCTACAACCACCGATAAAAGAGTTGAAGGATTTGTGGTCAACAGGAAGAGGACGTATGACTGCTCAACGAAGACAAATTTTACGATGCGGCGATGCTTTTGTGGACCATAAGTGACTTTCCTGCCTATGGGATGTTGTCTGGATGGACTACACATGGGAGATTAGCTTGTCCATATTGTAATGGAACGACGATGCTTTTCAACCGAAGAATGGTAGGAAGACAAGTTGGTTCGATTGTCACCGTCGATTTCTTCCCATTGGTCATCCGCATCAAGAAACAAGAAATTGTTTAGGCACAAAAGAGTTGTGAGAGACACTCATCCTCCATATTTAACTGGACAACAAATTGAAGCTAACTCGATTACTATGGAGCTCGAAACAGTTCCCGTGGTGGTAATTGGCATGTCCCCGTAATATGCCTGATTTTTACGGTGTTCAGCACAATTGACACAAGAAGAGTATATTTTGGGAGTTGCCATATTGGAAGGATCTTCTTTGCGCCACAACCTCGATGTGATGCATATAGAGAAGAATTTCTTTGAGAACATCATGAATACAATATTGAATGTCGGGGAAGACAAAAGACAATATAAAATCGAGGATGGACTTGCGGATATTTGCTCAAGAAGTGAGTTACATATAAAAGCAATGGACAAGTTCCGTTCCGATATTCAGATTGTCTTGAAAAAAGTCGGTGTTGTTCAACCGGTGGCATCGGCGAAGTTCCCGATGAGTATGTTTCAAATCTCTAGATGTGTTGAAAAGGGTCAAAAGTTCTCTGGGATGAAGAGTCATGATTGTCATGTATTTATGCAACGACTACTTCCCTTTGCATTTCTTGAGCTACTTCCAACAAACGTACATGAAGCACTTTCGGTAATAAATTATAGCCCATTAATTTTATAATGGTTTAGTTTGCAATAATGTATGACTAATGTGTTTATTTTGTTTTGGAATTAGGCATCGGAGCATTTTTCGTGGATCTGAGCACACGACTCTTAAAGAAGAAGTTGTGGAAAAGCTTCGGAGAACATTCCCATCTTATTGTGCAACTTGGAGAAAATATTTCCTCCGGGATTTTTGATGTCATGGAGCATCTAGCTATCCACCTCCCATATGAGGCATTGCTTCGTGGACCTGTACATTACGGATGGATGTATCAGTATGAGCGAGCCATGAAATATTTGAAGGAAAAACCAAAACCTCGCAAAAGTTGAAGGTTCTATAATTGCTGGAAGTTTGTGGAAGAAACTTCTCACTTTACATCGTACTACTTTGGGTCAAAATGCGTGCAGGAAAAGAGCTCTAGAAGATATGATGATGGTGGTGTCGCTACCAACATATGCAGTTGCTGGTGTTCCGACATCTTTAGCCAGATTAGGCTTCGGTGGGAAATCAAAAGAGGTTTGGTGGTCGAGTGAAGAAGACCCATAGTGCACACACCTATATTCTACTCAATCATGAGGATCCATTGATGCGTTATTTTGAAAGGTACATATATATGGACACTTCTAAAACACATAATAAATATAAATTATATAATTGTGAAATTAAGATTAATTGATGTAAAATGTGATTTTACAGCTTATTTGTTTCTCAAGTCGAAGAAACATTCCCGGTATATCCACAAGTGGCGTAGACAAAGGAAAGATCAACACTTTATTAAGTGGTTGAAGAATCAGGTATTAATTTTACACCTAGCTCGATCAACTTATTTTTCCATACATTATATTTACTAATATTTCAATGTTTTATTTTTTTAAGGTTGATTATGACGACGATGCAGATTATCATAAGTGGTTACAAGTAATTCAATCTCCACATGTAAAGGTCACCACATCACGATGTATTTCACACGAGGCTATACTTTTCACACATATGAGTATGGTAGACAGCGGCGACCAGTAACTATGGAATATGTGTGAAAGGGGAAACATATTTCTACGGGATCTTGGCGGAGATTATTGAAGTCGAATTCGGGGATATTGAAGCTGAAATCGTCCTCTTCAAATGTGAATGGTTCGACCGCCGCCAACAGAGGTGTTCGGTTTAACAAATTTGGTGTAGTTGATGTCAATGGTGGGCGAAGGTACAACAAATTTGAGCCTTTCATCTTAGCTTCACAAGCAGACCAAGTTAGCTTCCTTCCATACCCTCGGATGAGAGAATCAGGAATAAATTGGTTATCCGTGATCAAAGTTACACCTCGTGGACGAATCATAAGTGGAGAAGAACCACCATTGCAAGAAGAACAGATAAATGTAGTCGAGGAACCTGAAGCTGCCACAGACGACATACTTCTCATTGATCCGCATAATCATGAGTACGAAGATCTTACGGCGATCGTCGTGGACGAAGGTGTTGAAGACGAGTTTAATGAAAATGATGATGTTTCTAGTGATGACGAGAATGTCGATGTATCCGATTGATGTATTAGTATTGATGTATGATTGATTTTCAGACTTAAGGAATTGTGGTTTTTGAATTTTGGAATGGAATAAAAAGATTGAGGTTAAAGGGAAGATGGTTGGGGTTTGGAATATATGAAGTAGAAGATAAGGAAGATGGGGTTTGGGGTTTAGGTTTTGGATTATAGGGATTTAAACATAAATCTCGTTATTTCCACGTTATATAACGTGGTTTTTACGACGAAAGTGAGAATTAAAACACGGTTCGCGATTTCCACGTAAGCACAATTGTCGTAAAGACCACGTTGGCTTACGTGGAAATAACAAGGAACATTTAATTATTAAAAACAAAGTCGTTAATTCCACGTAGCTTATTTCGTCAGAAAGACCTCGTTAGCTTACGTGGAAATAACGTGGTTTATATTTAGATACCTAAAATCCAAAATCCAAAACCCTAAACCCTATCTTCCTTATCTTATCTTTTACTTTATATATTCCAAACCCCAAATTCTAAACCAAAATCCAAAACCCTAAACCCTATCTTCCTTATCTTATCTTTTACTTCATATATTCCAAACCCCAAATTCTAAACCAAAATCCAAAACCCTAAACCCTATCTTCCTTATCTTATCTTTTACTTCATATATTCCAAACCCCAAATTCTAAACCAAAATCCAAAACCCTAAGCCCTATCTTCCTTAGAGATTGATGGGTTGTATAGGTTATAAGAAGTAGAGGTTGAAGTTATAAAATTATAAGAAGAAGGGGTTTGGGGTTTTGGGTTGTAAGGAATTAGAACAAAGCCTCGTTATTTCCTCGTGGAAATAAGCACGGCCTCGTGATTTCCACGTGAGTTCACGTGGAACTAACGGCAATTAGGAAGCGAAGAGACCTCCTAGTTATTTACAGCACCTGGTGTACAATCGGTTGCACCACCGCTCATCATGATCATCATGTCCTAGAGGTGCCACCTCAAGTGCCTCCACCGATGGCTGCGGAGATGCAGCGGAGATGCCGCTCCCATTCATCCCGATCTGATGGTGCCGCCGAGTGCTCCTTACTCGCAGTACACTGTCGAGGACATTCTCGCCAGCCGGCAGAGAAGGTTTACGGTCATAGACCCGATCGACCGGACGGAACTTTGTGGTATGTTATATTTTTAGATTCTTTTAAATTTTTTAATAACATTAGTATCTAATTTATACTTTAAATTTGTTTTTAGGTTTGGGGTTGATTATGGCGGCGATGCAGATTATCCTAAGTGGTTACGAAGTAATTCAATCTCCACATGTAAAGGTCACCACATCACGGATGTATTTCACACGAGGCTATACTTTTCACACATATGAGTATGGTGAGCGTGACCAGTAACTATGGAATATGTGTGAAAGGGGAAACATATTTCTACGGATCTTGACGGAGATTATTGAAGTCGAATTCGTGGATATTGAAGCTGAAATCGTCCTCTTCAAATGTGAATGGTTCGACCTGTCGCCAACAGAGGTGTTCGGTTTAACAAATTTGGTGTAGTTGATGTCAATGGTGGACTAAGGTACAACAAATTTGAGCCTTTCATCTTAGCTTCACAAGCAGACCAAGTTAGCTTCCTTCCATACCCTCGGATGAGAGAATCAGGAATAAATTGGTTATCCGTGATCAAAGTTACACCTCGTGGATCTAATCATAAGTGGAGAAGAACCACCATTGCAAGAAGAACAGATAAATGTAGTCGAGGAACCTGAAGCTGCCACAGGCGACATACTTCTCATTGATCCGCATAATCATGAGTACGAAGATCTTACCGACGACGCGACGGACGAAGGTGTTGAAGACGAAGTTTAATGAAAATGATGATGTTTCTAGTGATGGCGAGAATGTCGATGTATCCGATTGATGTATTAGTATTGATGTATGATTGATTTTCAGACTTAAGGAATTGTGGTTTTGAATTTTGGAATGGAATAAAAGATTGAGGTTAAAGGGAAGATGGTTGGGGTTTGGAATATATGAAGTAGAAGATAAGGAAGATGGGGTTTGGGGTTTTGGGTTGTAAGGAATTAGAACAAAGCCTCGCGATTTCCTCGTTAATTCTGAGGTTTTACATGGTAATGTATCCTATATATATACCCACGAACCCTCTCACTTTCTCATTTCCTCTCTACTTCCTCTCTAAAATCATGGTAAGTCCTCTCTCCTCCCTTTGATTAGTTTAGGGTAGTTTAGGTGGTTAGTGTAGGAATTTAGATAGGTTTACGGATTTTAGGTTAATTAGTGTTGATTAGGTGATTAATTAGAATTTAATATATAAAAATTTGAAGTTTGAGTGCTAATTTTGAATTTTGTTTTAATAGGTACGAAAGAATAAACTTACTGCCCACTGCAGACAGATGTTCGGTGTGCCGGGTAGTCGTTTACACCCCGGTTCTTCTTCTACAGCACCTAGTTCTTCGGGTCCGGATAGCGTCCCAGAGACTCAGTCTTCTCAGAGAGTCTCTCCTACAGCACCTGGTGTACAATCGGTTGCACCACCGCTCATCATGATCATCATGTCCTAGAGGTGCCACCTCAAGTGCCTCCACCGATGGCTGCGGAGATGCAGCGGAGATGCCGCTCCCATTCATCCCGATCTGATGGTGCCGCCGAGTGCTCCTTACTCGCAGTACACTGTCGAGGACATTCTCGCCAGCCGGCAGAGAAGGTTTACCGGTCATAGACCCGACCGACCGGACGGAACTTTGTGGTATGTTATATTTTTAGATTCTTTTAAATTTTTTAATAACATTAGTATCTAATTTATACTTTAAATTTGTTTTTAGGTTTGGGGTTGACGGATGTCTCGCGATCGATGTAACCGACACGATGAAGGGTTACTTCTCCATGCCACATCCGAACCGAAGAAGACTCGCCTACATCGAAAGACGTGATTCAAGATTTTCGCTGTAAGTTACTATTAATTTATATATATATATATATACTATTATTTTTAATTTAAATTTCAAATTTTTAAAAATACTAATTATTAACTTATTTTTTCTGTTACAGCAAAAGTATCATTGGTCTTTGGGGTCAATGAGAAGGTGAGGAAAGCGCTCAACAAGAAGGTGAAAGCTTCGCTGTTGGACACGGTCTCCAACCGGAAGGGGACTGGATCGTGAAGGGATATGGCGTGGTAAACCCGCCGAGCTCACCATCGAGGTGTGGGATGGCCTCATCCGTTATTGGGAAACTCGATGCCATAAGAATCGCCCGGTCTTGCTCGCCTCCCGTAACACGGTAGATGAGCATGGTCACGGGCGATGCTTCACTCTACGGGCCAAAACCCCACGCTATCCGTTTGGAGATGGTATGTAATTAAATATTGAATTTAATTAATTTCTTTTATATAATATATTTATATATACTAACTCTCTAAAATGTTTTGTAGGCCAAAGAGACGGGACAGCTCCCGACTCTTATGGAACTTTACGAGAAGACCCACAAGAACAAGTCGGTCGATTCAGATCCTAGTCCGAGCAAATCTTCAATGAAGTTGCTGACCGGGTTCAAGAGCGTCGAACCAGTGACAACCAGTCTCCGACGGACTACCGTCAACTTATCCACAGTTGAAGTGGATAAGATTTACGAGGAGGTAAATTTTAAAATATTTTAAATTTTAAATTATTCATTTAATTTAAATTTAAATTTTTACTAACAATAATTTTTTTTGGGTTTTTAAGGTTGTCCCTAAGAAAAAGGGACGTACGTTGGGGATTGGTTCCGTCAACGATGTTCGAAGGCGACATCTTCTTATGGTCGAGACGGAAGATGAGGTCACCGAGCTGCGTAACGAGTTGGCCTCGACAAAACTGCGTTCCACTAGGCGAGGGTGTAGTCGAGGGCTTCGACGCCATACGCCACAACCGAATGGGAGACCTTGTTGAGGAACTTGCGACGCCAAAATCCAATTCGAGCGAGTCGACTAGCGAGGCCCATAACGAGGCGGATGTAGAGAGGAGGAGTGAGGAGTTCTACCAGCGCATGAACGAGCCATAGTTTTTCCTTTTATTCGTTGTAAATATGAATTCTAATTATTTATGAATAAATATATTTTTCTTTTATTGTTTCTGTATTTTTTAATTCAAATTTTATAATCATAATTAAAATTATAAATATTTTTCTAATTATTTTTTATTTTAATTATGTATATAAAAATCGAAGTAAATTCCTCGTTAATTCACGAGGAAATAACGTCGTAAGCTTTACGTGGTCTTTACGAGGATTTTTTTTCGACTTCATTACGTGTTTTTCACGTGGAAAATTAACGTGGAAATGACGAGGAAAGTTAACATCGAACTTACGAGGAAATGCTTTCGTGACATTTACGTGTAATTAACGTGAAAATTTTTACGTGATATTTACGAGGAATATTTTCGTGGTCTTTACGAGGAAACTTAGCGAGTTCCTTACGTGGAAATCTTACGTGGTCTTTACGACGAAATATTGTACTTGGTCTTTACGACGAAATATTTTCCTCGCTAAGTAACGTGGAATTGGCGAGGAAATACGCGTTACGACGAACGATTAACGACCAAACCATTTTCCTCGCTATTTCCTCGTAATACCTCATTAACGACGAATTCACGAGGAACTCAGCCGTCGTTAATCTTGTGTTTTCTTGTAGTGTTTGGTATATTTGGAAAGCAAAAAACTACAAACTATTTAGAAGGATTGATAGAAACTCACTTAACTAATTATATATGAAGAAGGAGAATGCCAAGCATGGTTCACGGTAAATAAACCAACTACCGATTTAACACAAATAGCATTAGCAAGAGATACAAGAAATAAAGAGAAGATTCCATTATTTCATATATTCTTCGAGACGCAATGAGACTGCATACTTGATCATTTCATTGAACTCTTTGTTTTGTTGCTTATTTTATTCCAATTTGATTACTCAGACCACCTCAAACTTAAGTAATAGAATGATATTTTCTTGTCAAAAAAACAATCATCTTGACAAGTTGTAAACATCCGGATTCAAAATCCATTGATGTAAGACCCATCTCTTTTACTAATTTCATTGCTTGCATCAACAAATTAAGCTCTGCAGAAGAAGTTACCTGATCTTTAGTCATTGCATTAAACCAACATGTATCTATATCCATCTCCAGTACCATACCACTGCTTAATATATAGTCTTAATCTGTCCAAGATGCGTCTATTTGACACCAAAAATAATGTATAAAATTATATCCAACAATCTTTCTTATTTTGAAGGAAGAACATTCTTAAAACTAGGAGATAAGAGGAATGATTTCCCAATTGTGGTCTTCAAATATATATATATTTTTAAATTATCATATTTTACTCGTCAATATTATTAATAGTTAATTATAAATACAAAATTTTCAAAAATTAATAAAATATATTATTTCAAATATTAAAATAAAATATAGATTTGAGAAAATGTAGTAAAATAAAATTTTAAATAGGATAACAAGTGTTAATAAAATATTTTTAATCGACATATTTTTGTAAAATATATAATGATTAGTACTAAAATATGATATATACAAATTAATTCATGTGATTGTGAAATATATATAATTATAGAAAATGAGTGAAAATTGAATGGTATTTTAAGGGGATAAATAGTGCATCTTCAAATTTGTAGGTATACTATTCACTCTTTTAAATATTAAAGAGATAAAAAGTTGTTGAAATGCAAAACCTCATAAAAATAAAGGAGTAAACGGATGTTGAAAATACTCTTGTAACATCCTTAAATATGTATTTAGTTTGATTTGCATCTCCCTCTTTTATTGTTTCTAAAATTCCGTATGTGAATATATTTTGGTGCAATTATAACTTTTATCTAACAGTGTCAAATTTTAGAATAAATAAATTTATCCATTTTTGAATCTCATTGTTAATATAATATAAATAATAAATAGATCATATGTTGTAAATTTTTACAAAATTAAGATTGTATACAGTTATATGTACTTTACTAGAAATGAATAAATGAAATTTCATGTATTTCAAAAAGAACATAAAAAACACTTTCAATTCTTCTGATAATGAGACCTCATCAATATTGTTTCTAGATTTCAAATAATATATAAATAATTTCCAATAATTGACAAAAGAGAAAGATAAAAAAATCTCATAAGAACCGAAAGACAAAAGAAGGTCCACTTTGGTTAGAAATCTCTGTAAGACTGTAACCACAATGATGCCCACTCTTTGTGGTTCTCATTCATCATCCTTCGATCCTCTCAAGATTTCTTAACTACTCTCATTCTTCAATTTTCATATTTGGTTATGGATAATATCTAACAGATCCTGTCAAAATCAGACAGTTCATAGATTTGATCATTGGTTGGAAAAATTGTGTGAGGAAAGAACATTGACCCACTTGTTATCTTGAAAGTTACTTTTAGAAAACATATTATGCTAATATTTATGGAGAAGTTGTGTCAGCATCAGTAAAATTATACATATCACTATAGTCTACAGTAGTATACTAATAATAGATTTATAGTACATTGATAAAGTTAGAAAATAAATTAGTAAGCTGAAAGTTATCAAGCCAACAATTCTAACGCCGATATGCAAGAAAAAGTAGTTGTGATGTTTATGAATTTAAATGCATGAAGAACTAAAGAAAGGTAGCTAGAAAATTATTTGGTGGTGAGCTTTTTTGTGGTCGAAAATTATTTGGTGGTGAGCTAAAGTATGTAAGTAGATCATTCGTGTTGCTTTTGATCATTAACATACCTATGTGGGTCAAAATTCAGATGGTTAAAACATTAAATTACATTTAAGCAAAAAAAAAGAACATTAAATTACATGTCATGATAATATGCTGTGATAATCTAAGCTTAGGCACAAAGCAATTTTGAGTAGGTAGATACTTTTAACGGGTTATGACTTACAAATGATAATTGATTAACTGGTGTTTAATGCTAGTTAATCTCCGATTTTGCTCGTTTTGTCATTGTTACTTAAGTGGTTACAGTTTTGCTACTCCCTAAGAGATGATGCATATTTATGCTTATGTAATCCTTGACAATTCTGTAAACTTGTTTGAATATCAATAAAATTGTTCAGTATGCAAAAAAAAAAAAACTGGCTGCTTAGACACTGTATATTCGAGGATCCAATTTTTCCAACGATCTCAATAACTCATGCTGACCTTGTAATGAATTCTTATAGCAATGGACTAGAAGGCCGCCTAATAGACAAATGACTACATTTAGTTGACAATGCGATCTTAGAAAGATAGGGATTTTACAAGTTGCAGAAAAAGAAATAAGAAAAAGATTAATAATATGCTTCAATATTATTATATATCCAACAAGGAATTGTAGTGGCCACAAGAGTTGTCTCTTTCTGCTACTACACGTATCTATAAGTCCTGTAAAACATAGTGTTTATTTACTCTCTTCCTCTCTCTCTCTCTATATATTATCTTATAAACCAAGATTTATACAAAGATTGATGGTGACAAGACCATTAAATTGCTGTCTCCAGTTCTTCTGGTATAAATATCAGAAAACCAAGGATCAAAAGATAATGCAAAAGCTGAAAAAATATTCCATAAACGCGTAGTTGTCACTTTTATAGGTTCTGACTTCTGAATATATATTGGAATCTGGTTCTGAATCTGATTCCGATGATGTCAACTTCATTGCTTCAATGAATATTTTCTTAGTACTGAAATCCGAGACTAGATGTGTTGTAGAGACTCTGTGACTGAGTTTCCCAGCTTGCAGATGGCTGAAACAATGAGATAAAAGAGACAGGTTACTTCTTATACAAGTAACAAGAAGCCAGAGAAGTTTTCAGATTGACAAATGTTCTTCTTACAGCTTCAATAGATGTTGCTTGGTTCGGGTTTATAACAGATAAATCTAGAGATCCTTGCTGATCTAGCGGAAACAATGGTGCGTCAATCATTATTGATGGCTTTGAAGCAGCTACTACAGGAAGATTTGTAAAGTAAGCTTGAAACTGAAATTTCATAACAAATGAAAAATATTATTATGATAAGTTCTTGAATAATAACAGTTTGATGTTGAGGGTCTAGAGACTGGCTTCACCTGTTTAACAGACAAGTCCTCCATCGCAAGCTCGAGTTCTGGGTTTAGAACAGCCAGTTTCATCGACAAGAACTGCAAAAGATTGTCACTTAGAAGATTTAGACTTCTAAATTTGGTTAATAGTGAAACAGAGAATCATGGTTTCATTACTTACCTCAACTTGTCTCTGGAGAGATTGAACATAATTGATGATCTCATCAAGCATACCAGCTCTTCCAGTGACTTTGTTGCATCCAGGGACAAGATCTTGCAGATACTTCATCTTCTTGCTGATCTTTTCTCTTCTTGCCTGCCCAAAGAAATATCCAATTAAATCTTTTGCCTTGTCACACAAAATACTGCTTTGAAACACTTTTATTACCCTTTCTGCTAAACTGTGTCTGTCTGTAGCTTGGCCTCGACGAGCTCTCACGTGGATATAATCCAATTTCTGGATCTCTGAAGCTCCTTTTGATGTCTGCTTTGAAGTGTCTGAAGATGCTTCTGTGTTACTCATGTTTGATTTTCCTTTCATGTTTGACTCTGTCTCAGCCTCTACTTTGATCTTCTTCTCTGTCTTTTCCTCTTCCCTTGTCTTAACCTGAGAGATGATTATATTAGAAAAATAAAACCCATGTTTCAAAACATACATTAAACTAAAATCTGATCAAACAAACCTCTGATTTTCTCTTGTTTTTCAAGGAAATAGCTATGTTTTCTTCACTGTTCTTCAAAATTATCCCCATTGTATCCGCTGGATCCATCTGGCAGCTACTTGTTCTTGATATGCATCCATCCATAGTTTCATGTGAAGGACCAAAACCCATGTTATAGTTTGGTCCAAAACCAGATCCAAGCATTTGAAAATGGCTGAAGGTACTCTGCAACAACTCATCATTGTTGGTTCCATGGAACTGAAGAAGTTCAGGTGAAGCATTGGTACTGCTCCGAACTTGTTGTTGTTGTTGTGGTTGCTGTTGCAGCCATTTAAGCCTTTCAAGTACAGACACATCCATGGAGCTCAAGGACATGCATTCTAGAGAGACAAGACTTTCCAACATATTGATTTCTAGAAAAATCTTTCAACTTGTATTTACGTATATGATCTTAAAAGTGAGACCAAAAGTACAAACAGAATAGAGGACGGGGGGAAACGCTCTGGTTTTTGTGTGTGTGAGTGTGTTGCTTAAAGCAAAAGATGATTTGCTATAAATGTATGAAGGAGAGATTTAGGTTTATGTAATGTTGTTCGGGGTAGGTTGCTTAGAAGAGATGAAAGAGGTTGGAGAAACTAATCCATTAATATCATTCTGCTTAGCTTTAAATAGAAAGCAACATTGACCCACACACATAGGTCCCCTACTGGTTTATGTTTTCTATTTTCCCTCTTTAAATATTTTTGTTTATTTACTTCTTTGTTACATCTTAGGGCTATACATAAATACCCCCCTTACCATTATAACATTGCACCATACATTTTTAAGCAATTATGAAATGGAAAGAGTATAAAAAAATACTGTCATTATCTTTCATGAACGTTGACAGTTAAACAGGTTCTAGAGTTAGTGGATAAATTGGGTCCAGCGTGTAGACATACTCGACTATGACTAAGATGAAAATAAAATTGAAACAAGGCTCAGGAACAATTTGCATAAAATAGTAGTAAAGATTCGGTATCTAAGGAAGATTGGGACATAAGTTGATAAAAGTAAAGGTTGGGAGCAAAGAAGGTGAGAGGTGAAGCTGTGGGGTCTAAGTGACATAACCCACACCATGTGGGCATGTTCTTATGAACATTACATTTAGAGGTTCTTTATCCCTTCTTGTGTTGTTTTTTATTTTCGTTTCTCCTTTTTTTTGCCCTTTCAAGTTGATGAGAGGAGCTTATTAGGAAAATAAACGATGAAAGAGACCTTAACACTTATGGTATTTGGGTTGGATGCTTGACTATAAGATATTATTTTCTTAACACTAATAGATTATATTATATTCCCTCCATTTAAGAAAAATTATCATAACATTTCTCAACAAATCAAGAAATAGATTAAAATGCATTTATGCTCTTAATAATTATATTTATTTAACTAATAGTGTTTGAGAAATAAAAGTATTTCTAAGATCAATGCATTTCATAACTAATATTAAGATTAAAATAGGTATAAGTTGTATTGAAATTCTAAAGTGACATTTTTATATAATGCAAATTTCAAAATAACAATTTTTATTAAACAGAGAAAGTATTTTTAGCAGAAAAACACTAATAAATTAGAGGGATGAATATATAATGTCGGATTAATCAGATAGATACATGACTAAAGCCGATGGAAACATGACATCTCTAGAAACAAAGCACACAAAAATAGTCAAACTAATTGAATATATAGTAAACCAAGTTTCTAGAGACAATTGGTTTTAGAAAACTTTATAATCACAAAGCTAATGACTAAAAACTATATTGTATCTATGCAATAAGTTTATATTACTTGGTAATGGATAAACTAATAGAAAATTTTATTTATTTAAGTATATAACCAAAGGGGTCATCGTTCTCTTCTTCAATTTTTCTGAACCATCAAAAACTTCATTAGAGTTTGTATCACTTCACTTTGATGTTCAGTTGAATCGAAGCTATGTTTAGGGGTGGGTTAAAAAATTGAATCCAAAAACTCAAACCAGATCCAGTATGATAAAAATGATTCCAAACCGAATCCGATGTAAATACCAAATGGGTTTCGTTCTATGGTATTTCAAGTTAAGGATTTTACCTGAACCAAATCCGAACCCGAATTGATATCTAAAATCAAAATCTCAAAAAACTCATATTAAATCTGAAATCAATCTCGAATAAATACCTCAAATACTTTTAAAATACTATTGAGTATCTAGAGCAAGTATCTATTACGTGAATAATTAACTTAAATAATTAGTTTAATATATATTTTACTATTTGTTCAAAGAATTTTTTTTTATGTTCGACAATAGCATTTGAAGTTCATTTATGGGTTTGTTTTGAAGTTTAAACAATGTTATTTTATTTCGAAGTTTAAATAATATTTTTTTTTTACTTTTATGAAGTTATTTGCTGCAAATGTTTTTGTTTATGTTTTTCTCCTCTTAACGAGTACTCTGAATCATTCCACCAAGCTTTTGTTAGTGAAAATTGTTTAAACTTGCCAAGTTTGTGAACTAAAGTGTATAGTTTTGAATTACAAACAAGTATTTGGAAAACCAAAAACCGATTTAGAACCGAACCTGAAGTTAAAATGGATTCAACTGGGGTTACGATGTGTTATTATATACAAAACAAATCCAAAAAAGTCATAACCGGATTTTAAACATATCCAAACAGGATCAAACTTCATGTCTCCTAAAAACCGAAACTCAATCGAATCTGAACCGAACTTGATTAGACACCCAAAATTCCATGCGCTACATATTAAAATTCTCGTACGTGATCATCATAGTTAGCTGGTTTTCTTGTTTTAGCTTAAGCTCTGATCTTGCACACACACACACACAATTTATATCTATAAAATTAACACTTTAACAAAATAAAAAGTCATGTGATACACACACACACACACACACACACACACACACACACACACACACACACAATTTATATCTATAAAATTAACACTTTAACAAAATAAAAAGTCATGTGATATATCATGGTTTTACTAGTTTTGACCATAACATAAGTCCTTTTTAGAGTTTATATTATATATTTCAAGTTATTTTAGAGTCTTTACAAGTTCGGTTAGATTTTGGAGTACTTTTGAGTTTTTGGAGCTATTTGGAGTTTGAAGAGAACTGATCCTAAAAAGTTAAAGTCTGAGTCCGTAACTGCACTTTGACGATCGGCACCATGGATGGTTTCAGTCGTCGACATCCATTTTATCAAGCCAACCGACGTTTCTTTTATGAAGTTTCAAGATATTTCAAAAAGACTCAAAAGTTTCTACTACTTACACAAAAGTCTCTAAATGTGTTTAATTTACCCTTTATATATTATATTCTAAAACCATTGTTTAGGATAAACTTTATATTATATTTGGATAGACAAATCAGAACTCAGTAGAGAGAAGGTTTCAAACTCCAATATCTTTATCTTAACGAAATATATTCAGATTATGATTATGTGTTATTTGATCGTATTTGAATAAACCAACAGTTAGATTATGGGTTTTCAAAGGATAGATGAATTGCTAGAATGAATTGGTATGGTTTACTTTATCTTCTTTATCTTGATATTTCTTAATGCTAGATTTGAATTGGTAACCTAAAATCTAGATGATAATTAGTTGATGCGAATGTATTATTATTGCTTCAATTAATTTTGATAAGCTAAATAACTATTCGTAAAGAAACTTGGTTTAGGGATATAATGAACTTATCAAACTTGTTCTTAAAGCTTGTCTAAACTGATTGAATCTGTAAAAAAAAATTGGAATTTTTACAAATAAGACATAGATTATCTCTGCAACGAAAGTTGTTTGATTTATTCATTTTAATTTCAGTTCTAGAACTCTTTTTCATAAACTTTGATAATTATTTGATTTGTAATAATGATTTTCTGAGAATTTCGCTGGATCTATCGTCTTTCATCCATATCTTACAACTGTTTAATTTACTGCATTTACTCTTTACATTTACTAATCTAGCTTAATTTGAAAACTAAACTCTATTGTGTGACCATAGTTTATGTGGATTTGATCCATAAGTATTACAAAAGACATTCTGAAATTGCATAATTGCTTTTAAGGTAAATTTGAGCATTTCACGGTGTCGGTATGTAGATATGATATCATGCTTTTATCCTTATTGTAAATACTCATAGAGATGGTCCATCCAAGGATGCATCTTCCTTTATAACTAGATGATACCCTGCGCGGGGTGAGTTATTTAAAAATATATTTTTTAAAATATTTTAAACAATACATATTTTGTTATCAGTAACATTTTTTTACATTTGATTATGGATGAGCATTCAGGTACCATTTGGTTTGGTTCGGTTCGAATCTTTGCGTGTTTGGTTCGAATCGTTGTAGGTTTGGTTTGGTTTTAAGTTCGGATAAACCATTTATTTTTTTTTAAATAAAGTTCACATATACTTTAAATTTCTCAAAATCTAAAAATAATATATAACATATAAATTTGAATAATGTATGCCAAAATACTTAAACTTAACAGAAAAATTGGTTTAGTTTAAATATTTGGATAAAAAAATCGATAGATATTTTAAGTATTTTTGGTATTTTGAGTATCGTTTAGCTATTTTAAACAGCACTTTTGAATATTTTTTCAAATTTCTAAGTATTTTGGACAATTTAAAAATCTCATGTATTTTGTATATTCTTTTAGATATTTATTTAAAAATAATTAATATATTTAAGTATATAAATCTGGTTCGAATATATTTGGATCAGATTAGGCTCGATTCCGATTCTTTAGATACCAAAGTTTTGAACCCGTTTGAATATCTAACCAATTTTGGTTAAAGTTCAATACTACTTTTTCGGATAGGACTTTGTTCGGTTATTTGGATTCAGATTTTTTGCCCAATCCTATATTTTTTGTTGTAACAAAATTTTAAACGAAGTGATGATGGCTCATATTGATTTTGGGTATACAACAATTTTTAAACCAAAACACATTCTACTATGTACGTGGCTCATTTAATTAATCACTAAACGTTGTTTAAGACCAATTAAAGAAAAACGATGGGCTGAACTAAAAAAAGGTTACCATTGATCACAAAATTTTCAATGTGAGACTTTTATCTTTTTTTAGTAATTTATAGTCGTTTAAAAAAATCAAAATATATACATATAAGAAAAAAAATCTAATTTTTAATATATGCTTAATATGATTGTTTAATTTCTTTTAATAATATAAAATTAAACAAAAGTATGGAGGATAAAAAAATTATTATCAAATCTTTATTATTCATAATCATTAATTGTGATATATATGTTAATCATATTAGGTAATTCTGTAGCTTTTATTTAAGGAAATAATAGAGAATATACTTTTTTACATTATTAATTAATTTGATAGTTAGTTTAATAAAAAATATAATGTATGTTTAGATGGACCAACCTGTTTCTCTAAGAATTATGAGAATCATTCTCATGATGACACGTGACTACCAAAAAAGTTGTAATGCTTCATGATTAATATATAGAGGATAATAATTTGGTTAATATAGTTTAAAAATACAAAAAATCAAAGGTAAATAGAGAAACTATAAGAGCTAAAAGATAAAAATCCATTTAAAATATTTATTTTGAAGTGAATCTCATAAAATTTACTTATTTTTGTCATAAAACTTAAACTTCAGGAAATTAATAAAAAGAAAAAAAGAAATAATAGAAACCACAATCAAATATTAATAAATGATCAAAACAAATATTCTTTAAAAATTAGTTTAAAAACTATAACAAATGAAACAATAAAAATTTAGAGAAAATGCATAATATGGTGAAAACTTTAGTCAACATATAATAATTTAGAGAAATATATAATCTAATCTAAAAATATACAAACTTCAAGAATACATAGGAAAAACTCATTAGAACAAAAGGATTCATTTACTAATGATATTACTTTTTCACGTTTCATCGAATTCAGAAGAATAAAAAAGTACTCTTATAAATACTTTAATTTTTTCTTTTGTGGTTACAAATCTCAAACTTAGAAAAATTAACAGGAACATGAGCATAACCAGTAATTATACATAATCAAAACATAGTTTTCTAATTTTTAATAATATCTAATAAATAAAATAATAAAAACCCATTACATATCAGTATCACCAAAGCATCGACACACTCTTAAAGAAAGAAAAAGTAACACCACAAAATTTTCTTAAACTTTGATATTTAAATTTTTTTTTGCAAAGTTCGGATGAGCATCCCAATACACAACAACTCCACAAAAAAAAAACAAATAAGAACACACATAATAGTGAATGACATTCAATAAATCAAACAAATCAAAGTAAATACACCATATATAGAAATAAAAGATTATTGCATTTAAAAAATCATAATTACGTTATTATTCAGTTCATTCAACCGCAACAAGTTTTTTTTTAACAGGGCTTTCGTATATAAATGCAAAAGGAAATAAAATATTTTACAAGCAAATAACTTTAGTTAGAAGGGCCTAGTGTGACGACCTGTCCCGTGGACTTACCCGTCCGTCTACCCAGTCTCACAACGCTGCAGCACATCGATCCCAACCCTTCCATTATGAGTTCTCACTAACTCCATAATTAAGTTGTTGGTGAACCTCTAACCCATGACTTCACCTTTTAACAACCTTTTCACAGGATAAGCTGTCACCCTTTAAATGTGAGGCCCCGATCCGGTTTTCCTTACCGTCTGTACGTCCTCAGTTCGATTCCCTCGACCAAACAAGGTCCACACCCAATTTTTCCCTAACTTATGATTTTTATCCAGTTTATCCTCTAAGAGGTTCAGTTCAGTACACAAGGTTCGCTAGATCTATCCAGCATCCTAGCAAGTCACTAAGACTGACAGTATAATAAACATGTACCTTACTGCCTTGATGCTCGGTTGTCTGCTAGTCCATCCGTACGCTGATAGTGGAAGTTTTCAAGGCTCCCAAGTCAAATGATAGTATAGAAAGGTTGTCGAACCCACAGAGAACTAGTGATCTATAGCACCAAGAATACACAAGCTTCCTTAATCTAAGCAAACAAGAAGATAGAAGAAGGTAACAAGCTAAGATCCTAAAAATATAAACAAGGTGATCTCAAATCCAATTAAGAAACAAGTGCAAGAACTCAATCAAATGCTAAGGTAGGATCCATGGGACTAGGAATTTGACTTTAGGTGATGTAGATCCAATCTAGAGGTGGCAAGCCATCAATCAAACACTCTCCTTATGCCAAAACAACAAAACTAATCAAGCTCTATCCCTAGATGAATGATCTTTTGCAATGATCACCCAATACATCAAATCCCTTTGACTGTAATGACTAAAGCAAGTATGGAGAACAAGTCTAATAGCAATCTTAGCTTCTTTAACAACTATTCCCTTAGGTAAATCAAGCTAAAAGCATTGAAGAGATGGTTCAGGCATTTCATCGAACACCTTCCGGTCGGAAATGCCTATAGATCTATTTTGATATGATCAAGACCAAAATAGCATTAAGAACCCTCAACAAGCAAGGAAACAAGTAGATCCGATCTAAAGGTGGCAGCTTTCAATCAATCTAACAACCTTAGGCCTAGGCACAAGTCTAAACAAACTCTATCGTCAAGAAGAATGTTCATTTGCTAACACATCTCAAACATCAAATGGTCATTGGCTGAATAACATGCAAGCAATCATTAAGAACAAGCCTACTAGCCATCTTAACACCTTTACAACAAATGGTCTTTGGTAAAGAATGTTAAAAGCTTAGTAGAGTTGGTTCAGACATTTCGTAGAACACCTTGTGGATGGGAAATGTCTAGAACTCAACCTTTGAGAGGCCAACTCAAAAGAAGCATTAAAAGCACTCTACTAGCAAGGAACAAGATAGATGTACACTAAAACACCCTAGATCTTCACTTAATCACCCTAATCACCCTAGCCCATGGATCCAAAGTGTGTCTACTCACTAATCTCCATGAAAAACTTTAAATCTATGTGAGATTCAAGGCTAATCATGTTTGTGAGAAGGAGAAACAAGATATAAGATGAAGAGCTTCCTTAGATTGATAAAAAGATTCAAGCTTTTACAATATGAGGCAAAGTCTTGAGAGAAAATGAGATACTCCCACTTTGGGAGATATAAGAGTATTTATACAAGGCTTAGAAGCCCTAAAAATATCATAGAAAAATACTAAAAGGTCCCTAGGGTCAATTAGGCTTCAACCAATAGGAAGAGAGGGTGATTTTCAGTCAGGGGTTGAGCAAATGGTCCAACCCAGTCCAATCAACCCGGACCAGCTTTGTTCTGGCCGTCCAGCCGTCCAGCCGTCCCGACCGGGTAGCTCATCCCGGACCAGCCTACCGGGTCCTGCCTCTGCAGCCTGGTCGTCCAGCGTTCCGACCGGGTGCTCGAACCCGGACTGATCTACCCGGCCAGCTTGATATGCTTCAAGTGAACTGATCATAACTCCTCCAATACAGCTCCAAATGACTTGAAACCACTTCCATTGGAAAGCTAACTCAGTTTTCTGTGTCTCCACAAAATATTAGAAGCAGAAGATATCTCTAAGGTCTCCGTCCATCCTAATCTTTGTCTTGACCATATCATGGATTGGCTTCTCTTTTCATGGCCAAACTTGATTCTTCACCTCTTTTTGGGCCATGAGGCTTCCAAACACCTCAAATCAGACCAAAGCATACTCCAACACCTGATAAGGACAAATGAATGCAAAATGGACCTAAAGATGCCTAATGCCTAACTTATATGATCAAAATGCACAACATATGGATGCTAAAAACATGTAAATATGCAAGACATCAACTCCCCCACACTAGACCCTTACTTGTCCTCAAGTAAACTTTTCAAACACACAAGGGGGAAGGATGAAAAGATGGGAACAAAGCCAAAAGAAACACTCATAGCACTCAACTTGACATCCTAAAGAAACATAGCAAATAGCATGAGCAAAACTCTCTTATTATGCTCTAGCTTCACAAGGCCTATCAATTACTCTTATGCCTCTACACAAGATGCAATGCTTATCAACCAACAAGTTATCTTAACCAGCCCTCACATTGATTCACACACACACACACACAAGGTGAAGTCTCACAAATGGGCACATGATCTCAATCATTTGGCTAGGTGATCAAATGGTCTAATATGGATGATAATGAGGTTTCAATGCATCATTTCAAGGTGGCAATAACTCAAAATTCAAGGAGCTTGATCATTATGCAAAATTTATCTAAAACTAGGAGCAATTCATGCATACATGGATCAATCCTCATCATTCTACCCAATTCCTAAATGATTACAAGATCTACACCCCTTTTATTCATCCCATAACCCAAAATTGAAAAACATTCTCACATCACTTACCCCATGAACAACTTTCTTTCCTTTGAAATTCAACCACTAAGGACCTCTAATCACTTTCCTAAGCTCTAACTCTTTAAGTTTTTCCTTCTCCACTATCTTATTGAATCTTTTTTTTTTTTTTTTATATGAAGGGGGATGGTCAAAAACATCAACCAAGAGCCTCTTAATATTTCTATTCTTGGTCCCTAGGGTGTTTCTTTCTCAATACATTCTTTGTTCATCAATCTCAACATTGTTACATTCCAAACCCAAGATATAGACCATTAATGAACAAAAACCCCACTCACCATACTAGAAGCTAGCTCAAATGAGGACCCTATGCTAGCAAGAGATGAGAACAAATCCATGTCGCTCCCAATACTCTCAAGATTTTGCACATGAAAAGCTATCACAAAAGGCCTCACTCAAGCAAATCAATGTAGGCTTCAAAGAATGGCTAGGGTTCAAGGGTATGGAAGTGCCATTTGGGTTAACAAAGAGTGGTATAATGCGGAAAGATAACCCAAATGTGTATGAGACCCATGATCAAGTATGCAAATGCCCATATGCAAGAGAAATTAGGTTCATTCAAGTTCAAGTTCAGGATGGAGCTGGTCTTAAGAACAATGCCAATATCAAGCAAGCAAGCAAGTTTCAAGAAGAGTTTTCAAGGCTCAAAGCATACAAGCCTTTTAAAAGATGCTTAAGTTGCTTGATATGCTTAACTAGGGTGTCAAATTCAGGATGGACAAGTGTTCTTTACAAGGCAATGCTCCATATGCAAATGAATGCAACCTATATGCTCTAGACTCAATCTTAAGGATGAAAGTGATGCAATCTACATGATTCAATTTTTTTTTTTAATGCAAATATGAATGTACAATGCAATGCATGAGACTCTCAATCACAAAGCTAAAATGATCAAATACCTGGTACCTCCCCCACACTTAAATCACACAGTCTCTGTGTGAGTAAGAGAGAAGGAGAATACCCCAACAAGACAAAAGCAAATGTATATACAAGAAGGATTGGAGTGACACATACTTGGAGTTATTGGCTGAATTGGGTGGTAGAGGACCCTTGGCCTCGGATTTGTGCCACCGGGAGAGGTAGGCTGAAGTGGATAAGTGAAGGCGGGTGTCTAGAGTTGCAATGCTTGGCCGCCTTTCACCTTTTGTCTAGCCTTAGACCCAACCTGAAAAACCTCAACTATCCTTATTAAAAAGCTTCAAAAGAAAGAAAGATAAAGAAATATTTAAAATGGATAAACATGGGAATGCCTCCCAAGCGCGCTTGTTTTAAGTCTCTAGCTTGACTTTGTGTGCTTGCTAATCATAAGTATCAAAAGGTTGAGCCAATGCACCTTTGGTCCTTCTCCTATGAGAACAAGGAACCAAGTATGCAAAGGAGTACACTACTGTCCATAGAAAATAGACAGATTTTTCATCAAAGAGCTTCACTAAAGATGTATCATGAATCATGAGATGCTCTTTGAGGTTCAAATGGTCATGAGAATCAAAAGCATTTGGTGGAAACACAAAGTCAACTACAGGCTCAAATGAAGTTTTAACAAAGTAGTCAACTCTATCTCCATCAACCAAATAATACACAATGCTCACATTCTCATGATAATTTTCAGCATGGGGGTTTTCTATCTCAAGCAAGAGCTTATCCACATCAAGTTCATCCCCTAGATCAGCAAGTGCAAGAAGAGGTCTAGGTTCATTAAGAATAAAAAACTCAGATTCAAGATCAAATGAAGCACATAGATAACTCTTGTCAAAACAAACTTCAATATGATCTCTAACAAGCTTTTCTATTCTCAACCCATCTACTTTCCTAGATTCACATATCAGATCAAGACATTCATTTATGAGCACATGAGAATAAAGATCATAAGCAATATTTCACCACAAGGCAAGCAAATTTCCTCAAGTTGAAGTTCTAAAGTGGAAATGCTTGTACCTTCCAGCTGGAGTGGTGGAACCCAATACATTACCTCTTTAAGGTCATAAGCAACATCAAACTCATGTTGTGTAACCTCCCTTTCTTCAAACTCTGCTAGATCCCTAATGAGGTGTACCCAGATCATTCGTGCCAGGGATCTCATTGGCTTGCCCCAATTCTCTTTCATTCTCTGAAGCCGATGCAACTCCACCCTTTGGTCTGGTGTGAGTATGCATATATCAAAGGGTGGTGGTTCAACATAGACATATGGCTCATCTTCAATGTGATCTTTCTCTTCTTGTGGCTTTTCAAGGTAGCTTGAATCCATCACTGTAAGAACAAAAGCTAGAAGTAAAGGTTAGTAACTATACAAAAGCAAAAGAAAGCAAGAAAATAAAGCTTAGTCTCAAGAAAGATTGAAATCCTAATGATAAATTTACTAGATCCCCGGCAACGGTGCCAATTTGATAGTGGAAGTTTTCAAGGCTCCCAAGTCAAATGATAGTATAGAAAGGTTGTCGAACCCACATAGAACTAGTGATCTATAGCACCAAGAATACACAAGCTTCCTTAATCTAAGCACACAAGAAGATAGATGAAGGTAACAAGCTAAGATCCTAAAAATATAAACAAGGTGATCTCAAATCCAATCAAGAAACAAGTGCAAGAACTCAATCAAATGCTAAGGTAGGATCCATGGGAATAGGAATTTGACTTTAGGTGATGTAGATCCAATCCAGAGGTGGCAAGCCATCAATCAAACACTCTCCTTATGCCTAAACAACAAAACTAAGCAAGCTCTATCCCTAGATGAATTCTCCTTTGCAATGATCACCCAATAGATCAAATCCCTTTGACTGTAATGACTAAAGCAAGCATGGAGAACAAGTCTAATAGCAATCTTAGCTCTTTTAACAACTAATCCCTTAGGTAAAGCAAGCTAAAAGCATTGAAGAGATGGTTCAGGCATTTCATCGAACACCTTCCGGGCGGAAATGCCTATAGATCTATTTTGATATGATCAAGACCAAAATAGCATTAAGAACCCTCAACAAGCAAGGAAACAAGTAGATCCGATCTAATGGTGGCAGCTTTCAATCAATCTAACAACCTTAGGCCTAGGCACAAGTCTAAACAAACTCTATGGTCAAGAAGAATGTTCATTTGCTAACACATCTCAAACATCAAATGGTCATTGGCTGAATAACATGCAAGCAATCATTAAGAACAAGCCTACTAGCCATCTTAACACCTTTACAACAAATGGTCTTTGGTAAAGAATGTTAAAACTTAGTTGAGTTGGTTCAGACATTTCGTAGAACACCTTGTGGGTGGGAAATGTCTAGAACTCAACCTTTGAGAGGCCAACTCAAAAGAAACATTAAAAGCACTCTACTAGCAAGGAACAAGATAGATCTACACTAAAACACCCTAGATCTTCACTTAATCACCCTAGCCCATGGATCCAAAGTGTGTCTACTCACTAATCTCCATGAAAAACTTTAAATCTATGTGAGATTCAAGGCTAATCATGTTTGTGAGAAGGAGAAACAAGATATAAGATGAAGAGCTTCCTTAGATTGATAAAAAGATTCAAACTTTTACAATATGACGCAAAGTCTTGAGAGAAAATGAGATACTCCCACTTTGGGAGATATAAGAGTATTTATACAAAGCTTAGAAGCCCTAAAAACATCATAGAAAAATTCTAAAAGGTCCCTAGGGTCAATTAGGCTTCAACCAATAGGAAGAGAGGGTGATTTTCAGTCAGGGGTTGAGAAAATGGTCCATCCCAGTCCAATCAACCCGGACCAGCTTTGTTCTGGACGTCCAGCCGTCCCGACCGGGTAGCTCATCCCGGACCTGCCTACCCGTTCCTGCCTCTCCAGCCTGGTCGTCCAGCGTTCCGACCGGGTGCTCGAACCCGGACTGATCTACCCGGCCAGCTTGATATGCTTCAAGTGAACTGATCATAACTCCTCCAATACAGCTCCAAATGACTTGAAACCACTTCCATTGGAAAGCTAACTCAATTTGATGTGTCTCCACAAAATCTTAGCAGCAGAAGATATCTCTAAGGCCTTCGTTCATGCTAATCTTTGTCTCGACCAGATCATGGATTGACTTCTCTTTTCATGGCCAAATTTGATTCTTCACCTCTTTTTGGGCCATAAGGCTTCTAAACACCTCAAATCACACCAAAGCATACTCCAACACCTGATAAGGACAAATGAATGCAAAATGGACCTAAAGATGCCTAATGCCTAACTTATATGATCAAAATGCACAAGATATGGATGTTAAAAACATGTAAATATGCAAGACATCATACGCTCCATCTTGCTGTCTTCATTCTCTTCCATCCGTCCATATCCAGACAGCTCGATCAGATACTTAACCGAATCCCCTTGTTCTTTAGTCACTTAGCCAACCATCCCCACATGAGCAAGAGTGTTTGATCCAAAAATGGTATATGTTTGCTGGTGTTTATTTGAATCATACAATAAAGAATCTAAGAATTAGATTTCTTAGATTCTTGAGGCTTATGAGAAATCAACATAAAAATCAAATGGAAAAGGAACATCAAAGAGAATGATCAAAGATTGTATTACAAGTATGATTACAAGTGTAAAGTAAATCTAAGAATCCATAAACTCTCTAAAAGAAGTGTTCAAGATCTAGAAAATGAAGAGAAGATCCCATCTAAGAAGGAGATGGTTCCTTATTTATAGAAAGATGGAGCCTAGGACTTCCTAGCAATATGGGCCTAATTCATTGTCTAATAGGCCTTGAGAAGGATGTAAATCCATCCCCAACAGTAAGTCCCCCTCAAGTTCGTTGAGAGAGATGGAATCGATCTCTGCGAATTTTACGAGTAGGGTTTCTTAGACAATGAACTAGACACATTCATGCCTATGACAATTTAGGCGAGTTTACTTTGAACTCGTGCCTAGTAAAAGGCGAGTTTGCTTTAAACTCGTGCTTAGTGAAAGACGAGTTTACTGGACTCATGCCAAGACAAAGACAAGTTTAGTGAGAACTCGTGCCTAGTGAATAGGAAAGTTTATGTTAACTCATGCCTAGCCAAGGGCGAGTTTTTGTAAACTCATGTCTAACAATAAGCGAGTCGACCGCAAACTCGTGCCTAATAAAAAGCAAGTTCAATTTAAACTCGTGCCTAAAATACATGTTTACCGAACTATTGCCGACCCGAAGTCTCGTGTTGAGATCATGTGTGCCGAGCAAATTGTTGGCTTGTGTGTTCGTCAGCCTATTGATGATGTTGAGAAAGTGTTGGCTTGTGTTGCTTGTACCGCTTCCAACGAGCTCGTAGTTGAGAGCCGTCTTTCAAAGCCTGAGGACAGGATGGTGGCAACCGCTTGTTGATTCTCTTTTTCTCTTTGGCTCAATGATCACTGGCTCACAACAAAAAGCATGATCAGATCAAGGTTAACCAAAATAAATAGCCACGTTTTGCATCATCAGTAAGTAAGCAATGGAACTTGTTTCTACTTATTGCTCGTGAGTTGCACATGATGATATAATAGTTGTAAACTTATAAATATCATAGGTTACCAACAGCAAAGCAATAACCAATCACATAAGTCACCTCATAAAGGTTATACAAGAATGAGTAGTTTAGAAAGCTTATCTTTGGCGTGAAGAAGAAACGAGCATCCGAGGTTATGGAACTTTGTTCGTATCTTGGTGAAGAAGTTATCGTGGTGAAGGAGATAACACTTGTGTTGAAGACTTCGTTCTCATCATAGCAGCTAGATTCAAGACTTCCGTCATTGATCCTGAAACTGCTTGTGGTGAAGGAGATAACGGGAAGCTTGTGCCGGCTACGGCAAGCTTGAGTGAAGAAACCAGGCCTTGCCGTCACTTAGTTTGTCTTGAAACGTAACTCGTCTACAACTCGGCAAAGAACCTATCTTGTCAATCAGTAGAGCTTGCTTGGTGAAGAAGCAAGAGCTCTATGCTATGAAGTTTGCGTCTTTAGTAGAGTTCGGAGATGATGGCATCAGTCTTTATTTTTCCTCGTCACATCACTTTCTCCGTGACTGCACAAAGTCTTGGACCGAGAAGGGAGCTCTTGATCGGCACTTGACGAAGAAGTGGACGTGATCCCTCCAACTTGATGAAGAGACGCAGACGGTCGTGATGCATTAGACAGAAGTAAGAGCTTTATGGAAGTGTGATGACGTGTAGAGATGCAGGCAAAGCGATGTCTCATACTTCCAAGGCAGGAACAGAACTATATTTTTGATATCAATCTCGGGTCCTTGGTACTGATGGAGCTTGAGCCAGCGGATTTAATTACCAGACAAGATCAGAGTATAAAAGGCCGAGTCTTCTTGCCGGAAAATTCAGTTTTGTCTGCAATTCTCATTCTTTAATGATGAGTAGTCGTGGGTTTTGTATTTTCACTTGTGGTGAAAGAGTGTCGATATGACTCTCACCGAGCTGAACCCATAACACATTGGTGCCTTCTCTTCCGGTAGCTGTAACTGCACACATCTCTTTGTAGAACCCTTAACAGATTGCTCTTGTCTGAGATGAGATGATGGTGAGCTCCGCCATTGTTTTGGTACCAAAGCTGATGACTTTATCTATCGGGTCTGAGAGCTGTTTACGGATTGAGTCCGGTGGAGAAAGCTTGTCCGTACGACGCCTGAGGGATTCAAAGCTAGCTCGAGCTCTGGAGCTGCGTTTGGATTACGGCGCTGCGACCGGAGAGGTAGTGAAAGCTGAGGAGATCGCATGAGACGTAAGATCTCTGATGGACGGTGAGGATATGCCGGGGAAGAGAGTGAAGGAGATGGCGGAAGCTGCGAGGATGGCTCATCTTCACGGCGGCGGCGATCGAGATCGTGTCTCTGATGTCGTTCTGTGAGATTACGGACATGAACTGCCATTGTCGCTTCATGTTATTATTAGCCCACCAAGTGCTCGATGAAAGTCCCACCCGAAGATAGCAAAGCTTTCATGAGAAAGCTTCATCCTTTAGCTTCACTAAGTGCTCAATGAATTGCTTATGCCGGGATCGAATCTTTTGAGGATGATACTTCAATCAAAGTGGCGAACTTTATGAGATTCATATTCTTTCATGGCCGTGAGTTTCTTCGATCGAGTTTCAGGTTTGTTACGATCTTGGTGAGTGAAACTACGAGACGACATGCTGACGAGAATCTTGGGCTCTTTGGTCGGTCTTTGACGACATCAAAAGCAAAGATTTCATGCTGGTTGAAGAAAGTTTCGAACTTTTCCCTGTTATGGTGAATATCTCTTGCTCAATCGAACCAAAGCCGTGTACTAGTGAAGAAACAAGACGACATTGTTGCTTCACTCTTTTCTTTTTTTTTCTAGATCTTGATTCTCCAAGTTTGATATGCTTTGAAGATAGTTCTCCTTGTCCCCCTCCTTCTAGCGCCAACTGTTTGATCCAAAAATGATATGTTTGTTGGTGTTTATTTGAATCCTACAATAAAGAATCTAAGAATTAGATTTCTTGGATTCTTGAGGCTTAGGAGAAATCAACATAAAAATCAAATGGAAAAGGAACATCAACGAGAGTTTATTAATCAAAGATTTTATTACAAGTGTAAAGTAACTCTAAGAATCCATAAACTCTCTAAAAGAAGTGTTCAAGATCTAGAAAATGAAGAGAAAATCCAATCTAAGAAGGAGATGGTTCTTTATTTATAGAAAGATAGAGCATAGGACTTCCTATCAATATGGGCCTAATTCATTGTCTAATGGGCCTTGAGGAGGATGTAAATCCATCCCCAACAAAGAGCAAAGAGAGACGGCTTGGTTTCCAACCAGCCATCCTGAACAGACAGTACGCCAGCCTTGCTAGCGCCACAGAACCAGTCTCTGATCATACCTAGATAATACAGTACATACTCGGCTCTACAGCCCTCGATCTCATCAGTATTATCACGCATCCAGCTCTCTGTACATACACCAGGTCCATAGAAGTCGGATCCGTCCATCGCTTAGTACGCTGTCGCTAATCACACTAGGCTCGGTTCTGACTTCCAGTCGATCCTCCTCGGTACGTAAACCAGTCCTATAGTACGCGTCATTGCCTAACAGTCTGGATCATCTCTCGGCTCGACTTGCCAATAGTTATAGCCAGCAGACTACACATTCGGACCGCTTCCCACTACGCTAGCAGTCCATCCATACAGTAAGTAACTATCGAGACTTCTCTGAACCAGTCCCATTAGCACCCGCGAACCATCAGACATAGAATCCACACGGTTCCAGACACGCGGTCTCAGACTTCGCCGATGCACCCCAACTGCCCACACTCGATCCTCTCGATCCAATACTACTCGCGCTTTGGAGTCTTCAGTACGATCCAATCTATGTTCAGATCGGAACAATCCGCCATCGAAACCAAGGAATCTCGCGACCATCCTTCTAGGCCATAACCACCAGATCCATCCGATCTTCATCTCCACAGTCGGCACATCGTGCCAATCAGTACCTATAACGCCGATAACCCACTCCAATGGCTTACACTCGGAAATCTTCGACAATAGCCGCCGCACCCACGGTTCACCAGACTCGATCTGCCCTTGTACGGACCCGAACCAATCGCAGGCGGAACAGAAAGATCCGCGGCCGCCCACACAGCCTCTGATAGGCCTTCCGGCCAACTCCTCCCGATCGATCCCTCTCTCTCGGATTTTATCTCCTTTTTCTCTCTGTATTTTCTTTCTTTCCAGAACCCGTATCCCCCTTCTCTGTCCGCCAAAAATCCCTTAATAAATCAGACTGGCGATTTTCCTTTTCGGCATCACTCCCCTTAACCGCTCCCTAGCGGTTACACAAACCCATACCCGCTCAGAACTGCCCCAGCGCACCTAATATCAGTCCATAACTGCACTCGGGCGGTTATATTTAACTTCCGGCAGTTCCATAGCAGTTCCGTGTCAGTTATAAAACTTCCCGCGAGCCAACCGCTCTATAACCGCCCTAGCGGTTCACGAACCAAACTGCCCATGTAACCGCTCTGGTAACCACCCAGTAACTGCTTCCGTAACCGCTTAGTAACTGCTTCCGGTAACCACCTCAGTAACTGTTTCCAGTAACCGCCAGATAACTGTTCCCGCCATTTACGTAAGCAATCAGTACATGTTTGGCTCAGCATCCGTTCCCGCCATAACGTACATCCGTACATAGACCAGCTGAGTTCGAATGACAAGTCTAACTGGCTTGTCTGAATCCGACCAGCTAAGTTTGACCAGCTCAATAGCTCTGTCCGGACCAGACAGTATTGTCTTAAACCGACCCATACTATCTGGACCATGACTGGCTCGTCTGATCAGTTCACGTACTACTCGACCTTGGAATGATCCAGCTCAGACTGCGGGACGGAGATGCTACACCTAGCCCATTACATAACACATAAGAACCCATAAGAAACCTATAATTCAGAACCCAATCGACTAATCAAGTCAATGGAATAGTAAAGTTCGGGAAAGTTGATCACCGTCGGAGCTTACGAAGTGGAGAGCCATAGCTCCATAACCGCAACGAGTTCACCTCTCAATATGGTAAAATATTATATAAACGAAGATCACAGGTAAATAATAATTCACAAAAATATATAATCAACCTTTTAAAACTAAAAATGAAATGTCAATCCAAACATTTAATATGTGGGTTCATCACTAGTTCTTTTATAAATAAAAGGTGAAAGTTGATCACCATTTAATAGGTGAAAGTTGATCACCGTCGGAGCTTACGAAGTGGAGAGCCATAGCTCCATAACCGCAACGAGTTCACCTCTCAATATGGTAAAATGTTGTATAAACGAAGATCACAGGTAAATAATAATTCACAAAAATATATAATCAACCTTTTAAAACTAAAAATGAAATGTCAATCCAAACATTTAATGCGTGGGTTCATCACTAGTTCTTATATAAATAAATACTAAATTTGGCTATTTAATATATATACTATTATTTGAGATGTGATTTTGCTTGTCATGTTCTCCATAATTTTAGTTAATTTTGTTTATTTGTCATGTTCTTAATAAGTTCGAGTGATGAGTCATACTATTATTTGAAATTTTATTAAATAAGTAGATATTAATAAGTAGAGATAAATATTATGATAGAATTATAAATATCTTGTTCAATCCAATCTTTAAAATCATATTTTATAGGATATGTAAGATAATATACACTAATTATTAAACAAGTGGAAGTAAGAGTTAGAATATAATTTTAAGAATATATCTTCAAAAAATTTATGTATTATATTATATTAAATATTCTTTTTAGGCAATCTTTAAAATGGTATTTTTATAGAATATGTGGCCTAATGTTTAATATGTACTAACTTTTTTTTTTTAAATAACAAATTCGTAGCTTGTTATAATGAAATAATATTATATTTGGTTTCTGTTTACATGATTTTCATCTTCGATACCACTTGGAAAATTCGTAGTCAGGGTCAGCACAGGTTCCCTGAGGTATATGCAAAGATTGCAGCAGTCAAGGTACCGGACTGTACGTCAGGAAAAGATAGAGTACTTTGGAGGCAGGATAATCTTGAGTACAAGCCTGTTTTCTCTTCATCGCAAACTTGGAACCAGATACGTATCAAGAAGAACATGGTCCCTTGGAGGAATCTTGTATGGTTTTCCCAGGCAGTGCCTCGGCACTCTTTCATGTTTTGGCTTGCTTTCAACAACAGGCTGTCTACGGGAGATCGAATGAGGACTTGAAAAATAGAGCAAGCATGTATGCTATGTGGGGAAAACGATGAGACAAGAGATCATCTTTTCTTCGCTTGTCCTTACTCTTTTACCATTTGGATGAACATCACTGAAAGAATTCTTGGTCAATTTATCTCGCCTGATTGGGAAGAAACGGTAACAGCCCTTATGCACCCTAATAAAACTCATGTGGATACAATTCTCTTGCTGCTGAATTTTCAATGCCATATATGCAATTTGGATGGAGAGGAATTCAAGAAGACTTGGAGGAGGCTGGGTTTCAGTGAATGTACTCACCCGTAGGATTGGGAAAATTTTTAGAAACCGCATATCTTCTCTACGATATGCATGGCCTCACCCGCTTGCAGGGCTCTTAAGAAGATGGTTTGAACTCAATTAAGCGCAAACATGTTACAGTGCATTTTTTTCATTCTTTTCTTCTACTTAGCATAGCATAGCTTACACATATCTCTTGTAAATGTGCCTTATATTGATCAATAAATTTGATATTCAATAAAAAAAAGATTTTCATCTTAATACATATAAATATGAATATGTAGTTATAAGAGAAACAAAATCATCTATATCTGAAAGTTTCTTCAAATTATCTGAATTTATAGATATATTTGTTTAGAATCTTAATTTTATTAATTAATATAATTAATATATTATGTTTAATATAAAAGCAAATAAACATACCAATTTCTTGAGAATTTTTAGTTGAATCTCTTATATTACATTTTCATGATATCACGGGGAGTTATCTAGTTGCTTACTAAACGTAAGCATCTCAAGTCAAACCCCAGACAAAATTTATGAGATTCAGATTGAACCCATCACATCTAATAGAAATTTGAGTTAATATTTTTTTTAATGCAGGCGTTTACAAATTTGATATCGGACTCCTAAACGATATAGACAAAAATTGACTTTCACATAAAAAAATAGAAAGAAAAAACGCTAAAGAAAACATACCAATTTCTTGAGAATTTTTAGTTGAATCTCTTATATTATATTTTCATGATTTCACGGAGAGTTATCTAGTTGCTTACTAAACGTAAGCATCTCAAGTCAAACCCCAGACAAAATTTATGAGATTCAGATTGAACCCATCACATCTAATAGAAATTTGAGTTAATATTTTTTTTAATGCAAGCGTTTACAAATTTGATATCTGACTCCTAAACGATATAGACAAAAATTGACTTTCACATAAAAAAATAGAAAGAAAAAACGCTAGAAAGAGGGGTCGAACCTCTGACCTTGTGGTTAACAGCCACACGCTCTAACCAACTGAGCTACTCCAGCTAGATGTAATGTTATTTAAAATACAGTATTTATCAAGTTTCTCTTATCTAAAGACAATAAGATCCTGAAAAGATCTTTGTCATTTTGGGTCTTCCATAAATAGAAGCAAATAAAAATTGACTAGATATTAAAGCAAGGCACCAGTCTACAACCAACCACTGAATATTTTTAAAATTAATTTATAACATGGCATGTTAATAGTTAAAAGGGACAAGGAAATATATTTAAGATATAAAGAAAATAATGGTTCTGAAGATAAGTGATTGGAAGGTAGGAGACCATTGCTTTTGATCAGAGTGTTGGTTCCTATACCCACTCAAAATCTTATGTCCCTCTCTATCCACGGTAGAATATATATATATATATATATATATATATATATATATATATATATATATATCTTTTTAACCCAATTGCCAGTTAAGAAGTAAAAAAGAACTTTGACAAAAAAAAAAAGAAGTAAAAAAGAACAGGACAAAGCCAATTATGTAGAGGAGAGCCAGGCGGTACAAATGTTGTTTGTATCTTAGACTAGTTTTGCTTCTACACAAATGTAATGATGTTATTTTAGGCCATATTCAAAATAAAACTACTTACGTATTGTTTAACATTTTTATAAATATTATAAACAATTTTTTTTATAAAAAAAATCGTCGCTTTCATAGTATATTGTTTATTTATATCTAAATCATAACAATATAAAATTTATCTAATATTTTTATAAACTAAAATTTATTTTCACTTTATTGTTTTGTTGTTTTGCAATCAAATTTCTATATTACTATACCAAAAATGTACATATATATAATTTTGTTTTAAAGAATAAATTGAGGTCCACAAAGTGAGGCTCTATTGAAATGTTTCTAAAGATTCCCAACAGACCTAGTCCTGGACCAACAATGTTATATGAACTTAAGATTTATTTTTGTTTAGTATCGTTCTTTCTCTAAGATGATAAATGCTATTCTTTCTTTTTTCCTTCATTAACTGCAACATTAGTTCGTGGTCGCTGGCTACGGTGGGTGCTACGATGAATGACTGTTTCGTGTGGTTTTAACTTACTTTTCACTTTCCTGTTTTTTTTTCGTTTTTGTTTTTGGGCCTCTTGAAGTGTTGGTGTCAGATATAAAACTAGATCAGTTGATATTTTCGCGATTGTTCATGATCTATTTTGGCCTTCTTTTTTCCTTTTTCTATTTCATTTGTTTTGTTTTTTTTTTGGCATCTTAAAATGTTGGTGTCCGGTATACTAAAAAGGAATTTGTCAAAAACTACCACTTTTCTTTTATCACATTTCATTTATATCTTAACCAATTTTACCTTAAAAGTTTTAATGGGTAAAGTACCATTGTACTCCTAACTAATTAAACCTAAAACAACTTTTGTTTTTCACGATCTTCAAATCACAAATTCCCTAAATTGAGCCATATTTCAGATTCTCCACGGTGATCAAATCCGACGAGATTTGACGATGTTGACGAGTTCTCCGGCGAGAATTGACGAAGCTGACGAGTTCTCGGACGAAGCTGGCAGACTCCACAAGCTCAGAAGAACGAGACAATCTCTTTCACGACAAGAGACGCTAACAAAGGTCAGAGGACAATAGTGGTGATTTTCGTCTCATTCTGTAATTGTAGCTTGGTTTCTCAAAATCGATTTGTTTTTGGGAAAAGAGAGAAGTTTTTCTCATGAAATTTTCAAATCTCAAATTTATAAAACCTTATATATATTTATCAATGAAGAACATACTGTTATGTATTATCGTTTTTGATATGTCTTGTTGATCCTTTGAGTATATATTTTTACTCTTGTTAACTTTTATCTCTTTGTTTTCCAAATCTTTGTCTGGCGATCAAATTAAAAGTTGCTCCAGACAAAATCGCCAGCGAACTTCTCGATCTCTGGGGAATGGCGAGATCTAAACGCGATCCGGCGAACAAAGGAAGAAGATTGGCGAAGGTGTCGAGATAGTTTGAGAAGGAAGCATCGAATAAGGTGATTTTAGTCTTATACTTTTGCTACGATCTATTTAATTAATTTTAGGTTGAAATTTTTCAAACATGATCTGTTTATGTGATGTTGACAAAGCTTCAATGTTGAAATTATACTCTCTGATATTTATAAGCTCTTATCTGTAGTCACTTTTGTCGCGGCCACATGAGAGAGAGAGACGATGGATCTCGGCGAAGAGAAGCTAGATTTTGACGGGAAAGAAGAGGCCAAGATTTGTTGAAGATAAGGTAAGGGTAGTTGAGTCTTTTATACATTAATGAATGTGGTATTTATGAAAATACACTTTAATTGGTGGTAAAGTTGAATAGTGGTACCAAAAAAGTGTAAAAGTAAAATTTCCACTAATTAAAACTAGATTAGTAGATTTAGATTCTCTTTAGAGATTGTTCATAATCTATTTTCGCTTTCAAATTTTTTTTTCTATTCATTTTCTTTTTTGGCATCTTGAAGTGTTGGTATAAGATATAAAACTAGGCCAGTAGATCTCTTTGAGATTGCTCATGGTATATTTTCGCCTTCATTTTTTCATTTTAGGTGACAGTTTCAATTAGTTTATCATTTTTGGCTAACCTATCATGCTCTATTTGAAAACCTCAAATATGTAGTCGTCTGACATTCCCATTTTCGATTTCGGTTTGGTATCTTTAAAGGCTATTAAGTTGTTTTCCACGACTTTGGCTTGTTTCAGCTACTCATTTACAACTTTTTATCCATTAATATTTTACACTTCGAATAATAAAACCAGTTTTTTTTTAAAACCAAAATTTTCACAAAAATCATATGATCTAATTTTTCAGTAGTTTTAATTAAACTGTTTTTGAAACTCCTTAAAATCTTACATCAAAACTTCAATTTTTTTTTTTTCTTTTTAATTTCTTCAATTATGCCCTATTCAAAGTGATTTGGGCCGTGATTAAAATCTGAATCAATGACTTGTGATGACGGATGATGAAAATAGTGGTCATATGGATGTTGGTGGTAATGTTTTGGTGCTTGCGGAATTGAGACATATTAGTGTGATCTCCAACAGGTTCATGCTAATTTTGGTGAGATGAATTTAGTCTTTCCAGTTCATGTGGAAGAGATAAACGACTAGGACTGTAGTAGATTTGGTAATTCCTAGAATAGTGATCCATTTTAAAATACATGAAACATGAAAAAACAAGAAAATGCTGGAAACAAAAATGACATATTAAAATTTAAGAAATCTCTAGAAATGACGACAAACTATTTGATGCAGAATAAACTTAGTCAAATAGATAAAAGAAAATTGAGAAACACAGCTAGCTGCAAATGAACATGAAACAAAGTAGTATTTAGGATGTCAATTCCCTGAATATTGTGGAAAACATGCACTTTAAACCTATAAAACTTGAATTAACTTCGATCCAAACAAAATAATGTGAGGTTTTTGATGCAGAAATTTAAAAAAATCAATAAGAAAATCGGTTTGAATGCACTCAAAAGGGGCGGTAAGCCATGCAGAATTGCATACATGCATAACATTCAAGAAACCATAATTCGGGTTTATAGATTAAATTCTTAAACTCAAAAAGTGACTGTATAATTCTTTAATGACGCAACTCAACTTTTGTTTATGCATAACCTCATCAAAATTGTGTATAGTATTAAGATGCAGCGTTTTTGTGGTTCTCGATAACCTAGAGATCATATTATTCATTGTCTTCTGTTGAATAGTGAGTTCGGGATTGTGTTTAAGAAATTATTAATGGACAAAGTAGGTCAGAAATCTTGTTTATATTAGAAATATATCCAAGTAAAACGAGAATTGCAAGCATGAGACGAGTTCGATATTCAAATCGAGCTCGCTCTTACAAGATAGTATTGAGGATTATAATTTAGGTTATTTAATCTTTTTATTTAATAAATGCTACTTTAAAAAAATTAATAAATTCTCTTTTGAAGATTTGTTCTTCTTTCTGTGCTATATTGTCACAAAGAATTTTCCTGAGGCCAAAAATTAATATTTATTTGTATTCAATAATTCAAATTTTTATTGATAGTGGATAAATCTTTAGATAATTTAAGTTCACTTCCCATATAAAATTAAATGTATAAAATTTCATGTGGGCAGACGAGTTTGAGGGAGCATCTTCACAACGTCGAATATGGGAAATTCTCAAAGGGTTCATGTAAAAATTGGAATCTAATCACATAAATTTTTAAAACTTTTCTTTATCAGAGCGAATTTGTTCCCATATAGGCCTATAGATGGAGTCAACCACAACAACCAAATAGCCTGCATTATTGGCACACAACAGGGTAAACATTTTTCAAAAATATTTACCACAAGTTAGATCGAATGAGGTATGCATTTTTGTTTGGCTATCCTTATATATTGTTGGGAAAAATATTTTATTAGAATCAAACGTGATTACGAATGCCATATAAAACAAGAATCAAACGTAATTACGTAACACATGGGTTTCTGGCGATGAAGAGGACTATCGAGGACCTGTTTTTTCAAGGATCTGTTTTCCAATTCAAACAAGCACAAATCATCATTACCAATCAAAGGAAGAGCTAACGTATCTCGCCATCACACGCAAAAACAAGGGTACAATGTTAAGATAATTGGACACTATTTTATCAAAGAATTGAACTATAAAAATATTGTGTATCTGGCCCATATTTAGTGGAACAAGATTGAAGTCTATTGTAGTTTACCTAAAGATGCCTCTGCATACATTACTGCACATGCATGTTCACCTGAGACTATAGTAATGATTATAGATTCTCTATTTTCCCGTGGACTTTAAATATGACTGATCTTCGACAAAAAACTAATGAAACATCGGCTTATTTGTATAAAATTTAACGACAGAATTTTTTTTATTGGGAAAAAGAATGCTTTAAGCAGTTAATTAAATAAAGGGCAATTGCACTTGATATTCACGAAAAAAGATTATTAGCTGCTCGGATATGCACTGTTCGAATTTCCAATATCCCAAAAAAGGCCTTATAACGTTCATGCACGAAATCCGACTCGCCTAGGCTACAGTGATCCTATATCACCTAGCTGTCGCTGTAATAATGATCCTGTACGAGTCTACATCACGCAATCGAATATATCTTCTACTGCAAAAAATCGAAGAAATGCTTTATTAGCGCACCAGAGTACTAAACTCTTGTAAAAAAAATTTCTTGGCGAAGTTTACGAAGGGAGATTTCTGGGTTAATCACCGGATGCTGATTTTAGTAACGATGGTTTCTCAACGGCTTGTCGATTGTCCAGATGAACCGGAAGAATCAGAGATCGAGCCAAATCCAGATATGATGTTTGCATCTGGGGAGGAACCAGTAGGTGTTCGTGTTCTTACGTATCAATCATCTAGCGCTTTAAAATGGATTTTTAATGCGTTAGACGAGGAGGAAATAGATATTCTTAGGAGATCATCTTTTGGGAAGTTGATAAAGATTGCAGTCAAATCAGTATTTTCCGTTAGATTTGCTCGATATATGTTACCACGGCAGCTGAAAACGAAGAAGAAGCATGAAACGTGGTTCCGATTTGCAGGTAAACCGGTTAGATTTTCACTACGAGAATTTGCGATTGGGATGTGACTACCATGTGGTAAATATCCCAAAAAGTCCAAGATGAAGCTAAAGGAAACAATATCTGAGCAACCTTATTGGCCGTGTTTATTCGGAAAGTTGAGATTGTGTCAGTATCTTCAGTCATCAAGATGCTATATCGAAAAACCGTTAAAGGATAGAGAAATCCGTATCAAATATGCTTGCTTGGCGCTGCTCGAATCTGTTCTTCTCCCAACAAGCCTTAAGATGAAGATTTCTGGAGATCATGCTGAAGCTATTAAAGATCTTGAAGCATTTTGTTGCTTATCCTTGGGGGAGAGTAGCATTTGACATGCTCATGGTTAGTATCAAAGAGAGAGATGAGATAGCTCTGTCCCGAGACACGATTGCTGTAAAAGGATTCGCTCTTGCGTTACAGCTTGTTATGGTTGAAGCCATTCCGGCATTGACCGAGGTAGTGCAAGATACGTGTTCCTCATTGGAATCATATAGTGAAGATATTGATGGAAATGGGCTTGATAATTTTACCAAGAAACAGAGTCCGAATCCCGCCCTCCCTTAATGTAGACAAGAGAACTGATGTAAGTGATTGCTTCTGATTAAGTAATTTTACTTTGTTATATATCTATTGTTATACCAAGGCTGCTGACATAGAAATGTTTATTTGTGTTTATTTATATGTCAATAATCTCCATTTTTTGTTACATTGACTGGCTTTTGACATATTGTATATGTTTAGGTGAATGTTGGTAGTGTCTTGGTTGAAGATCCGCTCCGACCAATTGACGAGGCAAACATATATTGGTCCGATGAAGAGCATGATTCGAGAGTGGACAGCATGTTAGCGCGCATCACCCGTGATTATCCTTTCAACAATTCCTCTTTCCGCGGTGGGGTTAGAAAGATTGATGTTGATCGTATGCGAGTGTTTTGTAAATCAGCTGGAAAGTCAAAGCGAGAAAACAAGGTCAACTAAAATGTGGAAGACGTTGAGCCTGGTTATATTACTGCCCGTGTTATTGAGAAAATCAAACCTCAATTTGATCTCATAGAAAACAACTTGAAGGTGACATCTTCTAGGGTAGCAGCCATCGAGGGGAATGTTGTTGAACAAGTTGAGTCTTTGTTTGGTAATTTAAGAAACAAATGATTACAAGTATTAAGGAAATGGTTTCTGCTCATTGTAAAGAGCACCTTGTTAATCCTCACGGGACAGGAAAAATTCCAACTTCAGCTCCGAATGTAGTATCCATTCCTCCATCTCAAATGAGGCCTGTAGCAGATGCAAATGCCTTGACAATCCGAGACATTCTAAGAGACATTAGTGAATACTCTATGCCGCCATGATCCACTCATATGAGCGAGGTATGAATTCTGTGTATATAAATTGTTGGCTCGATCGTTACTAATAATTTGTGTCTTTGTATAAGACTATTGTTTCTGAAATGTAAATTTTGCAATTAGAACGCGAATCTCACTCCAACCAATAAAGACCATGTTGATTCTGGATATGTTTGTGTGACTCTGGTACCTCAGTTATGTGCACAATCAGCTAACAGCGAGAACCGTTCAAGGCAAAATTCTTTCCAACAAAGTTTGGTAAGCTAGTTCGTATGGTTTCGATTTTAAACCAGTAATATTTTATCTACCTAATTACAAACTTATAATCTTAACTATTATTTTTCTTCATGCTAAAGGAGGGTTCTAAAAGGCAACCACAAATTTTGGCGGATGAACTTTCATTCTCGCTTGGACTAACTCAGGACGAGCATATTCAGGGGGAAGAACCCATTCTGGCAAAATAGGTTGATGAAGGGGAACCTATGGTTGAAATCAATGTTGCTGACAACATCGAAGTAGGGCAATTAACACGTAAAAGTAAGAGGCAAAAAACGGTTCGAACAGGTCTTGTAGAGGATTACCAATGTGATCCTCATTTACTGTCGAGGCGGAGGGAATCTCAGAGATGCATATTTGTAATACAAGATATATCTGAGATCAGAAGGAAGTATGCAAAACTTGTACCCAAACTGAAGGGAAAGTTGTAAGTTTTCGGATTTTCTATCCTGATTATGCATAATGTGAGTTGTTCTTAATTTGTTGTCTCAGTGAAGAATTTCCTTTGCATATAGTGCTAATTTATGTGGATACTATGTTCTTAATTTGTTGTCTCAGTGTGTTAAACATCTCTGGATTAGCACTATATGCAAAGGAAATTCTTTTCATTGTTGAGAGACCACGCATTTACTCTGCTAAAGTATGTCGGGTTTAGTAACACAAGTACTTATACTATATGAGTCCGGTTTTTTACATTGATGATTGGTTATATGTTTGCAGGTTGTTGATATTCTTATTCGAGTTTTACGTTCGGTGATCTTTCAACAGTTGCCTAAGGATGATCCACGGAGTGCTGCGTTTCTTGATACCAAATTTGTCTTTGCCATTATGAGGAACTTTCCCAAGTTCCTTAAGAGTAAAAATGAAGAAGGCTACGTATTCCCAAAAGGATTGAGTGATATTTTTCTGAGTAAAGAAGCCCCAAAGCTCCATCCAACAAGATATTACTTTCCATTCAATGTTGCGAACAAACATTGGGTTGGTATTTGTTTTGACGCTGGTTGTGGGATCCTTACCATTCTGGATTGCGATTTGGCATCAAACAAGGATGCTGCAGTGGAGAAAATTATAACTCCCCTCGTGCAGATGTTACTGTATCTTGCTAAATTTGCAGGTCAGCCTATAAGAGCAGATCCCGTGATACAGTGTTATGATTTTGCTAGGCCTAAATCTGTCGCCCAGACTAGCAATCCGGCGGACTCTGGTTTAATGGCTTTGTTGTTAATGGAGAATCACACTCTGTATGGCCTCGAAGCGTGTAAGAATATTAGTAAAGAAATGCTTGAAGAGGAAGGAAAGCGGGCTGCAATATTGGCGTATGAGTTCGAGGAGGAGTTATAGCTCATGTTACTGTTGTTGTTTCTTTTATACTATGGTTGAAAAGCTCTTTCTTTGCGTGTATGTAGTTAAACTTCCACTGGTGAGATTTGTTTGTGATCTGTTTCAGTTGTGAGTACTTCTTTCTTACGAGTTTGTGCTTTATATGCTCATATACATTTTATCTTCTCCATTCGATCTTTGCTTCAGTGTTAACTTGTTAGTTATCAGTTCTTATAGATTGTTTGTATATTGGGATTATCCAGCAGGATTAAATTACATTATTGTTATCTATCACTGTATCCTGTTATTTTGAAATTTATTTGAATTCGTTTTTCTTTCCTAACATTGATTAACATTGCTTACATTAACATGCTATACAACATAAAAATTTCTTACAAGTGAGGCACGCATATTGAAAAAAGCATGACTTGTCATATCTTTGGTATAGATCCAAATAATTTGTGTCGGTTGTATCATTATTCCAATTTCCTCTGCAAACCTATAGTAGAGTATCCAATTCATTACTTTTTTTTTTTTTTTGTAACACATCCAATTCATTACTTTATTTGTGATATTATTGGCATAATATAATTTTTCGTTCATATTATCTTTAAGTTTGATTTCTTACTTCGGCTTTAAATACCCATATCACACAATAAGTATCATCACTTCGTATAAGGTAAATAAGCAGACGCCGATTATAGCGAAGAATGTTCAACATATTAGTAAAATATCAAAATATTACTCAATTATTCATTCATCTCGTATTTTTCAGATGGCAACACCACTACGTGTACGTTTGTTTCATGGGGCGTGGCGTCATGACAACGATGGGCATTGGACATGAATTTTATCCACTTGTAGCCATGGAAAATGAGTGTTTTAGAATATGATTACTACGATTTGGAGTCTTTTTAGAGTATCTACAGGTTCAGGAGTGTTTTGGAATAAAGTAATGATTTTGGAGCATTTTAGAGACAAAATGAAAAGTTACCCGAGCTGACCATCGAGCAGACCAGAGGTCGACGATCAGAGATGAAAATCGAATGATGCACACCATGTGACATAAATTGACGGCGAAGCAAGATGAGCCAATCCGACTTAAAGCCCATGTCAATACCAAATTACAAGATTACCCCTGACGAGTTTTAACCTAGTATTTATGTGCTTTGCCATTGTTCTAGACGACACGCGCTTTCATATTTTCTTATTTTCATCACAGCAAAGGTTTTCTAGGTTTTTTTAGTAGTTTAGATAGAAGATCCAAGACTCCTTCAGAGAAACTCCAGTTTTACTTACTATTCTATCTACGCTATTTATTCAGACTATGATTGTGCTTTCTTTGATTATTTTTGAGTAATCTACTTGTTAGATTTAGGATTCAAATAGGTTATGAGGGATTAGCCCAAAATATAGAACCGGTAGGTTGTGGTGTTCATCAATAGGATTGTGCTTATTGCTTGTTCTAGAGCAGCTAACTAGAACATTGATCTAGGTTGATAGATATATTAACTTGAATAATCTTGATTGAGCTAGATCTGCTAGAAACAAATGACAGTTGATTTAGCATATATAGTGAACATAATTCAACCTGTTCGTAAAGCTTGCTAGGAAAGAACCATCAATCGATTATACTATAGATAAATTGATCGACATTCTGAAAGGCAAATTGATCGATTATCCTATAGATAAATCGATCGACGCTTGCTCGAATCAGCAAGCGAAAGCTGAGATACCGAGATCCTATGCAATAGATAATCTAAACAAACCAAAGTTGATAGATTATTGCTAAGTTGAGTTCTAATATACCATATAGCTTTAGCATCTATATAACTATAATCCTGATTACCTGAATAGAAACTCCAAGTCTAGCGTCTTCTTAATATTGACTTAAACCTCAATCAACCGAACAACTGCCTTGTTCACCCTTGCTATTTTATTTACATTAATTGAACCTAGCTTAATCACCGCTGATTTGAATCTATTGTGTGCCCCAGCTCTCTGTGGATCCGATCCCTAAGTACTACAATTGAACCTCTTATTTGAGAGAGTAAATTCACTCCTTAGGGTAATTTGAGTGATATCAAATTAGGCGCCGTTGCCGGAGAGCTTTGATCGCCATTAAATTATACATAGTCCGTTTTAGTCTAGGTTATTTTCTTAAATATTATTATGATAAAATCTTCTTTTGTCTTTTCACGTGCATGCCCAACAGTACCAGAAGCAACAAGGAACAACCACTCTTCGTCTCAGATCCCTCACGATAGGAGCACTCGATCACGTTAGGAGTGCTCGGTACATCGATCGACTGCTGTACTCGATCATCGATCGATCCTAACCATCCACTGTCGACCGACTCTTTCCACCCGACATCGATCAACCGAACACTCCAACCATCGATCGACCCCTACTCACGAGACATGGTGGTGACTCTAGTCCTTGTCCGAGACGAGAATGGAAACCTGCAAGACCAGGAGGGTCATGTGTAATGCAGCAGGTCAGAAGATAGATGATCAGGGGGCAGTAATCCCTGATCCAGATGATGCTGCTGTACCAGAAGCAACAAGGAACAACCACTCTTTGTCTCAGATCCCTCACGTTAGGAGCACTTTCGATCACGTTAGGGCTTCGATACATCGATCGGCTGCTGTACTTTCGATCATCGATCGATCCTAACCATCCACCATCGACCGACTCTTTCCACCCGACATCGATCGACCGAACACTCCAACCATCGATCGACCCTACCACGAGACATGGTGGCGACTCTAGTCCTTGTGCGAGAAGAAAATGGAAACCTGCAAGACCGGAGGGTCATGTGTAATGCAGCAGTCGAAGATAGATGATCGAGGCGGTAATCCACGATCCGGATGATGCCGCTGTACCGAAGCAACAAGGAACAACCACTCTTTGTCTCAGATCCCTCACGTTAGGAGCACTCGATCACGTTAGGAGCGCTCGATACATCGATCGATCGCTGTACTCGATCATCGATCGATCCTAACCATCCACCATCGACCGACTCTTTCCACCCGACATCGATCGACCGAACACTCCAACCATCGATCGACCCTACCACGAGACATGGTGGCGACTCTAGTCCTTGTGCGAGAAGAAAATGGAAACCGCAAGACCGGAGGGTCATCGTGTAATGCATCAGGTCGAAGATAGATGATCGAGGCGGTAATCCACGATCCGGATGATGCCGCTGTACCGAAGCAACAAGGAACAACCACTCTTTGTCTCAGATCCCTCACGTTAGAGCACTCGATCACGTTAGGGCTTCGATACATCGATCGATCGCTGTACTCGATCATCGATCGATCCTAACCATCCACCATCGACCGACTCTTTCCACCCGACATCGATCGACCGAACACTCCAACCATCGATCGACCCTACCACGAGACATGGTGGCGACTCTAGTCCTTGTGCGAGAAGAAAATGGAAACCGCAAGACCGGAGGGTCATCGTGTAATGCATCAGGTCGAAGATAGATGATCGAGGCGGTAATCCACGATCCAGATGATGCTGCTGTACCAGAAGCAACAAGGAACAACCACTCTTTGTCTCAGATCCCTCACGTTAGGAGCACTCGATCACGTTAGGAGCGCTCGATACATCGATCGACTGCTGTACTCGATCATCGATCGATCCTAACCATCCACCATCGACCGACTCTTTCCACCCGACATCGATCGACCGAACACTCCAACCATCGATCGACCCCTACTCACGAGACATGGTGGCGACTCTAGTCCTTGTGCGAGAAGAAAATGGAAACCTGCAAGACCAGGAGGGTCATCTGTGTAATGCATCAGGTCAGAAGATAGATGATCAGGGGGCTGTTATCCCTGATCCAGATGATGCTGCAGCTGCTGCTATAGAATGGGCTGCTCGACCTAGAACGTTGGCTAACTACAACCGTCCAGATCAATAATACGCCAATAGTTCTGCTATTTGTCCTCCAGCTATCCAGAGGAACGATTTCGAGCTTAGGCCCCAATACTATACACTTGTGGGACAAACACCCTACTGTGGGTTATCCCATGAGCATCCAAATGACCATCTGAAGAGGTTCGAGGATTTGGTTTCTGCCATCAGAGTCAATGGAGTCCCTGAGGACTACCTATTCTGCAAGCTCTTCAAGTACTCAGTTGCTGGAGATGCTTCCCATTGGCTTAAGCAGTTACCACCAGGATACCTTACATCCTGGGCCGACGTCAAGAATGCATTCCTGCAGCATTTCTTTGATGAGGCATGTGCTGAGGATTTGAGAAGCAAGATTGCTACATTCACACAGAAGCCTGAAGAGTCATTCAGAGACTCTTGGACCAAATTCAAGTCCTATCAGAGAGATTGCCCACACTATGGATTCAATGAAGTGCAGCTGCTTAGCACCTTCTTCAGAGACATCGAACTAGCATATCAGATGGCTCTTGACACAGCTAGTGAAGGAAACTTTAACACTAGGAATCCAGAGGAAACTGTGAGACTAATCCAGAACTTAGCATCCAGCAATAGCACCAAGAACACGATTTTGAGAGGAGTATCTATATTTGATATTCCCCACCGTAGCACTGCACCCTATTTACACTACATTGATATTGCCTCAAGACATCTGTGTAATTTCGCCACCCCCGCCCTATCCGACTAACTAAATAATTTTTCCTTGCATGGTTACTAATTAACTTCTTCTTACGTAGTTTTTCATCCAATTTGGCCTTAAATAACTGAACATGATTTTAAGCTATGATGAAGCGAATAACGAGAGCACTCATTTTGGACCGATGTTTTCAACATCTTTTTTTTTACTTTATATATTTTGGGAAAATTGCCAAAACAGAACAAAAAACAGGATGGTTGTCCCTATAGTATAATACCATCATTAAGTTGTCTCTTTAGTATAATTTTTTTTATAATCCCAAAACTAACCCTTGATTAATCAAGTTAATAGTTGAATTAAAATTAAAATGTTTAATTAAAATAAAAAAAATTATGCCACAAAGGCAAAAAGAATTAATAAATTAAAACAATACGGGAACAAAATATGTGATCCTAATTCCCTTAATTTCCTTATTTGGTTTCTCCACCTCTCTCTCGAGAGACAAAGAAGATGGCGATCATGTATATCAACCAGTTAAATCAACAGTGAAATCAAAGGCAAAATCGAGCTTCTCAGCCTCTCCGCTTCTCTCCGCCTCTCCACCTCTTGGCTTCTCTCCACCTCTCCGCCTTTCCGCCTCTCCGCTTCTCCGCTTCTCTCCGGCTCTCCGCTTCTCTCCGCCTCTCCGCCTCTCCGCCTCTCCACCTCTCCGCTTCTCTCCACCTCTTCGCTTCTCTCCACCTCTCCGCTTCTCTCTGCCTCTCCGCCTCTCTCTTTCTCTGACATCGTCTTCACCTAAGGTATTATCTCTGCACTTTATCTTTCTTCGTTTCATTTCCTCGATCCGGTTATTGTTTGCATGTGTGTATGTGTTCTTCATTCATTTACTTTTCTTTCTTAGGATTTATAATGTTGTTATTCACTTGTCTTAGTCTGGGGCTGTTTGTTTCGACATTTGTCATCTCCATCCATATGATTCATTTGTATGATCTATTCAGATGATCCATTCAGATTTTTGTGACTGTTTGTTTGTCCATCCCAATAGCTCCTCTAGATGAATCATTTAAATGGATTTATGTTTGTTTCTTTATTTTCATTTCCATCTAAATGAGTTTAGTAAACAAATTACCAAAATACCCTTGTGTTGATTTAATCATATATTTGATATTAATTCTAACTATATTACATTTAATTATTTAGTTTACTATATTTACATTTAGAGTTATTTCAAAATTAACGAGTTTTTTTTTTTTGCGGTTTTGGCGGGAAAACAAGATTTTTCGGTTTTAGCGGGAAAACACATTTTTCGGTTTTGGCGGGAAAATGAGTATTTTTTTTTGGTTTTGGCGGAAAATACAAATTTTTTTGTTTTGACGAGAAAACACGTTTTTGAGATTTTGGCGGAAAAACGCGTTTTTGCGGTTTTGGCGGGAACACACATTTTTGCGGTTTTCGCGGGACAAACGAGATTTTTTTCAGTTTTGGCGGAAAAAACAAGATTTTTCGATTTTGGCGGGAAAACAAGATTTTGTGATTTAGGCGGGAAAACGCGTTTTCGTTGTTTTGGTGAGAAAACGGGTTTTTCCGGTTTTGACGGAAAAATGAGATTTTTGGTTTTGGCAGGAAAACACATTTTTGCGGTTTTGGCGGGAAAACAAGATTTTTAGTATTGGCGGGAAAATGAGATTTTCCGATTTAAGCGGGAAAACGAGATTTTGTGATTTTGGCGGGGAAACGAGATTTTGCGATTTTGGTGAGAAAACGCGTTTTTGCGGTTTTGGCGAGAAAACAAGATTTTTGGTTTTAGCGGGAAAACACATTTTTGCGATTTTAGCGGGAAAATGAGATTTTCGGTTTTGGCGGTAAATCACATTTTTGCGGTTTTCACGGGGATACAAGATTTTTCAGTTTTGGCGGGAAAACGAGATTTGCCGATTTTGGCAGGAAAACGAGATTTGCGGTTTTGGCGGGAAAACGCGTTTTTGCGGTTTTGGTGGAAAAACGCGTTTTTGCGGTTTTAGCGTGAAAATATGTCTTTGTGATTTTGGCGGAAAACAAGATTTTGTGATTTTGGCATGAAAACACGCTTTTGCAATTTTGGCGGAAAGCGAGATTTTGTGATTTTGGCATGAAAACACGTTTTTGCAATTTTGGCGGAAAAATGCATTTTTGGGGTTTTGGCGTGAAAAATTAGTTTTTAGGTTTTCGTGGGAAAACACGTTTTTGTGGTTTTGTCAGTTTTCGTGTGTGACAAAATGATATTATTTTTAGGTTTGTAATTTGTGAATTACATTAAGGGCATAATAGACATTATACCATTTTGAATTAACTATCTCCATTCAAATGATCCAAATTGGTTTAGCTGGATGGACTTTAAAATTAAGCCTAAATTTTCGAAAATCATTCGGATGATCCATCTGGATGAGTTGCACTTTTAGTGCCTAAACAAACAAAACTCTCATCTTCATCCAGATTGCTCATCCGGATGGAGAAACAAACAGGCCCTTTGATCAATTGATTTCTTTTGTGAACGGTTTGGTTAACTGATATGGGATATGACTTTGATCAATTAATATTTTTTTTGTTTGATTTTTGTAAATTGATTTCGCTTGTGTTTGTCTCTGTTTCACTGTAACAGGATGATAGTCTGTGTGTGTTTTATATAAAGATCTTGTCTTAGTTTGCTTAACTGATTATATTAACTCATTTCGTTTGTGAATTGTCTTAGTTTGCTTAACTGATTATATGAACTCATTTCTTTTGTGAATTGTCTTAGTTTGCTTAACTAGAATCATTTTTTTATTTTTTGTATATATGGAGTTAGAGTTACCCAGGCAACTGTATGCAGAGGGTTTGGAACCTCAGGTCAAGAAGATCAACAATTGCTGTTGCATGCACCTTATCTTCACTCGTATGACTTCCCGCTAAGTTCCATTGAGAAGGCTATGAAGAAGTTGGGTAAGAAGAACAGCTACATTTTCGAGGGTTTCTCCTATGGTTTCCAGATTTAGATTATGGAAGAAATTCCGGATTTTGGAGAAATATGTGGCAGAAGAGCTAGAATGCTTAATCTCTTGTATAGGTTTTGGTTTTTATTCTGATTTTTAAGAACTAGAAATAAGTTTATGAATGATATACAACATCCTTAACTTTATGTTTTAACAATGTGTTTAATTAGACCCTAAAGAAGTCCTTTCCGAGACCACAATCAACCCTAATCTAAACCCTAAACATACCCTAAACGAGACTCTAAAAAAACACCTAACGAGAACCTAAACATATCCTAAACAAAACAAAAACACTAAACAAGACCATAAGGGAAAACAATACTAATCGCAACCAAAACCATTCCTAGAGTTATCAAAACACTATTCTATAGACACTAGAGTTATCAAAACAGTTTTACTAATGATCTTCATCCCATAGGACTAAATAAATTGAATCAAATGTAAAGTATGGAGAAATCATAGATTGATGAAGAAGAAAAGGCAAAATTGTTTTTTTTTTTTTTTATAAATATTTTGACAAGAAAATTTGATCACAACACGTCTTACGAATTTATAATATTTTTAGAAGATTTTCTTAATTGTTGTGAATCAAGAGAAAGGAGGAATTAGTTGTCTTATTCATAACATAATGTGCCCTTTATATAGGGAATTACAAGATAGATAAACCGTCATAGATAAATGGAAATAGTACAAATCCTAAATCAATAAGGAAAAAGGTAAACCGCCTAAGTGAAAAGGAAATTGCCTCTTTAGTTATTGCATTCACTAGTTGGTTCATAACACTCCCCCTTGAATGTTATAAACATTAAGAGCTTGTAATATGCTTTGGATGTTGTCTCATTAAAACCTTTCCAGGAAAACCCAATGGGACAAAACCATGGATAAGGAAAAATATTACAACACGTATTACTCCCCCTGATGTGTACCTCACTGAATGTCTTTCAGTCGACGCATCCCGATCAGATGCGTAAGCTTCTTGAATGTCAAGGTCGGAAGTGACTTGGTGAATAGGTCGGCTCTGATATGTTGGGTCATGTCCCCTTATCAGATGATATAAGGTATTCTGAGACAGCTTGTATATGTCCCACGAAAACAGTCATATCTTAAGTTCCATCTTCTGGAATGATTTGATTCAAAGTGGATACGAAAATAGACTCAAAGATCTTTCTCTGGACACCAAGTTAATATTTTAATTCCATACAGAAGATCTCGTTTGATTGAAAAACTTTCGACCTTTCGATTCTGTATCGCAAATAGAATATGTCCTTGATTCTTTTCAAGTATGATTGACCTTGATCATTCTCTCCTGATTCTCTAAATCTCAAAAAATTCTTTAGGTGTCTTTGTGTTCTTTGTTGCCTCGTTAAAACCTTGACATGGAAAACCCAGTGGGATAAAAATCATGATAAGGAAAAGAGTACAACCAAGCACATCATCATATTCTCCCCCTGGAAGCATCAGCTCTTCGGGAGAAGTATTCTCACACACATATCATCCTTTTGAGAATTGATGTAATCATTTATTTAATGAATAAACTCGTTTGATTGTCGAATAATTTCTTAGACCATTGGACTTCTTGTCCATAATATTAGTTTCACACAAAAAAGTCATATATTGGTCTATATGGGACCATGTCCAAATTTCCTTTAAAGACAATCTTTTAAACTTTCAAACTGTATATACGAGTTATTCCTCCTCTTCTTATAAGATTTACTAGTATGACCATTCTTCTTGCCATACATAATCACATCTTTCAATTATGAAAGAGATTAGGAAAATTTAAATATCATGACATTTCATGACCAAGAATTATTTTCTTTATATGTTCAATATACTCACGCGGTAATGTTCTCGAGAACTACCAATTGCTGCTTCTAGCAGTCTAGATCCTTATGGGGTTCACTCCTTCTTGCAGTTTATATTTTTTTGGATCTTTCACATAAATTTTATTGTTCCAGTGGCTCTCAATTCCTTTTCTTTGTTGCCAGACTAAAGAAACTTGAAAGTTGATGCTTCCACCACATGATGCTGTGTTTCTTATAATAATCTCAGGTCTTTGTGAGAACTCTTGTGAAACTATTCTTTTGCATCTCACAACTTTTCATCATCTCATTCTTTCTTTCATATAAAGACCCATTTATGTGCCACTGGTTTTACACCATTAGATGTACGGACTACCGGTCCGAATACTACTCTTTTTCCAAGAGATTTAGTCCCACATCTATTGCTTATTTATATTTTGGCCAATCATTTCTTTGTGTACACTTTTCAATAGATGGTTCATGATCCTCATTCTCATCAACTACTACATTGCATGCATAAATATTAACGACGTCGATTTGATATCGGTTCTAGACATGACATAGCTATTTGAGATTTCTTTATTCTCAGGTACCTGAATTTCTTTCTTGTCATGTTTCCGATCTCTTCTAGAGATCCTTAATATTTCATTCCTCAATCCTGCCATTCTCATTTAAGCTATTTCTCTTTTCCGAGGATTATTTTTTTTTTAGAACCAATAGGTCTATCACGTTTCAGGCGTTCTTTAGACTCATTAGCAGTTTGATATTGTCCTTCTGGGACATCTATTTTAACTGGAGCATTTACAGCTGGTACTTGTGACTTAATGACTTTCTTAGGATCAGTAAACGAGTTTGGCAACTCATATGTTAATCTTTGTAATAGAATATCTACATACATTCATTTTGGACTTATAATCACGCGCTTTAGTCCGATGATTAATGATAATTCATTTTAACTCATTCATTTTCCAGCTGTTTATTTTCTCCCCCTAATGTTGGATAGACTAACTTTTGAGTCTTTCTTATAAAATCTTCTAGATTTTTATCATCAATGGAGATCTTATCCAACATATTCATAACCTCATTTGAGGTCCCATCTTTTAGCTGTGTGGTGGAGCAACTACAACTTATCCAAATTTTCTAGATGGGAATCTTTGGTTCCTGACACAAAACCAATTTAATGGGGAGAGTTCTTAATTACTCTTTGCCATTATGCGAATTAATGATGCTGCATTTCACTTATGAACATTAGCTACAGGATGTTCATCATGTATCTTTCACATGCATAAAATAATCATCAAAGACTTATGAATTCACCATTTTTACTAATTAGTCTCGCAAACATTAGGTTGCGGATCAATAACAAGGATACATACGACCTTCCTGTCGATGCATTAATTATAAATATATGGTGGATGATCAGTCCACCAGTGGGTGATCAAGCCCACTAACATCTCCTTGTATAAATAGATTTCAAATCTATTTGACTGGTGAAATCGTATTCTTGTATTGCCTTGTAAGCAAGCAGCAAATAGCAGATCATTCGTAAGAATCTTCTGGTTCTTCAACGAATGTCCATATGATATATATCTTTCGCATCATTATTAAACCGGGATGGCATAACCGGTCTTCCAGACATTACACTTTTGGTAAACTTCTGGTTTACTATTACATTTATCTCCATTTTCTAATCATTGTATAGTACAATACAATATTCTCTTGGGTAATACTTCTGATTGAAGGTATTCAATATTTCTCTTTACTTATTGTCTCAACATTATTAGATTCCAAATCCATTTGTTATTTTATAAATGACTCATTAAGTCTATTTTCAGTGTGAACATACTTCTGGATGTTCCACTTACTAGGGATGTGAGATTCTCTAATTCTCCCCTCGAGATGATAACACTGCTTTTGGTCAATCTCGAATTGAATCTCAACTAAAAGTCAACAACATACCCAACTTAAGGTCATGTTTTATATCGTAGATCCTTTTGACCTTTGAGACTTGTGAAAATATAGCGCATTAATGATTTTAAATTGCGTTTCCATAGACAAATATGTATCTGCTCTTTTAGAGCTTCCAAGAGTGATTGTACTCACAATCGTTTCTTTTCTCGTCAGAGAAGTATTCTTGAGAAAGAAAAAAAACTTATTAGGATCTATCTTGACCATATCCACATTCATATTCAATATAAAACATGTGTAAACTATCAACCTAGCATGCGATTTCTATCTCAAAAAATTCAATCAGATCAATCAATCAATTTCAAGTATGGATTTAACAAGTTTAGCAAGCGGATTCTATTAACCTAATCATGCAATTCTTTTCTATCAACCTAGCTTGCAAACAAGTCATAAACAATCTCAATCAGTCCCAACAAACAATCAGTCCATTTTAATCAGGATGAGTGTTCTTATGCAATATGTCGTATGCATCTAGCAACTTGGCAACCATTATGATCTAACAACTTAACTTGCAATCAAATCTAACCAAAACCTAATTCCAATACTTATCCTTCGATTGGGTTGAATAGACAATGATTTGAGCAGGATCATGCGGATAGGATTTCATGCAATCTCTATGAACTCCTTTTTGATCTGAATGGAAAAAGAGTTTGATCGCACGAGCAGCAATTCCTCTCGTCTTGAACTCCTTGTTGATATTAGATTTTAATTCCCTCAGCTCAGGAAACAACACGAGGAGCATTAGATAACATGAACGCCATAAGCTAACCAGATAACATGAATCAACTAAGGTATGATAAACTTATCTTGCACAGAAGTTGAGTTCGGCTAGAAAATCCTTGTTGGAATCGGATTTGGTTTCCAAAGCAAATCGGCGCGCACTATATCTGTGCGTGAGATCGCATCGGTGGTCAGATCAACAAGGGGTTTGCACTGACGGATTTGTCTCGGCAAGGGCATCGATTTGATATCTTGATCGTTTTCTGGTTCCTCACGGTTTGAGAGAACGGCCTCCTTGAAGTTCCGAAGCAGATTCCTTTGCGTTTAGGGTTTGATGATTTTTGGCTGAGTTGAAGAATATTTCGTTGGGGCTTAGGGCTAGAGGTTATCGTGCTGATAACGTGTTGTGAATCGAGAGAGAATAAGGAATTGGTTATGTCTTATTCATAACATAATGTGCCCTTTATATAGGGAATTACAAGATAGATAAATCGTCATAGATAAATGGAAATAGTACAAATCCTAAATCAATAAGGAAAAAGGTAAACCGCCTAAGTGAAAAAGAAATTGCCTCTTTGGTTATTGCATTCACTAATTGGTTCATAACATTCACTGAAATTTCCTTAATTTTTGCTAAAAACAGGTTTTCTTACCGTAGAAGGCACCTTCTACACTGTGTAGAACCATGACAAAAATCCAGAATGCAATTTCTACCTTATATAAACGTACGAGTAGTGTCTAGATTTCGCATTCCGGGTATTTTAGAATACTTCATAAAAGTAGAAACTGCATTCTGAAAAAAAGTAGATATATTTACAATTATTAGAATTTACATTCCCCATATTTAGAATATTAATTAAAAATAGATTGTTTGTTTTAAGAAAAATAGATGAACTTGTATAATCTAGAATTCATTTTCTACTATCCTATTTTCTGTAGAAGACGAAATCTACTTTTAGTAGAACATAATTTAAAAATTTTATTTATCAAGTTTTTCAGCAAAAATACCATTTGTGTATATCGATGTTTTATTAATAGTTAAGTTTTTTCAACAAAATACAATTTTTTGATTCATGAAACTATTTATTTTATTAAGTTTCGGAAATGAAAAGGATAAAAGAGAAAAAAATGGATAAAAATTGTTTTATACCAAATGGACAACCACGCCAAATGTTTGTTCTGTTTTGGCAATTTTTACATATATTATTTACAGGATAAGCAAAAACTTCAGTGTAAGAGAAATTATATACGTTTATTTACATGTTACTGTTTTTGAATATAAAGAAAATGTATTGTTACCCACTGATTGGTCATACCGCATCAACTATTAATAAATTTTCCATAGAAAACCGAAAACATCTTATAATTTGGAAGAAAAAAATTTCTCTAAAACGACTTATATTACGAAACGGAGAGAGTAATAAATTATTATAAGTTATGAGTTGGTTCTAACAACAAATTTTAGGATATCAATTCACCATGTAATTTAGTACAAATAATTTTGTATACTAATCTGAATTGGAAACCCAATATACAAGTAAAAAATCGATAGATTTAATCTGGCAAAACATTGAGTTTAATAATAAAAGAAATTAGTTTGTGATTTACTTCCAAGAACTTAAATTATAGTTTGAAAAAATATTATATGACAATTTTCAAGCACGGATCAAAAATATATAGACTAGACCTGTTCAATCCGGATTTCGTTTCGGTTTCGGTTCAGTTTTTTTTTTGGTTTTTGGTATTTCAATTTATGGTGATAAAAATGGTATTTCGTTTTATATAAAATTAGCTACCATATTATAACTATATCTAATTTGGTTTGGCTCAGTTTATATGTTGCTGGTTTTCGGTTTATTCAGTTTTATACCAAAAACCTATAATTATATTATCTCTTATAACAAAATTTAGTTTATATGATTAGAAATCATATTTATTAAAACATAAATATATTTTTATTATAACTTCTGAATAGAATATCTTTTGTTTTATTTATTTTTAAAATAGTATCATCATAAAATTATTAAATAATTATATTTTAGCACAAATATTTATTAACAATAAATAAAAATATTTTTTATTTAATTTTATGAAAATGAAAAAGAAAATAAACTTTTTAACTTAAAAGAAAATAACAAATAATTAAAATCATTTTTAGTTATGAATATGATATTAATTTTTTTAAACACTAATTGATTATATTAAACTAGATATCTTACAACAAGAACAAAGATCGGTCATCAAGGCCGGCGGAAATAAAGGATTTCCCCGAAAACTAGGCCGGCAGAAACAAGTTCTCCGAGATAAAGCCCTCACCAAGGGAAACACATTAAGACAAACTAGATAAACCATACATGGTGATTAAGAGGTTTAAAGCAAAAGCAAGGATAAAAACAAGCTAAAACGAAGAGAAAGAAAGCTCCAAATCGATAAAGACCAAACTCCAATGGCATCTTTGAAGAGGAACAAGAAACCTCCCATAGTGAATAAGCATAACAAGTGAACCAGATAACCTAAGCTTCAACCGGAGAACAGAACACATCATTCTTACTTTTATCCGGTAACGGCAGAGTCGAACTCACTAAAGGAGTGACAAGGAGACGCCTTTGAAGAAGCATGTGAGAGACGAGGACTCGATCGGACCTCTGAGGTGTAGACAGGGAGCGAATCACCACAAACCATTCAAACATCAGCTTGAGAAGCAAACGGATGAAGGATCGAAACGGAGAGCAGCCAAAGACATCAGCAAAGGAGATAAGGTGCATGCAACTTGAAGACAAACCATCACCATTGAACTTGTAAATCCATGACCTTGAAGCACGCACACTTAAAACAGATCAAGAACAGATCTGAAAGTAGAGCTTACTACCATCAAAATCAACATGCAAACCATCCGATGAAAACTAAAAGTGAAACTGAACATATAACAAGAAACGAAACCCAACTCCGGCTCCGTGGAAGCAGCCTGAACCAGTGAACAGTGATGAAAGCTTTGAGGAACTTCTAGAGAGAAAGCAGAGAGATTGAGAAGAGAGAGAGAAGCTAGTCCATCATGAATATGATATTAATAAAATAAATTATGTACAGATTATTAGATTACTATAAAATTTACATACAAGTATACTAATATATTTTAATGAATTGTTTTTTTTTCTGTTTTTTTTTTCTGTTGGATCGGTTTATATTCCAAAACTAGGCCTGCGACTTTTAACCGGAACCGTTTACCCGAACCGGATCTGATCCGAAATGGACCGGTTCGGTACGGTTTCGGTATTCATCAATTTACCCATTGGATAATTTTATAAATAACCATGGATATCGGGTCGGATCCGGTTTTTATCCGGAACCGAACAGATACCCGATTTAAACCGGATTCTATGTAAAAACATACAGAATTGCAACTTGTTGGCGTCGAATCCGGGTTGGAAGGGGACGAAACACTTTTAATACCGCTGGGATACTTCAATTTTGTTGTTATTATCCACATAGTACTAGTATATATTCGATTTCAGTTTATATTTTCTTAAAAAATAATAAAATAAAAAATAAAAAGTAGATAAATAATAATAAAATATTATTTTGGGTTTTAAAATGTATATCCGAACCGACCCGGAACCGGGTGGAACCGAACCGAATCCGAACCGTAAATCAACCAAGTACTCATTGGATATAATTTAGAAATAACTGATTTACCCGGAACCGAACGATTCTTATCCGAAACCGATCCGAATATCCGAAGTCCCAGCCCTATCCAAAACATATAATGCGATTTCTTAAAAAAGCATCCATTCGCTTTATTCGGTATCACCAAATCCAAATTTCAAACGATATTCTCTATTTTGGTTCAGTTCTGTTTTAGTTTTTTGATTTTAATTGGTTCGATTTTACCGGATTGAACATCCCTATTAAAATCTAAAGAATTCATTTAATTAATTTAAATTTTAACATATAGCATTCTATAGTATTTGAATAACACTGAAAAACGATATTGTTAGCCCTCACTTTATATTTACAAAATAGTAATTGTCTTCTTTCTTCTATAATCAACAAGCCATCTCTGTATTATATACAACTAGGGTAATTTCAACAGTTAGAGTATGCGTATAATAAACATTGTTTGTTTATTTTATTTTTTATATTTTTCATTTGTTCTTGTGAGGCATGTATGCTATTAGGATATATCGTTAAATAAATATTGTTTGTTTTATGTTCCATATTTTTTATATTTGTTTTAGTGACGCATATATGCAAGTTTGATATATCGTTTGAGTTAATTTTTAATTTGATAAGTAGTTGGTAGCTACACGATAGTTAAAATTATGGAACTCTGAACACAAATAATAACGGTTTCATGTCTCGTCTGTATTGATGAATATATATTACTTTGCCCTTTTTTCTTCCTAAACAGAAACTTGGTAGGAGGAAGTATTCGTAAGGGAGTAATTTTTTTTTTTTTGGTAAAAACAAAGTAACTGATCTTCTGAATTTTTTTTTTTTTTATGTTTTTCTGGATGGAAATAATGTAATTTTATTTTCTTACTTAAATAGTAAAGCAAACAATAATATAATTTGCTATCTATAAGCAATATAATCGACACACTGCCAGCCACCAAGTTTCATTATTTATCAGTGAAATAACACTACAACAAAACATAGAGTTAACTACTAAGATTTACTACTACCAAACTGTCGTCGTAATGTTACGACTATGTTACTTCGATTGTACTTCTATTCCGAAAATCGTCGTAATGGCGAAGTAAAGTTACGTCGAACTAAAATCGACGTAACAAGGGGGGGCCTATTACGTCGATTATACAACGCGTACTACGGGTCGTAGTAAAAACGAAGTTATATTACAACTATCTAACATCCACAATTTCCCATCTATTTAGGGACTATGTTACGGCTATCCACAAGAAAGTGGTTGACAATGTGTTAATTGTTTTTGTGTGTGGTTGGTGAATAAAGATAGTTAAGTAGTAGTAAATTTTTCATATGTAGTACATTCGTAGCAAAATCTCCACCTACCAAATCTGAAAATTTCCTATAAATATGCAGAGGTAGAGGAACCAAACTTGGACGCAAAAAGGTTCTATCAAATGTTAGAGGCAGCTAATCAACCAATTTATGAAGGTTGTAGAGAAGGTCTTTCTAAATTGTCATTGGCAGCTAGGATGATGAATATCAAAACTGATCATAACTTGCCTCAAGTTGGTATGGATGCATGGGCTGAGTTGTTTAAAGAGTATTTGCCTCAAGATAATTTGTCCGCTGAATCTTATTATGAGATTGAAATTGGTTAGCGTCTTGGCTTACCTTGAGCAGATTGATGTTTGTATAGACAAGCTGTATGATCTCTTGGAGGAAAGATGCGGAGTTGTTGGAGTGTAAGTTCTGCAAGAAGCCACGATATAAACCGCAAGGGCGTGGACGAAAAAGGGTACCGTACCAGCGGATGTGGTACTTACCTATTACAGATAGGCTGAAGAGATTATATCAATCTGAAAAGACTGCAGCAGCAATGAGATGGCATGCGAACATACTCGAAGGAAGGCGAAATCAATCATCCGTCCGGATGCAAAAGCGTGGAAACACTTGAATTCGGTTCACAAAGATTTTGCAAGTAACACTCGCAATGTTTATCTTGGACTATGCACAAATGGATTTAGTCCGTTTGGAATGTCCGGAAGACAGTACTCACTTTGGCCAGTCATCCTAACACCATACAACCTTCCACCAGAGATGTGTATGGAAAGAGAATTTCTTTTCATGATTATATTGATACCTGGGCCCAAGCATCCGAAGCGATCCCTCGGTATTTTCTTACAGCCTTTGATAGAAGAATTGAAGGAGTTGTGGTCAACAGGGGTGCAGATGTATGATTGTTCAACGAGAACAAATTTTACTTTGCGAGCAGTTCTTTTATGGACCATCAGTGACTTTCCTGCATACGGGATGTTATCAGGTTGGACAACGCATGGGAGGCTAGCTTGTCCTTATTGTATGGGAAGCACAGACGCATTTCAGCTTAAGAATGGTAGGAAGACGTCATGGTTTGATTGTCATCAGAGATTTCTTCCCATTATCCATCCGTACCAAAGGAACAAGACATTGTTTCGGTCAAAAAGGGTTGTACGAGACACCGCTCCACCATATTTATCTGGAGAAGATATCGAGAAGGATATTGATTATTATGGTGCACAAGAAACAGTTAAGAGAGGGGGTAATTGGCATATTCCTGCAAATATGGCTGATGGTTATGGGACACAGCATAATTGGCACAAAAAGAGTATATTTTGGGAACTTCCATACTGGAAAGATATACTTTTGCGACACAATCTTGATGTGATGCATATTGAAAAAAAATTCTTCGAAAACATCATCAATACATTATTGAACGTCCCTGGAAAGACAAAAGATAACAAGAACTCAAGGTTGGACTTGCCTGCATTATGTTGTAGGAAAGAACTGCATATTAAAAGCAATGGGCAAATGCCGGTTCCCATTTTCAGATTGTCGTGAAGCAAAGGCAGCGTTGTTCAGTGGGTGGCATCAGATGTCAAGTTCTCTGATGGGTATGTGTCAAATCTATCAAGATGTGTTGAGAAAGGGCAAAAGTTTTCAGGAATGAAAAGTCATGACTGTCATGTTTTTATGCAACGACTTCTACCATTTGCATTTGCGGAGTTGCTTCCAAAGAATGTTCATGAAGCACTTGCAGGTAACATAAATTACTAAAATTTTTAATTTATTGTTATATTAAATAATCCTACAAATTATATAATTCCTTGTGGAATATAATTATATTTTCAGAGATTGGAGTTTTTTTCGGGATCTTAGCACACGTACCTTAACAGAAGATGTCATCAGACAACGATGAGAATATCCGGTCTTAATGTGCAATATGGAGAAAATATTTCCTCCGTCATTTTGGCGTCATGGAACATTTACTTATCCACCTCCCGTATGAGGCATTGCTTCGTGGACCAGTTCATAACGGATGGATGTATCCTTATGAGCGATCCAGGAAACATTTGAAAGGAAAAGCAAAAAATCTTGCAAGGGTGGAAGGTTCAATAGTGGCGGGGAGTTTGTTTGAGGAAACTTCCCACTTCACGTCATACTATTTTGGATCACAAGTCCGTACACGGAAAAGGGCTCCAAGCAGATATGATGATGGAGGTGTTATGCCGACATATGTCTTACCAGGTGTTCCTGAAGTATTCTGTCAGATTGGATGTCTTGCTGGAAAACTCAAAGAAGTTTGGTGGTCGAGTACAGAAGACGCTCATAGTGCCCATACATATATACTCCTTAATTGCGAGGAGATGCAATCATTTGAAAGGTAAATAAATAATTTATTTACTTTTTATTTTATTTGTTTCGATATTAACTTAATATAATCTTTTGGAAATCAGTGATCTTGTTGAACAGGTTGAAGAAGCTTTACAAGGAATATCGCCAAATGATCTGAACAAAAGGAAAGATCAACACTTTGTCCAGTGGTTAAAAACACAGGTATAAATCATGATTAGTATAATTATTATAATATAACTTAAATATTAATGAATTCAATTATATATATGCAGGTTGATTACGATGATACATTCTATCCAACGTGGTTTCATGAACTGATACAAGGTCCGGTCTCTAAGGTCACCACAGCCCCTATGTTTTTTTACGAGGCTACACATTTCACACTTACGAATATGGAAGTCAACGAGCAACGATGAACTATGGAATATATGTGAAAGGTGAAACAGATTTCTATGGGATCTTAAAAGAGATCATCGGTGGAATTCCCGGTTTAGTGAAGATGAAATCGTCCTCTTCAAATGTGACTGGTTCGACCCTACTATCAATAGAGGTGTTCGGTATAACAAGTTTGGAGTTGTAGATATTAATGCAGCACCGAGATACAACAACTTTGAACCCAACATATTGGCATCTCAAGCGGAGCAAGTCTGTTTTATTCCATATCCAAGGATCAGACAATTTGGAACTTCTTGGTTAAGAGCTATAAAAGTTACACCTCGAGGTCGAGTAATCGGTGATGATCAACCGCCTTTGCAAGAAGAAGCTGTTAATGTTGTTGAAGTACCTGAGCAACCCGTTGATGAAATCTTACTAGTTGATCCATAAAACTTGATTTACTTAAGATCCTTCGAAGATATAATGGACGAAGGCAACGAAGATGAATTTCAAGAAGACGATGATACTAGTGATATTGAATCAAGTGATGGTTCTTCAGACGATGAGTGAATCTCATTATGCCTTTCATTATGCCATATATATGGTTTTAATCATGTACTAGTTAGACTTTTGATTTAATAAAAAATATTGTTTGATGATGTTGTTTATAAGTGTAAGTGTGATATATAAGTTTAGAAGTTTTGGGGTTTAGACTATTGGGGTTTAGGGTTTGGGGTTTAGGGTAACAAACAAGGGTCGACCCTAAATCGTCGTAATTAACAAACGCGGGTCGAGTCAACTTCGTTGTAAACTACTTCGACCCTGATTAGTTGTAACATAACATTTATATTACTACAATTCTCAAAATACCGGCCGTCGATCCTAAATCGTCGTAATACCTAAAACGCGGGTCGAGTCAACTTCGTTGTAAAGGCCATTCGACCCTGTATCGTGGTAACTTAACAACCACATTACTACGATTTACAAAAACAAGGGTCGATCATGTATAGTAGTTATTTGACTTCTACTTTACGACGATCTACATATATATATATACACACCAAATCCCCACCATAATCTCACACCAAAAACAAATCTCTTAAGATAAATAAAGATTACAAATCGGTCATCAAAACCGTTCTTATCAACTCGGTATAGCTTTCTTTGGTTTGAGGAGCCAAGCAAAGGCTATACGGATTGATAAGGATTGTTCTTGTGACCGTATACATTCAAAACCTAAAAAAACATTGCTTTCAAAAAAACTATACGGGAGTGCACGGTTACTAGAACAGTTCTCATCAACCCTACATAGCTTTTCCTCAGTTCATGAAAAGAGAAAATTTTATGTCGGGTCGTTAACAATTGTTCTGGTTACAGTGTGTACTCCTTTAGATTTTTTTTTTTCAAAAATAACATTTACTTCTAAGTTACTACGATCAAAAAAAGGGTCGAGTCAAAATAGACGTAATATGCCTACTCAATTACGACGATTTTAAACGCGGTCGAAGTCAATCTAGTAAGTAATGGGCCTACTAAATTACAACGATCCAAAACGCGGGTCGAGTCAACCTAGTCGTAATGGGCCTACTAAATTACGACGATCCAAAACGCGGGTCGAGTCAAAATAGTCGTAATGGCCCTACTACATTATGACGATCACAAAATCCCTATATATAGAAGCCACAATCGACCTCACGCGGTTGCTAAACTCTCTGCCTTCTCTCTAACCTCTCTCTGCCTTCTCTCTGCCTTCTCTCTAGGTACGATTTTTTTGTTTGTTTTAGTTTAGGTGGTTTAGCTTAGGGATGGAATTATATTAGGTGGTTAGTTTAGGAATAGATAAAATTATATTTAGGTAATTAAACGTATTATATTTATTTTAGATGGAATTAAACGCTCAGGTGCTCCTGCCCGAAAAAAATGATCTGAGATACTCCTGCCCGAAACTGACCGGATTTGAAATTTATTATATCTTTATTTAAATCAGAAAATTTATTAAAAGACCACGAAACCAAGAGAAAGTTAGATAATTACAACCCAACCAATTGCAATTCGCGGACCATCCAGGCCCGATCCATGAAATTCGGATATCTTTCTCCATAACTTCCGAAACCTTTGTAAGAATTGGTGTAATTGTCAATATTGGTGAAACTGTACATCGTAATTAATCTTCAACAAACATACACACAAGTTATTATAAATTGAACTAAATCGCACTTTTAGATTTGAAAAGTTTTATTATGTTATTGTTTGGACACAATTGTTGTTATTGTCATATTTATTGATTTTGAAATTTAATAATTATAACTATGTATAAGTAGGTGAAACTCTAGGATTTATATTGTCTAATTATAACTATGTATAAGTAGGTGAAACTCTAGGATTTATATTGTCTAACTATACATTACATTATCAGAAAAATAGTAAAAGTAGACATTACATTATTCGAAACTTAGTAAAAGTAGATAAAACTACATGCCATAACTAGAGAAACTAAGTAAAAGTAGATAAAACTACATGCCATAACTAGAGAAACTAATCTTCAATTGGCCAGTGGGCAGCGGTCATGTGAATTTCATGGCAGAAGTCCCAAACTGCATATTGCCAGAAACAACGATCGCATATCCACTGTGTTCTTGATCCATCTAAGGAGCACGGGCAATCCTTTGAGCCGGACCAAGGCTTTATTCTTCGCAGTAGAGACGTAAACACCTCAGATTTTTTATAACCCCAATGGGCTGAGCATATATTATTCATGATCATGTAACACATCCGCTCAGCAAATTCACGACTGAAGTTAGGATAGTTGTGAACCAACCCTCCATCATCTACACTAAACGCTAAGTTGAGCATTCCATCTACATACTTGGCCAACAACAATCCTCTCTCAGAAGCAAGATGGATTTTCTCTCTTCCTTGATCAAGTAAATGGAGGTAGAAGTACTCATACATACCGCGGAAGTAGATGGCCTCTGGATTACCGGCTTGGTAGCACAGAAGTCGGAATTTTCTTACAGCATTAACCTCATAAATCCAATCATTGAAGTGAATGAGATCAGCAGATCGGTAGAAGTAGTCATCTCTGCCGATTTGATTAAACCCGGAGAAAGCAATTCTAGCACTACCGAAGTCCCGGATGTGACGTGTTGCTACCTTTGAGAGAATCTTATGGAGGATGGAAGGAGGGAGAGAAGCCAAGTTCGACATGGAGGAGTGTGGAGAGATATTCGAGATATAACGTTTAGTCGAGTAGAGATTCGAAATTGTATGTAATTGTAGAAGTGGTAAACCCTATTTAATGACCGCTCACCCAAATTCAAGCGGCGTGTCCATTTAAAGGTGATTTGATGGACTCCTCGAGAAGACACGACTTCTGCCACACTTTTGAATATCAACAATGATCTATTGGAATTGAAACTTTGTAAAACTATAATTTATTAAGATATCTAACTATACATACGTAGTTTAAACTAAGTGATTTCGATTGTCTAAATTTATAAAACTACAAAAAACTTCAGAATTTAGATATATATTTTTAGTTATATTTTGCAAGAAATGATCAGTGTCCAAAACTGATTATACTTAGTGGATATATTTAATGACGATGCCTGGCAGTATAGGAGATAAAAATGTATCTAAATTCTGAAGTGGTGTGTCCATTTAAGGTTGATTTGATGAGTATTATTACTTGGTTGACTCGAGACTCTCCAGAGATTAAATCATTTCTATCAAATCACTCATAAATAGGAGAAATAGAGGACCTATAAAATGGAAGTCGGGGTAATAGATTCTAATAGTTCATTAAATTACAGGCTTTTCATTGATTATCTCCTACACTGGTAGTTGCTATCATTAAATATATGAACTCTAAATATATTCACTAACTATTATCCATTTTGGAAACTGACCATCTTTTGAAAAATAAAACGATATAATATCTAAATTTCGTTAAGTTTTGTATAGTTTCAAATTTTCATACAATCTAAATAGTTACGTTTTGCTTAGTTTCATAAATTTAACCCGTGATAGACTCTTGGAAAGAACACTCGGAAGGAACACGACTTTTGATAGACTCGTCGAAAGAACACGACTTCTCTTGTGAAAAAGTCTCTTTTAATAATCATTACACTTCCGAGTATCATTTATACGCCACATCTCTTGCATTTAAGAGAATTCTGCATTTAAACACTCACCGTTACTCCATCTCCTCTCTCATCTCTTCTCTCATCTCTGCAAATACTCCATCTCTTCTCTCATCTCTCAACAAATAAGATGGCAGAGTACGATAAGCTTTCCGAGGTTACTTATAACCCCAAGGTCAGGTCTTGGCGTTTCAGAGTGAAACTACACAGGATCTACCCTTTCTATTCGTATGTTACCAACAATGGGCCTTACTATAACTATATCCTCGCAGATGAAGACGTAAGTGTTATATCATCATCTCTCTTGTAATAAACATGTAACCGTGAGAAATAAAAACTTGATCCATGCAACATGTAATAAACATGATCTTTGTACTTTATTTTTGTAGGGATACAAGATGGAGATGACCACTTATGGGGATTTTGAAAATTTTAGAGGCCTTGAGAGGGAAGAGGGAAGATGGGTGGAAATCTTTGTGGTAGAAGTTGAACGGGCCACCCCATGTTTCCAGCCAACTAGCTCTCCGTTCAGACTAAATGCTACGCGCTGTACGCAAGTCCGCATCATCGAACTTCTGAACAATCGTCTTTTCTTTGACTTCAAAAGCATCCATGCAATCCCTCACATGCACTGGCGTGATCTCAGATATCCCATAGGTATCATTCAGAACTTTGTATAACTCTGTAGTTGTAAGTGAAACTAAGTGAAACGAACTGATTTAGGAATGGTAATCTCAACAGTCGCATGACTTTGTTTCAGAACTTTGTATAACTCTGTAGATGTAAGTAAAACTAAGTGAAACGAACTGATTTAGTTGAGTAACACTTATATGGTAGATACAATGGGAGTGGTCTTCAACACGGAAGCCCATCTCGATGCCCTCTTGGACCAAGGATGGAGTTTTACATAAGGGACAACATGTGAGTATAAAGTAACATATGATCCAAGCAAAATTTATATATATATATTGTAACTGACGCACTTTTTCTTTATTCTGAATAGTGACCATCAGATAAAATGTGTGGTGACCGGCGATCAGGCCTATGCCTTCCGGGATGGTCTTGACCACATGAGTGCTGAGAGTCGTAGACAGGTGATTGTGGTCCTTAAGATGTGGAGAGTCTGGGAATCTATGAGTAAGTGTTGTTTCTGTGTCTAGTTTTAAATGTGATAGTTGAGTAGAACTTTGAGTAACTTTTGCTAAAATCACTTATACAGATTATTTTGGTCCTCCTGATATATGGCTTGAGACCGAAGGTGGATTTGCGGACTTCAGGTTCAATCCGCGTTTGCCCGAGGTTGAGGAATTCAGGCAGTCTCTACTAAACAGCGACCCTTATGTTCAGAAATATGGAGTTGAAGGTCTCCTGTAAATGTTTAATGTCGGTGAACCTTTGTTTAAATATCGGTACAACTATGTGTTAATGTTGGTGAAAATATCTCTATTGTCGGTGAAACTTTGTTTACATGTCGGTAAAACTATATGTTAATGTTGGTGAAACTTCTCTATTGTTCAATTTTCCAACTTTATAGTTTCACTTAATCAATTGTCCAACTTTGTAAACTTAAGACAAAGTTGAATTTCGTTGTCTAACCTCGCATAACTTAGAAAAAACATAACAATAACAGAAAAGTTTCACTTTTTCATTGGTCTGACATCGTAAAAATAATAGAAACTTTATCCAACTTCGCAGAACTAAGGAGAAACTTTTTCGAGAGATAAAAGAGTAAATACATAGTTACTTGTACATCATAATACCGCCTACAACTACAGCTACGACACTGATGCCGACAATAACAGGGACACAACCTCCTGATATCTTAGGCATTAATATCGGACCTTCGCTCCTTATTGTTGCCTTGAGCAATTGAACTTCTTCTTCTAGGATTCGAACTTGGTTGTGCAACTGTCGAATCTCATCGGTGAAAGCTTCATCGACCCATTTGAAGACGTGGTCGTCGTTCACCAGCTACAACATTAGATCGAATAATCCATTAGATCCCACAACATTATGTAAAAATAAAAAAAATGTGAACCTTAAGAGATACCGATAATACCCTAAGTGAAGCCGCATAGAGACACCGATAAAACCGGCGGTGTGGAATTGGCTGGGATTTGGATATTACCTCGACGATTCTCTCCCCGCACGAACAATTTGTAGGTATTCCCACAGTTCTTGCTCGTCTCGGACGACTAGTAACGGTAATATCTCCAGTCGTGGACGATGAAGCGGTCGTTGTTGGGTTGGACATTATCTGACGGAAAGGAGGTTGAGAGGGAAAGGAGACGATTATTCGATTGAGCAGAAGAGAGATGGAAGAGAGAGAAAATTGGAGATAGAAATGGGGAAAATCTAATACGATTTAGCAAATTGGGAAGAGGGAAATTCAAAATTGAGAATTCGCAGAGTCAAGGAAAATTATCACATGGTTTTTTGTGGTCTAAGTTTCACCAAGTACTCAGTTTTACATAAAGTATCAAAGTTGTACTTTTTAATTATTTCCATTTATCTTGGTTATACTCTACTTTGATTAATGATTTTATGATTATACTAATGCAATTATGTTTCCTATGTTCATTTCTAATACGATCATGTAAACATAAACTTGATTTCGTGCCATAGAGAGTTATCAAATCTAACAAGGTCAGTTTTAGCGATAAAGCTATGATAACACATTGTATTTCTTATATGATTGCTACAGATGGAATTTTAATAATTCCGACTAAATCATAATTAACATATCAGTAATAATAAATTACAATCTTATTACCTCCATGATTTATAAAATTTAAAAGTTTAGAATTTACAATCATATTACTCAGTTTACCTATCGTAGTTATACCAGTAAAGAAAACAAGTTTCACTTAGTCATACAACACACAAATATAAAAAATTTCAACTCAACTCCACAACGATCCCATGCGATAAAAACGACCAAAACTGAAAGTGAAAGGCTTACAACCTAATCCACATCAAAGCTGAAAAACTGAAACACTGAAACAAAAGGGAATTTACAACCTACTCTTCTTCTGTTTCTGGTGGGGATGTTCATCGTGTAAATCAGTGCCCACATTCTCTTCTTCCCCATATCCACTCTCACGCTCACAAAAGTTCCCTACTACAAGAGCTCTCTCCAACCCTCCACATGCAAAATACTTCTTCTCTGCTCTCTATCCACTGATGTTAGATAAACATACACATCTTCATCATCCAAAATATACAATTGCCTCTTAGGTTCCACTACCAATGGAATGTAACCCAAATTGAGCCTCTTCGTAAACGGATCTATTCTCATCTTCCTGCATATCCTCTCCTTCAACAACGAATAAGTGATCTCCTCCAACGATGATGTCTTAAAGGATATAGCATACAAACGAGCATCGGTTGGAATCCATTCATAATCATGTCCATCTTTCGAATAATATCCATCATAATCAAAGTGTATGTTCGTCGAAAAAGTACACATTGTCTGCAATAAAAAAAATTAACCCTTGGTTACACAGTTATACCATTAAAGTTATACTTGGTTATTCAGTTATACCGTTAACGTTTTACTTGGTTACACAGTTATACCATTAAAGTTATACTTCGTTATACCATGTTACACAGCTGTGTCAGTAATCAATTAGTAATCAGTCAACGTCTAACGTCTAATCTTCTTTGATTGAATCATCCTACTCTTCATTCCCGACATTCAATCAGAGTATTCATTCAATCATTCCTTTCCGATCCTCGATTAGTTACCCAAATGAATAGAATTAAGAATTTTTCATTTACAACTACCAAAATTTCGAGTCCAGTCTCCAATTCAAAACCAAATTGTAATCAGCTTTGATTCCGACATTCAATCAGAGTATTCATTCAATCATTCCTTTCCGATCCTCGATTAGTTACCCAAATGAATAGAATTAAGAATTTTTCATTTACAACTACCAAAATTTCGAGTCCAGTCTCCAATTCAAAACCAAATTGTAATCAGCTTTGATTCCGACATTCAATCAGAGTATTCATTCAATCATTCCTTTCCGATCCTCGATTAGTTACCCAAATGAATAGAATTAAGAATTTTTCATTTACAACTACCAAAATTTCGAGTCCAGTCTCCAATTCAAAACCAAATTGTAATCAGCTTTGATTCCCGACATTCAATTATACAGTTGTTGATTATCGAATTCCCTAATAAACAGACCATTCAAAATTTCCGATCATCGACTAGTTCATACACAAATACGAAATCTACTATCTAATTGGAATCCCTGCGAATAATGAGTTCGTCTATGGTGGATTCTATACATCGGTCTTAACGACGATCTAAGATACATACCCTGTAAATGATTCAGCATCCAAGCGACGAGATCGCAATTCGATGATAGCGAGGAAGAATAAGGACGGAGGAGTGGAGAAGAAGACAAACGACATGCTGATTATCGATCGGAGGAGGAGGAGTGAGAGAATTTGAGTTCTGAATATATTATTCATTAAATCGGTCAGGGGTATTTTTCAAATCAACCACACTCCCCAAGAGTATCAGATCACGTAAGAGTATGCCAGATCACGTGAGAGTATGCCAGATCACTTTTTGCCTCATTAAGAGTACCTGAGCACTTTACTCCTTTAGATGCACATTTTATATATATATTTTTTGTTTTATTTAATAATTGGTTTTTTTTGAACAGGTTGATTGAGTACACATGTCTACTCCTCGCGGTGAAAGCGACTTAGGAGACCCAGCTATGAGAGTACATTTCGCTGACGACTGATCATTCGCTTCTACCGTATCGCAACCCGGTCGGAAGCAGTTCACGAGCCAATCTCAGGAGCGATCACCAGCTGCGTCTGCTCCTCTTCCACCATGGGTGCCTCCTGCACCGTATGTCCCTCCACCGCATGGTCAGCTACCTCCGGCTGCTGCTCCACCTCCTCCGGCTGCTGCTCCACCTCCTCCGGCTGCTGCTCCACCACCTCAGAGTGCTCCGGGATATGTCCATCCTGATTTGATGGTGCCCCCGGATGCACCGTACGCTAGATTTACCATTGAGGATTTGCTTCAGATGCCGGGCCGCGAAGGTTTACCCGTCATCGATCCCGATCGTCCACCAAACACATACTGGTAATTAAGTTTAATATATTATTATTTCCATAAGTTATAAATTATATATGTATATATATATATCTAATTACATTATTTGTCTTTTGCAGGTTTGGTACGAACAACCGTCTTGGACGGTCCGTTTCAGATACCATCAAGTCATATTTTACTGAACCACATCCGAACTGGAGTCTTACGCCAGATCACATTCGAGAACTTGGTTCAAGTGTTTTATGTTAGTTTTCATATTTTAATTTATAATTTATATTTTATTTTCTATAATAATTATTTATTATATTTATTAATTAATATTTTTCCAGCAAAAATGGAATTGGTCTATTGCCGTCAACGAGAAAGTGAAGAAGGCGTTCACCGAGAAGGCGATGGATCGCCTTAAAAACACCGTTGGCGACTGGAAGGATAAGTGGAGGGTTGAGGGTGATGCTGCGAAACCCATATTCATCAGCGAGACGATATGGACAGGCCTTAAGGCCTATTGGATGTTGCCTCGGAGCATTATGACGGCCAACAACTGCTCGGCAGCCCGACAAACACCAGATGCAGAAGGCAATTTACCGTTGCCTCATACTTCCGTGCAGATTCCACACGCCGTAGTTGCCTTACAGATGGTAATTTTTTTTATTATTAATAATTTGTTTTTGAATAAAATTAATTATATTAAATTTCTAATTTTTTTCTGACAGCGAAGATGGAGAACCTCCATCTTTGTCCAAGCTTTACAAAAAAACTCACACCCATAAAGATGGGACGTTTGTGGATGCTCGGGCTGAAAAGATCCACAACGACGTTCAGTCTCGAATCCAAGAGGTCGAGACTCAGCTGTCCCAAGAAAATCCGGATTTGCCACCTGTTCAGTTGTCAACGGTAGAACATGACAAAATATTTGAACAGGTAATATATATTTTAATATATATATATATATATATATATATATATATATATATATATATAAATATTTATAGTATAATTTAATTAAATAATTATTTTTAAATATATTTTACTAATAAAATTAATTAATTTATTACGAGTTACCCCAAAGAAAAGGGGCGAGTCGTCGAATTGGCTCGGTTAATGATGTTCCGAGGCGAGAGCAGGTTATGTTTCGAAGAGGCGAAGAGAATGCTCAGCTCCGGGCAGCTTTGGCAGCTTCTAATGCCGCCTTAGCAGAGAACCGGACTCAGATGATGGGCATGGCGTCAATGTTCGATATGATGGCGGAGTCAGACCCGAGGTATGGGCAGGTGTGGAGTCAAGTCCGTCCTACCATAGTCACACAACGCACCGCGGAGGAGCAGGCGGATCTAGAGCGACGGACCGAGAACCGTAGTTCCGAGCTTCGGGAAGACCTTAATCTTTAGGTTTTTTTTGTAATTTTTATTTTGAATTTTAAAATATTTTAATATATTACTATTATTTTGTTTATATTTCTGGTTATTAAATTATTTTAAAATAATTATATATTTCATTTTTTATTATTGAACAAAAAAAACAATTTTAAATATAAAACTTTTTACAAATCGAGGTTAATTCGTAGTAAATATTCTAAAGGAAATCGAGGTTAACTCGTAGTAAAATGTTCGAAAGAAATCAATGTAAATTCGTAGTAAAAAATAGATGTAACGTAGTCGTATAATTTACTACCAGTGTACTTCGACATTCGAGGGTAATTCGTTGTAAATATAGCTTCTATCTTACCTCGATATTAACGACTACTTTACGTCTGCATTACTTCGATATATTTTACTTCTATTTTACTTCGATTTGTCTATTACTTCCACGTTACGACGATTTGCTTATTACGTCGATTTGACCTCGATTGTCATTCTTCGTACTTTTCCTTCGATTTTACGTCGATTTTTCCATTACGACGAGCTAGTAACTACGATTCGTAATTCGTAGTTAATTCGTCGTAATGGTGGTTTAACTACGATTTAACCACGATATATGCAGTAGTTATAGTCAACATTTGTTGTAGTGTAATGGTTTCAGAATTCATAACTGAAACAATGTTTTAAACTTAACCATGTACAAAGCGAAACTAAATTTATATTTCTCTAAGATGCACGAACATATGTTTAATGCAGAGGATCATAAAGAAGCATAGCTTATTGATAATAAGGTCGCTTCATTTTAATCTGAGTTTATTTGTCTTCTGGACTTTTACGCTTCGATTAAAACTATAATGGACTTTGTGGAAGATTGACAACTCCTTTCGATTGAGACTAAACAAAGACAAAGAGCAGTAGAACAACCTACAGGCACATATTGGTGATATTCACTGTTTGGTCGAGGAAATAAAATAAGCAACCACTGGAGAATGATAAGAAGAAAAACTCAGTCAAGGAGGGGACTAAGGTGGGGCATAGGCACATTAGTTATCACACATTAAGTTTTATTTGATTGTTTCTACCCACTCCATTAGGAGGTGCCTGTGGCGGATGAGTTCGTTGAGGTATGAGGTGATTGTGTGATCCTGACGATAGCATGCGTTCATAATCACTGCCGACATGGCTTCTGATGTATCAACGGCTCTACGACTGTTATGGCCTCTAGAAGCAATACACCAATTGCAAACACATCGACCTTCTCATCAACAATGTTGTGTATGAAGTATCTTGGTGGTACACTTGGCATATGGTCTTCAATTCTTTCTGCCATTAGTTTATATATATTCAAATATCAAATTTTCAGCAACCGAAAGTGGATGGAAACATGGAAAGATGGGGTTTTTACTTTTAACCTTTGAAGTTTTCGTTCATGTATTCTTCTACACTTGAAAACATCATCTCTAGAGTAGTCTCTAGCGGGTCAATGTCAAAAACACAGTCTCTAACAGTTCATAAAATACAAACGATAGACTGAAAGAGTAGGGATCAAGATGCCAAGGCGATTTGTGGACTGGAACCTTTAAAAAATCATACATGAAAACACTTTGCTTATGAGCTATTGTTTCTTCTCTAGCTGTAACCACAAGTCATAAGTTAAGAATTGGTCGCAGTCTGTCTAAGAAATTAAAATTGCAACATATCACCTTAGAGTTCGTCTAGGTGTGGCTTGTCTGTTCATCATCATCATTGCCTTTATCATCTTAACTCTATTTTCTCAAAATCTCAGAGACGCACTTCAACGGCGGATCCAGTTTTCAAAACGGCGAGTAGTTGAGAATCCTTTGCCATTCCAATCTCTGAACTTAAAAAAAAAAGATTTATAGGAATGAACTGATGTAATTCGTGGAGGAGAACTCACATATTTATAGATTTGGATTCACAAAATTAGGAGAGTAGAATCAATGTCAATGCTAGCGTTAATGGCGATGCATTGAATCCGGTCGACGTTCATAACGGTTACAGATTTCATTGCGGATTCGAAGAACTCAAATCGATTAGCCAAGGTCGGGAACTCCCACATGTGTTTGATATGACTTTATCCTTGCCGGTGATAGAAGCTTCCAGAATTTCTGGTCATGGTGATAGAATTTTTGGTTATTTGCTCCCGCTGTGAGCTCTTCAGAAGCTATTAACTATATCTAACGTCAGATTTAGTTGGTGCATAAAAGGTTATCAGCCCAAATAATGGTGAGACTAAGTCCAGTTGAAAATCATAAAAGCCCAAATAAAACAAACGTAAATAACACAAAACGTAAGCCCAGTTGGTGCATTCGGATTGTGTAACGAATAAAACCCATCAGTTTCCAGATTAATGAAACTATGAGTTATGGTCGACCATGACACGTGTCATGTCCACAAAATGCGAATTTATGACGTGTCCGCCTACGTGGCGCGTTCTGGAGTGAATAAACTCTATTTTATAATAATAGATATTATTATCATTAGTATTCATATAACAAGATAAAAAACTTTAATCTTTGTCAAAAAAAAAAATTTAATCAAATAAAATAAGGAAAACATCTTTATAAAACTTTAAAATTTAATTTATCAAAAAAATAATTTCCGCGCTTTTAAATTACATATCAAAATCTAGTATTTATTAAAATAGAACTAATGGACTTCTTTCATGTATGATTTTTTTTTTTTAATTTGGATCATCCTTTAATTTTTTTTATTATTAAGACTAATAATATATAGAATCTTTGAACAATGTTAATCACAATATCTTTTGATATAATTTTATTTTAAATATAAATATATATTATTAAAAATTATTAAAAATCTGTTCAAAAGATTTTAAAAAGATCTTAATTTTCAAAACATATATGTAAATATTTTCACTAATTTCGAAATAAGTTATGAAATATTATTATACATTTATATATTTTATAAAATTAAAACAATTATATCCTATTTTATCTAATGAATAATCATAATAAATCATTTTAACAGAAAATTATTATATTGAGTTAAATGTGATAAATTATATTAAATTATTAAATTTTTATATACTTTATTTTCTTAGGCACTTATGTTTAAAATATAATATGCAGGTAACACGTATATTTTATTTCATTAAAGCTAATAATATAAAATGTTTTAATCATAATATCTTTTCAATTTAAATATAAATATAAATATATATATATATATATATATATTATATATATATATAATTTTTTAACAAATCTTAAAAAAATATTTTTAACAATATCTTAATTTTCAAAAAGTGTATGTCAATATTTAAACTAATTTCTTAATTAGCAGTGAACTATTATTATGCATTAATATATATTCAGTCATCATTTATAAAAAAAAAAAATTTATCTTATTTTTATCTATTTTATAATAATAATAATTCATGTTAAATGAAATTATTATATTGAACTATATATGATAACGTTCTATTAAAATGATAAATTTTTTTAAAATTCTTTAATATAAAATATTTATGCTAAAATTATAATACGATGACATAACGACGTAACTTTCGAAAAATATATAATACATGTATAAAAGTTGCATATCTTATACTTTTGTATATATAATAATATATTATCTGAAATGAATAACATAAAAATATTGCGGATAGGAAATTCTGCGTTGAAGATCGGCGGATCAAAATTGATCATAAATTTAATAAAAATAATTTTTAATATGTTGTTTGATGCATATATTAGTTTTTTCAATAAATAAATGCAAATACAATATGAAAAATATATAATAAGAAGCGACATATACATATGACGGTTTTAAATAATTGATTAATTACAATATGTAAACTATAAAATTATTGTATTTGAAATAGTTATATAAACATTAATATATATAATTAACATTAAAAATGTATGATCTAAAATATATATATATATATATGTATGTAAAGCTGAAAAAACGCCTGCGCGGTTGTGCGGGTCAAGATCTAGTTTGTTTTAATTGTTAACATTTATACGCAACTAATCAGTTCTTCTTATAAATTCTTTACATTAACTTAGGAAGGTTATACGGTATATAACTTACAACCAATAGTATAAATCTTTGTATATACTGATCTAATGGTTCAGAATTTATAGATATTTTACTAGTGTATCAAGTAGTTTTCAGATTATTTTTTTTTTATTAGTTACCAAATCTTTATATATAAAATTTTAATTTTTCATAATATCACATAATTTGTTTTAATTGTTAAATATTTTATTCAAGAAATCTGTTGTTTATATATGTTTTGGCATTGATTTAGGAAGGTTAAAAGATATAAACATCTACATAGATCCTAACTATCTGGGAAAAAAAGATGAAAGTGTTATATTAAATACATTTTGAGCATATTATTGTACTAGTATATCAATTATTTCCAAACTTTGATATTTTATAGTTATAAGTTTGTTTTACAACAAAAGGGTCATTCGATTACTCAAGCTTGAGGTGGTCTGGATAACCATACCGGAATGGAATAACTAACAAAAGAGTCATATTAAAAGATCGAACAATTCTAGGTAAGAAATCCGCAGTCTTATTCCGTCCCCGAGGAATATAGGATATCATGAAATCTTGGAATTTTCTCCTCAGTTCTTATCTCTCCTTCACTTTGTTGAAAAGGTTGGCCATGCTCGAGGTTCCTTTGTCATCGCTATCAGGTCTTTGCATTCAGGCCCAAAGTGCTGAAATGTCAAATTATGTAACATACTTTCCATTTCCCAGCGTAACGCTTCTAACTCCGAACGTATGCAGATTCTCTTCGTGTTTGATTTCTTGAACCCATAATCAGTTTATGTCCAGAACTATCTTTTATAACCCATCCACCTCCACTAAAGATGGCTGTAAAGGTCCAAGAACCATCCATGAAGCATATATTCTCTAAGCATAAGACTTGAGTTGTTACTGTTGGTGTTTGAGTCAACCTATATCACCTGGTGCATTTGCAGTGAATCATGCTTGGCACTCTCCTTCTGCATATCTGATCAGTTCAAGTAGGTCTCTGTCAATTCCTTTGAATAGTTTATCATTCATTGTTTTTCAGAGATACCAAAATATCTATGGAAAAAGGTCTCTGTCCATTTCTAGATCTTTAGTACTATTACTCCTCTAAAAACATAATTCATGTCAGTGTATATGATGGACACATGAAATATATTCGGATAAGAAGGTGTTACTGGTAGAGCCCACGTCTGAAGTGCAAGGGTGGGGGGATTCGAAAATAGCATGAGTTACAGACTCATCATATTCCCTACATCTTGAACATATACTATCACATCGTATATCACGATAATTCAAATTCTTTGTGACAGCTACATGCCTTGTTATTAATTGCCATATAAGATAACATATTTTGGGGGTGCATTTATCTTCTAAATAAAGGCTTAGAACTTTGTGGTACTTGATTCTGTGTAAACAACATGTTCTCCAGCTTTGATTATATTTCTGACTACCTAGTATTTTGACTTAAGAGTATACATATACCACTCTTGGTGAAATTCCAATAATACTAGTCAGAATGTGAAGATCAGACTAGGTCCAAACTTCTAACTAATAAAATCACTACCTATCATTCTACATAGCTACTTGTTACTGAATCTAAATATATAACTTATTACGAAAATGCTCCGTAATTTTACGAAATCTTTAAATCCCGTCTGAATTATATTAAATCTGAAATCCCAGAAAACTTGTGAAACCCTCGATCCAATAAGCCCCACTAAGCTTACTATATAAAACATATGATCTCCTACTGTAATGTACCCTAAAATAATATACAAACTTTACCAAAACTATACAAAACAATATAAAACAACACATAGTTATGAAAATAAACCAACTTTACCAAACAAAAGATTATACAAAAATAATAGTTGATGTAATATATTTCAAATTAATTTGAATCATGAAAATGTTTCTTCAATAATATGAATGAATGTTTAGCAGGAATGAATGAGTATATAATTCAAAGTTTGCTATAGGCTGTCGTATGCTTATATATAAGTGAATGATTGTGTTGATTATGGTTACACTTGGTTAGACATTAATTTAAACAAGATATGTGAGAAACATAAATTATTTGAACCAAAATCATGCTACCCACATTCAGATAGTCTGACTAAATTTCAATATAAAAACGTACCTTTAATGAGTCATCAAATGAGTGTTTTAATATTATAGTGGCAGAAATTGTAATAAACATTCTAAAATAAAAGTTAGTCATAAATTAAGACAATAAATTAATAGAATAGTGATTAGAATATTTCTAATTAGAAATTGTCATTTTATTTGTGAACATTCTATACTATAGCCCTTTTTCAAAAAAAAAAGAACATTCTATACTATATAAAATATTAATTAATAATTTGAACTATAAACATATCTATACTATCGAAGTAGGATCTCAATTAGAATTCTGCCATTTATCTTCTTACTTATTACAATGACATGCCATTACCTTTTTTATTATTTTTAAATCAATTCATTTGCCATTTTCAACCAATCTGAAATAAGATATTTTTAAACCAACCACATTGAAGCACCATTAACTTACGTATTTTAGGCAACAAAATCTATAGATTTCCTATATATAAGCATAAACATTTCATTGTAGTTAATCTTGATGTGTAACCAAATAATAAATATCATCGGTTATCATTTGTAAAGTTTCTAATACACCCATATCCCCTATATATTAATCCCGAAACATTACAACATTTTTCGGTAGTCATATGTCATCATGAGAATCATTCTCAGAATTGCTAGAGAAAAAGGTTGGTCCATCTATACATATTTTATATTTTTTATTAAACTAATTATCAAATTAATTAGTAGTGTACAAAAGAATATTCTTTATTCTTTCCTTAAATAAAAGCTATGGACTTACCTAATATGATTAACATATATATCACAACTAATGATTATGAATAATAAAGATTTGATAACAATTTTTTTATCCTCTATACTTTTTGTTTAAGTTTATATTATTAAAAGAAAATAAACAATCACATTAAGCATGTAATAATTTTTTTTTCTTATATATTATATTTCAAATTTTTTAAAACGACTATAAATTACTAGAATGGTAGAAGTCTCACATTGTAAATTTTGTGATCAATGGTTACGCTTTTTAATCCAGCCCATCGTTTTTCTTTAATAGGCCTTGAACAATTTTTAATGATTAACTTAATAGGCCACGTATATAGTAGAAAGTGCTTTGGTTTAAAAATTGTTGCATACCCAAAATCAATATGGACCATCATCACTTCCGCTTAAAATTTTGTTACAATAAAAAAATATAGGGTTGGCAAAAAATCTTAATCCAGCCAAATCAAATCCGAAAAAGTAATACAAAACTTTAACCAAATTGGTAGATATCCGAAAAAATTTAAAATTTTGGTATCTATAGAACCGGAACCGAATCCGATCCGAACTGAAATATTTCAGGCATCTGAGTATATTTGAACCAGATTTATATACTTAAATATATTAATATTTTTAAATTCAATATCTAAACGAATATAAAAAAACAAATAAGATGTTTTAAATTGTCCAAAATACTTAGAAATATATAAAATAATTAAAAATATATTTAAAATAGCTAGACGTTACTCAAAATACCAAAAATACTGGAAATATCTATTGTTTTTCTATCCAAATATTTAAGCTAAACCAATTTTTGTTAAGTTTAAGTATTTGGCATACATTATTCAAATTTACATGTTATATGTTATTTTTATTTTTATATTTTGGGAAATGTAAAGTAAATATGAACTTTAATTTTTTTTTAAAAAAAATTTAATTGGTTATCCAAATCTAAATCCAAACTGAACATGTAAAGATTCGAACCAAACCCACAAAGATCCAAACCGAACAAAACTTAACCGAATCAAATGATACCTGAATGCCATCCCTAATCAAATGTAGAAATAATGAGTATATGTAAACCCCAGAAGATAATAAAATATGTATTGTTTATAATATTTAAATACAACATATTTTAAAAACATTTACTCCGCTCAAAGCGAGGATCATCATCTAGTTGTTATATTAATTTTGAATTTGCATGTGAAATAGCCAATGTTCCATTTGTGAACATATGATTATGACCTTTATTCACATCAGAAAATGTTTAAAATCTTTTTTTATAACAACTATGACCATGAAAATAATAAATACTTAACTCGATTGGCAAATTTATAATTTGATATGTGAGTTATTATTTATAGTGATTTTTTAAATATCATAAAAATCTTTTATATTTTAACAATTAATTATAGTTTTTAAAAAAAAATATTGCAAATATACGAAACAAATTTCTTATAAAAAATGTGTTTTTAACAAAATCCAAATTATTGAAATAAATGTTTAATAAACTCATATATAAAACTTAAAAAGTTGTAAACTATAAATTGATAGTATTCATATATTTCTATAAAAATATATAACTTAGTTTTAATAAATTTTGTAGATAGTAATCAATACTATTAAAACAGAAGGTCCTTCGTTGAGATGTCCTTCTGTTTCAACAGTATTTACCATTCCATGCCACTGACTAATTTTTTACTTTTAGACTATTCCTTTGATTAAATGTTTTTTTTTCACAGTTCCCAGATATTTTGTTAGCTGATATTTCGTAAAATCAATCGCAAACAAACGTTAACCAGATATTTATATAATGGTTATTGAAACCAAAATTATTCAACGATAACTGCAGCCAAATGAAATTTGATAGTGCAAATATGGAAATAAAACCCATAAACAGAACGCAACTTCCTCTTCACCACCATATTGTTCTTCCATCGCCCTTCACATCTTACAATTCACCTGTCCATAATCAAATTTATACCTGAAAAGTTTGAAGTCTAGGTGGTCTACATGTAAAGCATGATAGTCTACAACTAAATTACAGATCAAAATGTCACCAAAAACAACAGAAAAATGCAATGATTAATAATTTCAAGTTGCAAAGTAATAATTGCGAGACGATGGACACAATAATAATCCACAGAGATCATTTATAAAGTTAAATCTCAATTCTCAAGTATTAAACTAATATCAGTACATATAAGTTTACAAAATATAATGTTCCTTATTCCTTCAATCACCTAAAATATGTAAATAAAAAAGTTACAAAATATAATGTTCCTTAATCGCAAATACAAAAGCATCTTAACAAATGATAATTGGAGGTTTATAAGAATCATCAGGAGTACTAACCAATCTTGACTAAGAAGAAAGTGTAATGTAGTACTTATAATCTTTTCTGTTCAGCTATTTGCATCACCAATGACCTGAATACACTTTTGTACTTACGGTTTAGTGACTTACAGACAAATCAAAATTTAGTTCCAAAACCATTAAAGATGTTCTGAGAAGTGATTGAGAAGCTTTATTAACGGTTACCTTTGTTTGTTTCTTCAGATGTCTTAAAGTCTCCGATCTATGATACAGATGATGTTCGTCCCGTCCGGTTCCTTTCAAAATATATCAGATCTAAGAAACTCTTCATCTGCATGTTAGGATCTGTGAATTTTTTTTTAAGAAAATTATTTTGTAAGAGTAATCAAACCAAACAATTTAAAGGTGAGAAAACGACTTATACCTTACAATTCCTTCATTTTGAAGTCGTCTTTTTCGGATATACGTGGTAGACCTTTGATTTTCACCATCGATTTTCGATTCTGCAGTTATAGAGTATTCGTCGTTCAAGAGCTGTATATCTCTTCGGTTTTTTTTTTTCTTCCGTTTTCTGTTTTTTTTTTTACTTTAGATAAAGTACAGAGTCACTTATGACCGAAGTAGGCGTATTATTGGACAGAGTTATCTAATTTATTTTGGATAGTTTTAAACATTTTTACATGTGGATCCATCAAGAACCTTTAATATAATGTTACATGATTTTATAAATAAAATCATTTTATTTCGTTTAAACTAAAAATAAATTGAAATTATTTGAAAAATATATATATACTATTTCATTATTTCAAGAAACAGTCAATGGCTTTTATTGATATTTAATATAGAAATTCATTTTATAATTCATAAAATTTACATATAGAGTTATAGTGTTAGATTTTTTATTAATTTTGTTAACTAAATTTGTGTAATTGTATCAAAAAATGAAACCAAAAAATTATAAAACAAGATTTTTAATTTTAACAAAAAATTAAGATTTCAAAAAACTTTCATTATATATTATTACATTTATATCTTGATAACAATTATCCAAATTAATAGACCAATTACTATGCATATACACAAAAAAACGCATTATCCATTTCATAAAAAATATGTTATAAAATATAACTAGATTTTGTCCCACACACTTGTGCGGATATTTGTTTTAACTCTAACAACGTAAATATTGTTGTATTAGTGTTGAATCATTGTTTACATTGAAAGTTTTTTTGTTTCTTATGATATACTATTTATCATTATTGATTTTTGTTTTGTACTGAATGTATTTTTAGCGAATAAAAATTATTAGTATTAGTATTTTATGTCACCTTTATATTATTCATGTACATGAATATTTACAATTTTAAATATTAATTATATATACTTTAAATGGACTACTTATTTTTGGAAAGAGAAATTGATATGTTTTAATATTTTTGAAATGTTAAAAATAATTTTACATTGATTTCATATGATATTATATGTATTAATTTATATATGCATAATTAACTATGGGTGATATGTGCCCAAATTACCCTAGAGCAACTTTACTCTCATCAAAAGAGGTCAAGTTGTAATACTTAGAAGTCGAATCCACAGGGAGCTAGGGAATACACTAGATCTTATTGTAACAAAGATAGGTCAAAGATTTCAAAGCAGTAAATAGCAAGTAAACTTAGAATTGGTGAGCAAGACAATTACTCAAGTGATTGATTCGGTGTTAAACAAATATGGTGAAGGTGTTAGACTAGAATTACTATTCAGGTTATCAGGATTATAATAGTATGAATGCTTATATGAGATGCTTGCATGATATTAAAGAACCCAGCTATAACAATAACTTTAAATGTCGTCCTAGGTTATCTAATACTAGAACCGATGAAACTCCCATTGGCGAGACATAGGAAGGCGTCGATCGACCTGCTATCGCACGTATCGATCGACAGTGCCTCGTGTCAATCGATCGATGACTCTATAGGAGTATCGATACGCTTCTAGTAAGCTTTAAGTATGATGGCAGATTAACAGTTCGCTTAAGGAGTTTGCCAAATCAGCTGTCGCTTGTTTCCAGCAAATTCCTAAACTCAAAGAAGATAGATCCAAGGATAATATACACTGTTATCATGTATAGGTTAGCTACTCCTATACAAGCATTAAGAGCAATCTTCTAAAATGAATATCACATGCTCAAGTATTCATATTTGGGACTAATCCCTCAAAACCTATTTGAATCCTAGATCTAACAAAGGTGTTTACGCAGACATGGCTACGCAAAACATCATAACAATAAAATAAAACTGCATACATAGAATAGATATAAAATAAAGGTGTTCAAGAAAGCTCTCAATTGTAACTCTCTCTCTCACAAAACATTAGAAAAGAAACTCTCAAAAGCCTCTCTCTCTCTCACAAAACAATAGAAAAGAAACTCTCAAAAGACTCTCTGAAAGAAACTCTCAAGAACCAAAAGACCTAGAACTATGAAACTTTAGAAAAGACTTTTTGAAAACTTCAAACTCTCTCTTTTGCCAAAACACTTAGGCAAAGCATAAATACTTAAAATTGGGTTAAAACTCGTCCGGGGTATCCTGGTAAATTGGATGAGATCTTGGGCTTCAAGTCGGCTGTGACCAAACTTGGCTTCTGTGTGTTGAATATCGATCGATTACACTAAAGGTGTATCGATCGACGCGTCTCTCTCCATGTCGACCTTGAGTGGTCGATATGGTCATCTCGGGATAAATCTCTAAAATGCTCCAAAATGCTCCAAAAACATCATTTTTTCTCCAATTGCTCCCGAACCTGTAAATATGTATTCTAGACTCCAAAATAGGTTAAATGTATCCTAAATCTATCATATACCATGACTAAAATCAGGTCAAATTCATGGTATATCAACTCCCCCAAACTTAACCTTTTGCTTGTCCTCAAGCAAAAACAACTGGTAGTCTCTCTGGAAAAGTTTTGAAGACAGCAGGGACTCAAAAAGTTTAAAAATCTCTGTCATATCTTCCTAGTAGTGCAAGCCAAGTCAAGATCATTCTAACTACAAAAGCACATTATACCATATCCTAGTATAGCAACCAATTTTTCCTAGTCAAAAACTCAACCAATCCTGTCTGATAATCTCCTCTACTAACCTCATTTCTTGCATAAAATAAAAGTGTAGGCTTTACCTTGGGAGTATCGATCAAAGGACACATGGGTTCTTACTCAAACAAGTTTCTGAACACACAGGTAGTCTTCTCTGATCCCTCTCTTCCCTCTTTCTCTCTTCTCTGAATCCTTATAGTTTCAATTTCAATGAACATTGATGCTGATGCAGTCCATCTTGTTCATCTTATTGACTTTTTACTTTTATAGCTTTTATTTTGACAAAGTGTAGCGAATAATGGGGTCACAGAAGACACTCCTATCCCTCGTTTCCACAATGTGTGATCATTCCTTTCAGAATTAGAATAATGGGATCACAGGAGACACTCCTATCCCTCTGCATCTTCCAGGAAATCATCTCAATCTTTTATATCTAGGATGCTTGAAGAGAGAGAGAGAGAGAAGGGAACCAGAAACATACGGACTTTTACCTTCCAGCCTTGCAGGAAGAACCCGATCCAATGTATACCAAGCCACAAGAAAAGCAGGTAATGTCAGTATTAGGTTGGAGGTCAGCTTTGGTTCCTTCAAACACTCTTAGTAGGTGCGAACATAGTAGACAGGCTGATCCACTTTAGTATCTTAGTACTTCTGCAATCAATGAATCTAAGACTGGTCTAGAAAGTGGTTAAATGACAAGTAATAAACTAGATGAGATCATTGTCCCTTTCTTGACTCAGTAAAAAATCTTAAATAAGACTCAAAATAGTAGATAAATAATAGATAATCACTAATAATCCCCCAGACTTAAATTACACTATCCCTAGTGTAAACCAGTCGGAGTTGATAGAAAACTATAGTATAAAGGCGAAATTTAACAAGTTAGAACGTTATACCTGACCGATACCATATCGATCGATGAAGATAAAGCGTGTCGATCGTGGCGGATGTAGGGTTGTCGATCGATGTCGACTTGGTCGCGTCGGTCGATAGAGATGGTAAACGTCTACTCGGATCTTTTTTTTTTAAAAGGAAAATAAATGCTAGTAATGCATAAAATAAATGAGATTACCTAATAGTGGGTTGCCTCCCACTCAGCACTTTGTTATAGTCATTTAGCTTGACTTTGGAGGTTGAATGGCTTAGTTGGTGTGGAAGAAGTTGTTTGCTGGTGTGCAAACATCCTCTTGTTTTGTGGATTGAGTTGCAGTGAGGCTTCTTGTGGCATCATCTGACCTGGTCCATCTCTTTTTCATATCCTCTAACTCATCTTTCAACAAGTGTAGCCTCCTCTCAAAGTTCTCAATGTTGAACTGCTGCATTGATGTCGATCGATGTCATAGTGCCCTCGTCGATCGATGTATGGGATGGCATATCGGTCGATGTGAAGGGTGAAGGGCGAGTTGTAAGTTGTCTCCGAATAGCCTTGATCTCTTTGTCTATCCCTTCTGTCCTTGATTGAAGAGTAGCAATGCTGCTGTCGAAAGGGAAATAGATGTCATCAAACTTCCTGTAGTATTCATTCTCTGAATAATCTAGGGCTTCATAGATCTCAGCTATTATCTTCTCAACTTCTCTCTTGGTGTAGGTAGCTTTTCTTCGTTGAGTGGCTGGGTAATCTGTTGTGTCTGACCAGCTTCTCTTCTTTCTCTGATAAGTATCATAAGCTCTAGCTCCATACTTTGGTTTGTAGTGGAATTCTGTATTCCATCCATTGTGCTTGCTCGTTTTCATGTCGATCGATGTAGTGTTGTCCATGTCGATCGATTGTTGCCTCTTGTACTTGTTGTGGAGTAGATGCATTCTTCTTTTGCATCAATTCAAAGCTTTTTGCTATCCAGTTGAGGTTGGTGGTGAGGCGGCACTGGAACATGTCAAAACTCTTCTGTATAGCTTGTTCTTCCCATCTGTTGTCTGTCTTGATGATGTTGAGTAGCTCCTTTTTCATGGAAGTGTATTATTCCTGAAGATCGATATAGATCGACGTGCGGTTGTCATTGTTAATCGATTGTTGCTGGTTCTCTGCTGGTGCTTGATAAGGATCGATCGATGTGCTGGTAGGCATGTCAGTCGATGGAGATGTCTCTTGTTGAAAATTAAGCTGATTCTGAATTGTTTCCATCTCTTGCTGTAAAGCATCCATTCGTGCTTCGAGTGCATTCATATCACTCATTCGGTAGTAGGAACTACCAAATATTTCTTCATAAGAACACATCCTCTCTTCCAATATTGTAAAGCATATATCGATCGATTGCTTGATGTTGGTGTCGAACGATCTAGGGTAAGCTGCATCGGTCGATGGTATCAATCGGTCATCGGTCGATGTCAAAGGGTTCCAGGGCTTCCATGCTGAAGCTCCTTGTGGTTTCTGCCTCATAGTGGTATATCATCTGCAAGCTCCTTCATGGTCTTGGTCAACCATGTAATCTTGTCATTGAGTGGATGGTAGACACTATCAAGTTTGCACTTGAAATCATTCATTGAATCATACTGAATGGTGTAGATATCATTGAGCTTCTCATCCATCTCTGCTCTGCTGTAAGGATCTGGATCTGGAGGTGTATCTTGAGTGAATAGGTTTCCTTGTCCATTGGCAATGGCAAGAATATCTGTGATGTCTTCCTTGGATACTTGTAGGAGACGTCCATCCATAGCTCTTGCATTGCCTTCTGGATCTCTGAAAATACCAAACTCACCAGGGGTTAGATATCCATAACCTAACTTATCATTATGTAAATCGAATGGTAAGGGTTGAGTATCGATCAATGCATTAGAATGCTCGTCGATCGATGTCGTGGTGTGTAGCTGCTGGTGAAGATTGCAGCTGGATTCTTCTCCATGTGGCTGAGGGTTGGAAGGTTGCTGATGCATATTGTCTGCTTCTAGGGTTTGTGAATTTTTTTATACCCCGTGGCTTCTTTTATAGTAGTAACCATCTACCAAATTTCCAAATTTGAGGTTTCCATTTTCCTCAAAGTCGGTTTCACTCATATCGATCGATACGTCATGACATATGTCGATCGATTCTTCTTCTCTCTGCCCTTGTCTTAGACCGGTATCGATCGATGCAGATGGTGTAGCATCGATCGATTCGTGTAGCATGGTTCCGTATGATCTGGATCCATCTCTAGTAAGAACTCCTTGGTGGTCTGTAGCTGGTTCTTCCTTGCGGTTCTGACTGAATTCTTCCACATATTGGGAGGGTGTAGTAGCTTCTAGGGCAAATATCGGATGGCAGTAAGCTTGCCAGTCGTCTCGCGTCTTGGAAACTGTCGTATTGATCGATGTGTACTTGCTGGTGTCGATCGATTTTCCTGTGTCTGATCTTGGAATTGGTTTGAGACTGGTGTCATCTTTGTAGGCTGATGGTCTTGTTGGAATGAACTCGTAAGGGACATAGTGAATGGGTACTGCATCTCTATTAATGGAAGAGTACTCAATCTCTCTTTCTTCCCAATAGTCTTCATCATACTCATCATCTCTTGTATCCACTGGAGGGTGGTATAGCTCAGCTTCTCTGCGGATATATGAATATGGTATGTTCCTATTGTAGTCCTCATCATACTCTTCTTCTCTGCGATTGAATGAGTATCCAATATCTCTTTCTCTTATGTAGTCCTCATCATACTCATCATCTTGTGTCTCTACTGCGTATGTAGGCTGGTAGTAGTCTGATTCCCAACTCCCATCTAAGTAATCACCTGGAAAGTGATCAACTTCGTACATAGGTGTACTATCAATCATGTGGAGTGAAAACTGTTTCTTGTATCGATCGATGTGATGACTGGACGGTCGATCGATGTCGGATCAGTTGAATCGATCGATGTGTCGGTATTGGTGCCCGATTCCGAGTACTCTGTCTCGTACTCCTCTACACAGTAGCATGTTGTTACGAGTTTTGCTTCATCTGAAGGCTGGTTGCAGGACATCTTTGGCTTGACAACTCTGACTAGATCATAGTAAATCTCTGGGTTGATGAGTGTCAAACACATCTGGCTTGTTTGCAAATTGCAGACGGCTCCCATAGTAGCTAGGAATGCTCTTCCAAGTAGTAAAGAAGAATTCCAATTTAACTTGATGTCTAGGACATGAAAGTCAACTGGAACTAGGGTATTACCAATCTGTACCTCAAGATCTCTGATGATTCCCAATGAACTTCTTCTAGAACAATCTACAAAGTAGAATGATTCTTTGGAAGGTTCCACCTTTAGACCTAATTGGTCTGCCATAACCTTTGGTAGGATGCTGACTGATGCTCCTGTATCACATAGTGCATGTGAGAATTCAATTCCTTGCACTAGGCATGAAATAATGAACTCTCCAGGGTCACTCTTCTTCTTCAATGTGATCTTCTTCACATCCTCTCTTATTTGATTGAACATCTTTTCAATATCAGCTTCTGTTACTCTGGTTTCTCTGAAGAACATCCACAATCTGTGTGTGAAGTATGCCTCCTCAAAAGGTCTCTCTGCTGGAATACTAAAAACTCTTTTCTTGAAGTTTTCCAACTCCTTTGCATTAGCTTTTCTTTTAAAGTGCTTAGAATCTTCTCTTTCCTTTTTCTTAGGGTTCTCTTTGCACTTTCCTTTTCTATCTCCATAGGCTCTGATGTATCTTCAGCTTCTTCTTGTGGGTTGTCTGTAGGTTTGGGTCGGCCTCTGAGTGCATATAGTTGGATTGCATCTATCCTTGGTAGTTGCACTCGCTGTTTGATGGTTGTATATCAATCGATTGCTGAAGTTGCATGTCGATCGATTTCTAGTTGGCTCGGGCGATCGATGTCATCCTCGTGAGGTCGATCGATGAACGGGTGGAGTGGGTTTGGGTGCATTGCTGCGAACTCTGTGTGTGTCATAATCCGAACTGGCTGTTTGTAGCCGTAGACTCTGTCGATCGATGTGGAATTTCAAACATCGATCGATAATCATCTTCCCATGTCGATCGATGATCATCGTCTGGGGTCGGTCGACACTAGTGAGAACTGCCGATACTCATGGAGCTCTCAACTTCAAAGTCTTTTTCTTGGGGTACCTCATGCTCGTCCACTTGCCAGAAATCATCTACTGTGATGGCATTGATGTGGTGCCTGATGAGATCTTCCTCTCTCCCTTTTATTAAGGCTTCTTGCCTCTGAATAGCTTCTGCTGTTTGGATCACCTGTGTCTCTAGCTTCTTCACATGGGTGCTCAAGGTGTCAAATTTCACATTCAGGCTATTATAAGCAGCATCTATCTTTCCATTGAAATCCACAGTAAGCCTCTGCTGACCCTCTAGAACTGAATCAAACATTGCTTCAATCTTGCTCTCCTGAGTAGGTGGTGGTGGATTCTGGTAGAAAGAATTGTTGAGATTCTTGTTGTTGCTGTAGTTGCTGTTGCTGAAGGGTTTCTGATATTGTGAATTCTGATTGTAGTTGCTTCTCTGACTGTTGCCATAGAAGTTCCTGTTTCCATTCTGATTTCCAAGCCTCTGAAATCCTCCTATGTAATTCACTCCTTCATATCTCTCCTCATCAGTCTCTATAGCTTCTACATCTTCTGCAAAGCTAACCTGCTTCCTTAGAAGCTTGTTGACACTGTCCAATTTGGCTCTCACATCGTCCAACTGCTCATTCCTAAGGGCATTGGCCGATTTTCTTCTCTCATAATCAGTGTTCTTGGTGCTGTTGCTAGTTGTCAAGTTCTCAATAAGTCTCACAGCCTCTCTTGGATTCCTGGTGTTGAAGTTTCCTTCACTAGCTGTGTCTAGTGCTGTCTGATAGGCCAGATCTAAACCTCTGAAAAAGTGCTGAGTAGCTGCACTTCATTGAATCTGTGGTGTGGACAATGTCTCTGATAAGACTTGAAACGAACCCAACAATGTCTGAAAGGTTCTGCAGGCTTTTGCATGAATGTGGCAATCTTGCTTCTCAACTCTTCTGCGCGTGCCTCATCAAAGAAATTAATCAAGAAAGCATTCTTGATATCCTCTCAACTCTCCTGGTGGTAGTTGCTTAAGCCATTGCAAAGCTTCTCCAGTAAGAGAGTTTTTGAAAAGCTTGCAGAGTAGGTAGTCAGCTGGGACTCCATTAGCTTTGATAGCAGATACAAGATCATGTACCTCTCTAGATGGTCCATAGGATGCTCATTGGATGCTCCACTGTAGGGTGTCTGTCCTACAAGTGTGTAGTATTGAGGCTTCACCTCAAAATCAGTCCTCTATTGAGGACGGATAGCAGATCTGTTGGCGTAATATTGAGCATTGGCTGCAGCAGCCTCAGCTTCTGGATCAGGGATTGCAGCCCCCTGATCATCAATTCTCTGACCTGCTGCATTACGCAGGTGACCTTCTTGGTCACGCAGGTTACCTTCATTGTCTTGCATGAGTATCAATGTCGCGAAAATGTTCTGTGGTTCAGTATCGATCGATATGCAGGTAGCGGTATCGGTCGATGTCGGATGAAAGATGTTGGTTGACGGGTACTGAAAAGTATCGGTCGATGTGGATGAACGGGTATCGGTCGATGTGGATGAACGGGTATCGGTCGATGTCAGAAGAATGAGATCGGTTGATGTCGTTGAACGGTTATCGGTCGACGGTATTTGAGACTCGGTAGAATTGTTGATGAATATCGGTCGATGCACAAGCGGGTGTATCGAACGATGTGGAACGAATCTGTTTTGCGGATTGAACGTTCCAAAGCAGCTTGATCAATAGACAAAAGTTCCTTGTTCTTTTTGCTTCTGGTTATGCTGGGCATACCCCTGAAAAGAAAAGAAAGATTTTATCAGTAACAAGTAGTAAAGTAAAAGAAAACCTAGTCTTAAATAAAATCTAATGGCGATCAAAGCTCCCCGGCAACGGCGCCAAATTTGATACGTTCTCAAATTACCCTAGAACAACTTTACTCTCATCAAAAGAGGTCAAGCTGTAGTACTTAGGGATCGAATCCACATGGAGCTAGGGAACACACTAGATCTTATTGTAACAAAGCTAGGTCAAAGATTTCAAAGCAGTAGATAGCAAGTAAACTTTGAATTGGTGAGCAAGACAATTACTCAAGTGATTGATTCGGTGTTAAATAAATATGGTGAAGGTGTTAGACTAGGATTACTATTCAGGTTATCAGGATTATAATAGTACGGATATTTATATGAGATGCTTGCATGATATTAAAGAACCCAACTATAACAATAACTTTAACTGTCGTCCTAGGTTATCTAATACTAGAACCGATGAAACTCCCATTGGCGAGACATAGGAAGGCGTCGATCGAGCTACTGTTGCACTTATCGATCGACAGTGCCTCGCGTTAATCTATCGATGACTCTATAGGAGTATCGATCGATACGCTTCTAGTAAGCTTTAAGTACGATGGCTGATTAACAGTTCGCTTAAGGAGTTTACCAAATCAGCTGTCGCTTGTTTCCAGCAAATTCCTAATTTCAAAGAAGATAGATCCAATGATAATATCCATTGTTATCATGTATAGGTTAGATACTTCTATACAAGAATTAAGAGCAACCTTCTAAGATGAATATCACATGCTCAAGTATTCATATTTTGGGCTAATCCCTCAAAACCTATTTGAATCCTAGATCTAACAAAGGTGTTTACTCAGACATGGCCAAGCAAAACATCATAACAATAAAATAAAACTGCATAGATAGAATAGATAGAAAATAAAGTTGTTCAAGTAAGCTCTCAATTGTAACTCTCTCTCTCTCACAAAACAATAGAAAAGAAACTCTCAAAAGACTCTCTCTGAAAGAAACTCTCAAGAACCAAAAGACCTAGAACTATGAAACTTTAGAAAAGATTTTTTGAAAACTTCAAACTCTGTCTTTTGCCAAAACACTTAGGCAAAGCATAAATACTTAAAATTAGGTTAAAACTCGTCAGGGGTATCTTGATAAATTGGATGAAGTCTTGGGCTTCAAGTCGGCTGTGACCAAACTGGGCTTCTGTGTGTTGAATATCGATCGATTACACTAAAGATGTATCAATCGACGCATCTCTCTCCATATCGACCTTGAGTGGTCGATATGGTCATCTCGGGATAAATCTCTAAAATGCTCCAAAAACACCATTTTTCTCCAATTGCTGCTGAACCTGTAAATATGCATTCTAGACTCCAAAATAGGTTAAATGTATCCTCAATCTATCATATACCATGACTAAAATCAGGTCAAATTCATGGTATATCAATGGGTAAAATTAATTAATTTTTTACTTTAAAACTATTTTGTTAAGATATATGGCCATTTGAAAAATCATTAATGCTAACCATTTAAAAAATTATTTGATTGTATATTTTTAAGGAAAATTAGTAAGAAGACATTATATTTCTTTTTTATACTGCTATTCATGTTTCCAAACAATTCTCATTTATACTACTATCGTTGTTTCCAAACAGTTCTCATTTATATACTACTATCATTGTTTCCAAACAATTCTCATTTATATACTACTATCATTGTTTCCAAACAATTCTCATTTATATACTACTATCATTGTTTCCAAACAGTTCTCAAATATACTTCAGTTTTAATAATATAGATGCATAATTAATTACGGGTAAAATTAATTAATCTTTTACTAAAACTATTTTGTTAAGATATATGGCCATTTGAAAAATCATTAATGCAAACCATATATAAAACTATTTGATTGTATATTTTTAAGGAAATTAGTAAAAAGACATCATACTTTTTTTATACTGCTATCCATGTTTCTAAACAATTCTAATTTACTACTATCATCGTTTCCAAACAATTCTTAAATGTGTTTCAGTTTTAATAATATAGTGGCATAAATAATTACGGGTAAAATAAATTAATTTTTTACTTTAAAACTATTTTGTTAAGATATATGGCAATTTGAAAAATCCTTAATGCTAACCATATATAAAACTATTTGATTGTATATTTTAAAGGAAAATTAGTAAAAAGACATTATTTTTTTATATTGCTATCCATGTTTCCATACAATTCTCATTTATATACTACTATCATTGTTTCCAAACAATTCTCAAATGTATTTCAGTTTTAATAATATAGATATTTTTTAAAGAGACAGTCCCGTCCTTTTAAAAGACGGGTCAAAATCTAGTTATACTATTAAAGCAGAATCCCTTAATTTTTCCCTATAACTACAGTGTCATGCCACTAAATTTTTCTTGAATAAAATAGATAAATAAAAAGTAAAAATTTAATCCGAGATACATGATGTTGCTATATTCGATATGTTAAGATGTTATATAAATTAACTAACTAAATCTTATTATTATTCAACCAAATATTCTTCGCACTGTTATTAGAACCAAGCCAAAGAAACCAGAATAAGTGATAGGTTTTCGGATACCCATTTGGGGTTCCGGATCTATTCGAGTTTTAGGTTTTTGAGATAAAAAATTTCAGCCTCATTTTGGTATTTTTAAATCTCGGTTCGGATCCGATTAGAATCTTTCTAGGTTTGAATCACCTGTTTAAATAATTTTAAAAAGTTAAAAATTCATATGTACTTTAAATTTCTCAAAATCAAAAAAATAAAAAAATAATATATTACATATAAGTTTGAATAGTGTATGCCAAAAACCTAAAGTTAACATATAAATTTGTTTGGTATGAATATTTGGATAGAGAATCAATAGATATTTCAAATATTTTTGATGTTTTGAATATTTTTTAGCTATTTTAGACATTTGTTTTTGGAAAATTTTAAAATATTATATATATGTTGGATACTTTTTATATATTAATCTGAAAATAATTAATATATTGAAGTAAATAATTTTATTTCAAATACATTCGGGTAACCAAAATACTTCAGTTCCGACGGGGTTCAGTTTTGGTTCTCTATGTACAATTTTTTTTTGCACTCATTCGATATTTAACTAATTTTTTTTCGGTACTATTTTTCATATTTGATTCGGTTCGGTTGTTTGGAATCAATTTTTTCCCAGTCCTAACCAAAATAGTCAAAGTGAAACTAAATCCAAATTCATAAATAATCGAACGGTTCATATATATTGGATTGTAAAACCAAAGAACCAAAAAATAAGCCAGAACCGGAAAAAATAACAAAATATAATTAAACTGAAAATATTTTCGGACTTTTAAATCGTGGTTCAAAATCTAGTATATCTTATTAAAGCAGAAAAATTGAGTTGGACATAAAATTTAGTCAGATGTATTATTAAATAAAATGTCATTAATGACTAATTAAAACATTATATCTACACTAAAGTACTTATGGAAACAAGATTATACTACTATGTTTGCAAACAATAGAACAATGAATCTTATGTCCAAACACTATAAAATATCAAGTCTCACCTTTTATTAGCTTTTTATTAATCTTTTAAATTTTTAATTAAAACTAAATAATTTAGTAAAACACTCAAATAATTTAAACAAAATAAAAATAAGTATAACTATTTTTTCAGGTTAGATACTACAAAATAATTTAATTTAATATGAAATCAGTTATATTGATAGATTTTATTTTATTTTATTTTCATAAACAGAAAATTTTGTTCATTTAAACTAAAAAAAGATTTCATTTATAAATTAAATATTATATATAAATAAGATATAGAGACTATAAACTGACATCAAATAAGTTTTATAATTAAAAAATTATCAAATATATATATCACACATTTAATCAAATAAATTGCAGAAATTTAATTAAAATTTTATAACTGAAATATTAAAAATAAAATTAAGTAATATATTATATAAATTTTTATTAATATAAATACAATAATATAATTATGATTATATATATATATATATATATATTCAAATATACTAAAATTAAAATGTTAAAACATTCATCTAGTTGAAAGCTGGAACTTATCCCCTCTTTTCACACTGAACTGCGAACTTAATGTAAAGCAGAAGTTTCACAACTGCGAACTTAATGTGTGTATACGTGAATCTGAAGGGTTCATAGTTAATACCCATATCAAATTCGAAAACATTCATTTTCTACTTTTTATTTTCACATCACTGATTTGTTTTACTTGGTTTCAGTGTGGAATGTTATGTTTCTTGATCTCATGCTATGCTACGCAACTCGCTTTATTAATGGTGTTCCATAAAACGCCCAAGATAAACTTGATCTTCTGTCTAGTACTGTATGAACTCAAATTTAAATAGATAAGATTAGGATGGAATAGAGAGATTATTACATAGTTGGAAACCGAACAGAAATAAATAAAAGCCAATAATATAGGCAATAATATCGAATTTTCTTTTACATATAGATGCTCTTAATGTCTTCTTCTGGATGTGAATGCATGTAGTTATTACTTAAGAGGAATCTCAATGGCTTCAATTAGTATTACGGTACCTAGGTTGTGGATAGCGTCCTGATTCAATGTCATTCACATCTCTAATGAGCAACTCGTAGTGTCTTTTCACCTCTTCAGCTGATTTTCCACCAACTGCTCTTGCAACGTTTTGCCATCGGTCAGGAGTATCCTTGTCGTATGTAGCCAATGCCACTTCAAACTGCTTGTCTTGTTTAGCTGTCCATGACGAGTTAGAGCTCCGGGAAGTGCTGATTGAGTTGGAAGCCATTAGTGTGAATATGTGGAAGTGTATGATCAAAAATAGGAGTTTTTAGAAGTTGGGTTTGTATTAACGATGAAGATCAGGGTTGATTTGGGTTTAACTGAAGAGTGTGGAGCTCCTTATATGTAGGAGGAGAAAAGAATATAAGCCAGTTGGTGGAATATATCTTTTGAAAAGAGAGATTTTTAGAGTGACCCAATATTCTTTTAGCAACCACATATATTTTCGTGACGGGACAATGTTTTTGGAAAGAAGCTGCTTTGATGAAGATGATGATCATTAGAGTATAATACTTAGGAGGTCTAGCTAATAGTTAGTGGAATTGCGATATTCTTTGACCACTGCTATAGAAAATTAGGATGCTTCCTTTTCCTGACAGTGTCCGTACAGTAGACCAACAAATAATTTTGGACCCTCTCTAGTTCTTTCAGCATTTTGGATCCTATCATCATTATGAGCACTAGGGTCGAATTAAACCCCTATCGTATCAGATACTACTGAAAAGCATATGATGGTTAAGCTTGTGATTTATATTCATCTTGTGTGATTGCGGTATAATTATGTATTATTCCTCTTTGCAGCTCTTGGATTAGCAATTAAATGATATGTCTTTTCGGTGATTAACTCTGTGGAGGTTTCCCTTCCATCGCAAGGACGATGCCAAGAAGCGAATATTTGCCATTATTGGTGTCAAGCTTCTTGAGCAACTTCAGGTAATCTTACATTTACTGGTTTATATTGAGCATCTCTATAGAAAAAAGGAACATCTTCTCGTGTGTACTAAACCCTATTTATATCCGATGCTTTAGCTAGTCGGTGTAGGTGTACGTCAGAACATGATTCCAATAATTAGACAATAAGACAAATCTCAGACGACACACAGTACTAAGATTTTGTACTTTGGCATAATCAGATATTTTTAACCCTCTAAAACCGTGGGTGCCACGGAATAACATTCTTTGACAATGATAGGTCCATTTATGATGATTTGCTCATCAAGGAAACCAACATTAATTATTTCTTCGTGCAGGCTCTTCTATTCTTACGTTAGTTCTTGGTGTTTTGTTCTTGCATAAACTTAATGGAAAAGAAATAGGAAAGCCAACACATTTTGGGGAATATTCAGGTGTTCCTGTCTACTTTTTCCTCCTTTGAACATGGTTAAAGAATGGGACAAATACCAAATCTTGGGATCTTATCTTCGAGAGATCTTCTGCGCCTATCTTACGCTTGTTGTGTTCCTTTGTTTTAAACATTGTTCAATTCTCAGATTCTTCGACTACTGAGAAGTTATTTTCTAGATTCTATTTATAAATTTTTGTTTATGACAAATGAAACCCTTACCCAAAGAAAGAGTCATCTCCCTAACTCGAATACATTAATATATATACCTCTAAATTTTAGTTGTATCTAGGGAAAATATGATTTCAATTATAATTTAATTCAGATTTGGGTATTTTTGATGTAAATATCTGAATTCAAAAAAAAATCTGAATTCAAACAGTTATTTAAAAAAATCTATACACTGAGTTAAGATTCACCTCTTGAGCGGGACGAATATTGTATATATAAATTATTTTTATGTATTATTCTTATTTTGCTTTCTTTTACATATTATCACATAATAAAATAATAAATATATATTAGACAATGGAGAATATGATAAAAAAAATTGCTTAAAATACCATATGTTGGGTATCACTTTTGAAAAATACACTTAATTAAAATACCTTAACACTTAGGTTCTTAGTTCAGTGATTATTGTTAAGAGTTTAATATTTAGGGGGTCAGGTTATGTTTATAAATATGTATAAATGATTATTAAACATTTTTAAATAATTAAAGAGGGTTTGTTTATTTTTTCACCATAAATTTAAGGTATTTATGAAAATAAACATCTTTTAAAGGTACAAGAAAAGTGGTAAAAACTTGTATTAAATTGAAATTCTCCCAAATATTAACTATTATATATATGGTTAAATTGGTGTGAGCACATAAATCAAAATAACCACTTTTGTTGATTTACAATTGTTTTATTAATCCAAACAATCAATTAATATTATATGGTACATAATTAAATTTAAATGATATTAACATAAAACTATACATATAATAATAATATTAATATAGATATTTACTAAATAAGCTTTCTACTCATATAATTTTATGATAATTTATATCTTTTTATAACAAAAACTGTAAAACACAAGATAACAAATTTTTTAATGTGAGACGTTTAATAGTTTTAGTAATTTATAATAATTTTTCGAAACTTCAATGAAAATTTTGAAATTAAAATATTTTATGTACATTTATATGGTATATAGTTTCATTTAAATGATAATATTTATAAAATGAGACTTCCTATTCATATGATTTTATGATCTTTTGTATATTGTCATTAAAAAGGTGTTAAACTATTGATCACAAATTTTTCATTGTGGACTTTTAACAGTTTTAGTAATTTATTGTCATTTTAAAAAGTTCAAAATATAACATATACAGAAAAAACCAAAATTTTATTTTATGTTTAATGAATTTTTTAATTTATTTTAATAATATAAAATTAAATAAATATAAAATTAAATAAAAAGATAGTGGATACACAATTTTTATCAAATCTTTATTATTTAAAATCATTAATTGTCATATATGCTTTAAACACATTAGATAATTCCGTAATTTTTTATCTAAGGAAAGTCTAAAGAAATTAATAATTAATGTTATGGTTAGGCTAATATAAAGTTTATTATGTATTTATATTGACCAATCTATTTCTCTAAGGATTTTAAGAATCATTTTGGTGATGGCATGTGACTAACTCAATTGTTGTAATGGTTCTTAAATAATATATAAGGATTAGTATATTTCTATTCTTAATTTATATTAATATTTTGATTTATTATTTGTAGTAGGATCTAAATTGACAAATTAAAATTGATTAGTAGAAAATTTTCCTTTATAAAAAGAAAGAGAAATACCCTTCATTGGCACCAAATCAATTTTCTGTTCCAAAATTAGTACACAATAGAGGAAATCCTCAAATAGCATTCATTAAAAGGTAAAAAAAATACATTGTTTGTCGGATTTAAAAGTATCACATAAGCATCCTCAAATAGTGGTGGAAGCACAGTGGCCTAGTGGTCAAGGTTTAAAGGTTTTTACACCCAGTTTTGGGGTTCGAATCCCAGACGACGCAATTTCTACATGGAGAGGTCTGAGTTTCAATTCCCGGAGAAAGTGGATTATGCAGAAAATTAGAAAAAAGCTTACAAGAGATCTTCAGCATGGTGCAAGGAGTACCGTCAGGAATGGATTTCATAGTATTTACTCAGGTGATGCAGTCAAGGGTGAATCCTCATAAGACAGGTAGTATTGTCTACTGTAATATCGTCTATGTAATGTTTCTCATAATTTGTAATTGTATAATTAACCAGACAAAAAAAACATCCTCAAATAGCATTCATTAAAAGATAAAAAGAATACATTGTTTATCAGATTTAAAAGTATCACATAAGGGAGAAAATCCTGAAGTTGTTAATAAATTAATTATTTAGCTGTTAATCGTTTGTCATTATTTACTTGGAGCATTTATCAAAAATTACCTAAAACTTGATTTTAAATGAAAAAGTGTATCCCAAATGCAAAACTAACCCAAAAAGAGAGTGAAATTACAATCATCTCCTTATGATCAAATAAAAAACATGTAATCACTTTTACGATTATAACCCGGCAAAGTTTTCTTAGGTTAGTGAAGTCTCTATACTTCTCATGTATTTAATCTTTAAAATAATTTATAGCATTTATAAAAATAATTGAAATCACGCAATAATATTCAAATCTAAATTATGCAAACTAGAATCACTAAAAATTGAATTGTTTTCAACGTAGATGAATGGATTAATTAGTTTTTATTGGTGGTTGGTGCATTGATGATAATGGTAATGTTTTAAATAAAATATGAAGATGAGAATGATAGTGTAAAACAATCATGTTCAGGAAAAAAAAGAAAAAAAAAACATTTTCATGAATAACTTGAATTTCTGGGAAGAATATGGAATTTTCAAGTGAGGTTATTTTGTGTTTGACCAATATTTTTGAGTCATTTTTGAATGAATATCATTTTTACTTTATACAATAAATAATCTTATCAATAAAATCAAAATAAAATAAATATAGTATATTATTTTAGTTTATTTATAAGACTATTTATATTATTTAGTAAAATAATGATAAAAAATCAGCTAAAAGGTAATTTCTTTATAATTATTTTACTAAATAATATAAATTATCTTATTAATAAACTCAAATAAAATACAAGATTTATTTTAGCTAATTGATTAATTTCTCAAAAATATTAATATTCTTTCATAACACCTCATAATATATGCTATCTGTCTAAAGTTATAGTAGAAAATAAAGGTTCAACATTTTGGATATCTGAACAATTAGAATCCAAAGAGCAAGGAGTCCAGAAATAAGTAGTACTTTTTGTTAAATACAAAAGTAAGAAAATAATTTTTAATGTAATTTTCTCAATAAATTAAATATATTTTAATTTAAGTTATATGTCTAAAATTGTTTATGTGAATAAATTTCAAACTTAAAACTATTGATTTCTTAAATGTATAGTACTTTAGAGGGTTTTTATGATTGATGGGGGCGAGGAATATAAGTAGTCTATCTCTACTTCATGCAAAATTTGAAGCTTTTATATGGGAAATGGAATGTATTAAAAATCTCCAAAAATTCTATGTAACGTTTGCAACAGATTGTTTTCTATTGGTGACGATGACTTTCGTACCATGATAATGGCCTGCTTTTGCAATCTATCTAGACAAAAATAGATGGATCCAATAAAGCTTTGCAACTTTTGCGATCACTCATGTTCCACGGACTCCAAACACATGATCGTATAGTCTTGCACGAGGTACTCGCAATCAACCGTCTCCTTTAGTCTTCATAGACTCAGAGTCCCTGGTTTGGTTAGCAGCTCTTAAACGAATATGTTTATGGTGATGACAAAAAGAACTAATTATTTCTTAAGAATGATGAAAATATAATTAGTTTTACAAGTATTAGAAGTATAATAAGTTTTTTATATTATGATGTGCAATACAAAGATATATAGCACATTTTTATTAAGGTAAATTAAGTGCCTCTACTTTTTAAAGTATCATATATATATATATATAAAGAGCTCCTTCTCTTCATCTGTGCCGCTATGTCAGCCTTGCAAAGGAATGAGGTTTTGCCACGTCAACACACTCTCTCCTGTAATCAAACGGACACGTGGCATCATGTTCATGCTTTCTTTCAATTCTGAGACGATGAGATTTGTTAATTGGACTATTATTCTCTTAGGCCAAATTGTTATTAAGGTTTGGCTAACCTTCATCACCGCACATTCTGCGTTTAAGCGACTTTTTTTTTGAACTGGACGTTTAAGCGACTTGACTTTTGGGATCTCGAAACCTACAAAACGTCTCTATAATGTCTACAGTTTAAGCAGATCTATTTATCCAAGCAAAAACGTCAATCCTACCACTCCGCCCACTCTTTTGCATTAACTTGGCATCATCATCCACCAAGTTAACCCACAAGCATATATAAACATCTTAACTTTTCCACTTCCTCATCATCGTTACGATTTTCTGTAACTCAATGTTTTCCAGAGAAGAAAAGAAAGTCATGTCCATGAATTTTCTTCAATCGCTGGAAAATCTTGATATCTTATGGTTCCAAAATCAAAGAGATTTATCAGGTATCACAATTTATTATTTTCCTTTTTTTTGGACAACTTCGGGTATCATACAGTTCAACAATCAAGGTTTGTGTCTACTCCATTCATATTTCCTTATTTTATTCGGCTCAAAATATTTTCTTCGATTCTTTATACGTGATTCATTGATGCCAGCGTAATTCTTAATAAACTGCAAAATCATAGCACTATTTTTCAGCAGCGAAAGGGTAAGTGACAATCACTTCTAGGGAACCATCTCAGAATCTATTGGCAAGTGGTTTCGGCTTAAAATCTGTAAGGTTCAATGGTGGATCTACGTTAGAAGTGGGGGTTTCAGCTGACACTCTTTAAATTATAAAAGTTTATTTTTGTAGCCAATTTGTGTTAAATTACGATAGCTCAATTGGTGAATGCCTAGCTTCTGACACCCCTAAAACCTAAGTTCAAGTTCCTCTTGACACCTAATTTTTTTTCCTTTCTTTTTGGACTGGGTCAAAAGCTCATTATTAATTTTCTTTTTTTGTCTAATACAAATATAGTTTTGTTTGGGCTGAACCATATTCATATAGACTTCTAAATCTTAATTGAACATATTTGTGTGTGTTTATTATAGATATTATTATCATTTTCTGTTAAAGAATAAAATTATTTCATATTTAGTTTTTAATTTTATATTAATAAATAATTAATAATGTTTAATTAAAAAATAATTAAATTTATGACACCGGTAAAAAAATTTCTAGATCCGCCAATGGTAAAGTTATCATTCGTCAACAACTTTTTTTTTCCTCTTACAGTTTGTATCTCTGCACCATCTAAACTTTTTCAGTTAACCAGGTAATGCACAATTTCAATTGATTAGTATAAAGTGATATTTTTTGGTGTGTCAGTGACAAATCCATTTTTTAAGCCTATGCATGTGTCAGTGAATCTCACCGTTTGTAGCGAATTGGTGTCAATGTGTGCAGGCACAATAGAGCATAAACTGTGTGTGATCTGGCGTGGAGAGTAAGACATGAAGTTCTCGACCTTCCACCTGATATCCAAGAGAGCCCACCACACTCGAGAAGAACGTCAAGAACCGTTCATTGACTCTAAATTTTTACATGCGGAAACTATCCGAGCATAAGTTTGGGTCATGTAACTGGTACACTGATACGTACTCCTGATATCTTGCATATTTACATGTTTTTAGCATCCATATCTCATGCATTTTGATCATATAAATTAGGCATTAGGCATCTTTAGGTCCATTTTGCATTCATTTGTCCTTATCAGGTGTTGGAGTATGCTTTGGTGTGATTTGAGGTGTTTGGAAGCCTTATGGCCTAAAAAGAGATGAAGAATCAAGTTTGGCCATGAAAAGAGAAGTCAATCCATGATCTGGTCAAGACAAAGATGAGCATGGACGGAGGCCTTAGATATATCTTCTGATGCTAAGATTTAGTGGACACATCGAATTTTGAGTTAGCTTTCCAATGGAAGTGGTTTCAAGTCATTTGGAGCCATATTGGAGAAGTTATGATCGATTCATTGGAAGCATGTCAAGACACCCGACCTGGACACCCGACCTAACCTACCCACACGGGTTGGACTGAAGCTTAGACGAGGACATACGCGGCCTGGCATACGCGGCCTGAAGGACCCGCATGGCTCACATACGCGGCCTGGCATACGCTGCCTGGCATACGCTGCCTGGCATACGCTGCCTGGCATACGCTGCCTGGCATACGCTGCCTGGAGGACCCGCGACGGCTGGAAGGCTGGACGAGAGTCTGGTACGCGGGTCGGCATACGCGGGCCGGACCTGGACCACCTGACCCGGGTGGTTCCAAAGCTTCTTCCTTTTGTCTTGATTCTGATTGGCTGAAGACTTAATGACCTCATGGGCATTTTAGTATTTTTCTATGATGTTTTTAGGGCTTCTAAGCCTTGTATAAATACTCTTATATCTCCCAATTTGGGACTTGTCTCTTTTTCTCTCAAAAACACATTTGGATCTTGAATAAAGTTTGGATCTTGGATCCTTTTTTCTCTTTTATTCTTGTGTTCTTGAGCATCTGTTGCTCTCTAATCATGGTTAACCTTGAATTCTTCATGGGTTTAAGGAAAATCATGTCTATTAGAGAGTAGATCATCTTAGGGTTCATGGGCTTAGGAGATTTAGGGTGATTAAGTGTAGATCCAAGGTGCTTAGTGTTAGATCTATCATTTCCTTGCATTGATTTGGTGTTCTTAATGCTATATTTGGGTTGGCCTCTCAAACATAGAGCCATAGGAATTTCATGCACGAAAGGTGTTCTATGAAATGTCTGAACCAACTCATCTATGCTTTTAGCTTGCTTTGCCTAAGAGATTAGTTGTCAAAGAAGCTAGGATTGCTATTAGACTCATTCTTTATGCTTGCTTTGATCATTACAGCCAAAGAGATTTGGTGTACTTGGGTGATCATTTCAAAAGAGCATTCATCTAGAGATAGAGCTTGCTTAGTTTTGTTGTCTAGGCATAAGGTTGATAGATTGAATGTTGCTGCCACCTTTAGATTGAAGCTTGATCACCCAAGGTCAATTCCCTTGCCCCATGAGTCCTATTGCTTCATATTGAAAGAGAGATCATTACTTTATTGCATTTTAGTTTAGTTTTAGTTCATTCCACTCAACTCTTTTGATTGCACTTAGATTAAGAATAGAATTGCATTCCCTTTGCATTGAAATCACCTAGGATTGGTTCGACAATCTTTTATACTACATCATTTGATTGCCAAGTTCTAGTTTGATTTTGACATTGGGATTTAGTCACTTGCTTGAGACTAAGTCTTGTTACCTTTATCTAGTTACTAACTCCCTTTCAAGTGGTTGTTCTTTTGCAAGGTACATTCACAAGAGAGGAAGATCATGTCTCTTGACTTTGAATCAATGTTCAAGGCTATTTTAGAGGGTCAAGAAAGAATGATATCTAGAAGCTCCACTTATTGTGATAGAGCTTATGAGCCAACCACCCAATTGGAGTACCAACCACATGGAAACCTTGGTCAAGAAAGCCAATATGGATATGGTGAGAGATACCAACCTTGGGCTTTAGAGTATGAAGAACAAGAAGTCAAATACCGTCAAGCCTCCAATGAAGAACACATCACAAACATGCTTGAGAAGTTGTTGGAGAATCAAGAAAGAAGAAGGCTTGAAATACAAAGTCAAATGAGCTCTCTTTCCACCAAGGTAGATGCTCATGGCAAGACTCTTAGCTCAAGTATGGATGAAACTATAACACGTGTGAAGTCTATCAACAACATACTGTCTCACATCACTGAAGATCAAGAAGAAAGCATCATTCCCCTTTACAACACCAACACTTGTGAAGAATGTTCCAAGGATATGAAAATTGATGTTGAAGAGGACATGCACCTCAAGGATGGATTTCAACAAGAAGCTGAAAACTCTATACATGGATACATGGTAGATGAAAATCTTGGGCAAAGATATGAAGAGCAAGTTGAACCAGCACCATTCAAGAGTAATTCAACAAGAAGCAAGGATGAAGAACTAAGCTTGGTTGGAAGAATCTTTGAAGATCTTTGTGATGATGGTTTGGTTGTTGAATGCATAGAGGAGATAAGAGAGATCTCATTGGTTATGGATGAGTTCTCAATCAAGGAGGAAACACATGTGAAGTTTACTTCCAAGGAAGGAACAAGGGGTGAAGAGTCTATGGAGAATCAAGTTATTCACATTGAAGAATCCCTCAAAGATATGCACCAAGAAGACTCTCCTATGGACAAGTCCTTTGCCTACCATTTTGGTATACTCTCTACCAAGGAGCTCATTGTTGATGATCCAAGGAAGGTACCCTTTGAAGAAATCAGGATGAATGAGTTTAGGGTTGGTTCTATGATGAGTATGATCCTGGTGATCCGGTTTGGCAAGAAGGCTTTCACTACATGGGTAAGGAGCCTAGACACACCAGCCTTCACTAGCCAAAGGAAGGAAAGTCAAGCTAGTGACTCAAAACAAGCTCACTTGGGAGGAAGTCCCATGGCTATCCTTTGTACATATTTCACTAGGATTTTGGTTTTAAAGACCCCTGGGCTGATGAGGCAGGCAACCAGACATTGCTCCCCTAGGCACCACACCCAACACTTGTGAAGAATGTTCCAAGGATATGAAAATTGATGTTGAAGAGGACATGCACCTCAAGGATGGATTTCAACAAGAAGCTGAAAACTCTATACATGGATACATGGTAGATGAAAATCTTGGGCAAAGATATGAAGAGCAAGTTGAACCAGCACCATTCAAGAGTAATTCAACAAGAAGCAAGGATGAAGAACTAAGCTTGGTTGGAAGAATCTTTGAAGATCTTTGTGATGATGGTTTGGTTGTTGAATGCATAGAGGAGATAAGAGAGATCTCATTGGTTATGGATGAGTTCTCAATCAAGGAGGAAACACATGTGAAGTTTACTTCCAAGGAAGGAACAAGGGGTGAAGAGTCTATGGAGAATCAAGTTATTCACATTGAAGAATCCCTCAAAGATATGCACCAAGAAGACTCTCCTATGGACAAGTCCTTTGCCTACCATTTTGGTATACTCTCTACCAAGGAGCTCATTGTTGATGATCCAAGGAAGGTACCCTTTGAAGAAATCAGGATGAATGAGTTTAGGGGTTGGTTCTATGATGAGTATGATCCTGGTGATCCGGTTTGGCAAGAAGGCTTTCACTACATGGGTAAGGAGCCTAGACACACCAGCCTTCACTAGCCAAAGGAAGGAAAGTCAAGCTAGTGACTCAAAACAAGCTCACTTGGGAGGAAGTCCCATGGCTATCCTTTGTACATATTTCACTAGGATTTTTGGTTTTAAAGACCCCTGGGCTGATGAGGCAGGCAACCAGACATTGCTCCCCTAGGCACCACACCCAACACTCCTTATGTGGTATTACTCCAACCCTTCTTGTATATACATTTGCTTTTGTCTTGTTGGGTTATCTCCTTCTTCTTACTCACACAGAGACTGTGTGATTTAAGTGTGCCGGGCGGCACGCTGCCACGCTGGCCGCCTGGCGCCGGGCGGCACGCTGCCACGCTGGCCGCCTGGCGCCGGGCGGCACGCTGCCACGCTGGCCGCCTGGCGCCGGGCGGCACGCTGCCACGCTGGCCGCCTGGCGCCGGGCGGCACGCTGCCACGCTGGCCGCCTGGCGCCGGGCGGCACGCTGCCACGCTGGCCGCCTGGCGCCGGGCGGCACGCTGCCACGCTGGCCGCCTGGCGCCGGGCGGCACGCTGCCACGCTGGCCGCCTGGCGCCGGGCGGCACGCTGCCACGCTGGCCGCCTGGCGCCGGGCGGCACGCTGCCACGCTGGCCGCCTGGCGCCGGGCGGCACGCTGCCACGCTGGCCGCCTGGCGCCGGGCGGCACGCTGCCACGCTGGCCGCCTGGCGCCGGGCGGCACGCTGCCACGCTGGCCGCCTGGCGCCGGGCGGCACGCTGCCACGCTGGCCGCCTGGCGCCGGGCGGCACGCTGCCACGCTGGCCGCCTGGCGCCGGGCGGCACGCTGCCACGCTGGCCGCCTGGCGCCGGGCGGCACGCTGCCACGCTGGCCGCCTGGCGCCGGGCGGCACGCTGCCACGCTGGCCGCCTGGCGCCGGGCGGCACGCTGCCACGCTGGCCGCCTGGCGCCGGGCGGCACGCTGCCACGCTGGCCGCCTGGCGCCGGGCGGCACGCTGCCACGCTGGCCGCCTGGCGCCGGGCGGCACGCTGCCACGCTGGCCGCCTGGCGCCGGGCGGCACGCTGCCACGCTGGCCGCCTGGCGCCGGGCGGCACGCTGCCACGCTGGCCGCCTGGCGCCGGGCGGCACGCTGCCACGCTGGCCGCCTGGCGCCGGGCGGCACGCTGCCACGCTGGCCGCCTGGCGCCGGGCGGCACGCTGCCACGCTGGCCGCCTGGCGCCGGGCGGCACGCTGCCACGCTGGCCGCCTGGCGCCGGGCGGCACGCTGCCACGCTGGCCGCCTGGCGCCGGGCGGCACGCTGCCACGCTGGCCGCCTGGCGCCGGGCGGCACGCTGCCACGCTGGCCGCCTGGCGCCGGGCGGCACGCTGCCACGCTGGCCGCCTGGCGCCGGGCGGCACGCTGCCACGCTGGCCGCCTGGCGCCGGGCGGCACGCTGCCACGCTGGCCGCCTGGCGCCGGGCGGCACGCTGCCACGCTGGCCGCCTGGCGCCGGGCGGCACGCTGCCACGCTGGCCGCCTGGCGCCGGGCGGCACGCTGCCACGCTGGCCGCCTGGCGCCGGGCGGCACGCTGCCACGCTGGCCGCCTGGCGCCGGGCGGCACGCTGCCACGCTGGCCGCCTGGCGCCGGGCGGCACGCTGCCACGCTGGCCGCCTGGCGCCGGGCGGCACGCTGCCACGCTGGCCGCCTGGCGCCGGGCGGCACGCTGCCACGCTGGCCGCCTGGCGCCGGGCGGCACGCTGCCACGCTGGCCGCCTGGCGCCGGGCGGCACGCTGCCACGCTGGCCGCCTGGCGCCGGGCGGCACGCTGCCACGCTGGCCGCCTGGCGCCGGGCGGCACGCTGCCACGCTGGCCGCCTGGCGCCGGGCGGCACGCTGCCACGCTGGCCGCCTGGCGCCGGGCGGCACGCTGCCACGCTGGCCGCCTGGCGCCGGGCGGCACGCTGCCACGCTGGCCGCCTGGCGCCGGGCGGCACGCTGCCACGCTGGCCGCCTGGCGCCGGGCGGCACGCTGCCACGCTGGCCGCCTGGCGCCGGGCGGCACGCTGCCACGCTGGCCGCCTGGCGCCGGGCGGCACGCTGCCACGCTGGCCGCCTGGCGCCGGGCGGCACGCTGCCACGCTGGCCGCCTGGCGCCGGGCGGCACGCTGCCACGCTGGCCGCCTGGCGCCGGGCGGCACGCTGCCACGCTGGCCGCCTGGCGCCGGGCGGCACGCTGCCACGCTGGCCGCCTGGCGCCGGGCGGCACGCTGCCACGCTGGCCGCCTGGCGCCGGGCGGCACGCTGCCACGCTGGCCGCCTGGCGCCGGGCGGCACGCTGCCACGCTGGCCGCCTGGCGCCGGGCGGCACGCTGCCACGCTGGCCGCCTGGCGCCGGGCGGCACGCTGCCACGCTGGCCGCCTGGCGCCGGGCGGCACGCTGCCACGCTGGCCGCCTGGCGCCGGGCGGCACGCTGCCACGCTGGCCGCCTGGCGCCGGGCGGCACGCTGCCACGCTGGCCGCCTGGCGCCGGGCGGCACGCTGCCACGCTGGCCGCCTGGCGCCGGGCGGCACGCTGCCACGCTGGCCGCCTGGCGCCGGGCGGCACGCTGCCACGCTGGCCGCCTGGCGCCGGGCGGCACGCTGCCACGCTGGCCGCCTGGCGCCGGGCGGCACGCTGCCACGCTGGCCGCCTGGCGCCGGGCGGCACGCTGCCACGCTGGCCGCCTGGCGCCGGGCGGCACGCTGCCACGCTGGCCGCCTGGCGCCGGGCGGCACGCTGCCACGCTGGCCGCCTGGCGCCGGGCGGCACGCTGCCACGCTGGCCGCCTGGCGCCGGGCGGCACGCTGCCACGCTGGCCGCCTGGCGCCGGGCGGCACGCTGCCACGCTGGCCGCCTGGCGCCGGGCGGCACGCTGCCACGCTGGCCGCCTGGCGCCGGGCGGCACGCTGCCACGCTGGCCGCCTGGCGCCGGGCGGCACGCTGCCACGCTGGCCGCCTGGCGCCGGGCGGCACGCTGCCACGCTGGCCGCCTGGCGCCGGGCGGCACGCTGCCACGCTGGCCGCCTGGCGCCGGGCGGCACGCTGCCACGCTGGCCGCCTGGCGCCGGGCGGCACGCTGCCACGCTGGCCGCCTGGCGCCGGGCGGCACGCTGCCACGCTGGCCGCCTGGCGCCGGGCGGCACGCTGCCACGCTGGCCGCCTGGCGCCGGGCGGCACGCTGCCACGCTGGCCGCCTGGCGCCGGGCGGCACGCTGCCACGCTGGCCGCCTGGCGCCGGGCGGCACGCTGCCACGCTGGCCGCCTGGCGCCGGGCGGCACGCTGCCACGCTGGCCGCCTGGCGCCGGGCGGCACGCTGCCACGCTGGCCGCCTGGCGCCGGGCGGCACGCTGCCACGCTGGCCGCCTGGCGCCGGGCGGCACGCTGCCACGCTGGCCGCCTGGCGCCGGGCGGCACGCTGCCACGCTGGCCGCCTGGCGCCGGGCGGCACGCTGCCACGCTGGCCGCCTGGCGCCGGGCGGCACGCTGCCACGCTGGCCGCCTGGCGCCGGGCGGCACGCTGCCACGCTGGCCGCCTGGCGCCGGGCGGCACGCTGCCACGCTGGCCGCCTGGCGCCGGGCGGCACGCTGCCACGCTGGCCGCCTGGCGCCGGGCGGCACGCTGCCACGCTGGCCGCCTGGCGCCGGGCGGCACGCTGCCACGCTGGCCGCCTGGCGCCGGGCGGCACGCTGCCACGCTGGCCGCCTGGCGCCGGGCGGCACGCTGCCACGCTGGCCGCCTGGCGCCGGGCGGCACGCTGCCACGCTGGCCGCCTGGCGCCGGGCGGCACGCTGCCACGCTGGCCGCCTGGCGCCGGGCGGCACGCTGCCACGCTGGCCGCCTGGCGCCGGGCGGCACGCTGCCACGCTGGCCGCCTGGCGCCGGGCGGCACGCTGCCACGCTGGCCGCCTGGCGCCGGGCGGCACGCTGCCACGCTGGCCGCCTGGCGCCGGGCGGCACGCTGCCACGCTGGCCGCCTGGCGCCGGGCGGCACGCTGCCACGCTGGCCGCCTGGCGCCGGGCGGCACGCTGCCACGCTGGCCGCCTGGCGCCGGGCGGCACGCTGCCACGCTGGCCGCCTGGCGCCGGGCGGCACGCTGCCACGCTGGCCGCCTGGCGCCGGGCGGCACGCTGCCACGCTGGCCGCCTGGCGCCGGGCGGCACGCTGCCACGCTGGCCGCCTGGCGCCGGGCGGCACGCTGCCACGCTGGCCGCCTGGCGCCGGGCGGCACGCTGCCACGCTGGCCGCCTGGCGCCGGGCGGCACGCTGCCACGCTGGCCGCCTGGCGCCGGGCGGCACGCTGCCACGCTGGCCGCCTGGCGCCGGTCGACGCCCTCGTCCTGGTCTCGGTCCCATCATGCTCGGTCTGATCCCATCTTGGCTTGTTTGATCGATCCTCGTGAGTTTGGTACGATCACGGCTATGGAATGAACATCTTTCGATTCGTTGGAATCGCCCTCGATGTTTTACGACAAAACTAGAAGGATTGGATTTCGTAGAAGATATCAGATAAAATAAAGATCGATTAGCTTGAACATCGATCCTTTAAGCTATACGGTTTATTTTACGAGAAAGATAGTCTTTCCGAGAAATCGTATAAAACGTTCAACGACTTAAGACAAGTCCACGGACTTACTTACGATTTTAAGGATTCAGGTCCAATCAGGCTATGACGGTTTATCCGATTTGCCGAACGTCGGATAAACATCAAGTCACCGAAAAATAGCGGAAAACTCGAGGATAATTACGAAGACCGACGAAAATGGAATATTTCCTGAAGAGATAAGCTTGGGCCCAAAGGCGAGGTCCATCATCCTAAGGCAAACCGACCTTGGAGTGGATATATAAGGAGAGCAGGAGTAGAAGAGGAGAGGATCCGAAAATTAGACTTAGAGCATTCTGCTAGCTTAGAAGAATTAGGGCTTAGGTGGTTAGACTAGCGGAGCAAAGCTTAGGACGTTTGGCTGCCTGCGACTCTATCTTTTTCTTTAATCGCAAATCTCTCTGTCTTTCGGAGAATCTTTGTACTCATATCTTTCATCTAATAAAACGCCTTCGGGCAAATTTTTCAACTCTTATTTTTATCTATTGAACTTTCTCGATTTCGTGTGGCAACGCAGAGAATCCGGACCTTCAAGGAAAGTCGGGTTTACTTGGCTTTCCTCCGCAATCTTATCGGAAATTGACGGTGTGAATTTTGGTTCCCACAGTTTGGCGCTAGAAGGAGGGGGGGACGGATTCTCTAACCCGAAAACCACCAATCGATCGAAATTCAGTATGGCTTCTTCGTCAGCCCGCAACATCGTATCTTTCGAGGATCGAGCAACGGCCAGTATGGCCAAACCTCACAACAATCTCCTCGTAATAGAACTCACGATCCAGGATATTGACGTAGCAAGGGTATTAGTCGACACCGGATGCTCGGCTAATATTATCTATAAAAGCACCCTCGAGAGGATGGGCGTCGATCTAAGCATCCTTACAGACGACCCCAGCCCAGTATTCGGACTCTCGGGAGAAATTATGACCCTCGGCTCGACTAACCTCCTAGTCAGAGCCGGGAGCGTCGCCAAAAACACGGAATTCCTGGTGATCGATGGTCCAACGTCGTACAACGCGATAGTTGGAACTCCCTGGCTAAACTCCATGAGAGCGATCCCATCAACATTCCACCTATGCCTCAAGTTCCCGACGCCTTTCGGGGTCGAAACAATACATGGTAGTCACGGAGCAGCGCAGATCTACCTCGCCATCAACTAAAACGAAAAATTCAAATCGACCTCTCGAAAAGCAACGATTCACGACTCGCCAGAAACCTTCTGGCAGTCCCAAAGAGCTGAGGCCCTGGAAGGGAAGCGTGAACCAACCTGCGAACCGGTGGTCTCAATTTGCCTCGACGATTCCTTCCCGGAACGGTGCGTCGAAATCGGAGCTAACCTCCGCGAACCAATAAAAGCAGAGCTCATCGCATGCCTCAAAAAGAACCTCAGTACGTTCGCTTGGGCTGCGGAGGATATGCCGGGAATCGACATTAGCGTAACATGTCACTAACTTAACATCGACCCAACTCACAAACCCGTAAAACAAAAGAGACGAAAGCTTGGACCTGAGCGTGCCACCGCAGTTCAACGAGGAAGTCGAAAGACTCCTCAAAGTAGGGTCGATAACAGAAGTTAGGTATCCAGACTGGCTTGCCAACCCTGTCGTGGTAAAAAAGAAGAACGGCAAGTGGCGAGTCTGTGTCGATTTCACGGATCTGAATAAAGCCTGTCCGAAGGACTGCTTCCCGCTCCCGCACATCGACCGATTGGTCGAAGCAACCGCGGGAAACAAGCTTCTGTCATTCATGGACGATTTTTCCGGTTACAATCAGATCATGATGAATCCCGACGACCGCGAAAAAACTGCATTCATCACAGACCGCGGAACTTATTGCTATAAGGTAATGCCTTTCGGTCTTAAAAACGCGGGTGCAACGTATCAGCGACTCGTCAACAGAATGTTTGCTGAGCAACTCGGAAAAACTATGGAGGTATACATCGATGATATGCTCGTAAAATCTCTTGACGAACACGATCATGTAGCCCACCTAGAGGAATGTTTTGCACGACTCAAACAGCATAACATGAAACTCAACCCGGCGAAATGTATGTTCGCGGTGGCATCGGGAGAATTCCTCGGATACCTCGTAACGTATCGCGGAATCGAGGCCAAACCTAAACAAATCGACGACTGATAGAGATGGCCTCCCCGAACCAAGCGAAGTCCAGAGGCTAACCGAAGAGTCGCGCTTTGAACCGCTTCATCTCGCTTCACGGATAAGTGCCTACCGCTTTACTTAAACATTGAAGGGAAACAAGAAGTTCGAATGGTCCGAAAGCAATGTGAAAAGCTTTCCAACAGTTGAAACATTACCTGGCCACTCCACCAGTCCTCGCGAAAACCGTGGAAGGTGAACCCTTTTCCTCTATATCGCAGTTTCCGCAACAGCAGTCAGTGGCGTCCTGATACGAGAAGAACGCGGCGAACAAAAGCCAATCTTTTACATAAGCAAGACATTACTGGATGCGGAAACTCGATACCGCTAATGGAAAATTAGCATTCGGCCATAACCTCGACAAGAAAACTAAGACCATATTTCCAGTCTCATACTATAGTGGTTCTCACCACGTTCCCACTGCGGATAATCCTGCATAGTCCGAGCCAATCTGGTAGGCTCACAAAGTGGGCAATCGAACTGAGTGAATACGACGTCGAATATCGCCCAAGGACATGTGCAAAGTCCCAAGTACTTGCGGATTTCTTGGTAGAGTTGCCCACTAGAGGCATGACTAACGAGGAACCAAACTCAACTTGGGTCCTCCACGTCGACGGGTCTTCGTCCAAACAAGGATCCGGAATCGGAATATGACTCACCTCTCCTAACGGGGAAATCCTAGAACAGTCTTTCCGATTGGCTTTTCATGCTTCAAACAATGAGGCAGAATACGGCACTCGCCGCAGGCTTGCGGCTGGCCCATGGATTAAAAATCCGTAATATTCACGCCATCGCGATTCTCGCTAGTCGCCAATCAATACAGCGGAGAATATGAGGCAAGAGACGAAAGGATGGACGCCAGATCTAAAACTCGCCCAAGAACTGGCTCAGAGTTTCGACCAGTTCGCCCTGACCAGAATTCTCGCCGAAAACGCCCAGGCCGACGCTTTGGCTGCCCTCGCCAAGCTCAGATCCAGGGCTCCAAAGGATAATCCCGGTCGAATTCATCGAACATCCAAGCATCGGACCACCAGTGGTCGCCAATCTAATCCGGGAAGAGATTGAAGATGCGGAAGAAGTCGAGGATCAACCGGAAGCGGATGTGGACCCAACCGAGTACGGCTGCGACAGCCCTTGGTTAGAACCAATCCGAGCCTATATCGTGAATGGAACCTTACCCGCCGAAAAATGGGCGGCTCATAAAGTGAAAACCCAAGCGGCACGGTACGTCACGATAGAGGGAGAAATTTATAAGTGGTGTTTCTCTGGTCCTCTCATGACATGCGCAGAAGGGGAAAGGGCAAGAAGAATCATGGAAGAGGTCCATTCAGGATCATGCGGAAATCATTCTGGCGGAAGATCTCTCGCAGTCAAAATCAAACGCCACGGTTATTATTGGCCAACCATGGTAAAAGACTGCGAGAAATTTGCCCGGAAGTGCGAGAAATGCCAAAGGCATGCTCCAACAATCCATCAACCCGCGGAAATCCTCTCTTCAATCTCGTCCCCCTATCCTTTCATGCGATGGTCCATGGACATTGTCGGACCTATGCACCCATCAAAACAAAAACGCTTCCTCCTAGTCCTCACGGATTTCTTTTCCAAATGGGTAGAAGCAGAATCCTACGCAAGTATCAAAGACACACAAGTCGAGAACTTCGTCTGGAAACATATCATAACTAGACATGGGGTCCCATACGAAATCGTAACAGATAACGGATCTCAATTTATCTCTGCTCGATTCGAAGCATTCTGCGAAAAATGGAAAATACGACTTACGAAGTCAACTCCCAGATATCCGCAATGCAACGGACAGGCAGAAACCATCAACAAGACCGTCCTTGACGGACTCAAGAAACGCCTAGACGCCAAGAAGGGGCGATGGGCAGAGGAGCTCGAAGGAGTTCTTTGGTCGCATCGTACAACCCCAAGACGGGCTACGGTGTAACTCCATTCGCCTCGCTACGGAACGGAATGCATGATCCCCGCGGAAGTAGAATTCCCCGGAGTACGGAGAAGATTCCTCCCCGAAAGAGAGGATTTAAACGACGCTATGATGCTGGACAATCTCGACCTCATCAATGAACGCCGCGACCAGGCACTCATTCGAATCCAGAATTACCAGCACGCTGCCGCAAGGTACTACAACTCAAACGTACGCCATCGCAGGTTCAAAGAAGGCGATTTAGTCTTACGCAAAGTCTTCCAAAACACTGCCGAACGAAACGCAGGAAAACTGGGAGCAAACCGGGAAGGACCGCATAAAGTCATAAAAGTAGTCCGACCAGGTTCATACCAAATCGCAAACATGCAAGACGTCAAAATCCCGAGAACTTGGAATGCGATGCACCTCAAAAAATACTACCACTAAACGATAAAACGTGGTACAAAAGAACTACGAGATGGCTTGATCCCTAGACAAGGGTACGTAGGCAACTCGCCAACCGGCGGATTCAGCTATCCCCCCAATTAAAAGGGGAGTGGGTACGTATACTCGTATACTCCCACAAATTTCGAAGACTCTAAAATTTTCGAAACTTTTTCACGACTTTTTCAAATCAGCCGAAACGGCCACAACAACGGATCCAGTATCCACTAAGTGATTATCACATCCAAAACAAATCCCGGAGGGCCAACACTTCACAAAGCAAAATGAATGTAGACGTTTCTCCCTGGGTCGAATTTACGCGACCCCTTGGTCCTGCGTCCAAAACGGAAACAACAGTTTTCTGGCTGCGAACATTCGCAAAGACATCCCCAAAAGCCCGCAAGCGTTTCAAGACAAGATGTGGCATAAGGAAAAATCGACCTTTAGTACTGCGAGACGTCGCGAACGCTTGAAGGACATTCTTTTCCGCAAAACATTGCAGACGAAATCTTCGTCTCTGAACATACAAACGCACCTCAAAACGGTATCATTTCGTTGTTGCTGATCACAACAAACGAACTCTAACGTCCTAAACAGACAAATATCCCCCCTTCGAGGGGTAGGCTCTCTTACATTCGACAAGGATAAACATAGCGCGCTATACAAGAAATCCAAAATTTTGGTCTAGCTCTTCGTAAAGGAAGTAGCTCGACTCACCAACAAATCATATAAGCCGACAACAATTCATGGATTTTAAACGGTACGAGTCAGGTTAAAATCGCAAACAGGCAAAACGAAAGCCGATTTGTCATCGGAAAGCCTCAGTCCGAGAGTAAACCTAGGTCTTGCCCTAAACCCAGCCACGCTGGATCTTGACATCTCACAGACATAGTATGGTATACGAGATCCAAAAATTTGTCTCTTCACTTAAGCCTGTTTGTTTCACCTAACTTCGCAGAATCAGAAACCGCTGAAAATCTCGCTTTATGCAAACAATAGGTACGGTGATCATCGGGAGTAGGAATGAGACGACAACTCACACCCTCTTTCTCATACTTCAAAAAACTGAAGTTCATAAATAATCGAAAACGTTTCATAGATTGAGACCGCAAAAGTTCAAACAAAACCCCAAAAAGGGGCAGGGATTCGAAGCCACCAACGGCCAGTCCCGTAATACATCATGGCCTCTTAACGGCCAAACACATAAAACGAAATCCCGAAGGGATTGATAAACCTAGGCACTCCCAGGAGCGCCACCTTCATCCTCACTCGCGATAGGATAGCCTCGCCGCCGCCTCCCTCGGTCGCGATCGCCACTACCCGCCTCGCCCACACCAGCCTCGCAATCTTCTCACGCGGCGCCCTGATCTTCTGAGTCTTCGAGGTCGACGCAGGGTGCATTCGCCTGCAGGCCAGCAAGGATCGAATCGAATCTCCTCGGTGGTCGCCCACTCTCCTTTGCAGGACGATAGTCTGGCTTCCTCCAAGTCCAAAGACGGGCCTCATTACCTCGGCAACTCGAGCTCGCTAAAACTCCCTCGATCCCCGCTAAAGCCAAGTCCTCTTGCGGATGGCTATCAAGGACTCAAACAGGGTGGCCATCCTCGCCGACGACCAAAAGTCGCTATGGCATCGGCAACCTCCGAGGATCTACGGGCGTTCATCTCCTCATGAGTCTGGATCTTCTCCTGAAGACGGCGGACTTCCGAGGATTTGCTCCTCTTCTCCTTCTTCACCTTGAGTAACGAACTCGCGGTCTTCCCAAGGTCACGCTCAAGATCACTGATACGAACCTCAAGCTGGGACGTCTGGGCGGCATGGGTGTCCTCGACAGTCTGCAATGCGGCCTTAGTACGCTTCAGCGCTTCCTGCGACGACTCCAAATCCTTCGATAGGCGAATGACTTCCGACCCGCACTCGCCAAGCATTCCGTCAATCAGCGACACAAACTGTCCGCAAAAGAAGGAGTAAGTATCATCGTAAAAGAAGAAAGCAATACAAGAATTGCGGACAGATTAAAATCGAACCTTGGAACGATGACGCGCCAACGGCTCTGAGAGTTCGCTCTCCTCGCTCTTCGCACCCCGCTTCTTTTTTGCTCCGGATGCCGCACCAGCCCTTGCCCTTCCCTTGGGCAACGGCGCGGCACCAGCCGCTGGCAGTCCCAAGACAAGTTCCCTCTTCGCCGGGGGAAGAGGTGCAGATTCTATCGCATCCTCTCTTCCGGAGATCACGATCGGAGCAGTCGAAGAACCCGATGGATGGACCTGAACATCAAGAGTCTGTTCGGGAACAATAGCCCCTTCCGCAGACGGGAGGGCATCGGATGGGACTTCGGGGCTGGGAACCGGAGGAACAGGCGAAGGGGCCGAAGGAGCAGGCAAAGAGATCGGAGAAACAGGCAAAGGAGTTGGAGCCGCGGAAGGAACATCGGGCGTCTCAGTCCTCGCCCGCTTTGAGCCTTTCGCAGCACTACGCCGGGATAGCTTAGCCTTGAAAGAATCAAACCCATCAATGAGGGACGGAGTAGCCTCCTGAACGGCCTGAACGGCCGGAGCTTGGCTGGCCGGAACCGACGGAGCTTGGCCGGCCTCACCCATCTCAACATCAGAATCATTCTTTTCAACTTGGGATGAAGACATTTTCTTTCTTGAGAGAGAAGAAGAGAGAATTTGAAAAGATGTGAAGAATGAGAAGGGAAGGCTGGCTATTTATAAGAAAAGGGGGGTGATGACACAGGTTTCCTGCGGAAAAATCCTTAGCCGAAAATTCCGATTTTCAAAAAATTCGAATCACTCGCCCGCAAAATCGTCTCCGATCTTACGAGCTGGGGGGCTAACTGTTGGGGTCAAAAACGGTTATCTCGAAATCCACGGCTAAAGATCCTTCCAAACTCAAAGATTTCCCGCACGGACGACTAACGGGAAAAGATTGAACAACGGAAAACCCATGGACGGCAAGACATCCTAGCCGGGCGGTACACCCGCCTGGCGCCGGGCGGCACGCTGCCACGCTGGCCGCCTGGCGCCGGGCGGCACGCTGCCACGCTGGCCGCCTGGCGCCGGGCGGCACGCTGCCACGCTGGCCGCCTGGCGCCGGGCGGCACGCTGCCACGCTGGCCGCCTGGCGCCGGTCGACGGCCCTCGCCCTGGTCTCGGTCCCGCCATGCTCGGTATGATCCCATCTTGGCTTGTTTGATCGATCCTCGTGAGTTTGGTACGATCACGGCTATGAAATGAACATCTTTCGATTCGGTTGGAATCGTCCTCGATGTTTTACGACAAAAACTAGAAGGATTGGATTTTTCGTAGAAGATATCGTATAAAATAAAGATCGATTAGCTTGAACATCGATCCTTTAAGCTATACGGTTTATTTTACGAGAAAGATAGTCTTTCCGAGAAATCGTATAAAACGTTCAACGACTTAAGACAAGTCCACGGACTTACTTACAATTTTAAGGATTCAGGTCCAATCAGGCAATGACGGTTTATCCGATTTCCTGAACGTCGGATAAACATCAAGTCACCGAAAAATAGCGGAAAACTCGAGGATAATTGCGAAGACCGACGAAAATGGAATATTTCCTGAAGAGATAAGCTTGGGCCCAAAGGCGAGGTCCATCATCCTAAGGCAAACCGACCTTGGAGTGGATATATAAGGAGAGCAAGAGTAGAAGAGGAGAGGATCCGAAAATTAGACTTAGAGCATTCTGCTAGCTTAGAAGAATTAGGGCTTAGGTGGTTAGACTAGCGGAGCAAAGCTTAGGACGTTTGGCTGCCTGCGACTCTATCTTTTTCTTTAATCGCAAATCTCTCTGTCTTTCGGAGAATCTTTGTACTCATATCTTTCATCTAATAAAACGCCTTCCGGCAAATATTTCAACTCTTATTTTTATCTATTGAACTTTCCCGATTTCGTGTGGCAACGCAGAGAATCCGGACCTTCAAGGAAAGTCGGGTTTACTTGGCTTTCCTCCGCAATCTTATCGGAAATTTACGGTGTGAATTTCGGTTCCCACAGTGGGGTTTTGGTTCCTTAATGGTCTAATTCTTGGGTTTGGAATGTAACATTGTTGAGATTGATGAGCAAATGAGTATCATAAGAAAGAAGAACCCTAGGGACCTAAAATAAAAAGATAAGAAGCTCTTAATTGATGTTTTTGACCTTCCCCCATCTTTGTGTATATATATAAAAAAAAAAAGAAGAAGAAAAAGAAAAGAAAAAGAAAAAAAAAATCAATAAGATAGTGGGGAAGAAAAAACTTAAAGAGTTATAGCTTAGGAAAGTGATTAGAGGTCCTTAGTGGTTGGATTTCAAAGAAAAGAAAGTTGTTCATGGGGTGAGTGATGTCAGAATGTTTTCAATTTTTGGGGTATGAGATGAATAAAAGGGGTGTAGATCTTGTAATCATTTAGGAATTGAGTAGAATGATGAGGATGGATCCATGTATGCATGAATTGCTCCTAGTCTTAGATAAATTTTGCATAATGATCAAGCTCCTTGATTTTGAGTGACTGCCACCTTGAAATGATTCATTGAAACCTCATTATCATCCATATTAGACCATTTGATCACCTAGCCAAATGATTGAGATCATGTGCCCATTTGTGAGACTTCACCTTGTGCGTGTGTGTGTGAATCAATGTGAGGGCTGGTTAAGAGAACTTGTTGGTTGATAAGCATTGCATCTTGTGTAGAGGCATAAGAGTCTTTCATAGGCCTTGTGAAGCTAGAGCATAATAGGAAGTTTTGCTCATGCTATTTGCTATGTTTCTTTAGGATGTCAAGTTGAGTGCTATGAGTGTTTCTTTTGGCTTTGCTTTCATCTCTATGTCTCTCCTCCTTGTGTTTTGAAAAGATTACTTGAGGACAAGTAAATATCTTGTGTTTTTAGCATCCATATCTCATGCATTTTGATCATATAAGTTAGGCATTAGGCATCTTTAGGTCCATTTTGCATTCATTTATCCTTATCAGGTGTTGGAGTATGCTTTGGTGTGATTTGAGGTGTTTGGAAGCCTTATGGCCCAAAAAGAGGTGAAGAATCAAGTTTGGCCATGAAAAGAGAAGTCAATCCATGATCTGGTCAAGACAAAGATGAGCATGGACGGAGGCCTTAGAGATATCTTCTGATTCTAATATTTGGTGGAGGCACAGCATTTTGAGTTATCTTTCCAATGGAAGTGGTTTCAAGTCATTTGGAGCCATATTGGAGAAGTTATGATCGATCCATTGAAGCATGTCAAGACACTCGACCTGGACACCCGACCTAACCTACCCGCACGGGTTGGACTGAAGCTTGGACGAGGACATACGTGGACTGGCATACGCGGCCTGAAGGACCCGCACGGCTTACATACGCGGCCTGAAGGACCCGCACGGCTCACATACGCGGCCAGCACACGCGGCCTGAAGCACCCGCACGACTGGAAGGCTGGACGAGAGTCTGGTACGCGGGTCGGCATACGCGGGTCGGCATACGCTGGTCGGAACTCGACCACCTGACCCGGGTGGTTCCAAAGCTTCTTCCTTTTGGCTTGATTCTGATTGGCTGAAGACTTAATGACCTCATAGGCATTTTAGTATTTTTCTATGATGTTTTTAGGGCTTCTAAGCCTTGTATAAATACTCTTATATCTCCCAATTTGGGACTTGTCTCTTTTTCTCTCAAAAACACATTTGGATCTTGAATAAAGTTTGGATCTTGGATCGTTTTTCTTCTTTTATTCTTGTGTTCTTGAGGATATGTTGCTCTCTAATCATGGTTAACCTTGAATTCTTCATGGGTTTAAGGGAAATCATGTCTATTAGAGAGTAGATCATCTTAGGGTTCATGGGCCTGGGAGATTTAGGGTGATTAAGTGTAGATCCAAGGTGCTTAGTGTTAGATCTATCATTTCCTTGCACTGATTTGGTGTTCTTAATGCTATATTTGGGTTGGCCTCTCAAACATAGAGCCATAGGCATTTCATGCCCGAAAGGTGTTCTATGAAATGCCTGAACCAACTCATCTATGCTTTTAGCTTGCTTTGCCTAAGAGATTAGTTGTCAAAGAAGCTAGGATTTCTATTAGACTCATTCTTTATGCTTGCTTTGATCATTACAGCCAAAGAGATTTGGTGTACTTGGGTGATCATTTCAAAAGAGCATTCATCTAGAGATAGAGCTTGCTTAGTTTTGTTGTCTAGGCATAAGGTTGATAGATTGAATGTTGCTGCCACCTTTAGATTGAAGCTTGATCACCCAAGGTCAATTCCCTTGCCCCATGAGTCCTATTGCTTCATATTGAAAGAGAGATCATTACTTTATTGCATTTTAGTTTAGTTTTAGTTCATTTCACTCAACTCTTTTGATTGCACTTAGATTAAGCATAGACTTGCATTCCCTTTGCATTGAAATCACCTAGGATTGGTTCGACAATCTTTTATACTACATCATTTGATTAGGACCCTAGAAAAGTCCTTTCAACAACTCCTCTACAATATGCAGATTCTTAGTGTTCATTTTCTTCTTCTTATTTGGATTGAAGGGAACTTCAGTAATCATGAGGAAGATGATAGAGATGACTTTTCCTTTTTAAGAGCTGGTGGCTGAAGCCTTCTAGCTAAAGTTGTGAAGTTTTTCAGTCTTCTGGCTAAGATTGTGACAGGTGCTCAGATGGGATTTATTGGTCCCATGATTGGAATCGCACACCTTCCTGCATGGTCCTATTCTGTGAGGGAAACTAGATATGGGCCCAGTTGGCTTCTCGGTAACCAAACATATCAGTTTCAAACTTAGTAAAGCTAATTCTTTTTTTTAAAGGTAAAGCTAATTCAATCCAATGCTTCTTCTTTGCAGGTGTTCATTGCATTAAAATAAGAACATTTGCTGGGGAGATCGAGTTGAGATACCTCATGGGCAAAACATTGATGGAACCATTGTCAAATGCATCGGCTGAGAAATCTGTGGCTACAAGGTTCTGAAATCCTAACTCAAAGCTCCATTGTATAAACCCAAAATAATGTGTACGTCAAAAGATAATGTGCTACATAATTTTTTTTATTATGTTTTCTGTTAAATCCACAATTTTTTTAGGCATATTGTCTCCAAATTGTGTGAATGATACATAGCTTACATGGTTTCTCAAATTTTAGCTTTATTTTTACAACTTAGATGAATGGTATTTTTGTAGGTGTTGTATCAGCCCCCTTCCTTAAACAGAGAGTGTTGCGGCCACAGTATGTACAAATGGATGGTTTGTATGAGAAACAAAATAATACTAACTCCCAAACTCATCTGTTGCTTTGATTGAGGTATATATGTATGTGTTGTATTTATCGTTAAGATGGCATGGGGAAGCTGAGTCTGTTGTGTATATGGGTCGCGAATAGTTTTAATTGTAGAAGTGGGTCGGCTCAGATTTTAATTTCCAACTCGAACATCTAGGGCAGAGAGGGAAAATCGATGCCCATTTTAGCCTTTGACCCATACACTTTAGGGATGTGACCCAGTAAACTGAACATTGCGACCTACTAAAAACGACCCAAAGACTTGGTGACCCACGAGAAAGCATCTCTTCGTACGTGCGAGCGCCCGGCAGAGTTTTTTATTTATTTATTATGGTGACCGGTAAAACAGGTAAAAGGTAATAATTTGTCCTTTTCGTCATATTTTCCTGCCAGTTACTGAACTCTGATATTTGTGATTATATTAATAAATTAAGTTGTGGATTTGCTTAATCGTTAATGGTGAGAGTAAGTAAAGACTGGTGGACAATAAAAAGGAACCCTAATAGAAGAAGAGCTCTTGTTCATCTGAGGTTGGGGAGATGCATCCACCGATAATGAAAATGATGGAAACAAATATCGGAGGTCGGAGCTTGGGGTCAAGTTTTGTTGGTAAAGGGAAGGAAATCAATAGCAACAGCACTGAAGGTAAGTGTTAGAAATCTCATCTTCACAAATTAATTTTTGAAATTTGTGCTTCCTTTGTTAGCTTAAATTTAACGGGGACTTTGTATTTGACTATAGGTCGCTGTAAATCTTACATTGTCGTTAAGGCTGGGAGGTGGATAATGTATGACAATGGATCTTGGGATTTCAAGATAAATAATGATAGAATGGGTAGAACAGTCGATTCCTCGGGAACTACTGGTGTTGATGGGCTAAAAGAAAGTATTTTGGCTGAGTATGGTCTCTCAGGAAGGGAAATCTCCACCGAAATGTGCTACTGGCTTAATGATGGAGAGAGTGATATGGTGGGTACAGGGGCTGCTCCAATTGAGATAGCAACAGACACTGATTTTAGGATTTTTAAGGCTCTTCACCGAGCAGACAGATAAGTTAATGTGTTCGTCACATTTAGAGAGTGTGTTGCAGGAGAAATGATATTTCTAAGTTCTGAAAGAGTTATTACGTCGCAAATTAATGCACCCGTCGGAGCTCCTGATGAAGATGAAGTTTTATTGATGCACGTTCAAGCATTTGAAGCATCTTTAGGAGTGAACTCACAGTCTGCTGCGATGGTTGAAAAGTCCAAAGATAAAGATAAAAGGGGAGAACCTGTGGAGGCAGGCTGTGGGGTTAATCCAGATACTGAGACTCTTCCTCATAAAAAGAATTGCGAGCAAGATAAGGAAAATGTTTGTGTAGAAGATATAGCCGTGGATAATGGAAAGAATAAGGAGGCTAATGTTGAAGAAGGATGCGGAGTTAGTTCGGCGTCAGATAAACTGCCTCAACAAATCTGTCGGGAACAAGATAAGGAAAGGGTATGTGCCGAAAAAATGGCAGTGGACAATGGAAACAATACGGAAGCTAACGTCGAAGCATCCTCTAGAGTTGTGGAGGTGGACAGAGGAGGAAACATGGAAGATGTCATGGGTGAAGATGAAGACGATGATAACGAGTATTACTATAATTACTGGGATAAGTTTGTTCGAAATGATTGTGTGACAGACGACGATGACAATTTCGAAGGAGGTTCAGCTAAAGGACGGAGTGGTGGACAGGGTGGTGTTAACGGTAATCGTCGTTCTGGGGCTAGTGGTGGCAGAGGCCTATGGTCTAGAAAGGCGGCGTCTGGTAGGGGTCAACGATCTCGTGCTGCAGGTGGTTCTAAATCAAAGAAAACTCCTTCCAAGCGGAGACGTTCAGAGGATATTACAGATGAAGCAAGCGATTATATATCCTCCTCTAGAACTGGTGTTTTTCCATACACCCAAGGAACAGAGACTGACGAAGGAGTTGATGTTGTTTTTGTCACTCCACCAAAATCTAAAAACAAACACAATCGGGTGACTGAAGATGATGATGATTTTGTTGATCGTCCTATCCCCGAATCGACCGAGTATCAGGGTGGAGAAACAGCAACGAAAGGACCAGGTTATGTGAGTCCTACTCCTCCAAGCATTAGGTCTTCGCACAATCAAGAAACAGACACAGGTGAAAGTGGTGATGTATTTCTGGATACTCCACCAAAAGAATATAACATACACAACCGTGAAGTCGAAGATGACGATGTGTTTGTTGATCCTCCCGTCACCCAAGCTACCCAAGTTCAGGGTGGAGAAACATTTATGAAAGGGATACAAGTACCAGAAATGTATGGATATAATGATGTAGATCATGTGTATAATGAAATGGATGGAAGCAGCTTCGAACCGCTGGACATCGACTTCAGCAAGGAGGACTCTGATATATATGTTGGATGGACGTTTAAAGACAAAGCGGAGTGCAAGTTGACGTTGGCCATCTATGCAATTGCGAATGTGTGCACTTTTAAGCTGAGGCATTACAATCGCCGAGTCACGGCGAAATACTACGACAAAGAATGCAACTGGAGGGTATTGGCTGTGCAACTCGGTGATTCTCCAACTTATCTTGTCAAGAAGGCAATTTTGACACATGTATGCATATCCGATGTTCGAGGAAAGTATAAAAAACATGGTACATCAAAAGTGCTTGCAGCTCTTTTGCGGTCGAAATACGAAAGACTCCACTCTGGACCGCATGCAATTGAACTTCCTGAAGTATTGCGAACGGAATTCAACTATACATGCACATACAGGAAAGCTTGGAAGGCTAAAGAACTAGCGATTGCGTTTTCCCAAGGAACAGAGGAGATGTCTTACAAGATGCTACCACAGTACTTCCATTTACTTAAGCTTGCAAATACTGGAACAATCACCGATATTACAACCGAAATCGATATAGAAGGAAAAACAAGGTTTAAGTATGCATTCATGTCCCTGAAGGCATGCATCGATGGGTGGAAGCATCTGCGGAAGTGGACGGCACCCATATGTTTGGGAAGTACAAAGCGTGTTTGCTAAGTGCCAGCAGGCAAGATGCTAACAGCCGCGTATTCCCTATTGCTTTCGCAGTAGTGGAAAGTGAGAACGTAAAATCTTAGAAGTGGTTTTTCGAGAGGTTGTCAACTATTGTAGAAGATACTTCTGATTTGAGTATAATATCAGATAGATGCGCTTCAATTTTTGCAGCGAAAGATAAATGATATCCCCGTGCACACCATGGTATTTGTCTCGTACACCTTCAGCGGAACGTTGCGGAAAAGTATAAGGGACTGTAGTAGAAGGCTATGGTTGGCAGGGCAGGAGAGGCATTCAGGGTTTCGGAGTTTAAAGAGATCTATAAGCTTGTAAAGCTAACGGATTATAGATGTTGGGATTATTTGGAGAAAATCGACCCCAAGTTATGGACACGTTCACATTTCGAAGCGGAGAGATATAACTTGATGACTTCAAACGTAGCCGAAACTTTGAATAAAGCACTTCTTCCAGCTTGTGATAGTCCTATAATGGCAGTGCTAGAGTTTATTTGTCGGATGCTGTGTAGATGGTATGAGAGCAGACGCGTGGAGATCAGTAAGATGAAGGGAAATGTTCCTCCCGAAATTGAGAAAATACTGGTTGAACAGTTAGTGTTCTCTACGGGCCTTTTGGTTTTGTCATGTTCGACCATGATATTCAAAGTTATACACAAGCCAACTGGATTCGGTTTCCAGGTGGATCTGGAAAAACGAATTTTCTCTTGCCTAGAATTCCAGAAGCTTGGTTTGCCTTGCCGACACGCCATTGCTGATGCTTCTTTTCGTAATATGAAGTACAGCGTCTTTGTCTCGAAACACCATGTCATACTTCCGGTTCCAGATCCAAAGGATATTCAAGTGCCCGCAGAAATACTAAAGGTTGATCTCTATCCACCAATGACCAAAAGGACGAAGGGAAGGTAAGGAATTAAAAGAAAACTTTCAGCTGGAGAGGTTTCGGTGAAACACTCCTTGTACACATTTTACTAATATTTTAGTAACCAATAGTACACTTTCCAATTATAATAACTTTACCGTTTACAGCAGGGGCGAGTAAAAAGAAGAAACTGAACAAGTGTTCCAGGTGTTTCAAGGAAGGTCACAAGAAGACTACATGCAAGTAACCTGTGCCCTGAACTCAATAGCTAGGAACTCGTTAATTTTTAACTACGTCGAACCTTTTTCGGATATGTTTGTATTTTGAAATAACGACGAACCCGTTATTTTTGATATGCTTGTATTTTGGAGCAACCATTTGTTGGATGTTTGTGGTATGATTAACGTAATATGAAGTATTAGTTCTTCATTAGTTGTAAAGCGTGTTTTTAAGGTTTCCAGTTTAGGGTATAGATTTTCAGTTTAGGGTATAGGTTTTAGGGTTTAGGGATTAGGATATTTACTAATCTTGTTCCCTAACTTATACGATAAATAGTATAGGGAATAGCATTTCGATTTTAGGGTATAGGGTTTGGGGGTTTACAGTTTAGGGATTAGGGTTTAGGTGGTATGGTTTACGTGTTACGGTCATAGGCGTTTTCCGGAAGAAACTATTGGCGTTCATTGCAAACTCTGGCATATGTCCTTATATATACCGGTAGTTGTTCTTAACATATATATCTTGCAAAAACTTGGGTACGTTCCAATTTTCTCGTCCTAATGCCAGAGTTCCCGATATTAAGTCTCCCTACAGAGATTCAAGCTCTAGTTGTGGAACACGTCGCACACAACTCCTTAGTAGATCTTTATAGACTCCGCTCTACGTGTAAGTCGTTGCGTGCGTTGGCAGACGGTGTATGGGTGTATGTTTCGTTCGATATGTTTAAAGACCCCTTGTACGTGGGAATGGGATATTTGTTGTTGAGGAGATGCTATGACGCGGGAAACCTAAGTACTCTTTACATCAAGGGTGTAGAATATTTCTACAGGCTGGATCGTCATGAAGAGGGATTTGCATACTTAAAGTCAGCAGCGGATGCAGGCTTCCACCGAGCTTTGTATACCTATGCAATGACAGCAAAAAATTTCAATGACGACAGGGAGTACTTCTCTCGCTTTACAAGAAAATCCGTTGCTCAGATAAGAATGGTTGCAAGATCGTCGTACGAGGGATGGAATTGGTCTCATAATGCTGCGTTCCTAACAAAAAGGGAACCACTTCATATCAACAGTCTTACCGTCGTTCTACAGTTGCCCTTGTACTCCTATTTTGGACCAGGACTGGGAACTGGTGGGCATTGAACAGAGTAAGGCTGAACACATGTGTAACGGCTGCTTCTGGTTAAAAGAGGCTGCTATTTATTTTACGAGACTTTAAGCGGAACACCGGTTTTCCATCTTTCGATGCTTGGTTGTAAGGTTGCTATCACCCTCGTGAGGTGTACTGCAAAACTTATTGGGTGTACGTGTTATGTATACTTAGTAGATATTAATTGTACACCTACAGTTGATTTCAGTTTTATAACTTTAATTGTTATTGTTTCGTGAACTATCCAATCTATATCTCTTTTTCAATAGTTATTGTTTTATAAATTTAATAGTTATTGTTTCGTACACCTTCTGTAGATCTGGATTTCATAAGAGAAGTAGCTATTAGAACGGAAGTAGATCTAATGTAGATCTCATTTTAATAAAATAAGTACTTATTATACGGTGTACAACTAAAGTTGATCTCAGGTTCATAACAAAAGTAGTTATTATATCTAAAGAAAGTCACATTCAAGAGGGAAAAATATGTACTTAATGCCGAATACAAAACATAGAGTTGCATAGAGTATTTCAAAATATTGCTGCCGAATAGTTAAGAAAACATAAAGGAGATGCCGAAAATAGTAAAGAAAATATTAGTTATCCGCTTTCTGAATTGATACGACCTCTTCTCCCCCCACGTATTGAAATGTCCGCCTCGACTTCGTTAATCCGAAGTGGATGACCAATAAGTGGTTCATCACCTGGAAGAGCCAAAATCTCCCTCTGAAGAATGAGAGTTTGATAGATTAAATTCAGGAGAACAATTTTCTTGTCAGCATCAGAGTCACGAGACATATCCACGACGTGGTCATAAACCAAACAACCATAGTCTATCGGCTCGTTTCGTACAAACGCGAAGATAAAATGCAGACGCTTTTTGATCATTGCATCTACATGAAAACCAGGGAGCCAGTTAAGCTCACAGAGTTTGTAGAGGTAAAGATACTATGGGAGGAGATAAGTTAGCGAGAATGTCTCCCAGCCATGACAGCGTCCACCGGTCAAGAACAAAATTGCTTGCGACAGATTAACATCCTCCCATGGGTGAGACTGTTCCACAAATGGAGTCATAAAGAGTTGATTTATTACGACGGGGTCGAAATCGAAATGGCATCCCCTGACATAAACGCCGTCCTCGGCACTATATAGGTTGGAGATGCATTTCCTAACTACTCTTGGACAGAAAGGCCGAACATGCAATACAGTGTACATCCACCCAACATTATCTACTATTGTACGACCTTCTGCAAAGGCCGGATCATCTAACACCACCATCCCTTGAACTAAAAACCCTCTTATGCATGGTTGTTGATACTTATGAAAGCTTTCTTCAGTTACATGACGAATAGACCATGAATTTTCTACCGGTGTGCTTGCGATAAAGAACCCCCGACTTGCTTCCAGACGAGGTTCAAATGTCATAAACGGAGGCTCTTCCTCGCCATGCTCAGATGAGGATCTTGATCGGCGATTCGGAGATGGTCTGTGGTATTCACGGTTCCGGTGAAGGTTAGATGCAGATGACGAAGAGAACATATTTTTGTTTTTTTTTGTTAATGGATTCGAAAAGATAAGGAAGAAGATGAGAAGAAAATACAGTTTTCTAGAGAGGATAGTGGACATCGAGCAACTCAACCGTTGCGTCAGTCATTTATACCAATTAATGTAAAAGAGTACGGCCGACGACCACAGAACGCTATTAATTACTACACTTTGGGCCAGATATGTCTAAATACGAAATAAATTAGGCCCAAAATTGTATCCACTATCGGTTTTAATTAAAAATCGCACCGGTGTTCAAAGATTGAAAAGAAGTTACTGTATAATTATTTTGTAAATACTGCATTTAATGTTTTACAAGGTAGTTTGGTTCATATTATAGGTAAGAGTAAATACTTAAGCTGGTAGTAGACGTAAGAGTAATTACTGTGAAATTTACTGTTTCAGTTATGGCAATCAAACTCTTGGCTTCTCCATTTAATTGGTCCAATACATTTGTAGTTCATTCATTTTATTTATATGACTACTGCAAAATATGTTTAACCACAAAAGAAATAGTTTACAAGGATTCCCTAATATACCTGACGAAATCTTTTGCAAAATACTTGCAATACTTGGGGAGGAATCATTTACGTATCTGGGTCCATTCATGCTTTCTAGTAAGTATTCGTACAGACTTGTACATGACCTGTCGGTGTTGAAGAGTTGCAACATCATTCATATGGCTCAAAACACCATTACTCCAAAATAGGGATATTTGGAAGGTTTCACGCCTTCTTCATAAAATGCGTAACTGCTGGCAATCAACGCCATATACTACGAAGGTATCCACCAAAGCATGACGGCTGGGCTAGATGCAGGCATCGAAGTCTTGCATAGAAATGTTCCAACCCACGACGAGTCAACCCTCGCCGTCGGTATCTTCAATGTATGTCATGGACGAAAGATAGAAGCCAGCAAAGCATTTCAGCAGTTGGCACTCATGAAGTGGACCTTAGGTCAGAAGAACTCTTTGATATGGGAGAATTGCTCAAGGCGGAATTATCTTACTTCGACCATCCATATCCGACCAGCTATGGTGACACCTTCAAATTTTTGGATGATGAGTTTATCCAGAGCCCAAAATGCATATATGGACATGAAATTTCCGCGGATGGCCATGAATCTTGCAAAAACTGTTGGCTATTTGGGACATGTTACCATGTTTGTCACATCCTGTGGTTTTTAGCTTTAATATTGTTCTGTCTTTTATGAATATGTTGTCATTTTGTTTTTCTATGTGTTTAACTACGTACTCTCTGTTGTTTTGTAATTTCTTATCGTCATATATATCCAACTAAAAGAACTTCTGTAATATTCGTGATGTAATACTTTAGCTATACGTATCATTCTGGATTATGCTAACCTCAAAATCACGTATTGTCCCGGCTATAACGTGTTTATATTGGTTCTAAGATAGGTTAACTGTCGGGTGTACGTATAGGAAAACAAAGTGTACAAAAAGAAATATTGAATAGAAAAATCCAGATTTTACCCATAAATAAGCTGCCTGTATAGTATATCGGATAGTTAATGTTCACGATATGTTAGGTGTACCCGCTAATAGTTAAAGTGTACGTATATATAGTAAATGTGTACATGTAATATCGCATTAAAGAACTCATTTGCAAGTAGTTGGGGGTTTCCCATAGCCCTATGTATTTACTTCTACATAGTAGGTTTGAAAATTGTTGGTGGAACATTCGTCTATTTAAATTGTAGTTTTTAACCCTCCAAATTAACTCATTACGCACCAAAATTTCATCTGTTACCAAATACTATGGCAGATCTAGTGCTTCCAATGCTTCCCCAAGAAATAATTTGCAAAATTATTGCACTTGTTGGGAAGGATTCATTTTGGTACCTTCACCTTTCATATCCGCTGGTAAGCTTGGATACCGTCTCATCCATGACCCTCGGTCTTGCAGACGTGCAATATCAATCCAATGTTCATCGTCACAAAACCTGAAATTGGCATATTTGAAAAGTTCCACGAGTTCTTCCAAAAGTGCGTTACCATTGGCAATACAAATGCTGTGTACTACGAAGGCCTCCACGCGCAACATTTGTAGGCCTTGAGGAAAGCATCGACGTTCTACAAGTAAATGTGCCTACGCACAGCCTTTCAACCTTGGCTGTAGGTATATTCAACGTTTGTCTTGGTAATGATAAGGAAGCTACCAAAGTTTTCCAGGAGTTCGCATCGATTCATGATGACCTTAAGTCAGATGCCATTTTGGAACTGGCGGATGAGATTGAGTGGCGCTTGTTGCAGTTCGAAGCACCATATCTTAACACATACGCTGGTACTTTCAAATTTCCCGACGACGACGTAATCAAGTCACCTAAGTGCCAGTATGGGCACGATTACACTGATGAGTTTGAAGGGTCCTGCAAAAACTGCAGGCTCTTTTGGATATGTTCCAATATTTCCCACATGTTTTAAATCCGTGCTTTGCTCTATTTGTGATGTTTAATATCTTATCCGCAAATGTTATTATCATTTACATATTTGACTATGTTAAAGTTGTCATGGTTTTAATATTTTATTAATACATTTTGTGGAAGAAGAAACATGATATCATTAGGTGTACACAGGTACTTCTGTACACCTCCTATATATGCACGTATTTAGAATTTATGTACACGTAGACATAACACCATAAAGATAATTTGAATAATGCAGTCAGGAGTACTGGTGTGCATTAAACTAGAGTTGCATAAAGACGTACACCAGGTTAATAATGTATACATAAGACGTATACCACGTGAATAACAAAACGAGTTAAACTAGAGTTGCATAAAGAACATCTTAAGAGCAAAACATATTTGAATCCGAAAGAAACATCTTAATTATTTAAAAACAACCAAGGTGGAGGAGTCATCGACGGAGCCAGAAACGGAGGTGCTTAAGTCAGCAACGGTACCACGGCCAGAGGGACTGGGGTCAGCGACGGAGGCAGCGACGAAGGGGATTCGCCAGCACCGGAAGCGTCGTGGGTGTTTTCGTCACGGCCGTGATCGGTTTCCTCGTCCGGGGAGGATAACACGGTTGACATCCTCGTTTTCTCATCGGACCCGTGATCGCTCATTTCATCTTCGTCAACTTCAACCAGTGTCTCTCCTTCATACACCCACTCTTCGTCATTGTTTTCGTCGACACTCTCATCATCGTCACTCTCTTCGCCGTCCTCAACTCCAGGTTCCTCCAAAGGGTCCTCATCTTCTGGGTCCATGAAACTGTTAGGCCTCGTCTTCCTCTTCCGTCTGCCGGGGCTCTTTTGCGGAGATTTCTCCTTCTCCAGAATAGCTTCCACTTCGGTGGCCTCTTCAAAGAGTGATCCAAGCGTCGCAAACTCTGTTGATTCCAAACTTCCTTTAATCTTTCAAGACCGATTTGTATCAAATCCTGTTCGTTCTTTTTCTTCATGATCTGGTGACACAAGAAGAACTCCACGTAATCAGAAACGCTCATGGATCCTTGCTTGGTCCGTGAAACCATGTTAGCAAGCCGTAAAACTGAAGTTTTGATACGTTTGCGATATGTGAGGGGAGGGCAATGAAAGGACTAAAGCTTGAGATTCCCATTTAAATAAATATAAGCCGTAATTAGTGAGTAGAAACTCCAATTAATATCTCAGCAGTAACTGCAGGCGAGGGTAACTTGGTGTCTCCACTTTAAACAGAATGATTGCAATAATTTAATGAACATCTCCACTTTTTATAAGAAACCGCAACGGTTAAATAATAGTTCTTTAATTGTTAAATTATTTTTAATTGTAAAAAAATAATTGTTAAATTATATTCCAACCGCGTACATTTATGTCATTGGAAGCGTAATTTAACAAAGTAGAAAAGAGTCCTCTCAATGTCATAACGAATTAAATGCAATGATAGTCTTTTTATTACAGGTGTACAGGTGTACAAGACTAGTCGTATACAGAGTAAAATAAAAAGGTGTACAACAATAAAAAGTGGTATAAAGAAAAAAATCAGAATAAATAATAGACGAATGCATTGGAAATATAAATAAGTTTACTTGTAAAATATTATAAATGTGCACACATATTTTATATCAGTTGGATTCTCCTTTTTTCACATTATCGGACTTGTGGTGTTCCTCTAGGTATTCCTTATAGTCTTGAAGATCAACCTTACTGTCGGACTCATCATCACTCCCTTCAAGCTGATTCGGACGAGACAAGTCACTATCGTTATCAGCATCAATCTCATCATGTTCAGCCTCAGCCTCATCCTCTTCCTCTTCGTCTACTTGGTCGTTTTTCTCATTATTTTTGGTTCTAGCTTTCTTCTTCGGCCGGTTCCCCGATTCATCTGATTCTGTTGGAGAGCCATTGGTGTCAGATGATTTTGTTGGAGAGCCATTGGTGTCAGACGGGGTCTCACCTTCTTCGACATCCAAAGCTGCCTGTATTATGTCATCTATGCTAGAGAACACTTTAGATCCAATCTCTGACCGTATTTCCTCTCGTAAACCTTCTCGATACATACTTACTAAGGTTTCCTCGCCGTGCTTTCCATGCAGACCAGATTTGAGGAACAATGTATTGTATTCTCTAACAGATAAATCTCCTTGCTTCATTTTTGGTCTTTAGAGAGAAACTAACCATTCTGGTGTATTTATACGGTTGTGGGATAGAAGATTGGCAACCGGTTGATAACATAGTATGCAGAGATAGGCACTGTTTCGTTTGATGCAACCGTTAAATAGTTTAATGATGCAACCGTTAAATAGTTTAATGATGCAGCCGTAACATAACATCATATTAAACCTCTGACTTTTATTAAAGAAGGTACATAACACAAAATAAAACACAACAGAAGTTAGTAATTTAAATCAAAGATAAGATCAACGACCCACCATACATTACACACGATAAAAAACAACATAAGATAAAACTGAACACAATTTTAAAATTTAAGATAACATAAGATCAGCGACCCCCCATAATTAATTTCTTAAGCTCTTTCATCTCCTCACGCATTTGTGCAATCTCATATTGCAGCTTACGGCGGAGCGAGACCTTGTCAGCATATTCACTTTTTAACATATTCAGCTCTTCGTCGATTGCGTCAAGGCAGGCATGTCGGATGTGCAACCTATCGTCGTACAGAAAATAATTTTGATTTGTTTCTTTACTCAACTAGTTGCGTGAACAAGTTGCGACAAATTAATTAGGTTAACCTTGAATATAACCTCAAAAACTTTGCATATATAGTAGTTTCTTACTCTCTCGTCAGTTTCCATCTTGATAGCTCCACCGCAAGTACACTTCTTTGGAATGCAGTGGTTGGCATACGGACAAGCATATAGCCAGTCAGCATCCCTTTTGTGCTGCTTTATCTCCGCATAGTAAGGATCTGCCATATCCGTCATTAACCGATTGATCAGTTTGGAGGTGATTTTGAAGATAGATTGGGAAGTGTTGGGATTAAAGTACGAGAGAGACACTCGTACTTAAATAGGCCACAATATATGGTAACGGCTATATTCTATTTCAAAGCATTTACAACGGCTATATTCGATTTTAAATTACTTCCAACGGCTATATTGCCCTTCTCGCAACTTTCCAGTGGCTATATTGACATTTGTTAATTCGATACGGTTATATTGACCATTGTTAATTCCAAACATCTACATTGCTACATAGTTTTGGGTCAACTAATGACTATGAAAATGACACTACCTTCTTTGGATGTACACTAACTGTACAACTGTACAACATTATACATGAAAATGACACAAAATTTAATAATTACAATGACACCATACATATCTCATTAGACGTACACTACTTGTTTGATATTGTATTAGGTGTACTACATATTTGAAGTATACGGCTCCAATTTTAAACTTGTACACCACTACTAAAGTTATATACAAATTAAATTCTATCTTATTTCATGATATTTTCTATGAAAATATTTTACGTGTACACTACAAACATAGTTTATTAAACCTGTACGGTAAAGGTGTACGCAACTTCACTGTGGTGTATGTTGGAACCGAAAATCGCACCGTCGATTTTAATGAATAATAATGGAGGAAAGCAACGAAAACCCTACTTTCCTTGAGGTCCGGATTCTCTGCGAGAGCCAACGAAAAGTGACCAAATAAATGCGGAAAAGGTTTTGTTAAGATTTGGGACTGGATCTTAAGAAAGGCTGCCTACGTACCCCTTTCGAGGATCAAGTCGGACGATTTCGTTAGAAAAATTGAACAAGGGATCGAACCGTCTGGGCGGGTTCGTCTAGTATGAGCGTGGGTTATAGAAACAGGCATGTCGAGAATGATGCTTAGGGTTTCTAAGTGCCGAGCTCTAGAGTAAAAGAATTGTCCGATCCTTCCGAGAGGAGCATAGATTTGCGAGCAGGAGGCGGACAGACGTTCTAGGGCCTGCCTTGCTAGTCTAACCGCCTAAATTCTAAGTTCTATCAGCTAACAGGAGCTCTCTAGGTCTCCAATCTCGGGTATTCGGATCCCTTTCTCTTCTTCTCCAGCCCTCCTTATATAGTCGTTTTAGGTCGGTGGCCCATTTACCCTTTCGCCTTTGGGCCGGTGTTTATCTCTTTTGGAAATATTCCATTTTCCGTCGATCTTCATAGTTATCCTCGAGTTTTGACATTTATCCGCAGAAACTTAGAATTTATCCTATTTCCGTGAGTTAGCATAAATAGTCATAGCTCCTATTGGGCTTGGATCCCCCAAATCGTAAGTGAGCCCGTGGACAAGCTTCAAGCCCTCGAGCGTTAGATGCGATTTCAAAATTATTGCACTTGTTGGGAAGGATTCATTTTAATACCTTGCACCTTTCATATCCGCTAGTAAGCTTGGATACCATCCGTCCATGAACCCTCGGTCTTACAGGCGTACAATATCAATCCTATGTTCATCGTCACAGAACCTGAAATCGGCATATTTGAAAAGTTCAGGAGTTCTTCGAAAGTGTGTTACTGTTGGCAATACAGATGCGTGTACTCTACGAAGGCCTCAAGCGGCACAACATTTGTAGGCCTTGAGGAAGCATCGGCGTCCTACAAATGTGCCTCACGACCTTTCAACCTTGTCTGTAGGTATATTCAATGTTTTCTTGGTATTGATAAGGAAGCTACCAAAGTTTTCTAGGAGTTTGCATCGATTCATGGCGACCTTAAGTCATATGCCATTTTGGAACTGGCGGGTGAGATTGAGTGGCGTTTGTTGCAGTTCGAAGCACTATATCTTAACACATGCAGCGGTACTTTCAAATTTCCGACAACGGCGTAATCAAGTCACCTAAGTGCCAGTATGGGCACGATTACACTAATAATTTGAAGGGTCCTGTAAAATTGCAGATTCTTTTGGATCTGTTCAATATTTTCCACATGCTTTAAATATGTGCTTTGCTCTGTTTGTGATGTTTAATCTCTTATCCGCAAATGTTATTATCATTTACATATTTGACTATGTTAAAGTTGTGATGATTTTAATATTTTTAATATGTTTTGTGGAAGGAGAAACATGATATCATCAGGTGTACACAGGTACTTCCGTACACCTCCAACATATGTACGTATTTAGAATTTATGTACACGTAGACATAACACTATAAAGATAATTTGAATAATGCAGTCAGGAGTACTAGTGTGCATTAAACTTGAGTTGCATAAAGACGTACACCATGTTAATAATGTATACATAAGACGTACATCACATGAATAATAATACGAGTTAACCAAGATTTGCATAAAAACATCTTAACAGCAAAACATATTTAAAAATCCGAAAGGAACATCTTAATTATTTAACAACAACCGAGGCGGAGGAGTTATCGTGAGCCAGAAACCGAGAGAGGAGTCAGCAACGGTACCACGGCCAGAGGGGCTGGGGTCAGCGGCGAGAGCACTGGAGTCAGCGAGGCAGATGCATCGGGTTCTGAACCTGCTTCGCCAGCCGGAAGCGTCATGGATGTTTTAAGTGCGCCATGATCCGGTGTTGGTGTCGAAATCGGTCCGCGGCGGAATCAATGACTGAAAGTCTCTGGAAAGTATTTCTTGAAACAAAAGTCTCGGATAATTTGAAAAGAAGTTATCGAGATTTTCTCAAATTAGAATATCCACTCTGGTGAGGTCGAAAACGGTTATCTCGAAATCTACGGCCAAAGATCCTTCCAAACTCAAAGATTTCCGCGGAGCGATTAAGGAAAGAGGCAGCGGAAAACCGCAGGCCTGGCGGCGTAAATGCCTTTCGGCGCTGACGGCAAAACCGGCATGCGTCGCGGGGCGGCCTGGCGCCCGTGAACTCTTCGGCGCCCGGATGGTCGATCTGGTCTGGTCCCATCATGCTCGGTCTGATCCCATCTTGGCTTGATTGGATCAATTCGTGGTTTGATCAATCCGCATTGAGGAAATAAACATCTTTCGATTCGACTCGATTGGAATCATCCTCGATGTTTTACAACAAAATTATAAGGATTGGATTTCGTAGAAGATATCGATAAAACAAGATCGATCAACTCGAACATCGATCCTTTAGGCTATACGGTTTATTTTACGAGAAAGATAGTCTTTCCGAGAAATCGTATAAAACGTTCAACGATTTAAGACAAGTCCACGGACTTACTTACGATTTTAAGAATTCAGGCTCAATCAGGCTATGACGGTTTATCCGATTTCCCGAACATCGGATAAACATCAAGTCACCGAAAAATAAGGAAAACTTCGAGGATAATTACGAAGATCGACGAAAATGGAATACTTCCTGAAGAGATAAACTTCGGACCCAAAGGCGAGTCCATCATCCTAAGGCAAACCGACCTAGGAGTGGGTATATAAGGAGAGCAAGAGCAGAGGAGAAGGGATCCGAAAATCCTAGATTGGAGACCTAGAGAGCTCCTGTTAGCTGATAGAACTTAGAATTTAGGCGGTTAGACTAGCAAGGCAGGCCCTAGAGCGTCTGGCGCCTCCTGCTGTCAAATCTCCGCTCCTCGGAAGGATCGGACCATTCTTTTACTTCAGAGCTCCGCTTAGAAACCCTAGGCGTTATCTTCGACATGCCTGTTTCTATGACAAACACTCATACAAGGCGAATCCGCCCAGGCGGTTCGATCTCTTGTTCAATTCTTTCTAAACTGAACTACGTCCGACTTGATCCTCGAAGAGTGCGTAGGCAGCCTTTCTTAAGGTCCAGTCCCAAATCTTAACAAAACCTTTTCCGCATTTATTCAGTCACTTGTCGTTGGCTGTCGCAGAATCCGGACCTTCAAGGAAAGTCGGGTTAACTTGGCTTTCCTCCGCAATCTTATTCATTAAAATCGGCGGTGAATTCGGTTCCCACAGTTTGGCTAGGAGGGGGACGGATTACTCTTACTCATACGACATAAGCGTGATCGAACCGATGTCGGAAATATGAAAGAAAACTTGCAGTTTGTGTCAACGATGGTAAAACAACTCCAGCAGCGACTGCTTCCTCTGACGGCAGCTGCATAAGCGCCACGGTGCTCGAGCAAATCAAAACCTAGCGGCGGCTTCCGCCACAGGAAGAGCACGAAAACGAGCTCGTAATTTCTCTATCTAAACAGAAAGGGCAACGATAAAATATATCAAACCCCAAAAATTCGTCTTGTTACCAAGTTAGAGAAATGCATGAGCAAGGTTTCTACAAAAAGCGTTTCTTCGAGAACCTCTCGAAAAACAAAACTTATTCTCCTCGAAACCTTGGAAACCCTATATTACTTTGGAACAGAAGCCGCGGCAAATCGGTTCACCGATTCCTGCCATACTTCTTACAAACAACTCTCGAGGAACAAACGGAAAACGAAGGAGGTCGGAGCTTGATCTTACTAGGACGACTTGCCATAGGGTAAGATCAGTCTTCCCAGTTCGCCTTAGTAAGAGTTCACTTTGTTCTCCTTTGTGTCTAGGTCAAAATGGCTTTCGTTTCATCTCAATCGGAGTTTCCGTTGAGATTTTCTGAAAAGAGAACAAAGTCACTGTTCGCCACCTCGCCGTGGGCAAGGACAAACATTACCGAGGTCACCTCACCCTCTGACATGGCTACCTCGCCCAGGGGCGAACTCACCTTTGTTCTCCTTTGTGTCTAGGTCAAAATGGCTTTCGTTTCATCTCAATCGGAGTTTCCGTTGAGATTTTCTGAAGAGAACAAAGTCACTGTTCGCCACCTCGCCGTGGGCAAGGACAAACATTACCGAGGTCACCTCACCCTCCGACGCCAGCTCACCGTGGCCCTAGAACCTTCGCTTTGTTCTCCTTTGAGTCTAGGTCAAGATGGTTTTCGTTTAGTCTCAATCAGACCCGTTGAGATTTTACTAAGAACACAAAGTCGCTGTCCCGACCACCTGCGCCTATGGAAATTTCTCTGTCCCGTCATAGGGCGTGCCGGTCCTGTCTCAGTACCATGCATCTTTGCCTGAGTTTTTAAACTTCGATCTTTGAGTCCGTGAGCCCGAGGTCGGCGAAGGCGAACGCAACAGCAGCATCGGGCCAGCGGGACCACGGCGGAGGCAGGCCGACCATCCGAGCCGACCATGCGGCATACCTGGTGCGGCAGAGCGCCACAAGCGCCCGGCGGCGAGCCCGTCCTCTCCGTCTGGCACCCGGCAGCCGGCCCGTCGTCTTCCGTCACGGCGTGGATCCTGGCGCCCATCCGTGCAGTCGTCCGTGATCTGGAACAGCGGCAACATCTTGGTCTCTTAAACCCATGTTGGGATTGTTGAAACACGCGATTCTTCCATAAAGCCTTCGATTGTTTAACAAAGTTCATATTTTAAAATCAAGCTCGGTAATATTTTCTGAAACACCATTAAGTAAGTCATACAAGATCATATGAAACGATAAGGACCTAACCAGTTAGCTCTACCGGCGAGCCTGGAGAGCCTCACTCGAGTGGCGTCTTGCCCAATGTCTCCATTTGTCTAAAGCACCCACTTAGCCTTCTTGAGGATAGCCTACTTCTCCTCCCTTTGTTTCAACGATTCTGTCATGTTCGCCCGGACATTGTCAATTTAACCAGCAGATGCGAAAGCGAGCGAGAACTTGGCGTTCATATCTCTCTTTCGCTCCGATATTCTCGTTAGAATTTCATCAAAACCGATTCTCGCTCGTATCAAACTTTTCAAAGTCCTTTGACGATGAACCGTTAAAAGTCCGCGAAACAAAGAGAGCGGGGGCAGCCTTGAGCGATCGATGAGACTAAGGCGTCGACTTAGAAAATTTGTCAAGGTTTTAATTTTTGTAAGAAAGGAATGAAAACGCCTTGAAAACTGCCGTAAATTTAGGGAACTTAGGACCTAGGTGGATAGTCTAGCAAGCTAAGTCTTAGGCAAAATTTCCAGTCTTGTTCCATCGTTCCTTGTTTGTCCAGCAGAAACATGCAGATCTAATCTCGAAAAAGCAGAAAAGCGATAACCCACGTTCTAAAGCATACTCATCCAGCTTCAAAAGAAAAGCATTACACAAGCAAGAAAACGGCTAACCCGTTTTCTTTAATAAAAAGAAAAGTAGAGTCATTATATACCGTATAATCCCATCTTCGAAAACTTTTTCAGCATCAGGACAACGCTTTGACAAAGCAAACTCGCAGCAATAAGATTCGCCTAAAATGCTAGCGGCATAGCCAACCGTTACAAACATAATCCTGAAAACTCTGTACCTCTCGTGCAACTTCGCGACTAAAATGTACCAACGTCAGACTAATAGCGGTGACGGTGAACTCTGAAAATAGCGAAATAATTCGGTAAAACTCCATAAGTTTGAAGCAGCGTCAAAAATTGAAATCTCCATGCAATCGGCGAACATCAGCTACTTTAACAATGTGCGATTTTCTATCTCCATGAAACCGGTCATCCATTACTTTAGGTATAACAAGAACATTTTAAAACAAAACAGCCTATGGAAAAAAATGATCGGTCTCATGCAAAAGCGATTTAGCGATGCATAAAGTGAATGAGGAAAACATAATCCGTGGTCGCGAATATCGCAAGTAATTTGTGAAAGCACTCTCCGGTTACCTGCGAAAACCCTCTTACATCACTTTTACGAAAAATCCTCTGTATGGTCGAAGTCAATTCATACAAAGCAACTTTCGTAAAATAAACATAATGGGTCCAACGGGTAACTGTCATAGACAGTTTTGCTCCACAAGGTTTCTGGCTCCTGCTTTCACTCCCCGATTCACGTCCAGGCAGGAAATAATCATGAGCGAACCGCGCGCTGTCCTGCGTCGATCCCTTAAACTTTGTCCCCTGGATAAAATAAAACGATTTTCATGCAACAAAAATTTTATCTGAACCATTCATATTATAACTAGAGACCTAAAGTGGAAGATCGTTTCTAAAAGCCATCAGCCATAACTCAGAAAACTCCGCTATGCTTGGCATATATCGGCAAGCTATTTGGCCCTCGACCCTTCAGCATTCCGTAAAGCCCGGACCTGAATTCGCATCCCCATTAAGGACAATAAATAACTAACATGACAAGGGTCATGGTCTGATCGTTTACCAACACTTCCTTGGCGATACGGCTGAATCTAGCCTCCATGCCAATCCAAAGCTACTGGCGACCACGCTCCATCATAGCGGCTAAAACAACAATCCACGATTTGTTCATAGAACGCCAGTGACTATTACGCAAGCAATTTGTCGATAACCCAGAATCGAAATCATACGATAAACTCTTCATACCAAAACTCAGTCCTAACAACCATATGGTTAATGGAAGATTTAAACTCATCGTCAATCGATTAAGTTCTATCGCCCGTAAACCACGGCATGAAAAGAAACACTCGTGACAAGGTTCCAAGAGTTATAAGAGTCATCCTTAATATATACAAACAATTCCGGAAGGCCAACACTTCACGAAGCACGTGAATGTAGGCGGCTTCTCCTAGGTCAAACTTACGACCCCTTGGTCCTGCGTCCAAACCGAAACAACAGTTTCTGGCTGCGAACATTAAAAACATCTCAAAGCCAGCGAACATTTCAACCACGAAATGCGGCACAAGGAAAACTCGACCTTCAGCACTGCGAGGCGTCGCTAGCGCTTCGAAGGACATTCTTTCCTCAAAGCGTTCGAGCGAAATCCTCGTCTCTAGAACTCAAAACATACAAACACACCTCTAAATGGTAACATGCCTCTAAACTGGCATCATTTCGTTGTTGCTGATCACAACAAGCGAACTCTAGCGTCTAAACAGACAAATAGCAGCCCTTCAGGGGTAGGCTCTCTTGCATCCGACAAGGATAAACATAGCGCTATACAAGAAATCCAAATTTTGGTTTAGCTCTTACGTAAAAGTAGCTCGACTCCGCCAGACAAATCATATAAGCCGACAACAATTGCAGTTTTAAGCGGTGCGAGTCAGGTTAAAATCGCAAACAGAACAAAGCGAAAGCCGATTTGTCATCGCAAGCCTCAGTCCGAGAGTAAACCTAGGTCTTGCCTAAACCCAGCCAGCTGGATCTTGACATCTCACAGACATAGTATGGTATCGAGATCAAAATTTGTCTCTTCACTTAAGCTATTCGTTTCACGAACTTTTCGCGTAAATCGGTAAAGCAGAAAATCTCGCTTTATGCAAACAATAGGTACGGTGATCATCAGGGAACTAGGAATGAGGCGACAACTCACACCCTCTTTCTCATACTTGAAAAACTGAAGTTCATAAATAATCGAAAAACAAATACATCAACAGCATCATGCTCGAAATTCTCTCATGACACATAACCAGACCATATAAGTCTCGCTGGAAAACAGATCACAAGGGTCTTAAACTCCAAAGCGAACTCTGAGAGGCTTGATCCCTACAAAGTGCGTAGGCAGCCTTGGCGCAGCCCCAATCTTACCACTTTCAGCGAACCTTTTCAACCATTAATTCCGCCTATCTTACCTGACATGTCTTATGGCTGCCAAGAACATCGAAGGTTCTAACGAGCTGGGGGCTAACTGTTGGTGTCAAAATGGTCCGGCGGAATCAATGACTGAAAGTCTCTGGAAAGTATTTCTTGAAACAAAAGTCTCGGATAATTTGAAAAGAAGTTATCTGATTTTCTCAAATTAGAATATCCACTCTGGTGAGGTCGAAAACGGTTATCTCGAAATCTACGGCCAAAGATCCTTCCAAACTCAAAGATTTCCGCATCTAACGATTAACGGGGAAAGATCGGCAACGGAAAACCCACGGCGGCAGAGAACCCCTGGCGCCGGCTGACGCGAGCGAAACGTCCGCAGCGGGCTGGCCTGGCGCCGGCGAAAAATGCCTGGCGTCCGCGGAGCCCGGCCTGGCGCCCGGCCATTTTCGCATTATCGAGCTGGCCTGGCAGCGTGACAGCTGGCGCCGGTGGCGGTCCTCGTCCTGGTCTCGTCCCATCATGCTCGGTCTGATCCCATCTTGGCTTGCTTGGATCAATCCTCAGGTTCATACGATCACGGCTCACGGAATAAACATCTTTCGATTCGACTCGATTGGAATCATCCTCGATGTTTTAAAACAAAAATTAGAAGGATTGGATTTCGTAGAAGATATCGATAAAACAAGATCGATCAACTCGAACATCGATCCTTTAGGCTATATGGTTTATTTTACGAGAAAGATAGTCTTCCAGAAATCGTGATAAAACGTTCAACGATTTAAGACAAGTCCACGGACTTACTTACGATTTTAAGAATTCAGGCTCAATCAGGCTATGACGGTTTATCCGATTTCCCGAACATCGGATAAACATCAAGTCACCGAAAAATAGGGGAAAACTCAAGGATAATTACGAAGATCGACGAAAATGGAATACTTCCTGAAGAGATAAACTTGGGCCCAAAGGCGAGGTCCATCATCCTAAGGCAAACCGACCTAGGAGTGGGTATATAAGGAGAGCAAGAGCAGAGGAGAAGGGATCCGAAAATACTAGATTGGAAACCTAGAGGCTCCTGTTAGCTGATAGAACTTAGAATTTAGGCGGTTAGACTAGCAAGGCAGGCCCTAGAGCGTCTGGCGCCTCCCTGCTCATCTCCGGCTCCTCGGAAGGATCGGACAATTCTTTTACTTCAGAGCTCCACATAGAAACCCTAGGCGTTATCTTCGACATGCCTGTTTCTATGACAAGCGCTCATACTAGGCGAACCCGCAGGCGGTTCGATCTCTTGTTCAATTCTTTCTAAACTGAACTTCGTCCGACTTGATCCTCGAAGAGTGCGTAGGCAGCCTTTCTTAAGGTCCAGTCCCAAATCTTAACAAAACCTTTTCGCATTTATTCAGTCACTTGTCGTTGGCTGTCGCAGAATCCGGACCTTCAGGAAAGTCGGGTTAACTTGGCTTTCCTCCGCAATCTTATTCATTAAAATCGAGCAGTGCAAATTTGGTTCCCACAATGGGTTTCCACGTCTCGGGGAGGATAAACGGTTGACATCCTTGTTTTCTCATCGGACCCGTGATCGCTCATCTCTTCGTCAACTTCAAATGTCTCTCCTTCATTCGCCCCTCTTCAGTGACTGTCCCGTTCGTCCCTCTCGCCGTCGTCCTCTCTTCCACGTCGTCATCTCAAGGTTCCTCCCAGGGTCCTCATCTTCGGGTCCATGAAACTGTCAGGCCTGTCTTCCTCTTCCGTCTAATATTTACAGCAAGATTGGTTCTAAGATAGGTTAACTGATATTTATGTCGGTATAATGATAGGAAAACAAAGTGTATAGAAAGAAATATTGAATAGAAAAATCCAGATTTTACCCATAAATAAGCTACCGGAATAATATATTGAATAGTTAATGTTCACGATATGTTAGGTGTACCCATTAATAGTTAAAGTGTACATATATATAGTAAATGTGTACGTGTAATATCGCATTAAAGAACTCATTTGCAAGTAGTTGGGTTTCCCATAACACTCTGTATTTACTTCTACAGAGTAGGTTTGAAAATTATTGGTCTAACAATCGCCTATTTAAATTCTGGTTTTTAACCCTCCAAATTAACTCATTATGCACCAAAAGGTCATTTGTTACCAAATACTATGGCAGATCTAGTGCTTCCAATGCTTCCCCAAGAAATAATTTTCAAAATTATTGCACTTGTTGGGAAGGATTCATTTTGGTACCTTGCACCTTTCATATCCGCTAGTAAGCTTGGATACCATCTCGCCCATGAACCCTCGGTCTTACAGACGTACAATATCAATCCTATGTTCATCGCCACAGAACCTGAAATCGCATATTTGAAAAGTTCCAGGAGTTCTTCCGAAGTGTGTTACTGTTGGCAATACAGATGCCGGTACTACTTAAGGCCTCAAACGCTAACATTTGTAGGCCTTGAGGAAAGCATCGACGTCCTACAAGTAAATGTGCCTACGCACGACCTTTCAACCTTGTCTGTAGGTATATTCAATGTTTTTCTTGGTATTGATAAGGAAGCTACCAAAGTTTTCTAGGAGTTTGCATCGATTCATGACGACCTTAAGTCATATGCCATTTTGGAACTGGCGGTGAGATTGAGTGGCGCTTGTTGCAGTTCAAGCACTATATCTTAACACATACCGGTACTTTCAAATTTCCGACAACGACGTAATCAAGTCACCTAAGTGCCAGTATGGGCACGATTACACTAATGAATTTGAAGGGTCCTGTAAAAATTGCAGATTCTTTTGGATCTGTTCCAATATTTTCCACATGCTTTAAATATGTGCTTTGCTCTGTTTGTGATGTTTAATCTCTTATCCGCAAATGTTATTATCATTTACATATTTGACTATGTTAAAGTTGTGATGATTTTAATATTTTTAATATGTTTTGTGGAAGGAGAAACATGATATCATCAGGTGTACACAGGTACTTCCGTACACCTCCAACATATGTACGTATTTAGAATTTATGTACACGTAGACATAACACTATAAAGATAATTTGAATAATGCAGTCAGGAGTACTAGTGTGCATTAAACTTGAGTTGCATAAAGACGTACACCATGTTAATAATGTATACATAAGACGTACATCACATGAATAATAATACGAGTTAACCAAGATTTGCATAAAAAACATCTTAACAGCAAAACATATTTAAAAATCCGAAAGGAACATCTTAATTATTTAACAACAACCGAGGCGGAGGAGTTATCGACGGAGCCAGATGCATCGGGTTCTGAACCTGCTTCGCCAGCCGGAAGCGCCATGGATGTTTTCGTAACGCCATGATCGGTGTTGGTGTCGAAATCGGTCACGACGGAATCAATGACTGAAAGTCTCTGGAAAGTATTTCTTGAAACAAAAAGTCTCGGATAATTTGAAAAGAAGTTATACGAGATTTTCTCAAATTAGAATATCCACTCTCTTGTGAGGTCGAAAACGGTTATCTCGAAATCTACGGCCAAAGATCCTTCCAAACTCAAAGATTTCCGCATCTAACGATTAACGGGAAAGATCGGGCAACGGAAAACCCACGGGCGGCAGAGAACCCCTGGCGCCGGGCGTCGCGGCCACGCCGAAGCCGCCTGATGCCGCGCACCGCCTGCGCCAGCGCATGCCACGGGCTGGCCTGATGCCGCGGCAAGCTCCCTGGCGCCGTCGATGGTCCTCGTCCTGGTCTCGGTCCCATCATGCTCGGTCTGATCCCATCTTGGCTTGCTTGGATCAATCCTCGTGAGTTTGATACGATCACGGCTACGGAATAAACATCTTTCGATTCGACTCGATTGGAATCATCCTCGATGTTTTACGACAAAAATTATAAGGATTGATTTCGTAGAAGATATCGATAAAACAAGATCGATCAACTCAACATCGATCCTTTAGGCTATACGGTTTATTTTACGAGAAAGATAGTCTTCCAGAAATCGTGATAAAACGTTCAACGATTTAAGACAAGTCCACGGACTTACTTACGATTTTAAGAATTCAGGCTCAATCAGGCTATGACGGTTTATCCGATTTCCCGAACATCGGATAAACATCAAGTCACCGAAAAATAGGGGAAAACTCGAGGATAATTACGAAGATCGATTTAAAATGGAATACTTCCCGAAGAGATAAACTCGGCCCAAAGGCGCAGGTCCATCATCCTAAGGCAAACCGACCTAGGAGTGGGTATATAAGGAGAGCAAGAGCAGAGGAGAAGGGATCCAAAATCCTAGATTGGAGACCTAGAGAGCTCCCTGTTAGCTGATAGAACTTAGAATTTAGGCGGTTAGACTAGCAAGGCGCCCAGAACGCCTGGCAGCCCCTGCTCGCAGAAATCTCCGGCCTCGGAAGGATCGGACCATTCTTTTACTTCAGAGCCCCACATAGAAACCCTAGGCGTTATCTTCGACATGCCTGTTTCTATGACAAACACTCATACAAGACTAATCCGCCCAGACGGTTCGATTCTTTTCAATTCTTTCTAAACTGAACTACGGCCGACTTGATCCTCGAAGGGGTACGAGGCAGCCTTTCTTAAGGTCCAGTCCCAAATCTTAACAAAACCTTTTCCGCATTTATTCAGTCACTTGTCGTTATTGTCGCAGAATCCGGACCTTCAAGGAAAGTCGGGTTAACTTGGCTTTCCTCCGCAATCTTATTCATTAAAATCGACAGTGCTAATTTCGGTTCCCACAGTTTGGCTAGGAGGGGGACGGATTACTCTTACTCATATACGCCAAAGCTTGATCGAACCGATGTCCGAAATATGAAAGAAAACTTGCAGTTTGTGTCAACGATGGTAAAACAACTCCAGCAGCGACTGCTCCTACAGCCAACGCTTACGCAAACGCCACGGTGCTCGAGCAAATCAAAAACCTAGCCGCGGCTTCCCGCCACAGGAAGAGCACGAAAACGAGCTCGTAATTTCTCTATCTAAACAGAAAGGGCAACGATAAAATATATCAAACCCCAAAAATTCGCCTTGTTACCAAGTTAGAGAAATCGCGAACGAGCAAGGTTTCTACAAAAACGCTTCTTCGAGAACCTCTCGAAAAACAAAACTTACTCTCCTTGAAACCTTGGGGAAACCCTATATTATCAAGGAACAGAAGCACGGCAAATCGGTTCACCGATTCCCACCGCCATACTTCTTACAAACAACTCTCGAGGAACAAACGGGAAAACGAAAGGAGGTCGGAGCTTGATCTTACTAGGACGACTTGCCATAGGGTAAGATCAGTCTTCCCAGTTCGCCTTAGTAAGAGTTCACTTTGTTCTCCTTTGTGTCTAGGTCAAAATGACTTTCGTTTCATCTCAATCGGAGTTTCCGTTGAGATTTTACTAAGAGAACAAAGTCACTGTTCGCCACCTCGCCGTGGGCAAGGACAAACATTACCGAGGTCACCTCACCCTCTGACATGGCTACCGCCCTAGGGCGAACTCGCTTTGTTCTCCTTTGAGTCTAGGTCAAAATGGCTTTCGTTTCATCTCAATCGGAGTTTCCGTTGAGATTTTACGAAGAGAACAAAGTCACTGTTCGCCACCTCGCCGTGGGCAAGGACAAACATTACCGAGGTCACCTCACCCTCCGACATGGCTACGCCGCCTAGGGCAAACTTCGCTTTGTTCTCCTTTGAGTCTAGGTCAAGATGGTTTTCGCTTCGCCTCAATCGAGCTTCCGCTGAGATTTTACTAAGAACACAAAGTCGCTGTCCCGACCACCTCGCCTATGGGGAAGATTTCTGTCCCGCCATAGGACGGCCCGGTCCTGTCTCAGTACCATGCATCTTTGCCTGAGTTTTCGTGAACTCGATCTTTGAGTCCGTGAGCCCCGGAGATCGACGGCGAAAGCAACAGCAGCATCGGCGACGCTGACACGGCGCCGAGGCAGACCGACCATGCCGACCGACCATGCCGCCTGGTGCCGCAGTAGGCTTACGCCGGCGGTAGGCCCGCCCTTCCGCCTGGCACCGGCAGCAGGCCTGCCGTCTTCCTCCCAGCGCCGGCGGCAGGGTCCGGCGCCCATCCGCAGTCGTTCGCGGATCTCTCGCAACGGCAACATCTTGGTCTCTTAAACCCATGTTCGGATTGTTCGAGAAACACGACGATTCTTCCGCAGCCTTCTCGATTGTTTAACAAAGTTCATATTTTAAAATCAAGCTCGGTAATATTTTACTAAACACCATTCAGAAGTCATACAAGATCATATGAAACGATAAGGACCTAACCAGTTCGCCATAGCCTGACGAGCTAAGAGCCTCACTCGAAAGTGGCGCCTTGCCCAATGTCTCCATTTGTCTAAAGCACCCACCTTAGCCTTCTTCGAAGTTATCGCCACTTCTCCTCCCTTTGTTTCAACGATTCTGTCATGTTCCTTCGACACATTGTCAATTTAACCAGCAGTACGTAAGAAACGAGAACAGGAACTTGGCTCATATCTCTTTCGCCCGATATTCTCGTTAGAATTTCATCAAAACCGATTCTCGCTCGTATCAAACTTTTCAAAGTCCTTTGACGATGAACCGTTAAAAGTCACGAAACAAAGAGGAACAGGCAAGAGGCAGCCTTGAACGATCGATGAGACTAAGGTACGTCCAACTTAGAAAATTTGTCAAGGTTTTAATTTTTGTAAGAAAGGAATGAAAACGTCTTGAAAACTGCCGTAGAATTTAGGGAACTTAGGACCTAGGTGGATAGTCTAGCAAGCTAAGTCTTAGGCAAAATTTCCAGTCTTGTTCCATCGTTCCTTGGTTGTCCAGGCAGAACATGCAAACCGATCTAATCTCTCGAAAAACCGAGAAAACGATCGCCACGCCGCTCTAAAGCATACTCATCCCGCTTCCTAAAAGAAAGAAAAACGCATACAAGCCTTCGAAGAACGGCTAACCCGCTTTCAGAAAAGAAAAGGGAAGTAGGTACGATACTATACCCGTATAATCCCATCTTCGAAAACTTTTTTCAGCATCAGGACAACGCTTTTGACAAAGCAAACTCTCGCAGCAATAAGATTCGTCTAAAAAATGCTAGCGGCATAGCCCAACCGTTACAAACATAATCCTGAAAACTCTATGTCACCTCTCGCCGCAAACTCGCGACTAAAATGTACCAACGCCAGACTAATAGCACGACGGTGAACTACTTAAAATAACTAAACAGCCTTCGGTAAAACTCCATAAGTAGTTCAAGCAGCTAGCCCAAAGGTCGAAATCATAGAGGAAACATCTCCGTGTAATCCATGGAAACATCGCTACTTTAACAATGTGCGATTTTCTATCTCCATGAAACCGGTCATCCATTACTTTCAGATAACAAGAACATTTTAAAACAAAACAGCCTATGGAAAAATGATCGGTCTCATGCAAAACGATTTCGCAGTACGCAAAAGTGAATGAGGAAAACATAATCCGTGGTCGCGAATATCGCAAGTAATTTGTGAGAAACGCCCGGTTACCTTTGCGAAAACTCCTCTTACATCACTTTTACGAAAAATCCTCTGTATGGTCGAAGTCAATTCATACAAAGCAACTTTCGTGAAAATAAACATAATGGGTCCAACGGGTAACTGTCATAGACAGTTTTGCTCCACAAGGTTTCTGGCTCCTGCTTTCACTCCTCATGTTACGCCCGAGCAGGAAATAATCACGCAGACGAACCCGCGACGTGTCCTGCGCCGATCCCTTAAACTTTGTCCCCTGGATAAAATAAAACGATTTTCATGCAACAAAAATTTTATAATAACCATTCATCGATAACTGAGACCTAAAGTGGAAGATCGCTTCTAAAAGCCATCAGCCATAACTCAGAAAACTCCGCTATGCTTGGCATGTCTATCTCGCAACGCTATTTGGCCCTCGCCAACTACGATTTCGTAAAGCCCGGACCTGAATTCGCATCCCCATTAAGGACAATCAGAACTAACATGACCTTAATAAGGATCATGGTCTGATTACCAACAACTTCCTTGGCGATACGGCTGAATCTAGCCTCCATGCCAATCCAAAGCTACTGAGCGACCACCGCCAATCACTTAACGGCTAAAACAACAATCCACGCATTTTTTCATAGAACTCCAAGTGACTATTACGCAAGCAATTTGTCGATAACCCAGAATCGAAATCATACGATAAACTCTTCATACCAAAACTCAGTCCTAACAACCATATGGTTAATGGAAGATTTAAACTCATCGTCAATCGATTAAGTTCTATACTGTAAACACGGCATGAAAAGAAACACTCGTGACAAGGTTCCAAGAGTTATAAGAGTCATCCTTAATATATACAAACAATTCCGGAAGGCCAACACTTCACGGCACCGGAATGTAGACGCTTCTCCTAGGTCAAACTTACACGACCCCTTGGTCCTAAGGCCCAAACCAAACAACAGTTTCTGGCTGCGAACATTCGCAAAACATCTCCAAAGCCCGCGAACATTTCAACCACGAATATGCACAAGGAAAACTCGACCTTCAGCATCATGAGACGCCGCTAACGCCAAGGACATTCTTTTCTCAAACGCTCCAGACGAAATCCTCGCCTCTAGAACTCAAAACATACAAACACACCTCTAAATGGTAACATGCCTCTAAACTGGCATCATTTCGTTGTTGCTGATCACAACAAACGAACTCTAACGCCCTAAATGACAAATAGCCCCTTCAAGGGTTGGCTCTCTTGCATCCGACAAGGATAAACATAGCGCTATACAAGAAATCCAAATTTTGGTTTAGCTCTTCGTAAAGGAAGTAGCTCGACTCACTTCAGACAAATCATATAAGCCTACAACAATTCAGGATTTTAAACGGCACGAGTCAGGTTAAAATCGCAAACAGACAAAAACGAAGCCGATTTGTCATCGCAAGCCTCAGTCCGAGAGTAAACCTAGGTCTTGCTCTAAACCCAGCCACTGGATCTTGACATCTCACAGACATAGTATGGTATACGAGATCCAAAATTTGTCTCTTCACTTAAGCCTATTCGCTTTACCTAACTTTTCACAGAATCGGTAAACCGCGGAAAATCTCGCTTTATGCAAACAATAGGTACGGTGATCATCAGGGAACTAGGAATGAGACGACAACTCACACCCTCTTTCTCATACTTCGAAAAAACTGAAGTTCATAAATAATCGAAAAACAAATACATCAACAGCATCATGCTCGAAATTCTCTCATGACACATAACCAGACCATATAAGTCTCGCTGGAAAACAGATCACAAGGGTCTTAAACTCCAGAACGAACTACGGAAGGCTTGATCCCTACAACAAGGGTACGTAGGCAGCCTTCGAAGAGCCCCAATCTTACCACTTTCAACGAGCCTTTCAACCATTAATTCCGCCTATCTTACCTGACATATCTTATCGCCGCAAGAACATCAAGGTTCTAACGAGCTGGGGCTAACTGTGGTGTCAAAATCGGTCACGACGGAATCAATGACTGAAAGTCTCTGGAAAGTATTTCTTGAAACAAAAAGTCTCGGATAATTTGAAAAGAAGCTATACGAGATTTTCTCAAATTAGAATATCCACTCTCTGGTGAGGTCGAAAACGGTTATCTCGAAATCTACGGCCAAAGATCCTTCCAAACTCAAAGATTTCCGCATCTAACGATTAACGGGGAAAGATCGGCAACGGAAAACCCACGGCGGCAGAGAACTCCTGGCGCGGCAGGCGCCACGCTGGCTGGTTTGGCCATGCACGCGCCACGCTGGCCGGCTCATACTGGCGCACACGCCCCGCGAGCTGGCCTTACGCCGGGCGCAGCCTCTGGCGCCGGTCGACGGTCCTCGCCCTGGTCTCGTCCCATCATGCTCGGTCGGATCCCATCTTGGCTTGCTTGGATCAATCCTTGTGAGTTTCATACGATCACGGCTACGGAATAAACATCTTTCGATTCGACTCGATTGGAATCATCCTCGATGTTTTAAAACAAAAATTAGAAGGATTGGATTTCTCGTAGAAGATATCGTATAAAACAAGATCGATCAACTCGAACATCGATCCTTTAGGCTATATGGTTTATTTTACGAGAAAGATAGTCTTTCCAGAAATCGTGATGAACGCTCAACGATTTAAGACAAGTCCACGGACTTACTTACGATTTTAAGAATTCAGGCTCAATCAGGCTATGACGGCTTATCCGATTTCCCGAACATCGGATAAACATCAAGTCACCGAAAAATAGGGGAAAACTCAAGGATAATTACGAAGATCGACGAAAATGGAATACTTCCTGAAGAGATAAACTTGGGCCCAAAGGCGAGGTCCATCATCCTAAGGCAAACCGACCTAGGAGTGGGTATATAAGGAGAGCAAGAGCAGAGGAGAAGGGATCCGAAAATACTAGATTGGAAACCTAGAGAGCTCCTGTTAGCTGATAGAACTTAGAATTTAGGCGGTTAGACTAGCAAGGCAGGCCCTAGAACGCCTGGTCACCTCCTGCTCGCAATCTCCGCTCCTCTCTAAGGATCGGACAATTCTTTTACTTCAGAGCTCCGCACATAGAAACCCTAGGCGTTATCTTCGACATGCCTGTTTCTATGACAAACGCTCATACTAGACGAACCCGCCCAGACGGTTCGATCTCTTGTTCAATTCTTTCTAAACTGAACTACGTCCGACTTGATCCTCGAAAGGGGTACGTAGGCAGCCTTTCTTAAGGTCCAGTCCCAAATCTTAACAAAACCTTTTCCGCATTTATTCGGTCACTTGTCGTTGGCTGTCGCAGAGAATCCGGACCTTCAAGGAAAGTCGGGTTAACTTGGCTTTCCTCCGCAATCTTATTCATTAAAATCGACATGCAAATTTCGGTTCCCACAATCGGTTTCCACGTCCGAGGATAACACGGTTGACATCCTTGTTTTCTCATCGGACCCGCGGATCGCCATCTCATCTTCGCCAACTTCAACCCATGTCTCCTTCATTCATTCACTCTGCGGACTGTCTGCCACTCTCATCGCTGCCACTCTTCGCTTCGCCGCCATCTCTGTTCCTCCCAAGGGTCCTCATCTTCCGGTCCATGAAACTGTCAGGCCTCGCTTCCTCTTCCGTCTGCAGGGCTCTTTGCGGAGATTTCTCCTTCTCCGAATAGCTTCCACTTCGGGCGGCTCTTCAAAGAGTGATCCAAGCGCCGCAAACACCGTTGATTCCAAACCGTCACAGATCTCTTCCTTTAATCCGCCAAGATCAATTTGTATCAAATCATGTTCCTTCTTTTACTTCATGATCTGGTGACACAGGAAGAACTCTGGGTAATCAGAAACGCTCATTGATCCTTGCTTGATCCGTGAAACCATGTTAACAAACCGTAAAACTGACGCTTTTATATGTTTGTGATGTGTGAGGAGAGGGCAATGAAAGGACTAAAGCTTGAGATCCCATTAAAATAAATATAAGCCGTAATTAGTGAGTAGAAACGCCAAATAATATCTCATCGGTAACTGCAGGCGAGGGTAACTTGGCGTCTCCACTTTAAACAGAATGATTGCTATAATTTAATGAACATCTCCACTTTTTATAAGAAAAAGCAATGGTTAAATGATAGGTCTTTAATTGTTAAATTATTTTTAATTGTAAAAAAACAATTGTTAAATTATATTCCAACCGCGTACATTTATGTCATTGGAAGCGTAATTTAACAAAGTAGAAAAGAGTCCTCTCAAAGTCATAACTAATTAAATGCAATGATAATTTTTTAAAACGTATGTACAGGTGTACAAGACTAGTCGTATACAGAGTAAAATAAAAAGGTGTACAACAATAAAAAATGGTATACAGATAAAAATAAGACGTACACCCGAAATGACTAAACGAATTAAGGTCACATATCAACGTTTATACATGAATACTGGTGTTCAGAATAAATGATAGACGAATGCATTGGAAATATAAATAAGTTTACTTGTAGAATATTATAAATGTGCACACATATTTTATATCAGTTTGATTCTCCACTTGATTCAGAATTGGACTTGTGGTGTTTCTCTAGATATTCGTTATACTCTTGAAGATCAACCTTACTGTCGGACTCATCATCACCCCGCTTCAATCCGACGAGACAAGTCATTATCGTTATCAGCATCATTCTCATCCTGTTCAGCCTCAGCCTCAGCCTCATCCTCTTTCTCTTCCTCTTCCTCTTCGCCTACTTGGTCGTTTTTGTTATTATTTTCGGTTCTAGCTTTCTTCTTCGGCCGGTTCCCCGATTCATCTGATTCTGTTGGAGACCCATTGGTGTCAGATGATTCTGTTGGAGAGCCATTGTTGTCAGACGGGGTCTCACCTTCTTCGACATCCAAAGCTGCCTGCATTATGTCGTCTATGCTAGAGAACACTTTAGATCCAATCTCTGACTGTATTTCCTCTCTCGTAAACTTCTCGATACATACTTACCAAGGTTTCTCCCGGCTTTCCATGCAGACCAGATTTGAGGAACAATGTATTGTATTCTCTAAGAAGAATCCCCTTGCCTCATTTTCCGTGTTTAGAGAGAAACTAACCATTCGGGTGTATTTATACGATTGTGGGATAGAGGATAGGCAACCGGTTGATAACATAGTACGCAGAGATAGGCACTGTTTCGTTTGATGCAACTGTTAAATAGTTTAATGATGCAACCGTTAAATATTTTAATGATGCAGCGGTAACATAACATCATATTAAACCTCTGACTTTTATTAAAGAAGGTACATAACACAAGATAAAACACAACAGAAGTTCGTAATTTAAATCAAAGATAAGAATAACGACCCACCGTACATTACACAGATAAAACAACATAAGATAAAACAGAACACAATTTCAAAATTTAAGATAACATAAGATCAGCGACCCCCATAATTAATTTCTTAAGCTCTTTCATCTCCTCACGCATTTGCTAATCTCATATTGCAGCTACGGGCGGAGCGAGACCTCGTCAGCATATTCACTTTTAACATATTCAGCTCTTCCTCGATTAAGGCCAAGGCATGTCGGATGTGCAACACATCGCCCTACAGAAAATAAATTTGTTTGTTTGTTTACTCAACTAGTTAGTGCGGAAAAGATTTCGACAAATTAATTAGGTTAACCTCGAATCTAACCTCAAACACTTTGCATATATAGTAGTTTCTTCCTCTCTCGCCAGTTTCCACCATGATAGCTCCACCGTAGTACACTTCTTTGAATGCAGTGGTTGGCATACGACAAGCATATAGCCAGTCAGCATCCCTTTGTGCCGATTTCGTGGATGAAATGTTTGCGGGCTTGGAGATGTTTTGCGAATGTTCGCAGCCAGAAACTGTTGTTTCAGTTTGGACGAGGACCAAGGGTCGCAGAATTTGACCCAGGGAGAAACGCCTACATTCACTGTGCTTCGTGAAGTGTTGGCCTTCCGGCATTTGTTTGTATATTTTAAGGATGACTCGTATAACTCTTGGAGCCTTGTCACGAGTGTTTCTTTTCATGCCATGTTTACGGGGCGTAGAGAACTTAATCGATTGATGAGAAGTTTAAATCTTCCGTTAACCATATGGTTGTTAGGACTGAGTTTTGGTATGAAGAGTTTATCGTATGATTTTCCGATTCTGGGTTATACGACAAATTTCTTGCGTAATAGTCACTTACGCTCTATGAACAAATCGTGGATTGTTGTTTTAGCCAAGTTTATTGGAGCAGTGGTCGGTCAGTAGTTTTGGATTGGCATGAAGGCTAGATTCAGCAGTATAGCCAAGGAAGTTGTTGGTAAACGATCAGACCATGACCCTTATTAAGGTCATGTTGGTTTACGATTTTCCTTAATGGGGATGCCGAATTCAGGTCCGGGTTTTACGGAAAGGCGTAGCTGGCCGAGGGCCAAATAGCGTTTGCCGAGATAGACATGCCAAGCATAGCGGAGTTTTCTGAGTTATGGCTGATGGCTTTTAGAAACGATCTTCCACTTTAGGTCTCAGTTATAATGATGAATGGTTCAGTAAAATTTGTTTGTTTGTTTACTCAACTAGTTAGTGCGGAAAAGATTTCGACAAATTAATTAGGTTAACCTCGAATCTAACCTCAAACACTTTGCATATATAGTAGTTTCTTCCTCTCTCGCCAGTTTCCACCATGATAGCTCCACCGTAGTACACTTCTTTGAATGCAGTGGTTGGCATACGACAAGCATATAGCCAGTCAGCATCCCTTTGTGCTGCTTCATCTCCGCATAGTAAGGATCCGCTATATCCGTCATTAAGCGATTAGTCAATTTGGAGGTGATTTTGAAGCTAGATTGGGAAGTGTTTGCATTAAAGTACGAGAGAGACATTCGTACTTAAATAGGCCACAATATATGGTAACGGCTATATTCTATTTCAAAGCATTTCAACGTCTATATTCGATTTTAAATTACTTCCAACGGCTATATTGCCCTTCTCGCAACTTTCCAACGGCTATATTGAGTTTTGTTGATTTGATACGGTTATATTGACCATTGTTAATTCTAAACATCTACATTGCTACATAGTTTTGGGTCAACTAATGATGCAGCCTTGGTCAGCCTCAATATCAAGGTATTGAACCCATTGAATGGAATAGCTAAGCTACTGATCAATGCTTGGCTTAATGGACAGTTTCAAGGTCTCATTGGCATGATTTATGAAGTTCTGTCAGAGAGAGAATGAGATCTCTTGATACAGCCTTGAAACAACTTGAACGAAGGGCTTTACCATCTGATAGAACAAGTAGCAGAGAAGTTGATCAAACCAGGAGGAGAGAAGCTGGTCAAAGCCTTAGATGTAGAGCTGGAGTTTTCTGCTCAATCATGTTGGTATGTAGGACTCGACCTAGCTGGGACAGAGTGGATGAGGATCAGCATCAACAAGCAGATGGGCGAGACAACCTGATAAAGGATGCATTGGTCTTCTCAGTTGAACCTGCCACAAGATCAAGAACCAAAGCTCAGGGAGAGGCATTCCTACACTTTGTTTCTGGCGTGAAAAGAGCAGAGGAGTTAACCAAGAGATCAGAGAAATCAGACCATTGGTTTAGTCTCTTTGTTTAATTATTTGTAAGGTGTTTTAATTTAAACCAAGTACAATCTGCTGTAGGATTAAACCAGTAAACAAACTTCAAATTGGATTAGGATTAGATTTTAGTAAACCATTCTGGTTTAGGATTAGGTTTTCTATTTTGTGCTTTAAGAACTTGTAGCCACGTTTTTGGAGATTCAATCAAGCATTATTTTTATCAAAAGACTTTTCTGTCGATTTCTTCTCTGAGGAGAACTGGTTACTTGTTCTATAATGAACGCCATCCATTGTTAAGGAGATTAATCTTCTATTGGATCCATCCTAGACAACCAACAGGGTGAACCTGTGTCTCAGGAGCAGCAAAACACCCTTAGAGCATTCCATAGCTTTAAGGAGAAGACAATCTTCATAAACTAGGGAGAGACAGTCTATCTAGGGCCGTATCAAGTGGTATCAGAGCCTCTTGAAGGTTAGGGTTTGAAGTTTTAACCAAGGAGAACGAAATATATCAGTTACAATCAGATCTACAATGTCTTCTGTTGAGAGTAACGGAAACCTTAGGAAGAGAGCTGTGCTCAAAGCAAAAAGAGAGTATTGGCAAGAGATGAGGAGAATCAAGGAGCAGGCTGAGATTGAAAGGGAGTATCAACTCGTCCAGGAAGCACACAGGAGGGCACAACATGATTATTTGCATAGCCAACAATTCCAATATGGCCTGAGAAGAAACTTGCTTCAAGCTTTTCAGGGTTTGGTAGTTATTCAACCAACAAAATCAGATCTTGAGCAACTGAGACCTCCTGACCTAACTCCACCAGAGGAAGCACGACCGGAAGAGGCAAAGAAACTTGTTTTGGATCAGTTTGGGTCGTGGTCTAAGACAGCTTCAAAACAAGCTGAGGAGGATGCAGAGATTGAGTCAAAACCGACAATTTCTTTGCAGGAACAACACTTGGACGACCAACTGAAACAAGAGGAGGGTCATCACTTATTTGTTTAAAATGTTCTTGTTATAATAAAGTAATGGATGACCGGTTTCATGGAGATAGAAAATCGCAGATTGTCAAAGTAGCGATGTTTCCGCGGATTACACGGAGATGTTTCCGCTATGATTTTGACCTTTGGATGAAAGCTGCTTCAATTACTCATGGAGTTTTACGAAGGTTATTTCGTTATTTTCAGTAGTTCACCGCCATACTATTAGTCTGACATTGGTACACGCTTCTAGTCGAGTTTGCAACGAGCCGACGAGAGTTTTCAAGACTATGTTTGTAACGGTTGGGCTATGCCGCTAGCGCTTTTAGATCTAATCTTATTGCTGCAGAGTTTGCTTTGTCAAAAGCGTTGTCTTGATGCTGAAGCAAAAGTTTTCAAGATGGGATTATATGGTATAGTATAATGCACCTACTTCCCTTTTCTTTTACTAAAGAAAACGGGTTAGCCGTTCTTTCGAAGGTTTGTGTACGTTTTTTCTTTCTTTTAGGAAGCGGGATGAGTATGCTTTAGAATGTGTGGCGATCATTTCTCGGTTTTTCGAGAGACTAGATCGGTTTGCATGTTCTGCTGGACAATCAAGGAACAATGGAACAAGACTGGAAAAATTGCCTAAGACTTAGCTTGCTAGACTATCCACCTAGATTCTAAGCTCCCTAAATTCTATGGCAGTTTTCAACACGTTTTCGTTCCTGTCCTACGAAAAATTAAAACCTTGGCAAAATGTTATAAGTCGGACGCATCTTTACTCTCATCGATTATTCGAGATCGCCTCTTGTCCGCTCCTCTTTGTTTCGTGTCTTCTAATCCGAAGTTTCAATTTTCGTAGCTAGTTTTACAAGACCGTGTGTATTTCGTCGAAGGATTCTTGCGAGTATGAGTTAGTAATTTATCGAAGTTTATTAGCGCTTAGGAATGGCCACTTTCGATTCATTGTCAAAGGATTTCGAAAAGCCTGATACTGAACGAGAATTGATTTTCACGAAATTCTGACGAATATCGAGCGAGAGAGAGATATCAACGCCAAGTTCCTGTTCTTGTTTCTTCAGACTGCTGGTTAAATTGACCATGTGCTCGATGGAACATTACTCAATCATTGAAACAAAGAGAGGGGAGTAGAAGATAACTCAAGAGGGATAAGGTGGGCGCTTAGACACTATGAGCAGGACATCACTCGAGTGGGGTCCCTAGTTCGCCAAGCTACAATTTTACGAGAAAGTACTCGTCATGGTATCGGTCTTCCTAATGAATCCCACCTCGATAGTTGAGATGATTGGTGTTTCAGAATAACCGTGATCGCTTTTATACGATGAATTGCAATCCATTCGCTAACCGAACCTTCCGAAGTTTTTCAGACTTTCCGACGTTCGACGAAATGAAACGGGTTTTAGATTCACGGTTTTAAGGATTTGTACTACGTGTGGCGAGGATGCAAAGTACGCGGATTGGAATAGTGTTGGGATTGTTTCCGAAATTAGGCGCTTTTCAAGCGCCCGCACCAGCGCCGCGGGACGAATGGCATAACCGCCCGGCGCCAGGCGTGGCGTGGTCCAGCACCTCGCGATGGGACCGCTGAATGGCCGCAACCGCCGCTCGGGCTGTGGCATGGGTCAACCGCCGGCACCGGGCGCGACATGGGCAGCCGCTGGGGCGTGATCGCGGTCCAGCCGCCGGTGCTGGGACGCGATGTGGCGCAGCCGCCCGGCCGGGCGTGTCCTGGCTGCTGCCGCCGCACCGGGCCGCGGTCCGCCGGGTAACCCGCTTTGCTTATTCGCTTTCTTGTCTGGAGTAATTTAGGGTGTCTCCATGGTTTTGGGGAGAACGAGTTTTCTTTTTCCGAGAAATTCCCAAAAAACGTTTTTGGTCGAACCCCTACTCGTCGAGATTTCTAAAACTCGGTATTTAGACGAATTTCTTGGGGTTTGATAGATTTTATCGTTGCCCTTTCTGTTTTTATAGAGAAATTGCGAGCTGGTTTTTGTGCTCTTCCTGTGGCGAAAAGCCGCGACTAGGTTTTTCTATTTTCGAAGCGCCACGGCGCTTGCATAAGCGCTACCGTAGAGCATTTATGCTAAAGTTGTTAACCAACGTTGATGTGGGCTGCGAGTTTTGTCTTTCATATTTCCAGACATCGCTTCGGTCAAGCGTTTTGTGGTCTTGAGAGTAAGAGTAATCTGTCCCCCCCCCTCCTTCTATCGCCAAACTGTGGGAACCGAAATTTGCACCGTCGATTTTAACGAATAATAATTGATGAAAGCAACGAAAACCCTACTTTCCTTGAGGTCCGGATTCTCTGCGAGAGCCAACGACAAGTGACCAAATAAATGCGGAAAAGGTTTTGTTAAGATTTGGGACTGGACCTTAAGAAAGACTGCCTACGTACTCATTTCGAGGATCAAGTCGGACGTAGTTCGGTTAGAAAAAAATTGAACAAGGGATTGAACCGTCAGGGCGGGTTCGTCTAGTATGAGCGTGGGTTATAGAAACAGGCATGTCGAGAATGATGCCTAGGGTTTCTAAGTGTCGAGCTCTAGAGTAAAAGAATTTTCCGATCCTTCCAGAGGAGCCGAGATTTGCGAAAGCAGGAGGCGGCCTGACGCTCTATGGGCTGCCTTGCTAGTCTAACCCTAAATTCTAAGTTCTATCAGCTAACAGAGCTCTCAGTCTCCAATCTCGGATTTTGGATCCCTTTCTTCTGCTCCAGCCCTCCTTATATAGTCGCTTTAGGTCGGTGGCCCATTTACCCTTTCGCCTTTGGGCCCAAGTTTATCTCTTTGGAAATATTCCATTTTCCTCACGACCGTAGTTATCCTCGAAGTCTTGACATTTATCCCAAAACTTAGCATTTATCCTACTTCGTGAGTTAGATAAATCGTCATAGCTCCTATTGGGCTTGGATCCCCCAAATCGTAAGTGAGTCCGTGGACAAACTTCAAGCCCTCGAACGTTCGTACGATTTCTCGGAAAGATTATCTTTTCCGCAGAACAAATCGTAAAGCCTAAAGAATCAATGTTCGAGTTGATCGTCCTTGTTTTACACAATACACTTTGCGGAAGAACCAACCTACCTAGCTCTATTTGTAAAACTTCGAGGATAACTCCAATCGAGTTGAACCGAGGAACGTTAGGTCCACAGCTAAGGTGCTACGACTTCACGGAAGCCACGAGGTGCGATCTAAATCGGACGAGCTGGGAACAGATTTTGACCCCAACAGTGTACGACATTATAGAATTATGCACTAATTCACTAATTGTATAAGGTGTTCGCCACTTTACTGTGGTCAGTTAATGTCCATAATTGTATAATTGAATAAAAACGTAAGATAGTAGCAATAGTTAGGCAACGCTTCGTTGGTTGCAACAGGACTTTAGAACATTCATCGGGTTACGGTTGCAACTGTTCATTAGTGTCGGATACATACTGATCGACTCCTTATTAATACTACTAGTCTGTTTGAAGATTTCAGACGGTTCTAGTTTTTAAAAGACATCAACCGATAATACTAGTGTATCCCCCTGATTTCTCCTCATAATGCAAGGATTCCCGATACTTAGTCTCCCGACAGAGGTTCAAGGTTTAGTTGTGGAACGCGTCGCACAGAACTCATTCGTAGATCTTTATAGACTCAGCGCTACTTGCAAGTTGATGTGAGCGTTGGCAGACGATGGTCGGGTGTATGCTTTGACGAAGAGAATCCAAGTACTCTACAAGGATGTGGAGTATTTCTACAGGCTAGAGCGTCACGAAGAGGGACTTGCGCTGATAAAGAGAGCTGCCGATGCAGGATTTTAGAGAGCATTGTATACATATGCAATGACAAGGAAAATATTCCGTCAGGATAAGGAGTACTTCCCTTGATTTACAAGAGAATCCGTTGCTAGGATAGGAATGTCGGTTAGATCCGCCCACGGTTGGATTTGGAATCATTACGAGGCGTTCATATAAAAGAGGGAGGTGTTCATATCAACTTTCGTCCCTAAGTTCTACAGTTGCCCATGTTCTCCTTGTTTGAACATCGAATGGGTTCATTGCTACATTGAGAACACCAAGGCCGAAGACATGTGTGACAGCTGCCTCTGGATTAAAGAGGTTGCTTTTTTTTCTTCTACGCGACTTTAAGCCCTCCACCGGTTTTCCGGACTTTGCTGCTTGGCAGTGAGGTGTTCGTCATGGGTTTGATTGCATACCTAGTGTATACCCTTTAGATATCATGATTCCATTTGTGTACGAAGAAATTCAACCCGATTTATTGTAATACCAATTTATGAACATTTAATTTAGAACATTGAAAAACATCAGGCTTACGTTCCGATATTTTCCTACCGAAAATACAAACCAACACATTAAAATTACTAATTCATAGCCTATGAAACACAAGTTGTTGTCTTCGTCACCAACACTACAGACGTTTTACGCGGTTACAACCATCTCTTCACAGCTTCCACACTTCCAGTGCTGAACAACCATCTTCCAGTGCTGAAAAACAATCTCTTCAGAGCTTGAGGAAGCCGCTAATGATATATTCTTCCAATTCTGTATTTTTGGCCAAATTACACCGCATCTTCGAAATGGTCTTCTTCAATTCCATAATTGTCGTGTCTTTCTGGCGAATTTCGTTTCTAGCTTCAATCAAAGCTTTCTTTGCCATCCGAAAGGTTCTCCCTCATCGATCCATTGAAAAAACCCACAATCAAGTTCAGTCTAACAAAAAAACAAAATTAGCACCTTCCCCAAAAAAATCCATAACAATACATACAAGATGCACAAATTGGCTTATACCTTGAATCGTTCACACCCATAGAACCTACGATCCAGATTTTTGTCGGTCCAAGCTTGTGAATTCTTCGCCGGCAACCCACAGTAACAAAGCACATTGCTTTCATTTGCCTTTCCCTTTCCCTTTCCCTTTCCCTTATTAGTCCATCTTCCACCGAATTCCATCTTTCTTCCTCTTTTTCTCTGTTTTTAAACTATATGAACCCTAAAACCAATGAAATCGAATTGGGGGAAAAGATAAAGTAATCAACACTGGGTCCGGTTTATGGTTTGGATCGGATATTTCAAATATCCATTTTTCACTCTTTCGTGACTTTAATTCAAATTTTTAATTCAATAAATTACGCTCCATGAATTAAATTCGAGCCTGTTGTCAAACATGAAATCAATAATTTTGAGGCTCACCAAAAATGAATGTTAGTTGCCTGGTGACACCTATCTACACTCCTACTTTAAAAAACGAGGTTCGATTTTACGTTTTATGAAACCTTTCCACTATATATAATACTACCAAACATTACAATATCTACCAATGATTATAAATTGGGTTGGTGTGCAGTATTTGTTTTTAGGTATACGATGTTATTGTTATTACTAAGCAAAAATAAATCGAGGATTATTACTCAAACACCAAAATTAATAGAGTAAATTATATTTAAAGTAGCACACACACAATAGACTCAAACACCATAATTGTTAGAGTACCATTATGTTCAAATAACATTCTAATAATACACATTAAATGATCATTGCTCTAGAAATGTTTTCGAGATAATGTTCTGGAGAACCGACGGATAACAGAAAAAACTTTTACTACATTCAGTTCTGTTTGCAACTTTAAAATCGCCGACGAATTCTTCGTAGCACTCCATTGCATACTGCTCTCGAAATTTGTCCACATCTTTGTCTGTAATCCAACTGATTTCCTCCTCCCCAAGACCAGCAGCATGCATCTCAATGAACTTAGCAGCACATGGCCCACAGTCACCACCCCTTTTGTTGTGATAGATGCCATCAACGTGACTCCATGAGTAAAATCGCTGTCCTTCCTTCACCTTGTAAACTACAAACCCCGCATACTGTTCCAAAATTTATGGTAACGAGCAGAGAAGCGGACCCAAGTGTGCATCGACTTCTACGTTTTCAGTGTGCGGAATGAAAGAATCAAGGATCGTCACATGAGCATCCTTCAACTTAATACAGAGACCAACCCAATGATCTCCACCCCAGTTTATCGGCGCGTACACAGTGTCCACATCGCGACCAAGTACCACCTTTAAATTTTTGCCCTTATCGAAATTTTTGTTCTTCCCCCAATCGAAATGCAGCTTATCTTTTTATACACTAAAAGCAGCCCAGGATGAGTGAATGAGTTTTGTAAAGTACGCATCGAAGAAGACCATCCCGTCCTGTTGAAGATAATTCCCGCGACGCCTCCACAACATTTGCATTATCACATGCATGTGCTGTGTGACATTATTATATACAAAAATATTAGTTGCAAACCTTTCTTCGTAAAAGATGAAAGTAAAAGGGAATATTACGAGGATGCAATGCTAAATAGTACCTTATCAGACAACCATTTCTCGGGTTCAGCTATGTCAAGGAAGAAGCAATTGGTGACAACGTGACCGGTACTGATTCCGAAACTCCTGCAAATTTAACCATCCGAAAGGAACTTATGTATATGTGTGTTTAACCAAAAACGAGATCAGAAACTTACTGCGCGGGGGTTTTCACTCAAAATTTCGCTAAACTTCTTATACACCGCTCGATTCGTCTTCGCAATGAGCCTATACTCAACCTTCTTCTCGCTCTCGAACAACTTTTTCACCCTACCGTCCAGAGTGTACACTCCACGAATCTTGTTGGATCTCTTGCGCTGCCGTTTACCACCACTGGGCACAAAACTCGAGTCCTCTTCCGTTTCAGAAATCGGATTATCTCGTTTCTTGTGCATCTGGGTATCAGTGGACATGTGTTCTCTGCAACTGTCATATCTCTCTTCCTCCTCCATCGCCGGGAACTCAGGGTTGGTCTCCTCTACTATGGGAGGATCCTGTCCACCATCCTCCACAATAGAAGAAGGGACTTTTGCAAGCTTCTCTCCAGTATTTGGAACCTCCAAATTTGACGTTTGACCGGAGTCATGGCCGACAGATGGGGTTAGGTTTTTTTCCGTACTGACATGTTGTGACAATGGTACACCACCGTCTTCAATTCCGGTGGATGCAACCTTACCTTTTGAGGAGGGGTTTGCTTTCCATGAAGGATGAATGGAACGCACGGTTTCAACAGACCTGTAGAGGTGAGGGTTTGATTCCCCTCACTTGACTGGGGAGCCTACGTGATCAACAAAACGCCTGGTTGCGGTATTCTGCAAATAGTGACAACATGACCATATCAAACTATATTAATTACGACTTCTTAGCCAAAGATTACAGAACTAATTAAGATCACACTGACCTTTGGGGTGGCACACAGGACTGAGGCTGAGCGCATAAAACATCTTCATACAGAACCACAACAGTAGATGGTGTTTCTTGCTGCTGAGCATCCTCTGCAGCGTTGGGTGTACGCGTCTCCTGCATGAAATTCTAATACGACCTTTTAGAAATGTACAGCAATGACACACAAACAACTTTCTATGATATAACCGGAGAGGCGACATTTTCGACGGGTCGTGGCGTACGAGCATTGTCACTCTCGTTTTCCTCGCCCGTCTCTCTCTGTTCCGATGCTGCGTTGTCTCTTTTGGTTCCCTGATAAACGGCAAACGTGTCAGAACAGGACCGTATCCGAATATGTAGAATTTGACAGAATAACTTTGGCTGCACAACTACCAAGACGTCGTTGCCATCTCCACAGCACAGCGAATAGGAATGTCTTTTCTCGACAGGACTACTTACAACTGTTTTTTTTTTGGTTTTTTCACCTTCCGGGTTGGCCGCTGGGTTTAGAGTCCAATACTTGTAGGAGAGGCAGACTGTCGATGATGATCATCGCTGGCTTTCCTCTTCCAGCTAGAATGGATGGTTTCCTCGGGCAGACCCAAACTTCTGCATATATTTCTCCCAATTTCATCAATCTAGTTCGATAGCTTCTAGAAATGCACCAACATCCACGGCTTCAAACCTTCGTGTGTACACCTCCCTGAGTGAGGAGGACCCGGTGGTTCGATGTCTTCAGACAATGATGATTCTTCAAAATTAACAAGCACAGGTTTACGTGGCCGCAAATTTCGCTGGTGTACAGAAACATGATCACATTTCTCGTCCTTCGGCAGTCGCACAGTGTTTTTCTTCTCTAAATTACGCCTAAATGACGTGTCTCCGCCTGGGAAATCTTTAAGTTTAAATGTTTCTCCACTACACATCATCTCAACCAAAGAAGTTACTTGGCTATCTTGAACCTCTCCAATAACAGATGTCGCTTCTTCCGGAATCAGGGTGAAGTTTACGGATAACTATGGAAACAAAAAACAATGGAAGAAGCTAAAAAATCAACAGATGACAAGGCATTGATAAATGCAAATTTAACTGTTTGGCCAACAGATTATTTATCAAATCATTGATTTCAGATGAAGGGAGAACCAACTAACTGCGGGATCTGTCTCGACAAATACAATGTCTTGCACGGTGAGAATAGTACCGTGTTCGCGCAAGCTGTAGGGTCGTCCAAGAAAGTAGTGGTTCTTGATGCGTCGGGGATCTTAGCCAAGAGCATAGGTACAGCCTCAAAAGCGAACAACTGGAGAGCTAGTGGAAAGCCATAGCAAGCTGTTGTCTTCTGAGATAGCCGGACCCGCATCGCTTGCAGCGGGTCTTTTACACCGTTGCCTACAAGGGGAGGTAAAAAACGTGGCAAAGTCGCAAGGAATGATGCTCTACCCCATGGATACGCAAGGAAGCTTTCAACGCCGGAGAGCATTTCAACATATTTGGGGTTCAGTTTAAGGGTTTTGTTACCGCAGTAGACAACACCTTCAACCAATGCTATAAGAGCCAAAGGAACCCGTTTCCATTCGGCTAGATATGGATTTCGCAACATCTCCAGAACGTGATCCACTGTTATGTCACTGAGAGTCGTATCAAAAAGCTTATTCCACATCGTACATGATCCGTGCTCAAATTACCCTAGAGCAACTTTACTCTCATCTAAAGAGGTCAAGCTGTAGTACTTAGGGATCGAATCCACAGGGAGCTAGGGAACACACTAGATCTTATTGTAACAAAGCTAGGTCAAAGATTTCAAAGCAGTAAATAGCAAGTAAACTTAGAATTGGTGAGCAAGACAATTACTCAAGTGATTGATATGGTGTTGAACAAATATGGTGAAGGTGTTAGATGTGAGAACCGAAATTCGCACTGTCGATTTTAATGAATAAGATTGCGGAGGAAAGCCAAGTAAACCCGACTTTCCTTGAAGGTTCGGATTCTCTGCGTTGCCACACAAAATCGAGAAAGTTAACAGATGACAAAAATAAGAATTGTAATATTTGCTCGGCTACGCTTTTATTAAATGAAAGATATGAATACAAGGATTCTCCGAAGACAGAGATTTGCGATTAAAGAAAAAGATAGAGTCACAGGCAGCCAAACGCCTCTAAGCCTTGTTCGCTAGTCTAACCACCTAAACCCTAATTCTTCTAAGCTGGCAAAGTGCTCTAAGTCTAATTTTCGGATCCCCTTCTCCTCTGCTCTTGCTCTCCTTATATACTCACTCCTAGGTCGGTTTGCCTTAGGATGATGGACCTCGCCTTTGGGCTCAAGTTTATCTCTTCAGGAAATATTCCATTTTCGCCGATCTTCGTAATTATCCTCGTTTTCCCTATTTTACGGTGACTTGATGTTTATCCGATGTTCGAAATTGATAAACCGCCATAGTCTGATTGGGCCTGAATTCTTAAAATCGTAGTAAGTCCGTGGACTTGTCTTAAGTCGCTGAACGCTTTATACGATTCCTCGAAATACTATCTTTCTCGTAAAATAAACCGTGATAGCCTAAAGGATCGATGTTCGAAGTTAATCGATCTTGTTTTACACGATATCCTCTACGAAATCCAACCTTTCTAATTTTGTCGTGAAACATCGAGGATGATTCCAATCGAGATGTTAATTCCATAGTCGCGGATCGATCAAACCTACGAGGATTGATCCAAGCAAGCCAAGATGGGATCAGACCGAGCATGATGGGACCAAGACCAGGACAAGGACTGTTGGGGTCAAAATTGGTCAACGATTTTAAATCACACCAAAGTCCTCGAAAAGAAAACCAAGTGACGATCAAAACCAAGAAACGGGTCGCTACTCGATGAACTCACAAGAAGGCATGAACGGACCGTAAGCCTCGGGATCAACAAAGGCAAGCAGGCACCGGTGGACACAGGACACGCATAATGCAGGTTTGCCCTGTCCCGTCTACGCCGGGCGCAAGGGTCCTAGTACCCGCCTATGCAATCGCCTCGCGATCTCGGCAACGGCAGCACTTGGTCCCTTAAACCCATGTCCGGATTGTCCGCGAAACTACAATGATTCTTCCGCGAAAGCCTTCTCGATTGTTTAGAAGTCCATCTTTAAACGCCTAAAGTTCAAGCCACATTACTCAAACACTTGAAAACGGTTATCTCAAATCTACGGCTAAAGATCCTTCCAAACTCAAATATTTCCGCACTAACGACTAACGGGGAAGATCGAACAAGGGAAAACCCACGGATGGCAAGACAGCTCTAGCACCGGCGCACGCTGCCGCTGGCCGCCCCATGCCGGGCGGCACACGCCGCTGGCCGCCTGGCACCGGCGCACGCTGCCGCTGGCCGCCTGGCACCGGCGCACGCTGCCGCTGGCCGCCTGGCACCGGCGCACGCTGCCGCTGGCCGCCTGGCGCCGCGGCACACCCGCCTGGCGCCGCGGCACACGCCGCTGGCCGCCTGGCACCGGCGCACGCTGCCGCTGGCCGCCTGGCGCCGCAGCACGCTGCCGCTGGCCGCCTGGCGCTGGCGGTAAGCCCTTGACGCCGGACGATGGCCCTCGCCCTGGTCTCGGTCCCATCATGCTCGGTCTGATCCCACCTTGGCTTGTTTGATCAATCTTCGAGTTTGGTACGATCACGGTTATTCTAAAACACCAAACATCTCGACATAATGAGGAATTGGGTTCCTTCGAAAACTGAAACTTCAAAGACTGTTCTTTCAAAACCGTGAATAACGCTCTAAACGGCCCGACGTGGCCAAACGCCCACTTATTCAAAAGAAAGGATAACTATGAAGGTTTATCCTGATCCTCACATAAGAGATAAATGTCAAGTTTTCCAAAAGATAAATGTCAAGTTTTCCAAAGATAAATGTCAAGTTTCCGATAAACACTTAAGATGGACGAAAATGGAAAAGCCCGGTTCAGCCCGCGAAGATAGACCGCCTTAAGAAGAATATATAAGGAGAGCTTTGGGCAGGAGCAAATCATCACAAAACTTCCGTGAGCACTTAGCACTTAAAGCGCTTTTAGCTTTTCTGTTTTCATTAGCGAAGCCAAGCATTCAACTAGGTTAGATCTAGGCGGCCGGACTAGCGACCTTTCGACAGCTCTTGTAGCTTATTTCTACCCGTTGTTCACGCCAAAACGCTAATTCAGAAATAAGATCTTTCTCCGCTTCTACTTTACGATTTTTTACTTTTCGACTTAAACTCTCATTGATTGTATTGTGTGCGGCCCAGCAGATATCCGGGACCTTCAGGGAAGGCTTGGTTCACTTGGCTTTCCTCCAAATCAACTTAATTTTACGGTGCGAATTTGGTTCCCACGGTTGGCTAAGCGAGGGGGTTACGGATCTATCTATCTCGCGAATCGCGACACGCCGATCATGCTCCACCGACATCACCAAAGATCAGCCAGCGCCAGACGGAACACCGCCGACGCCAACGCTGAGAAGAGTCCAGCTGGAGATGCGCCCACAGTCACTGCTGATGCAAACACTGAGGCGCTCAGGCAGATGAAGGAACTGTTTACATCCGCCCAGGCACGGGCGGAACAACAGGACAAGCTGATAACCTCACTCGCAAAATAGGTCAACACCTTAACTGCGAGGAGCAAGTTGCCGCGCGGATCCACCAAGGCACGCCGCGGCAGAAGACTCGACTTCGGATCTCCCGAGGCACGAGAAAAAGATGCCCCGAAAGAGCCCACTCCCGAGGAAACAGCTCCGAAAGGACAGCAAACGACTTCGCAGAACCTTCCACTCCCGGCTACGGGAAACAAGGAAAGCGACGGCGAGCGCATCGATCTAGATATCAGCGACCAATCGGATCCTTCCGATGAAGATGCTGACATCCACCCCAAGAGGACCCGAAGCCAGACCGCTCGGCAAACGGTATCCTTCGAAAAGCCCATGACGAAGGGGAAGAAGAACTCTACTGATGGAGCAGGAAGAACTCATGAAGATCATACTCGATCTATCGCCACCAGCCGCACAAACTCGGCGAACACCGGTAGCAATAGCGATCCATGATCTCCGCTAATCTCAAAAAGACCGCGGGCCGGCGGAAAGCGTGAAATCGCGATATCCATCAGGCGACCAGTTCCGCCCGAGATCGATTGACTTCTCGAGGAAGCACGAAAATGCCGCTCACCGCCGACCACGGAAACACGATCTCAGACCCGTGGAAGATCAAAATCCCGTCTATGACGGTACGACGGATCCTAAGTCGCACCTGCAGTCTTTCCAGATCGCAATGGGTAGGTGCAAACTCCCGAGCTTAACGAGACGCTGGTCATTGTCTTCTTCGCCGAAGCACTTGGCGCTGGCGCCAAATGGTTCTCCGCCTCAAAAGGAACTCCATCTAAGCTTCCGCCAACTGGCCTCGCTGCTCACACAATACCCATGTTCATGGATAGAGAGACGTCCGACGCTGACCTATGAAGTCTAGCTCGGCGAGGACGAAGTCGCCCGCCACTTCACGCGAAGGTTCAAACTGGTGATGGTTAGAGTAACGGCATCAGCGACAATGTCGCAATCGACGCCCTGAGGAAGACTCTCTGGTATAAGTCGAATTTCGAAAGTGGATACTACTGGAAAAGCCGCTGACAATCCAGGATACCTCCACAAAGCAACGGACTTCATCATCATGGAGGAAGAGATGAAGCTTCTATCGCAGAAGCACAGACCACAGAAAATGTCCTCAAAAGAAACCCTCTCAGAACGACAAAAACGCCCATCACAAAGGGGAAGACGCTTCAAGGCGCAGCATAACTACGCCATCAACTCGAAAGCAAGGCAAAACCTCGAAACACCTGACCAGGAACCAGTACAAGGATAATTCCTACCGCGAAGTTCCACGAACTGTTGGGGTCAAAATCGGTCAATGGCGAAATCGTTCGAAAGTCCTCGAAGAAAAGCCGCTTAATGCATCAAAGCCAAGAAACGGTCGCCGCCAATAAAACTCACGGAAGGCTCGCCCACTCCCATCTGGCGCCAGCGGCGTAGGGTCCTGGCGCCATCCGTGCAATCATCTCATGATCTCGGCAATGGCGAATCTTGGTCCTTGAAACCCATGTCCGGATCGTCCGAGATCTACAATGAGTCTTCCGTAAAGCCTTCCGATTGTTTAAAAGATTTGTCTTTTAACACATCTAAAGCTCAAGCCTCGCTGCTCACATCCCTGAAGACGGAAAGTCTACAAATCCAAGTCCATCGCGAAAATCCGATACTCGAGGAGTCTTGTTGATTAGAAACGATTATCTCGAATCTACGGCTAACGATCTTCCCGAACTCAAAGATTTCCGAAACGACTAACGGGAAAGATCGAACAACAAAACCCACAGACGGCAGGATGGCCTGGCGCCGGGCGGCACGCTGGACGCTGGTCGCCTGGCGCCGGGCGGCACTGCCACGCTGGCCGCCTGGCGCCGGGCGGCACGCTGGACGCTGGTCGGCCTGGCGCCGGGCGGCACTCGCCTGGCGCCGGGCGGCACTCGCCTGGCGCCGGGCGGCACTCGCCTGGCGCCGGGCGGCACGCTGGACGCTGGTCGCCTGGCGCTGGCGGCACTCGCCTGGCGCCGGGCGGCACGCTGGACGCTGGTCGCCTGGCGCCGGGCGGCACTCGCCTGGCGCCAGCTGCACGCTGGACGCTGGTCGCCTGGCGCCGGGCGGCACTCGCCTGGCGCCAGCTGCACGCTGGACGCTGGTCGCCTGGCGCCGGGCGGCACGCTGGACGCTGGTCGGCCTGGCGCCGGGCGGCACTCGCCTGGCGCCAGCTGCACGCTGGACGCTGGTCGGCCTGGCGCCGGTCCACGCCCTCGCCCTGGTCTTGGTCCTATCGCGCCCGGCCTGATCCCATCTTAGCTTGTTCGATCAATCCACGCAAGTTTGGTACGATCACGGTTATTCTAGAACACCAATATCTCGACTATACAAGGAATTGGGTTCCTTCGAAACACCAAACCTTCAAAGACGGTTCTTCAAAACCGTAAAACGCTTAAACGCCTAACGGGCCAAAACGCCCGCTTACTATTTTTCCTAAAAGAAGGATAACTATGACGGTTTATCTTTATCTTCACATAAGAGATAAATGTCAAGTTTCCATAAGAGATAAATGTCAAGTTTCCGTAAGATAAATGTCAAGTTTCCAAGATAAATGTCAAGTTTTCCAAAGATAAATGTCAAGTTTCCGATAAACATGAAGATGGACTAAAATGGAAAAGCCCGATTCAGCCCGCGAAGATAGACCGCCTTAAGGGGAGTATATAAGGAGAGCTTTGAGCAAGAAGCAAACCAGATCACAAACTTTCAGAGCACTTAGCACTTAGAGCGATTTAGCATTCTTTTCTGTTTTCACTAGCGAAGCCGCGACTCAACTAGATAGACTTAGGCGACCAGACTAGCGGACTCCTCGACAGCTCTTACGGCCGATTTCTTTTCTTGTTGTACACGCTCAAACGAGAATTCAGAAATAAGTTCTCTTTCGCTCAACTTTTACGATTTCTATTTTCACAACTTTTTATCTCTATTGATTGTTTCGTATGCGGCCCAGCAGATATCCGGACCTTCAAGGAAGATCGGGTTAACTCGGTTTTCCTCCACAAATCTTTATCGAAATTGACGGTGCGTAATTTCGTTCCTACAGCTTGGCGCTAGAAGGAGGGGGTTACGGATCTATCTATATCGCAACTGCACACGCCGATCATGTCTACCGACGCCACCAAAGATCAACCAGCTTAGACGGAACATCCGCCGACGCCAACGTTGAGAAGACTCCAGCTGGAGATGCGTCCGCAGTCACTGCTGATGCAAACACTGAGGCGCCCGCAGATGAAGGAACTGTTTACCTCCGCCTAGGCACGGGCGGCACAACAGGACAAGCTGATAAGCTCGCTCGCAAAACAGGTCCACACCTTAACTGCGAGGATTAAACTGCCGCTCGGATCCACCAAGGCACGCCGCGGCAGAAGACTCGACTTTGATCTCCGGCACAAGAAAAGATGCCCCGAAGAGCCCACTCGAGGAAACGGTTCGAAGAACAGCAAACGACCTTGCAGAACCTTCCACTCCGCTACGGAAACAAGGAAAGCGACGCCGAAGATCGATTTAGATATCAGCAACCAATCGGATCCTTCCGATGAAGACGCTGACATCCACCCCTGTGAAGACCCGGCCAGTCCGCCGCAGACAGTATCCTTCGATAGCCCATGACAGAAGAGGAAGAAGAACTCTACTGGATGGAACAGGAAGAACTCGCGAAGATCAAACTCGATCTATCGCGACCAGCCGACAAACTCGAGGAACGCCAGTAGCAATAGCGAGATCCATGATCTCCGCGAATCTCTAAAAAGACCGGGTCGGTGAAAGCGTGAAATCGCGAATCCATCAGCGACCAGTTCCGCTCGAGATCGATAGACTTCTCGAGGAAGCACGAAAACACCATTCACCACCGGATCACGGAAACACGATCTCAGACCTGTGGAAAATCAAAATCCCGGTCTATGACGGCACGACGGATCCTAAGTCGCACCTGCAGTCTTTCCAGATCGCAATGGGCAGGTGCAAACTCCCGAGCGCGAACGCAGACGCAGGGTCATTGTCTTCTTCGCCGAAAGCACCTCAAAGGCGCTTGCGCCGAAAGTGGTTCTCCGACTCAAAAGGAACTCCATCGGAAGCTTCCGCCAACTGGCCTCGGCGCTTTCAAACAATACCCATGTTCATGGATAGAGAAACGTCCGACGTGGATCTATGGAGTCTAGCTCAGAAGGAGGACGAAGTCACCCGCCGACTTCATGGTTCAAGCTGGTGATGGCCAGAGTAACAGGCATCAGCGACAATGTCGCAATCGACTCGAGGAAAACTTCTGGTACAAGTCGAAGTTCGAAAGTGGATACTACCGAAAAGCCGCTGATAATCCAGGATACTTCCACAAGGCAACGGACTTCATCATCATGGAAGAAGAGATGAAGCTTCTATCACAGAAGCACGGACCACATAAAACGCCCTCGAAAAGAAAACCTCTCGTGAACGACAAAAACGCCCATCAATGGCGAAAGACGCCACGGCGCAGCATAACTACGCCATCAACTCGAGCAAGGCAGAACCTCCGAAACACCTGACCAGGAACCAGTACAAGGATAATTCCTACCGCGAAGTTCCACGAAACCGAGGTCACTCCACCGCTAACTGCAAGGTTCTCGGCGCTCAATCGCCGCAAAGCTCCTCACCGCTAACTATCAAAGGTCAAGAGTATAAAGGACTGGCTTCGACTCCGGACTAAAGACCAACAAAACTGTCTCCAAGGACCGCTAACCGAAAATCAATCGGGAAAACGCTGAAGAAGACAGACGACCAAGGAACAACAGCAGTCGCCAGAGGGTAAACATGATCATCGGAGGATCACAGTTCTACCAAGACTCTGTCTCGCCGATAAAAGCCTACGGGCTTAAAAGCCGAGACAAGTTCCAACTGGTTTCCGGATAGCGATATTCCTAACCACGCCATCACTTTCGAGGAACAGAAACCGCCGGAATCGACAAGCCTTATTAAGCATCCTTTGGTTATCGACCTGGTAATCCAGATCTCGAGGTCGGCCGCCTCGCCGATACAGGAAGTACGGTCAACGCCATCTTCCGCGACACCTCTACAGGATGAAGATCCCACTCGGGAAGTCGCTCCTGAGCCAAAACCTTTGACTGTTCTCGGCGCCACTTCCATGACCCTCGAAGAATTAAGCTCCGGTCATGACAAAGAAGTCACAAAATCGCCGAAGTTTGCAGTAGTCGACAACCCGCCATCTACAACGCCATCATGGGAACCCCTTGATCAACTCCATGAAGGCGTACCATCCACATATCACCTCGGTATCAAGTTTCCGACCACCGAACCGCAGCCATCCGGGTAGTCAGAAACAATCGAGACTCGTTACCTAGCCGAAGTTCAAACTGCGAAAGATCGAACGCCCCAGCGCCAACCCAAACGAAAGCAAAGGAATCACACAACATTCCCGAGGACTCAAGAAAGATGATCCAGAAT